>SJYO01006231.1:89324540-89533890 GCA_006410555.1 Capra ibex
TTCTCCGGAAAATCAAGGAGAAGTGAAAGACGGTATTCCCACCACAGTAGACGTATAGACTCCACTAACTATAAAGAGGACCGTTAGAGCTAAGGTCGAACACGAAGAAGGTCGGGTCTCAAAGAGTACTACATGAGACGCATTTTTAATTTATTCGTCCCACTGTTATATGTCGGAACTACATGAGGAAAGGGATAAACCTTGATCAGACAACAAGGTACAGGTCAAGATTGACAACGAAGGACTGGACGTATGTCTAAAGGGTTCTCCGTCCAGCCCACCCGACCATAAGGGTAGAGAAAGTCTTAAAAGGTGTCAAATAACACTAGGTGTGTCAGTTTCCGAAACCGTATCAGTTATTTCGTCTTTATCTACCAAAAGACCTTGAGAGAACGAAAAAACTACTAGGTCGTCTACAACCGTTAAACTAGAGACCAAGGAGACGGTAAAGATTTTGTTCGAACTTGTAGACCCTCAAGTGTCAAGTGCATAACGACTTCGGACCGAACCTCTTTAAACTCGTAATGAAATGATCGTACACTCTACTCACGTTAACACATCATCAAACTCGTAAGAAACCATAACGGAAAGAAACCCTAACCTTACTTTTGACTGGAAAAGGTCAGGACACCGGTGACGACTCAAAAGGTTTAAACGACCGTATAACTCACGTCATGAAAGTGTCGTAGTAGAAAGTCCTAAACTTTATCGAGTTGACCTTAAGGTAGTGGAGGTGATCGAAACAAGCATCGCTACGAAAGATTCCGGGTGAACTGAAGTGTAAGGTCCTACAGACCGAGATCCACTCACTAGTGTAGTACTACTAATAGACCCAGCACTTCTAGCAAAAACATGTCAAGAAGACACATAAGAACGGTGGAGAAGAAGTATAGAAGACGAAGACAATCAAGGTCTGGTAAAGACAGGAAATAGCTCGGGTAGAAACGTACTTTACAAGGGAACCATAGAGATTAAAAGAACTTCTCTAGAGATCAGAAAGGGTAAGACAACAAAAGGAGATAAAGAAACGTAACTAGTTTGGTCGAGAGGTTGTTTACGATTTCCTAGAAGAGATCTATCCTTTGTGTTTTTTCCACATATTTGAGCTTGGGTTTTGATATTTCATTTACCGTTGCCCTAGTATGAATAGTTATTAATGGAATTTGCATTACTGGAGTACCCACCCTAGAGGGCACGACCAAGGGTCGTCACTCCCAGTCTGAACAGGTCGACGACACCTTCTATTGAGAGTGTCCTCATACCCCTATTGAGGGTAATCCTCAGGTGTCGAAACCTTAAAGTCTTTCAACTCGAGGGTTAAAACTGAGGAGTTTAAAGGACTAACGGTAACCGTAACGAGTAGGGTAAATAGGGTTATTAGAACATTTGTATGTAAAGGGTTATGACCTACAAATACGAAATTTTGATCTCTCATCAACCAATAAACCCACTTAGAACTTACTGTGACACAGAAGAAGTGTCTAGAAGGATTACGAACTCTATCTGTTACTGTCTGTGTCAGTTTGTAGATGACTACGTGTGTGAACGGGGTATCGGAGAAAGACCGTTTTGGAATCACAGAGAAGTGTAGGAGGACGTAGGTGTCACCCTCCGAGGATCGAGACGTAAACCAGGAATCGGGTTTACATAACCACCGACCAAGTGAACTGATGACCTCACCTTTCTTTACTGGACGGACTTGGTCTCGTCTCTAGTATCCATACTCTCACCCGACGGTGTCCTTAATGGTAACTTTATATACTCTAGACTTAGACTCCCGAAAGTCACTAGTATCGTAAACAATACAAATCTCTTACCTCATCCAGGCCTGAGGACAGGGATCATTGAAAGGTCATTCTTAGTTATATTGTAACAAACCCGTGGTCACCTGGTTTTACTACTACTCACTATCGTTTATTGGAATTTCTACCACTACATGTGGAAATGTCGTAGAGTATACCGATTCATAATAACGTTCGTTTAATGAGTATATTTACACTATGTAGTATTGAAGAATTTTTCCTTCTTCTTTTAATACTTTTAGTTTCCGTTTTGACTACGTAACCATTAGTACCATCTTCTAAAATTATGTGATACAAATCTTTGGTATCTAGTCTACATATTTTTATGACCAAACCACCACGACTTAAGAGAGTCGAAAACGAACAGACATGTCGAAAGCTAAAGAGGAAGTATAAACTTACTCTAGGAACTAGTAACTCCTTCCGAAAGAATAAAGAAGAACGATAAGAGACCTTGCGACGTAAGTCTACGAATATAGAAAGGAAAAGAGGAAACGAAAAACGAAGAGAAGAAAAGTGTCGAGTTCCCGTATTGTATTTGGCTAATTTTAGTCAACCCAGGTTCTACTGTTCAGTTTAAGTTCAATTGGAATCAGGGGTTATACATTCGATTTACTGTGTGGGTCTCCACCGTCCTGTCGAGGTTTAGTGACAGTTTTCTGTCTCCTCGACCACCAAGGGGTCACCAACCCTACTAGGAGGGTGAGCAATCGTATACTTAAGTGGGGCGAACGTTTTGGATAGGTCCGGGGTAAGGTGCCGTCCTCGGGAGACGTTCTCGGGTGTGGGACGTCACATACGAAGAGAGACTTAGGATTGTTTAGGTGGAGAATGGATAGTGAAACAGAGAGTGACTTAAAAACGTTACTCTGTAGTCTCGGACTCGAAGTGACCCAGGACTTCGGTCCGTAGGACCCAAAACCGGTACGACCTCAGGGTCCTTTCTCTCGACTTCCTGTCTTCCTTTTCTGTCACCCTTTTTACACGGTTCCTTAGCGGAAGTATCGGACGGTTTTTGAGACGATTTATGGAATGGACACGAGTGTTAAAAGTAACCACACTAGGAACCGTGTTTCTTCTAATTCTTGTCTTCTTGGAGGTGACCGAACCCATTGTCGATGACCCCGAGTCGTCTATCACGGAAACCCTGTATGACTCCTCACTGGATTGGACGGAGAACTCTTTAGACATACGTCCAGTCCTTCGTTGTCAATCTTGACTTGTACCTTGTTGTCTGACCAAGGTTTATCCTTTTCTTCATGCAGTTCCGACATATAACAGTCGGACGAATAAATTGAAGATACGTCTTATGTAGTACTCTTTGCGACCTGACCTTCTTCGTGTTCGACCTTAGTTCTAACGACCCTCTTTATAGTTAGTGGAGTCTATACGTCTACTGTGGTGGGAATACCGTCTTTCACTTCTCCTCGATTTTTCGGAGAACTACTTTCACTTTGTCCTCGTACTTTTACAACCGAATTTCGACTTGTAAGTCTTTTGCTTCTAGTACCGTAGGCCAGGGTAGGGAAGTACCGTTTATCTACCCCTTTGTCATCTTTGTCACAGTCTGAAATAAAAACCCCTCGAGGTCTTAGTGACGTCTACCACTGACGTCGGTACTTTAATTTTCTGCGAATGAGGAACTTTCTTTTCAATACTGGTTGGATCTATCATATAAGTTTTCGTCTCTGTAATGAAACGGTTGATTCCAGGTAGATCAGTTCCGATACCAAAAAGGACACTAGTACATACCTACACTCTCAACCTGACATTTCTTCCGACTCGTGGCTTCTTGACTACGCAAACTTGACACCACAACCTCTTCTGAGAACTCCCAGGGAACCTGACGTTCCTCTAGGTTGGTCAGGTAAGACTTCCTCTAGTTGGGACCCTAAAGAAACCTTCCTTACTACGATTTCGACTTCGAGGTTATGAAACCGGTGGAGTACGCTTCTCAACTGAGTAACCTTTTCTGAGACTACGACCCTCCCTAACCCCCGTCCTCCTCTTCCCCTGTTGTCTCCAACTCTACCGACCTACCGTAGTGACTGAGCTACCTGCACCCAGACTCACTTGAGGCCCTCTACCACTACCTGTCCCTCCGGACCGCACGACACTAAGTACCCCAGTGTTTCTCAGCCTGTGCTGACTCGTTGACTTGACTTGACTCGATTTGACTCCTCATTGGAGAGGTCTCAGGGAGTCAACGCGGGTGACGGTGGGTGGACAAGCGTCCCCAAGCTCCTTTATTCTTTACTGTCTAACATTTCCTTAATACTAAAACAATCCGTATACAGGGAGGTCGGTATCCTCGTTCCTGGAGGATGGAATTGACCTCCAGAAGACCTTAGACTCTGACTCAGTGCACTCGAAAGACGACTCAAGCAAAAAGTGACAGGGTTAAAGACCGTACTACCCGGAGAACAGTGAAACGCGACCCAAAAGAAGTGTAAGACTAAGATGGCAACCTCGAAACGGTTCAACCCGAGGACGACACGAACCGGAGGATAAACGTCCTCGGCACGGTTCCAACAAAGTCGGTCCAATTTGGGTTCAGTGTCGTGGTATCTACAGCCCCCTCACACTAGAGGAACCAAGACAGAGTAGAGTTGTTTTTAAACTTCACTGTCTACAATTTCGGGAACCGCACAGTGCCGAGAGTCTGTCCGGGACAATATCTAGAATCCAGAGCTTATCTGACAATATCGAGAACCTGTCTAGTCATAATGTCGAGACATAATGTCGACTCAAAATAAATCTTTTTATTGTCCTTTTATGCAGAGCTCCGTACTCCCGTACGGCTGGGTTTCTGCGTTTCTCTTTTCTCTCTCTTACTCGCGTGTGCAACGTCCCTTTTCTCTCTGGGGAAACCGAGGAGAAAAATATACAAAAAGGGCGGGGGACCCGGACGGGATACAGGTGACCCGATCGGCCCTCACAACAAACAAGATTGACTCCAGGAGTGAGCCCAGAAGCCAGAAGCCTAGAAGGAAACAAGATAAAAGTGTCCGAAAGGGAAGAAACAGAAAATCGATGTCGGTAAGACCTGAGGAAAAGGTATAAGATTGACGGATTATGATTAATAGAAGATTATCTATTTAAGATAATACGAATAACCCCATACTGGTGTCCGGATAACTATTAATAGGTGACAATTGATGGATCCGAATTCCGTATGCTTAGTGTCCAAATTCCGTACGCTTAGTGCCCAATTGTAACCAACATAGAAAGAAAAGAAAACAAGTCTGATCAAAGTCTTTTAAACCCCTCCACCCAAACTCGTACATGTGAATCCCGTATACTCCAAAAGAGTTTTTGACCACCCCAGGAACCGGTTCTCCTCTGAGACGGAACCCGGGAGTCCACATTGTTTCATGTGAGGTGATAGACGTAACAGGAAGACTCACCCAAACAAAAGGTCTTGGGCACCGACGTTGTAAACCACGTAACAGGTCCTTTGAGGAGTGAAACTCCTCTGTTCAGGGTAAACCCTGATGAGACTCCGGAACTCCGAACTTAGAAGATCTCGCCCCTACCACGGAGAGGGAAGACCTTCCTAAGACGAAGAGTTGTGGGCCTGGAAAGTGCAATCGTCCATCACTTACCGTCGTCCCCTTGACTCGCGAGTCCACTCCTCCTTGGGTGGTCCGTCCCACCTTCTCCCCCGGACTAGTGGGGGGACCCTCCCTGATCTTTCCCGTACCTGGGTGTCCTCGGACCTTATCCGTCCACCGTCGCTAACGAACCATGTGTCCAACTGCTCGTACAACCCCGAATCCTTCCTTTAAACACTTACAGTAAATCCTCCACCGCAGGTGTGGCAGAACCCCCTTTAATAATGGTTCTTTAGTGGTCCACTAACAATCCTCTTCTTTAAACCAGAAACACACGAGTATAAGACGGGTTCCTCCACAGGGTAAACAATACTTTAAGAACTGAGGGAGCCTTAACAGTCCGATCTTCCTCCTCCTATGTATTTACTCATACTTAACCGAAAAGAGTCCTTTTCGGTTTTGCCGGACCCTGTACCCTATAAATTGGGTAGACACAAAAGTAGCCGTGGGCTAGTTCGGGTGGTTCGGTCTTATCTGAAATTTTCAATTCCCTCTTTGTCAGAACCTGATGTACCACAAGACCAAGTCGGTACGACTGGTCGTCCACTTCTGTGTGACTAGGGGGAAGAGGGAGACCCTATACCGTCCATTCCAAGAGGAGTGGGGTTAATCCTTCCTCCGCCTTACAGTTTAAATTCACAAACTAACTCACCTTTATAGTCTTCATGTATCCCATGGCTCTTGAAGTCTTGCTTTTCTTTTTCATCTTCCAGACTCTTCCATACGTTCTACTCCCCTTCACTTAGATTCCGTTGACACGACCTCACGTACTATTTTTAAATTTCTTCCCTAAACCTCCTTTGATACCCCACTTCTACTGCGGATTGGTGGAGGTGTATGAGACACTCCAGCTTACCGGGGGATAACCTCATCCTACCGGTGGTCGTCTGTAGTACTTGAATTTTTATCACCTTCGTCAGATATGTCATCAGTTTCCTTTCGGTGCTGTGGGCCTAGTTATGGATAAATAACTGAGTACCGATCCCAATCGAGTTCTGGGAGGATGAACCTGTTCCAAGACATAGATCTTCCCTTTCCCCTTTTATAATTACCGTGTTTTTAACTGACTACTATTTTTTTTCTTTAAGATGTCCTAAACCTACCCCTACTGGACGGGGGAGGAGACATGACCTACTACTGTGCGGGTGGTGGGTTACGAGGTGGTCCTGGTCTCCGGTGGAATTACGGGCTAGATCCCGGTCCACTTCGAGGACGTCGTCGGCGACGAGGGGACAGTTGAGAGGACCTCTATCATCTCGGCGGTAAAACCGTCGGAGGTCAGGGTCGCTACCACTGGAGACCAGTTGTGAGGGTCCTAAGGTGGAGTCGGCCTGGAGGATCTAACATAGGTGGAGAGGGTCACTCATGACTACCCTTCCCCCTTCTTTTGTGTCCTTAATCTGTCTCCGACGTGAGACGGTTCCTTGTCTCCCTTTCTTGGGGTGATGTCTACGGGGAGTCTCTCGATGTTGTCGGGGACCAAGTCCTGCGTACACCCGTGATGGTAGGCGGGGGACATCGGATAATAATGGTCGGTAAAAGGAGATGCCTATATAATTTGACCGTCTCTATGTGAGGTAACATGGACCTCCTCGGTGTCGGTACTAATCGGATTACCTCTGATAAAAAGTTTGGATGGTGGGATGCACCCTACTGTATTAGGTTCATGATCAGAGGGAAAGGTCGTGACTCCTTTCTGTGTCCTAGGGTTGACTCCGGTCTTTTACCAATTCTCTTTACCGTGGACTCCCATAACGTTTGGGCGTCGCCACCCGTCTTGATCGGTGGGGGCTATTCTCTGGGTTGACCCTGACATTGTGTCTCCTTCCCTCCCCGGTGGACCTCTCTATAACCCACCGATAAAATGTTCCAAAGTTCATCACCCGGGCTTTTGGATACTCATACCGTTTTGGGAGGTTTCACTAAGTTTCCCTTTTACTTAGTGGGAGACTCAAGATACTTTCTGACACACTTCGGATATATGAAATATACGGTTATCTAGGTCTCCGACGACCCAGAGTCTACCACTATTTACGTCCGAAACACAGAGTTCGGATGGGGCTTTTACAGTCTACCCCCCTGTGGTTCACTGAGTACTTAAACATATGTAGGGACTTACGGGTCATGGAATCAACCCTTCTCTGAACGACAGATTTAACCCCTACGTTCACTGGAAAGGGGAGTACTTCTGGGTGAGACGTTCACCCGAGTTGGTGGATAAATGAGAAGGAGAGTCATTGGGGAGTTCTACTTACCTCGAACGTGCTATAGGGCCTTCCCTTGGGTCTACCCGATTTGTCACCTGTCCCTCTCAATTGCGTTGTTAAGGGACTCCAGACTCACCTTCTATTGTGGGGGTCCGAACGTTTTGTTCAGGGTGACCATTATCTTGAGTTTGGGCCATGTTAATGCAGTCGTAGACGGAACCCGGACGGTCTGGAACGCTTCGGCAAATGAGAAATGCACTGACTTTTCCTGTTCCACCGATATTCTCACAACAGGGTCTGTTACCCCTGTACCCTGTCTGGGTACCGAATAGAGGGTTTTGCCGACCTGTTGTAACGGTGACCCACCGACCCTACGAATGTCCGTCCCCGTCAACGACGCCAACGGAATGACCAGGCCCTCCGTTGGTTCGACTGAAAGCCGGTTCCAAACTAGCGTTTTCAGGGCGTACTCCAGTTGTGAGAGGACACTCCCCTGGGGGTATTTACCGACAACTGTAGGGCCTAATAAGTTATGGTCCCTGACGATACACTTTTGGAGGTACAATGATAACTCGGAGCAGTCCGGGACTTAGGTCGGTGAGAGGAAGGACACCCTCTTCCACCTGGGAGTGTACTAACGTTCCTTTATACGGTCGTCTGGACTGAACTCTCTGGTCGATTAGGGCCTGGGTCTAAACCAGGACAAGTGGTCGCCGTAGTCGGACCACTTTGTTCCCGTTGTTGACAGTCCTATGCGTCATCAGTACCTTCCTTGGTAGGGACTCCGATCCAGAGACGGTAGTGTGACCAGGAGAGTTCCCCGGTTTGACATACGAGATTAGGTCTGGGAGTCGACAGTTTTCCATTCTTCTGTTTGTAAATGTGACTGAGGTCCATACGAAAACGGTGTGCTGTACATGTGTCTCTAGTCATATTCCTCTCTCCGGAAAACTGTCGATCACTTTTTCTATAGTTTTTATTCCTTCTTTAAGACTGGGATAATCTACGACGGACCCTTGGTCCTTCCCAACGTCAGTATGTGACGACTCCTGCCGTTATTCTCCTATGGGAAGTCCGAGTCCCTTTGTCTGACCGTCTATTCTGGTGATTTGTTCGTCGACTCCCGAACCCCCACTGTTCACTCCGGGGATAATTTCGAGAATATAACCGCCTCGACGGATTCGGTTGCGACCTGAGAGGTTTTAAGTGACTTCGGGTTTTGGTTGATCGGTTTCGTCTTCCCCGGTAGTTCTGACTTTTCCCTGCTACCTGTAACGGTTCACCGTTTAATAACCATCACCTCTTCGACCGTGGCTGAGACCATTCGGTTTGTGGTTCGTTGGGTAGATCCGGTACTATTTGACCTTCTCGATTAAGTTTTTATAAAGAACCAAGGGGTGGAGAGAAGGGATACATCCTGTCTTAGAGTCTTGACGTGACGGACGAGTGTCCAGTTACGACGGACAGCCGTGTCTGTTTTTGGAGGTCCTAAAGTCGATTTTCCGTACGACGGGAAACTTGTGGACCTTCACCTGAAGTTACTTTACTTTGGAGTGTCTGGGATGACAATGGACGACCAGTGTCATGCATGCAAAAGCCCTACCCAGCTTCGAAAAGGATGGGCCTGATTTTCTCGTAGTCTTCATCGGGCCACGGACGAATCCCTCTATCATGGATCTAAAACCAAAGGATGGTCGTAGCATAGTCTGTTACTGGGCCGAAAACACCGACTAAATCATGTTGTCCATTCGTTGTGAAAATCACCTTTAACGTATGTCGTATATCCGGGGTCTCAAGACCCTACCACCTTCCTTGGTTGGTCTGAGAATTTCTCTGTGAGAGGTTCACCTAGTATCTCTGACTGATGAGGAGTTACCTGAACAAAGGCTACCGAGACGAGTCTGAGTCCTACTGGGGTGTCAGGGAGCCGATAAGAGACATGCTTTACACGTATCCTCCGGGGAGGGTATTAGTTTGTCCACAGTTGTTTAAACGGAGTCCATTCCCTCTACTCTAAAGTGTTGTCCACCTTGTTGACCCATTCCATTATTTAGTCCATCGATTCAAACATGTCCTTTCCCACGGTAAGGGGGAACCCCTTGTCTAAGAGCTTAAACACGGGTCCCTAGTCCACTCCCAGTTCCTGACCTTCGTACCGAGGAACCGGGGTGTAACCCTCCCAGGTATATGACAACAAGATTAGTGGGGATGTCGTCAATTTCAACGTCCACAGTGAGGGACCTAGGTGGTGTACTCCTACTTCTCGTGTATGGTGGTCTGGGTCTTTTGCGACTCACCTGACGGGTTTCCCTGGGGTGACTGGGAGTTCTCTGATTCTAGTAGGAATTCTTCTTCTTCCTTTTCTTCTAAGTCCTGCCCGGGGAAGTCCTACTTCGGTGTATTAGTTGAGGACGGCGAACCGGAGTAGTTACACTAAAACTCAAATTGAAGGCAAAGTTGAGTCCTGTTACAAAAGTAGAGTACCCGTGTAAGGATGTGCCTGAAGGTGTTATGGAGGTTGCCGACCCATACACCACCTGACCTGAAGGAACCACCCACAGTGGTGAGGTGGTTCCTCTAAAATTTGGTGAGACGAGAAAAGACCCTGTTGTTTTTCTGTGAAAGGAAAGAGAGCAGTTAGTATTAGAGAGGGACGAGAGAACCACATTCGGTCTGGATGTCAGTTATCTGAGTCCAGTACCCCAATGTAAACTACATTTGTGGTCAAAGTATCTTCATTGTTTTCGGATAGGAAATGTAAATTTCTCGTTTTTCCTCTTTTCGAGGGACTGGTCACTCCCTCTAGTCCGGAGATCCATACAACTTGTTAAGATGGTTCAGACCCTACCTATAAAGACCTACTGGGGTCTTTTCCCAGTTAATTAATGAGGGCGGTGATATACGACCCTTGTTTTTCTTGTTTCCCATCCCAAACCACTGACAGGTAATCTGGGTTTTCTTGATTGTATGTACCCCATAGATAGGGGGTTTGTTACATTTACTTGTAAGTTCCAGTGTATGGTGGGGTTGCTCAGGTAGGTAACTGGTTCGAGACTAACCTTTATATTGGGACCTTAGGTGACCCACCGTGGGTTGCCTTGGGTTACCGAAACACCCGGATTTGAAACCGGAACCAATGGTTAGTCGATCCATCCGACGACGTGTGACCCTAAGCGAAAACGGGTACCGTCGTATTTCGGATTGGATGTTGTTCGGGGTCATATAGATGGATCAAATGCACGATCCACCTGTTCCAGACACAAAGTTACCGTACTCATATAACGACGGAATAAGCATGGGAAATTTCCCTGTTGTCTCTAATACTAATTTCATCTTCGGAACTGATTAAAGTGTTTTGTCCGGGAGGATCTATCACGATTTCGGTAGGTTCGGAATTTACTTTTGTTTAGGTTTACTCTTTTCGTCATTAAGTTTTATCTTACCGAAACCTGTACGAGTGTCGACGAGTTCCTCCCCGGACACGATATTAATTCCAACTTATAATACATATGTGAGGACCAAATAGACCGTTACATAGTCGACGAAATCTACTGTACTTTTGGGTCCATGTTCGTTACAGTTTACTTTTGTAAGGAAAGACCTGAAGTCAGGATAGAACCCACTTCCCACTAACCACCTTTTGATTGATACAAATGGTAACAATATCAACGGAACTATCAAGACGAAACACCTGGGACGTAAAATGTTACATAATACTTGAAACATTGGGTTTCCAACTCCAGTAAGAGGGTTTAACCGCCAGTCTCTCGGTCTCACGTTATATAGGGACACTCACTACGCGTATGATACTCTATTCTCGTAGTTCTGTCCCTTACCTCCTTTGCCTGTCTTGTCCGAGGTAGAACTTTCGTCCTGAGACAGAACCCGGCCTGACACCTGAAACTCGATATGCGGGTCATAGATACCTTTACTCCATGGTTGACCTTTTGGTCCGGGGGACCTACCTTCTCGGGGTCCCGAGCATGGATCTGAGAGGTAGTGGATTTTCTTATGGGGTTAATAGACACATTGGTTTTTCTTAGTATTTAATATAACCCCATACTGGTGTCCGGATAACTATTAACAGGTGACAATTGATGGATCCGAATTCCGCATGCCCAAATGAAACTAACATAGAAAGAAAAGGAGACAAGTCTGATCAAAGTCTCTTAAACCCTTCCACCCAAACTCGTGCATGTGAATCCCATATATTTCAAAAGTGTTTTTGACCGGCGCCAGAAACCGATTCTCCTCTGAGACGGAACCCGGGCGGCCACATTATTTGACGTGAGGTGGTAGACGCAACAGGAAGACTCACTCAAACAAAGGGCCTTGTGGACCGATGTTGTTTCCTTCAATGGGTTCGACGTGTCGAACATTCACTGTCTCCGTCTTACACTTAAGTTCGTCGCGACGGACTCTGAGGTCTGACCCTCGTGGAGTCTTTACCCGTGACGCGAAGCTGGTATACCGAGGAAGTACGGATAGGGTCCCGCATCACAATCCCTGGGTGGTTCTAGCGGGACACGAATACAACTTAAAGTAGGCTTCACTCAACGTTTTGGTGTTTCCTTAAAAAAAAAAAAAAAAACCGGAGTGGCGTACCGTACGCCACCAATTTCTAGGTGGACGGTTACGTCTCCTGTGTCCAAAATCGGGACCAGGGTCTCCTAGAGTGTACGGTTCCCCGTTGATTCGGGCCCACGGGGTTGATGACTCGGACATGAGATCTCGAGTGAGTGACGTTGAGGATTTCGGGTCTGTGAGATCTCGGGCACCAGACGTCGTTCTCTTCGGTGACGTTACTCTTCCGGACGAGCGACGTTGATCTCTCTTCGGACGTGTGTCGTTTCTTCTGAGTCTTGTCGGTTTTCGTTTATTTGAATAGAAATTTTTTCTTATTCTTCCTTGGGTTCAGTAGTCCGAGGAAGATTTGACACTCCGTTCCGGGGTCAGAAACGAGGGTAGAGGAACTTTGTTTCTGTCGTGGTGGACCCGACCGTCAGTGGGAGTGGTTCTCGTTCGTGTTGACACTCAGTACTTGTCGGCTGACACAAACAACTCAGACATCGAGAGACCCTCCACCAATCCCTTTCGGTCCGATAAACAATATCAACAACGAAGAAGGGTGATAGTAATTTCTGTCTCCACCTGAAAAGGTCACCGATTCTGCCATTTCAGGTAGGATTTCCTCTAGTCAGGACTCACAAGTAACCTTTCTGACTACAACTTCGACTTTGAGGTTATGAAACCGGTGGACTACTCTTCTTGACTGAGTAAACTTTTCTGGGACTACAACCCTTTCTAACTTCCGTCCCCCTCTTCCCCTACTGTTTCCTACTCCACCAACCTACCGTAGTGACTGAGTTACCTGTACTCAAACTCATTTGAGTTCCTCAACCACTACCCGTCCCTCAGGACCGCACGACGTCAGGTACCTCAACGTTTCTCAGTCTGTGTTGATTCACTGACTTGACTTGACTTCTACCACTTCTTAGGTGACCGTTACGTCCTCTACTCTCAAACTAGGGACACAACCTTGCTAGGGGACCTCCTCCTTTACCGTTCGGAGAGGTCATAAGAACGGACCTCTTAGGGTACCTGTCTCCTTGGACCTCCCGATGTCAGGTACTTCAACGTTTCTCAGTCTGTGTTGACTCGTTGACTCGTACGTACGTGTAAGACTCCGTACGTCTCCATCTCCCCCGAGATTATTGTGCTTCCATAAGAGAGAGGTACGTCTGATGTCAAATTTAACCGACTAAGACCACTGAACCCCCGAGTGTCTCTTCGTCGCTATGTTTCCCGGGACTCCTCCCTCAATATCGTTCTTTGACTGGTAAAGAGGTGTAGGACCTCTCTTACGGTTCCAGATTGACTAGAGTCCACTGACTGGAGTTCGGTCGTCGTCGAACTTTGTCCCAAAGTCAAGGGTCGGTATCTAATTCAAACCCGACGTTGTCACTCTCACGACTGAGTCGGAGATCTGGTCACCAGTCACTACGTCCGGGACCGGGAAGCTGAAACGTGTTTTCTGTCTTTCTGAAAGACAGAAGGGTGTTTCTGTCTTTCATCACTTTGTTCACTTCACAAATAATCCTTCTCTTTCTTATGTCATACACACTCATCTGTGTACCCGCCTGAGTCTTTCTCTCAGTCCCCCAAACTTAGTTAAAATACCCCGTAAAGAAAGTGACTAAACGGACCAAGACTCAGGCATAGACTACATAGAGTCCAGTAGTGTGCACGTGTGTTCGTAAAGAATCGGCTCTATTTAGGGTCGTTTCTCCGGAAGCCCATCTGAAAACTGGTGGTTCTTCAAAAGATCAGTTCTTCAAGAGGAACTGAAGTTCTCACTCTTTATACATCAGAACCCTGTAGAGACCACCAGGTCATCGATTCTGAGGCACGAGGGTTATGCCCCACGGGTCCAAACTAAGGATCAGTCCCCTGATCTAGGATGTACGGTGTCACTTCTGTCCCCTTCCAGGGTGCACGGTGTTGATTAGGGGTCACACCGGTTTTTTATTTATTTAACCCAAAAATAAAATTCCTGTTTTGCAAACCAGAAAATGGGCCCGTCCCGGGTCGGAGGAGAGGGTCACCAGGATGATAACTATAAAGCCTCAAAGAGACCTCTACCTACCACCCCTACCACCGTTCTGTAAGATTTGTCTAGATTATGGTGACTCGATGGGTCCACCGTGATCACCATTTCTTGGGTGGACGGTTACGTTCTCTACATTCTCTATATCCAAACTAGGGACCCGACCCTAGAAGGGATGCGTCTCTAGTTTGATCACAGAGGACGTAACCGTCCATCTAAGAAATGGTCGATGTGGTGGACCCTTCAAGGGTGGACGACGTCAATTTTTTTTCTAGCACGTACGACGTTGATTTCTAGAGTGTACACCCCTGAAGGGACCACCAGGTCCCCGATTCTGAGTCTCGAGGGTTACGTCTCCTCCCAAGTGAGGGACCAGTCCTTTGATCTAGGGTGTATGACACTGATTCTGGACCGTGTCAGTTTATTCATTTGTAAAAAAAAAAATTAGAGTGTACGGTCCTGATTCTGGATTACGTCCGTTTATTTGTGAAAAATTTATTTACTTGTTTCCATCAATTCTATCAGTCAAAATACAACATTCATAAAAACGGTGTCAGATTCTTTACTTTTCCTCTTTGTTTTCTCGACACAGTCCCCTTTAGAAACAGTAATGAACGTGCACCTCGACGGACCTCTAATTTTTCTGGTCTGTGGATGATGTAAAAACTCTCTTTAATACTTGAACCGGAAGTTTCCTAGTACCGAGAGACCATGTGAGGGACCCCTCAAAGGACCGTCAGGATCCTGAACCCCAAAAGTGACACCCGGGGTCCTTGATTCTCGGACGTTCGGAGCTCCACTCCGGTTTTTTTTCTTTTGTTACGGGGTCCCAATACGGTACTCCGGGAATTTTGGTAGGGTCATCCTTTACCTTACTCTTTCGAAGTCTTCATCGCTACCCCTTGTCTCCCGACGTTCCTTGGAGGGACTCTTGACTCGGTTCCCGGTCCCTGTTTCTGCAATGAGTGTCGTCACGACCTCAGAAGTGTTCAGGACGAATTGATTTATAAACTTAACGATTTAAGTCACTGAAGACACACAAAGGTGACTCCAAAACCCGAGTGACACAGAAATTGTAAATAAAACGTACCTCTAACCTTCAAAAACAGAAAAAAAAAAGTTCAGACACTCAGTGGTCGGTGTTCTTTGGACAGGCCTCAAGTTTCCTGTCAAGGCTGACCTACGACACTTGTCTATTGAGCAGTTCGATACTGGAGTCTCTCCTACGAGACGTAGACTCTTCCTCGCACACGAACGACATACTGTGACTCATCTCGGCTTGATCAGGAAGGCCAAGACGGACCGATGTTTTTTACGGAAGTCTAGAAAGTCGTGGTTCTAAAAAGGTTCAATTTCTTTGGGAGGAGAACGATTATGACGGACGGAGAGTTTAGTGTTGAAAAATTTAACATTGACTTCTACTTCCCTCTTCCGTCGAAAATACCTCAAAGACGACCCAGGGTCCGTGACAAACACTTAACGGAGTGGATCTGATAAAGTAAATTCCAATACCCTCATTGGACAAAAGGTCAAACCCCTCAACTCACCGTCTCTTTGACTCATAGACCGTCCCGTGTACAAGTACTTTTTCGATCTCCCTTTTGTCTCTCTCTCACAAAACACCCAAAAAAAAAAAGAATAAAAAAAATAAAAAAACCACCATGGTCCAGAAATCAACGTCGTACGTCCTAAAAAAAAAAAAAAAAANCAGAAATCAACGTCGTACGTCCAAAAAAAAAAAAAAAAAAACGAATAACAACAACGACAACAAGTCAGTGAGAATCACTACGGTACCCGACGTCGTGTGGTTCGAAGGGACGGGAGGTGGTAGAGGGCCTCGAACGACTTTGAGTACAGGGAACTCAACCACTACGGTAGGTTGGTGGAGTGGGAGACAACAGGGGAAGAGGAGGACGGAAGTTAGAAAGGATCATAGTCCCAGAAAAGGTTACTCAGTAGACAAACGTAGTTCACCAGTTTCATGACTGCGACTTCGAAGTCATAGTCAGGAAGGCTACTTATAGGTCCCAACTAAAGGAAATCCTAACTGACCAAACTAGAAGGACGAGAGGTTCCCTGAGAGTTCTCAGAAGAGGTCGTGGTGTCGAGGTTTACTTGAGAATCAACGACTGTACACCCTAGATCAAGCGACTGGTCCCCACCGTGGGCCCGGGAGACTTAACCCTCACGACGCCGAATCGGTGACCGAGTGGTCTTTTCAGGGTCCCTCACAAGTAAAATTCTAATGCACCGAAGCCCGGTCCTAGGAGGAGTCTCGGTGGGAGTGGAGGAATAACGCGTTTCACATGTGGTGGCCCAAGTCGTCGCCACAGTGGTGGCACATCTTGTGTCGGTGGTCCGCCAGGACCAGCCCCAAGGGAGGCCTGAGCCCGGAGTCCATCTACTACCTCCGCGTCGGTTTTACGTGCTACTGGTGCCACTCCACCCGGCGCGTCCATCTCTTCCGAAACGAGGCCGGTCGCCGGCTCCCCTAGGAGTCCTCCCTCCGGTGCTACTTCCGCATCCTCTCCTCCTATTCCTCCTTCCTCTAATCATGGTGCTCCTATGAGTCCTTCTTCTACCGGTCGCGAAACGACCGTGAAAGGAACGTTGACTCGAAGTCCTGCCCCCGCTACAGCGTCTTCTTCACGAGGTGGGCCAACGACGCCGTCTTCGCGCTCCTCTTCTAGTCCGAGCAGAGCTACCTCCGGTGGCTCTTCGGCCTCGTCTTTTGGTCCCGAGGGTCTGTCTCCGTTTGGCACCCAGAGTACTAGTCGCTTATCGCGTCTCCCACCGTCTACCGGTGCATCGCCAGCATTGGGTAGTCTCACTCCTCCTTCGTCACTGACGTAGGGTCTGGGTCCTTCTTCTTGTAGACTCGGGCTGTCGGTCTTTGCCTCTACCGGACCAAGAGGTAGGTGTCTGCTCGGTCGTACAACCCCTACCACTGGTCTCACATCGTCCAGAGTCTCTCCCTGTCGCGGCGGTCCTTCGCCATGTACCCGCACACGTCCCAGGCCAGGCGTACCTACTGCCACTACTACCAGTGCAACGGCGACTCCCATTGGTCCATGCACTCCTTCTTGTCACGTTTTTCCCACCAGGAGTCCAGACCCTCCAACCTCTTTGGGTGGTCGTTTTTGAGACAGTGGTCGGTCCACCGTAAAAGGACGACGAAGAGTCCTTGGACTCTCCTCTTCCGTCTCCTTTACCTTATCCTGTTGAGTCATTACGAGACGATTTGTAGTACACGGTCGTTCTTTCCTATTAGTAGGGACAAAATGTTTTTTTTTTTTCCTTTTTCCCTGTCTTTACACCCTGAAGGGACCATCAGGTCATCAATTCTTAGGCGAAACAGTACATCCCCTGCGTCAACAGTAGTGACCAACCCTTTTATTCTAGGGTGTACGACGCGTCGTCGACTCGGGTACTCTACCATGTTCCGTTGCAGACTCGGGGTCTTGAGACCTCAGGGTCACTGCGTTGATGTCTCGGGGGTGTGTCGTTGCTTCTAGGGCGTACGACGTTGATTCTAGGTCACGTCAGTTTAGTTATTTATCGTATTTATTTATGTGTTCTTTACTTCAGTACCAAAAGGATTATAGTGTGTCGATCGTCGAGATGTTATCTGTTCTTTTAGTATCCATACCTTTATTGAACCCACGGGTAATTTTCTCCTTACTTTTTCCTTCTAACCATGTATATGTGTAGTCTTATACTAAGTCTCTACTCTTTCTTCCTTTATAACGGTAAACTGTTATACTTACCTGAAACTCCTGTATTGCGATTCACTTTATAGTCTATCTCTTTCTTTTTGTGACATACTGGAGTGAATAAACATCTTGTATTTTCAGTTTGAAATATATATATATACCCACCCTCAATCCCTATTTATCATTTTACCAATAATGGTCCCCGACCCTCCACCCACCCCTTAACCTCTCTGCTACAAATTCATATGTTTGAACGTTGTTAGTCCTTTATTCGGGATCTCTAGATTACGTACCGTATCACTTATATCTGGTAAAATATGATATTTGTAGTTGCAACGATTCTCTGATCTAGAATTAACAACAAATCAACGTTTCAACACAGACTGAGAAAACACTGGGAAACCTGACATCGGGAGGTCCAAGGAGACAGGTACCCTAAAGGGTCCGTTCGTATGTCGACACCCAACAGTAAAGGAAGAGGTCCCTTTGAAGGGTTGGTCACCTAACTTGGGTCCAGAGGACGTAACCGTCCCTTAGAGTCTAGAATTAATAAGGGTGGTATTTTTTCTTTACTATTAATACACTGTACTATTCTCTCCAACGATACCGAAGTTACCACGCAGGCACGGTTCAGTGAAGTCATTACAGGTTGTGAAACGTTGGGACACCTGACGTCGGGACGTCCGATGAGTCAGGTACCCTAAGGAGTCCGTTCTTATGACCTCTCCAAATGGTAGAGGTTCCCTAGAAGGGTTGGAGTTCCAGTTTGGGTGTCGAGAATATAGAGGACGCGACCGTCCGTCCAAGAAATGGTGATCGCGGTGGATCCTTCGGACCGATGTTACCATTAATATAAATGTTATATAGTTGTATCCTATATGGAATTTCAATGTGTCAGTTTGTATAAAGTTAACTTTTTTGTTTTCTTTTCTCTCTGTAGGGACGGACAGGTCACTACTTCTGTAGTACGAATGTGACTTGGTGTCTAAACTAGGGAGTAGTTTCTTAATCTAGGGCGTACGGTGCGTACCGCTTTTTGATAAAATTTATCTTATTTTTTTACAAGAACTAATTTTTTTTAAAAAATTCTTTTAGTGTTCTTGAAATATTCCTCATTTAATGTTATGAACCCCGTCCCTCTCCCCCATTCTTGAAGTCCCACAATCAGACTTAAGGGGATCTTTGTCTAGGGCTCCGTTCCTAAGTTTTCGTTCATTAAATAGACCTTGCAGTAGAGGTTTCTGTCCTCACCACCTTACCACTTCCCTCTGTCTAGTATTTTCCACAATAGTTCTACAACTGACTTTATTTTTGTGTGTTGTACTCTCGACAGTCAAAGTCAAATTCAACCCCTGAATGACTCGTGACTTCGAACTCTCTCCCGACGGGACCACCAAGTCTGTCATTTCTAGGCGGACGTTACACCCTCTGGGTCCAAGCTAGGGACTCACCCATTCTAGGGGACGTTTTCCCTTACCGATGGGTGAGGTCACAAGAACGGACCTCTTCAGGTACTTGTCTTCTCGGACCGTCCGATATCAGGTACCTTAGCATTTCTCAGTCTACACACTGACTCACTGATTGTGAAGTTTCAAACCCTCTGTCGGGGAGTCTCTCGAGACTCGTTGACGAACCTTCACCCCACCGGACCGCCCCCCCTCCCCCACGTCCCCTCAGTCTAAAACTCTTTCCCCTTCACGTTAGTTCGTACGTGGAGTCATCTTCCAACGACGATCAGTGTTCCTCGTCTATAGAAAAACTAAAATCACGAAAAGATTGAAACCTTCTACGTTCTTTTACAATAAGTCAGTGATTCAACATATACTGAGACACTGGGGTACCTGACGTTGTGTGGTCCGAGGGGACAGGGAGTGATAGAGGGTCTCAAACAAGTTCAAGTACAGGTAACTCAGTCACTACGGTCTTTAACCCGAGTATTTTTAGAGAGGACTTTTAGATTAATAGACTTCCCGACAAGACGGTCAAAAGGGTCTTGTGCTTCTTAAAGTAAGGACTAGGGGTGGGACTTGAGGAAAGTCCCACACAACTTCCAGTCACTGACGTCACCAGACACTGAGTTAGGAACATCTCGGCCCACCGGTCACTGAAAGAAGTCCTCGTAATGATGTTACGTCAGGGTGGACCTCCAGGAACTCCCCATCACTCCCCCCGACAAATAGGTGGTTAGGGGTTAATAGAACGAGTTCTTAAAGATGGTCCTCCGTAATTAGAGGGTCCTGAAGGTGTGGACGGTTTACATGTCCCTTAAGTCAGACTGTCCATTCTGTCCGCTAACGCCGGTTCCCCTACACCCGATCCTTAAATGTCTTCGGAGATGATAGGCACACTTTTCCTATGGGTTCTTTCC
Organism: Capra ibex; assembly: GCA_006410555.1. Lineage (NCBI taxonomy): Eukaryota > Metazoa > Chordata > Mammalia > Artiodactyla > Bovidae > Capra > Capra ibex. Next base: position 89,344,852 of record SJYO01006231.1, read on the forward strand.
GTTTCGGACATTGTAACTATAGACTTTACTTGTTTCATTATGAAAATCTTTTAAACTATGGGTTCCGATATACAGAAGGTGTCAGGGATCCGTGAAAACGGAAGGAGGTATTTTTAACGAGAACCCCCAAAAAACAAACAAACCCCCCCACCCCAACCGGTTCGGAGTTCCGAACACCCTAGGATCAAGGAGTTGGTCCCTAACTTGGGCCCCGGGAGTCGTCATTTTCGTGGTTCAAGATTGGTAACCTGATGGTCCCTTAAGGACTTTTAATAAAAATTTTTCCCTTCCTTAAGGGACGGACGGGTTACTAATCCTGAGGAACTAAGGTAACGTCCTCTGAGTCCAAGTTAGGGATCAACTTCTTGATTCTAAGACGTTCGGTACTCTGTATCGGTTTCTTTTTTTAACAAAAAATAAAAGTTCATTTACAATAAAGATTAAAAATAAATTTATTTTAAAGTAAATAGTTTACTTTATTTTGGTTGGAAAATTAAATAAATTTAAAATATTTTTAAGTTTTAAAAACGTAAAAATCCTGACATAACTACATTTCTACTTAAATTAAGAGTGGGATTCTCGAATAAATAAAGAAGACTAGAATCTTTAAATGTGTTAAAGTACCCGGTGGATTGTCACAAAACCTAGGTCCGGAACACGACTATTTATACAGACACAATTAATTTACCTTTTATTAAGACTTTAATAACTGAAAAAAGAAGAAAAAAAAAAAAAAAACGACACGAAGTGTCGTAAGTCCTAGAATCAAGGACCTGGTCCTTATTTTGGGTACAGGGGACATTACCTTCGTGTCTCAGGATTGGTGATTTAGTGGTCCCTTAAGGACATTTTAAAAATTGGTAAAATTAAGTTTATTACTTCGTAATCATTTTGGGGACCCTAAAGGGATCACCAGGTCACCAATTCTTAAACGGACGGTTACGTCCCTCGTGTCCAAGCTAGGGATCAGACCTTCCTAAGGTGTACGGTACTCCGTTGTTTCGGACACGGGACGATGACGACGACGACGATTCAGCAAAGTCAGCACAGACTGAGACACGCTGGGGTATCTGCTGTCGGGTGGTCCGAGGGGGCAGGGACCCTAAGAGGTCCGTTCTTGTGACCTCACCTAACGGTAAAGGAAGAGGTTACGTACTTTCACTTTTCACTTTCACTTCGGCGAGTCAGCACAGGCCGAGAAGTGCTGGGGTCCCTGACGTCGGATGGTCCGGGGAGGTAGGTACCCTAAAAGGTCCGTTCTCATGACCTCACCCCACGGTGACGGAAGAGGGATCAGACCTTCCTAAGGTGTCCGGTACCCCGTTGATTTGGTCACGTGGTGTTGATGACTTCGGACGTGCGGGATCTCGGACACGAGACTTTGTTCTCTTCGGTGGCGGTTCCCTTCGGGTGCGTGACGTCCACCTCTCATCGGGGACGAGCGACGTTGACTCCTTTCGAGTTCACGTCGTTACTTTTGAGTCGTGACGGTATTTATTTATCTTTTTTTTAAATTTATGACCTAACCACTATCAAAATAATAAAATATTAGTTAATTGAACGTTCGGGTCTTTTACGTATATTAGATATAACCTTACAAAGACTCATAAAATGTGAGTAAGCCTTTTACCAGGATTACATTAGAAAGGGACGAATAGTTCTCAATTAAGCAAACCTCCCTTCGTCTAAAGTTTTGTGGTTGAGTTCTCTGACGGTACTGACCCCCATGACCTGTCTGCTCCCGACTAAATACGCGGTAGATCACCGTAAACCCCACTAGACGTTCGGTCACTGGAGGCTTCACTTCACTTCACTTTCAACGAGGCAGCACAGGCTGAGACGCTGTGCCTGAAAGTGGGCGGTCCGAGGAGACAGGTACCTTAAGAGGTCCGTTCTTATGACCTCACCCAACGGTAAAGTCACTGAGAATCCTCTCTTTTTTATCGACGCGGTGACTTTAATGAGTAGACGTTGTTAACCAGTTCTCTTTAACTCTTACTAAGAAATTTGCAAAATCTTCAAACAACTTTAAAATTAAACACTTTTTACGTAAAATTTAAAATCAAGATTTCTATGTGTTCATCTCTTTTCGTTGTTTTTACACGAACTAGCGCAGGTTTCTGTAAGACAAGTATTTCTTTTCTGATCAGTCCTGGTAGCTTCTTGAATTGTCCACGTTTTCTGTCACTCTTTACCAACGGGCAAAAAGTACTTCTTTCCTTTTGGTCCTTCGTCCGTCAGTACAACTAGTTCGTGTCCCCTCGTTTGCAAAAAACATTTCCTGGTCTCTCACTTATAAAATCCGGTAAACCCAACATGTTAGATACAGTACTGACGAGTTGAGACGGGTAGATTACATTTCCGTCGGTACCTGTTACATATGTGCTCACAGGGACTTACAAAGTTGTTTTGAAATAAATGTTTTTGTCCGTCCCCCGGTCTAAACCGGGAGACTGATATCAAACGACCCACAGGGTCCACCGAGTCACCATTTCTTAGGTGGACGTCCTCTGTGTCGTCTATCCCCAAGCTAGGGACCCAGTCCTTCTAGGGGACCTCATCCTTTACCGTTGGGCGAGGTCATAAGAAGGGACCTTTTAAGGCACCTGTCCTCGGACCACCCGATGTCAGGTGTCCCAACGTCTCAGGCTGTACTGACTCGTGAGTTCCTGTGTAACGTGTAATATCAAACGGTTGAGGACTAGGTCGTGTTTATTTTGATTTTCTTATAAGATGAATCCTTTTAAGGTTACTCCAGGAGACTCCTTAAGTGTGATACTTTTTTTTTTTTCGTTTCGGACTGAACTTTAGAAGTTTTTGATTTCGTTTTACTTTAAGGTTGAATTCTTTGAGTCTGAGGTGAATTCTTTAGATCTAGATCCCCTGAAGGGACCGTCAGATCGGAGACGGTTAAGTCCCCGAGGTCAAGTTAGGGAACTAGACCCCTTATTTTAGGGTGTACGACACGACACGTCCCTACCCCCTAGTCCCCCTTAGATCTAGATTCCTTTCCATGTGACCTGTCTCTATGGGTCTCGTATACAGACTTCTTCCGAGGAAATAACGTTTAATTTGATTTGGTCTTTCTTGTAATCCCGGGAATATATCACTCTGAATATCTTTAAGTTAATGGACCTTCTGAAGTGTCTACTTTTTTCACTAACCTAATACCGGTGATTTTTTCACATTGAAGACTTATAGTGTTTTGTAACAATTTAACTTTGTTTATATATCCGTTTATTGTTTGATCTTTTCCAACACTGAGATTTTTTAGAAGTCAAGGAGAAAACGTGTCGTTTCCTTTAGTATTTGTTTTTCTGTTGGATAGCTTACCCTCTTTTATAAACGTTTACTGCTTTGACTGTTCTCGAAATAAAGGTTTTATATGTTTGTCGAGTATGTCGAGTTATAGTTCTTTTTGTTTGTTAGGTGAGGTTTTTACCCGTCTTCTGGATTTCTCGTAAAAAAAATAATTTAATAGTTTAACCGTTTCTACCTTCTTCTTTTACTCTCCACCCACGATTACACACACTCATTTTGATCCGGGAGATGGAGAAACGTAACAACCAACGTCCTCTTATGTTAAACAAATATATAGACTATAGAATAAACCCAAGATATTAAGAGGAAGATTTATAAAAGAGCTTTTATTTAATGGACCCCTTAAAGGGACCACCAGGTCCCCAATTCTTAGCGGACGGTCATGTCACCTGAACCCAAGGTAGGGACCAGACCCTTCTAGGGTGCACAGTGCTCGTTGATTCGGGTGAAAATGGTGTTGATGACCTCGGGTCCGCAGGATCTCCGACGTGAGACGTGGATCTCTCATCGGGGGTGAACGGTGTTGATCTCTTTTCGGACACGTGTCGTTACTTCTGGGTCGTCTCGGGTTTTTATTTATTTGTTTGTATATTAAATTTATTTTCTTTTGTAATAGACCCTGAAGGGACCACCAGGTCACCCATTTTGAGGAACGAAGGTTACGTCCCTCGGGTCCAAGATAAGGACCAGTCTGTTGATCTGGGGCGTACGGAGTTGATTCCTAAGGTGTAAAGTGTTGTCTCTAGTTTCTAGGGTGCACGACGTTGATTCTGGGTCGTGTCGGTTTGTTTACTTATAAAAAAATTTTTTTCTTTAAGAGGCTGAAGGTCCATGTTCCTACAAGTATCATCGTAATAAATTTCAAAAAAAATTTTTTTCTCTTTCTTGTTGGATTCACAAGTTATTTTACGGGAATGTTTAGTAATTCCCCCTTTTTTTCGATTTTGAAAATTATCTGCTCTTCTATCTGATAGTAATTTCAGTACAGAAACTCTTATTGACTACTGATCTCTTCTTAGAAGTACATACACAAACGACTCTTTACCCTTTGTTTTATCAACCTAGGGTTAACTGAATGATGTTTACGTACACAAAAGGTAAGAAAAAACATACAGGGTTAAAAAGACGTAGTTCACCCCTAAAAACATTTATCTTCTTTATTTTAAAAAATCTCCCTAAGAAAAAGGGGACCCACTCATAAAAAATAACAAGAATTTTTTCAAATTAGTTAGACCAAGTCTTTTTTTCCTCGATTCCCATCTCTATTCCTCCAAGGGAAACTTTGTGTTTCGAGTCTACCATTCCTTAGACGGACGTTACGTCCTTCGGGCCCAAGATAGGGATCTAGTCCTTCTAGGGGACCTCTTCCCTTACCGTTGGGTGAGGTCATGAGAACGGACTTCTTAAGGTACCTGTCTCCTCGGACCACTCTATGTCAGATACCCCAGTGTTTCTCAACCTGTGTTAATTCGTTGATTGTGTGTCGCCATCTCTATTTCTCCAAGGGAAACCTTGCGTTTTATACGATTGTGGTAAACACTGCTTACAAAAGCTATATACTAGACTCCTCTTTTACAGATCATTTTTGACGTTTATTCATCCGCTGACCCGAGGGATCGTTTGGGACATATGAGTCAGGGAGTCAGTACAAGATGAAAAACACTGGGACACCTGACATCGGGTGGTTCGAGGAGACAGGTACCTTACAAGGTCCGTTCTTATGACCTCACCAACGGTAAAGGAGGAGGTCCCCTAGAAGGGTTGGGTCCCTAGCTTGGGAACAGACAACGCAGTTTGGACTCAGAGAACACAGAGGACGTAACCGTCCGCCTAAGAGATAGGACCCGTTCGGTACTCCGCCTGGAAAAACCTTCTAGTATCCTTCATACACACCCGTAGATTTCCGTAATCTCTTTACAAGGTCTCACTCCACTACGAAAAATCTCCCTCTTCAATTCTGGTCCAACTACCTGAGGGTCGACATTAACAGGATATCCTTCTCCAGGAAGTACCATGATTGTGTTCGAAAGAGGTCCTTACAGTCGAAAAGGACCCGGAAGATTTCTCCCGCTAACCCTTCCTTTGTAGGGAGTTATGTGTGGGTCACATCTTCAGAGGAGATCGATTTAATCGGTCGGAGATAAACGTACGGAGGTCACTACCCCTCCAGTGATGGACTGGTTTTAAGGGTAATGTATTTTGTCTTTAGAACACGAGTTCTGTCACTACACGACTGTGTTGTTCTAACTCGAGACCTTAGTCTGTTCTGACATAAACTTACGACCGTGGAAGTGATTGACCCTCGTTACACTCGGACCCATCGGTCGAAAGAGGGAGACTCGTAGTAGACAGTTTCACTTTTAACTAGACTCTAGTGTCTATTATAATTCTAAGAGACTTGTTACAATTATTAGGGAACCGGAGTCCGAGGACCGTTCCTATCGACCCTAATGATAAGAACCAAAACGTGACGACCCCTTCGTCTCGTATCTCCCCTAGTGACAAGTGTAAGAGTGCCACTACCATTTCTAAACTTCGGTCCTCAGACAGAGACCTCCGACACGAAATTCCCGACGACACTCAAAACGTCCGATTGGAAGGCACGATATGTGTAAGTACCTCGTAGTCAAGAGACGGTCCGTAACGAGAGTGGTACCTCCTGTATCGTCCCTTGATCTGTCTCTAGGGTCGAACCCTCCTCGTTTTCCGAGATCCCTTCACTTAGTCCTGTATTCGTTGTTTGAACTATTGATTTATTCACTCTAAGATATAACTTTCAGTCACGATGTCTTTTTCTCTTTCGTCTCTTGAATCCCCCATTAACCCTCCAGACTCGCTCGACGTTAAAATGTATTCTATCAATCTTTTCCTGAACAACTATCTTGATGGTACTTTCACTTCTACTTTTATAATAAGCGAACCAGCACCGGTTGAGAAACACTGGGGTACCTGACATCGATGGTCCGAAGAGACAGGTGTCTAAAGAGGTCCGTTCTTATGCCCTCACCTATAGATAAGAGAAGAGGTCCCCTAGAAAGGTTGGGTCCCTAGATTGGACCCAGAGGATGTAACGTCCGTCTAAGAAATGACAGATTCGACGGAACCTTCGGGCACGCGACACGACACGAATCAGCGAGTGTCAGCGAGTCAGTATAGGCTGAGAAAGGCTGGGGTGCCTGACATTGGGTGGTCCAAGGAGACAGGTACCCCTAAGAGGTGTTTTCTTATGACCTCACCCAACGGTACACGGAGAGGTCTAGAAGGATTGGGCCCCTAGGTTGGGTCCAGAGGGCGTAACGTCCGTCTAAGAAATGACTCGGTGGTCCCTCCGGGAATACTGGGTCGTTTGGGGTGAAGACCCGTATATGGGTCTCTTTTGGTATTAGGGTTTTCTGTGTATGTGGAGTCAGAAACGACGACGGACCTCCGTCGGACCTGCAGGTAGATGTCTCCTTACCCATCCCTTCTACATGTATGTATGTTACCTCACAGTGAACCAGCACTTTTTCCTTTCCTTAACACGGCAGACGTCTGTGCACCCACCTGGATGTCTGACGGTATGTCTTACTTTACAGTCTTTCTTTCTGTGACATATAATTGTGTATACACCTTAGATCTTTTTGCCATATCTACTTGGATAGACGTTTCGTCTTTACCTCTGTGTCTACTCCTCTTGTTCATATACCTGTGACCCACCCCTTCCTCTCTACCCAACTTAACCCTCTGACCCTGACTGGATATTCGTGACGACGACGACGACGACGACGACGACGATTCAGCGAAGTCAGCACAGGCTGAGACACGGTGGGGTATCTGCCGTCGGGTGGCCCGAGGGGGTAGGGACCCTAAGAGGTCCGTTCTTATGTCCTCACCCAACGGTAAAGGAAAAGGTTACGTACTTTCACTTTTCAGTTTCACTTCAGCGAGTCAGCACAGGCTGAGAAGCACTGGGGTACCTGACGTCGGAGGTCCGAGGAGGCAGGTGCCCTAAAAGGTCCGTTCTCGTGACCGCACCCCACGTAGCGGAAGAGGTCTGTATATTTGTGATGGTACATATTTTACCCGAAGGGTCAACCGTGATCGCCATTTCTTGGGTGGACGGTCACGTCCTCTGCAATTCTCTGCGTCCTAACTAGGGACCCACCCCTCCTAGGGGACCTTCTCCCGTACCGTGGGGTGAGGTCATAAGAACGGACCTCTTAGGGTACCTGTCTCCTCGGACCGCCCGATGTCAGGTACCCCAGTGTTTCTCAGCCTGTACTGACTTCACTCGACCGTGCGTACATATTTTATCCATTGTTTACTCTCGGATGAGATATCGTGTCTCTTGAGATGAGTCACGAGACACCACTGGATTTACCCTTCCTTTAGATTTTTTTCCCCTCTATATACATATGGATACCGACCAAGTGTAACGACATGTGTTCCTTGATTGAGTTGTAACATTTCTTTGATAAAAATTTTTTCAACTTTCCTTTCTTGAACAACTGCAAGTTACGAGTCGACGAGACCTTACATAAAGGGGAGAAACAAAAGTCTAGAGTGGAATTCCCGACCCCTACCCGGTCTCTCCGAGCAGGGTTGAACCGTTCCTGGGGTCAGACGAGAACGAAGGGAGACTTGACCCGTCTACGGTGGAGGTATCACTCCTACCTCTCCACGGACGGTCGACAGGCGCACTGGGGTGGGACGAGTCGGACACAGGTGGGATCGTAAGGGACTCTATTAGTCTCAGGGGAGACGAGGACCGACCTGACCAGGGAGGGATGGGAGGACTATGTCGAAACGGTCGAGGAGGTGGGACGAGAAAGAGGGTGTGAGAGCAGATTGGACGGTCCTTTAAGACGTCGGAGGTGGACGTGTAGACAGGTCCTGACCGGTGGAGAGTGGTGGAGGTAGCGGGTGTGAGTGGTAGTCAGTGGTCCAGGTCGAGTCGGTGGAACAGGACCTAGAGGACCGACAGTGGGAACAGGGGGTGTAAGACCAGAGGGTGTCGCCGGTCTCCCGTGGACCCTTGGGGAGTCAGTCCAGTAGAGGGAGGGGACGAGTTTTAAGGGGTACCGAGGGTGTCATGAACCATATTTTCAGTCCCAGGAGTGACACTGAGTGTTCTGTACGAGTTAATGGAGGAACGGGAGTGGAGGAAGGAGGGAGAGCCAGTGAGGGAGATTAAGACAAAGAGGAACGTCAATGACAAGATTCGTGTCACGTCGGGGTCCCGGAAACATACCCTACAACGGAGACGGGGTGCGTAAAAGAACTGACTAAAGGATCAAAGAAAGTTCCCACCTAAACCCTAGAAGCGGCTCGACTTTGTTCGGTGGGACCAGATGAGAATGAAGAAGGACCTTCTGGACCCTAAAGGGACCACCGTATGACCTATTCTTAGACGGACGGTCACGCCCCTTGTGCCCAAGTTAGGGACAAGGACCTTCTAGGGTATACGACACCTAGTTGATTCGGGTCCTCGGCGTTGATGACTCACAACGTTGATGGCTTCGGGCACGTCAATCGCGGACACGATGTGATGTCACTCTTCGGGTTTGTGGTGTCGTTTCTCATCGGGGGGTGAACGGGGTTATTCTCTCTCTCGGACACATTGCGTAGTTTCTGGATCGTCTCGGTCTTTTTGTTTGTTTGTTTGTTTTTTTTTTCTTTTCTGTCTTCGGGACTTGCATCGACGTCAAATTGGGACGCCGTCGACTCTTCGACACTGAAACTTAAACGGAGTTGTACAGGTTTCAGACAAAAGGTTAACACTGTCCACTCTCACGGACCGGTTTTTCTGTAGCCCAATGTCCCGATCTGCAACAGAATAAACGTATTGACCTTGGGCACTGTCAACGTGGGTACCTGTCTAGAGGTCCGCTCAACGAACAAAGTACCCTCTCAACCCTGGGTCTTTCAAGACTCGAATCCTGAGGGGTCCTCCGAGTCTTCCATTTCTTAGGTGGACGGTTACGTCCTCTGCTCCCAAGCTAGGTACCCAGCCCTTCTAGGGCACCTCTTCCTTTACCGTTGGGTGAGGTCATAAGAACGGACCTCCTAGGGTACCTGTCTCCTCGGACCTTCCGATGTCAGATACCCCAGTTCTTCTCGGTCTGTGCTGAATCACTGGTTTGTTGTTGTTGTCGTTTCAGGACTCGAGTCCCCGTACGGGTACGGTCGGGGTACCGCCCCCACTCTCGGCTCCTTGTGTATCCTGACCCTGGACCTGAGAGAGGAAAAGATGGTCCTTCGGAGGAGCTATGACCTTGACGATGGGGCAGTGGTAACTCGGGAGTGGTGATTGACTGGACAGTACACATACACACGTAAACACGGGTGCTTCGAAGACCTAAGCACACACACGCACACGTACGGACGGTGGACGTCCCGTGTGCACACACGTAAAACGTGGGGATTACGTACGCACTCGGGGTGGGAGGAAGACGACAGACGAGTGTACGGGCACGCACGGGCAGTCCCGACACCATATCGAAGAGGTCGGTCCGCCCCCGGGACTTAGGTGTGAGTGGTACCGGCTCCCTCCGAGGGTGCCACGGACGGTTGTAGTGACGAATGACGGACTCTCTCCTCCCCGACTCCCGGTCCCAGGACAATATGTCCCCCAGGGACCTCGACGACAGGGTCCCCCAGGGGTCTGTGATTGTTCGGGGGGTCCCGAGTCCGACCTTTGTGGGGTGTCCCAAAAAGGGAGGCCCTTTGACCTCTGGGGTCCCAGACGAAGGGGTCGGGTGTCCTAGACTACCGTTTTTGTTCACCCTTTCCTGATTACTGTTAGAGAAACAAACCTACCACCAGGGTTTACGTGTGGAGTGAGGTAGGTAAGAGGGGTCACTGGGAGTCCCGGGTCGTCCGCGATCTGTTCCGACGACGGGGCTCCTTCCACCCGGGAGATGTGGGGCGAGAGCTTCCCCGTTCTTTCTTCACGCAGTAAAACTACAATAGGTCAATGAGTCAACACAGACTGAGAAACGCTGGGGTGCCTGATGTTGTGTGGTCCCAAGAGACAGGTAGTGGTTGAGGGTCTCAAACGAGTTTGAGTACAGGTAACTCAGTCACTACGGTAGGTTAGTAGAGTAGGAGTCGCAGGGGAAGAGGAGGACAGAAGTCAGAAAGGGTCGTAGTCCTAGGAAAGGTTACTCAGTCAAGAAGCGTAGTCCACCGGTTTTATGACCTCGAAGTCGAAGTCGTAGTCAGGAAGATTACTTATAAGTCCCAACTAAAGGAAATTCTAACTGACCAAACTAGAGAAACTAGTTTATCTTCTGAGAGTTCTCAGAAGAGGTCATGGTGTCAAACTTCCATAGTTAAGAAGCAGAGAGACGCATAAAATAACAGGTCGAGAGTGTAGACATGTACTGATGACCTTTTTGATATCGACACTGTTATGTCTGACAACAGTGGTTTCATTTCCTCTTTTCGCCTCTCTATCGAGGACTTCCTTACTTCTCCGACTCGGTTTCACCTTTGTTGCGGGTCAATACTTACACAGACCACCACTTTTATTCAAGTTTCGACATTACTTGTCGTAACGTATCCTTGGACTTTATCATCCAGGTACTTAGTTCCATTTAACCTTCACTAGTTTGCTCTGCCGTTCTCACTTGTAGCTGTAAAATCCTTAGTCACTACAATGACATGTTTACAAAACAACAAAATCAGTGATTCAGCACGGGTTGTGAAAACTCTGGGGTACCTGACATCGGTAGGTCCTAGGGAGACAGGTACCCTAAAGGGTCCGTTCTTATGACTTCACCCAAAGCTAAAGGAAGAGGTCCCTTAGAAGGGCTCGGTCATTAGTTTGGGCGTAGACGATGTAACCGTCCGCCTAAGACATGACGACACTTCATCACTTCAGCGAGTCAACACAGGTTGAGAAACGCTGGGGTACCTGACATCAGATGGTCCGAGGAGGCAAGTACCCTAAAAGGTCCGTTCTGATCACCTCGCCCAACGGTAAAGGAAGAGGTTCTCTAGAAGGGTTGGGTCCCTAACTTGGGTCCCAGAGGGCTTAACATCCGTCTGCGAAATGGAGGCTCGGTGGTCCCTTCAGGGATATGACGACTCGGTGGACCTTTTGGAAACCGGTTATAGAGAGTGTAATAAAAGGGGAGGTAGTTAAGGACCATTGGTGGTGAGATGAGACAAATACTCAAGTCGAAAGAATCTAAGGGGTGTATTCACTCTAGTACGTCGTAAGCAGGAAACCACAGACTAAATAAAGTGAGTCGTACTTACTGGAGTTCCAGGTAAAGACAATAATGTACCGTTCCAAAGGAAGAAAGAGTATTGACTTATTATAAAGTTATACGTATATATGGTGTAATATATGTTATATCTATGTATATATATTGTAATAAACATAAAGAAGAAACAGATAAAAGTAGGTCACGGTCTGTGAATCCGACAAAGGTGCTGAACCGATAATAGTTGTGACGACGTTACTTGTACCCTCGGGCTCGACTCGTTAAATTGGAGTGCTCAATGTAAAGAGTTGACATGTACTCATGTCAGAGTACTAAAAAGTATGGGTGGGCGACATGTGGATGTTGGGGACAGTATCAACTTTAAGGGGGTCTTCGGTTACGACTCTGTTCCTAAACTCACATCGATTCGAATAAAACCTCCAGGAGAGTCTTTTGTGTTCGTCCTCTCACCTCTTTCCTTTCTTTTCCTTCGAGTATTACGTACACAATAGTTAACTCAACATAGACACAGTTGAACCCAAGTAAGGGTGACCTTTGGTGACTCCCGTTATCTCACGAGTGGAGTCTTTCCTCTCCCGAGACTCCATGCGTGTGTGGGAGAACTCAGTCAGTAACGAGTCCCGACTCGGACCCCCGTAATTAAGGGGTCACGACGTGTACACTTATTTCATTCGGAGACACCGGTCTCTTTCGGGCGTCCGTTCATCGTGACCGACAACCTTAACTCTGACTTCACCAGTGTAGTTCCTCTACGTCTGTCTTCCGACGGTCGTAGTCGATGTGGTCGAAAAAGGGGAAGTAGAGACTGGTGAGGAGTTAGAGAAAGAAGAGGAGAGGTTAAAATTATGATCTTGACCTCAGGTCCCGGGATCAGAACTGAGAGGAGAGCAAGGGATCCACTAATCACGTCAAGTCAAGTCAGTGAGTCAGCACAGGCTGAGAAACGCTGGGGTACTTGGCGTCGTGTGGTCCGGAGGGACAGGTAGTGGTTGAGGGCCTCAATTGAGTCTGAGTGCAGGTAGCTCAGTTACTCCGGTAGGTCGGTAGAGTAGGACCCAGCAGGGGAAGAGGAGGACGGGGGTTAGGGAGGGTCGTAGTCTCAGAAAAGGTTACTCAGTTGAGAAGCGTACTCCACCGGTTATGATCTCGAAGTCAAAATCGTAGTAAGGAAGGTTTCTTTAGGGTCCCGACTAGAGGAAGTCTTACCTGACCAACCTAGAGGAACGTCAGGTTCCCTGAGAGTTCTCAGACGAGGTTGTGGTGTCAAGTTTTCGTAGTTAAGAATCCGTGAGTCGGAAGAAGTGTCAGGTTGAGAGTGTAGGTATGTACTGGTGTCCTTTTGGTATCGGAACTGATCTGCCTGGAATCAGCCGTTTCATTACAGAGACGAAAACTTATATGATAGATCCAACCAGTATTGAAAAGAAGGTCCTCATTCGCAGAAAATTAAAGTACCGACGTCAGTGGTAGACGTCACTAAAACCTCGGGTTTTTTTATTTCAGACTGTGACAAAGATGACAAAGGGGTAGATAAAGGGTACTTCACTACCCTGGCCTAAGGTACTAGAAGCAAAAGACTTACAACTCGAACTTCGGTTGAAAAAGCGAGAGGAGAAAGTGAAGGTAGTTCTCCGAAAAATCAAGGAGAAGTTAAAGACGGTATTCCCACCACAGTAGACGTATAGACTCCACTAACTCTAAAGAGGGCCGTTAGAACTAAGGTCGAACACTAAGAAGGTCAGGTCGCAAAGAGTACTACATGAGACGTATCTTCAATTTATTCGTCCCACTGTTATATGTCGGAACTGCATGAGGAAAGGATAAACCTTGGTCAGACAACAAGGTACAGGTCAAGATTGACAACGAAGGACCGGACGTATGTCCAAAGAGTTCTCCGTCCAGTCCACCAGACCATAAGGGTAGAGAAAGTNTTAAAAGGTGTCAAATAACACTAGGTGTGTCAGTTTCCGAAACCGTATCAGTTATTTCGTCTTTATCTACCAAAAGACCTTGGGAGAACGAAAAAGGTACTAGGTCGCCTACAACCGTTAAACTAGAGACCACGGAGACGGAAAAGATTTTGGTGGAACTTGTAGTCCTTCAAGTATCAAGTGCATAACGACTTCAGACCGAACCTCTTAAAACTCGTAATGAAATGATCGCACACTCCACTCGCGTTAACACGTCATCAAACTCGTAAGAAACCGTAACGGAAAGAAACCCTAACCTTACTTTTGACTTGAAAAGGTCAGGACACGGTGACGATTCAAAAGGTTTAAACGACCGTATAACTCACGTCATGAAAGTGTCGTAGTAGAAAGTCCTAAACTTTATCGAGTTGACCTTAAGGCAGTGGAGGTGATCGAAACAAACATCGCTACGAAAGATTCCGGGTGAACTGAAATGTAAGGTTCTACAGACCGAGATCTAATCACTAGTGTAGTAGTACTAATAGACCCAACACTTCTAGAAAAAACATGTCAAGAAGACACATAAGAACGGTGGAGAAGAATTATAGAAGACGAAGACAATCCAGGTCTGGTAAAGACAGGAAATAGCTCGGGTAGAAACGTACTTTACAAGGGAACCATAGAGATTAAAAGAACTTCTCTAGAGATCAGAAAGGGTAAGACAACAAAAGGAGATAAAGAAACGTAACTAGCGACTTCTTCCGAAAGAATAGAGAAGAACGATAAGAGACCTTGAGACGTAAGTCTACGAATATAGAAAGGAAAAGAGGAAACGAAAACCGGAGAGAAGAAAAGTGTCGATAAATATTCCGGAGGGGTCTGTCGGTAAAACGAAAAAACGTAAAGAAAAGGTGTCCCTACCAGAACTAGGGACAGAGGACATGTTACAGTGCTTGGAGTAAGGTATCAAGTAGTCCGTGAGATAGATAGTCTAGATCCGGGAATTTAGACAAAGAGTGAAGGTGACATATTAGTATTCCCTAAACTAAATCCAGTATGGACTTACCAGATCACCAAAAGGGATGAAAGAAGTTAAACTCAGACTTAAATCGTTATTCCTCAAGTACTAGACTCGGTGTCAGTCGAGGACCAGAACAAAAACAACTGACATATCTCGAAAAGGTAGAAACCGACGTTTCTTATATTAGTTAGACTAAAGCCACAACTGGTAGACCACTACAGGTACACATCTCAGAAGGGAACACAACGACCTTCTCCCACAAACGATACTGGTCACGTAAAAGAACCGTTTTGAGATAATCAGAAACGGCACGAAGTAAGACGTAGGGTTCCGGTTTAAAAGGACAATGAGGTCCACAAAGAACTGAAGGATGAAAGCGTAAGGTTAGGGGATATTACTTTTCCTGTAGAAAAAACCCACAATCAAGATTTTCCAGAACATCCAGAAGTATTTTGGCAAGTTTAAGTCGAAGAGGTCGTAATGGCCAACCCCGTATCAGAACCTATTGATACTATCACTTACCAAACGGAACCTCTGCTTGTCTCTAGTAAGACAGTAAAAACTCTAACGTAGGTTCATGACGTAAAGTCTGAGAAAACAACTGGTACTACAGATGAGGTAAAGAAGACACCCTAAGGACGGGTGTCATCATATATATTACCAGTAGACTCAATTTAAGTGGGTAAGGTCAGGTAAAATCAAGCGACTAAGGATCTTACAGCTGCAAGTGGGAACGGTAGAGAACAAACTGGTGAAGGTTAAACGGAACTAAGTACCTGGACTGTAAGGTCCAAGGATACGTTATAACGAGAAATGTCGTAGCCTAGAACGAAGATAGTGGTCAGTGTAGGTGTTGACCCATAACAAAAACGAAACCGAGGTAGGGAAGTAAGAAAGACCTCAATAAAGAGGTGACTAGAGGTCATCGTATAACCCGTGGATTACTGGACCCCTCAAGGAGAAAACCATAGGATAGTAAAACGGAAAAGTATGACAAGTACCCCAAGAGTTCCGTTCTTATGACTTCATCGAACGATAAGGGAAGAGGTCGCCTGGTGTAAGACAGTCTGGAGAGGTGGTACTGGACGGACAGAACCCAACGGGGCGTCCGTACCGAACCAAAGTAACTCAATTTGTTCCGACACAAGGATCACACTAATCTAACTGATCAAAAGACACTCATACCAAAGTCACACAGACGGGAGACTACGGGAGAACGTTGTGGATGGCAGAATGAACCCAAAGAGAATGGAACCCGCACCCCATAGAGAAGTGTCGACGAGGTCGTTTCGTGTCGGCGACGAGGAATGGAACCTACTCCCCATAGAGGAATGACGGCGGCAAGGACTGGAAGTTGCACCCTATCGAGGAGATCCGGGAGGACACGGACGCGTCGGTGGCGAGGAACTCAACGAGGAGGACCGGCAGCCGGGACCGGAGCCCGCACCCACCGAGGAGGTTCGACGACGGGGACCGGAGCCCGAGCCCCACCGAGGAGGCGGGGACCGGAACCCGCGTTCCACCGAAGAGGGTCGGTGGGGACTGGAGTCTGCGTCCCACAGAGGAGGGGCGACGGTGACCGGAGCCTGTGCTCCATCGAGGAGGGCCGCCGACGGGGACTGGAGCCTTCACCCCATCGAGGAAAGCCGGTGTGAACCATGCGGTCGAGTAATATACCACAATTTATGGTGAGAACATAGTTACAAGGAGTTTAGATATAGGGTCTAATTGGTACGGGTCAATCAAGTCAAGTCAGCGAGTCAGTACAGGCTGAGAAACGCTGGGGTACTTAGCGTCGTGTGGTCCGGAGGGACAGGTAGTGGTTGAGGCCCTCAAGTGAGTTTGAGTGCAGGTAGCTCAGTCACTACGGTAGGTCGGTAGAGTAGGAGACAGCAGGGGAAGAGGAGGACGGGGGTTAGGGAGGGTCCTAGTCTCAGGAAAGGTTACTCAGTTGAGAAGCGTACTCCACCGGTTTCATGACCTCAAAGTCGAAATCGTAGTAAGGAAGGTTTCTTGTGGGTCCTGACTAGAGGAAATCTTATCTGACCAACCTAGAGGAACGTCAGGTTCCCTGAGAGTTCTCAGAAGAGATTGTGGTGTCAAGTTTTCGTAGTTAAGAAGACGTGAGTCGAAAGAAGTGTCAGGTTGAGAGTGTAGACATGTACTGATGACCTTTTTGGTATCGGAACTGATCTGCCTGGAATCAGCCGTTTCATTACAGAGACGAAAACTTATACGATAGATCGAACCAGTATTGAAAGGAAGGTTCCTCATTCGCAGAAAGTTAAAGTACCGACGTTAGTGGTAGACGTCACTAAAACCTCGGGGGTTTTTATTTCAGACTGTGATAAAGGTAAGAAAGGGGTAGATAAAGGGTACTTCACTACCCTGGTCTACGTCACTAGAAGTAAAAGACTTACAACTCGAAATTCGGTTGAGAAAGTGAGAGGAGAAAGCGAAAGTAGTTCTCCCAAACGGTCCTCGGTCGCACTCCTTGAAACGGGTCCCGTTTACAGTACTCCTTCCTCCGAAGTCGTATGCGTTTCCACCCTAGCTCGGAGTCCTTTCGGGGACAAGGGCTCGTAGATGGGCGTTTTGGTCCCACGGATGAAATGACAAAATACGAGAGTGGACGTGGAGACTGAAATACCCCCCGACAAGGGGTGGTCAAGAGAGCCTCTTCCTCATTTGAACGTCGAGGTCAGTTATTTTTAAGGACCCGCACTTTTCCTACAGAGTTCAGTTTGGAGAGACGACCGTCTGATCGAACACACTGTCCTAATAGGTGTGAGGACGGTGATTCGTGTACTAACAAATGATGGAGAGTTGGTATTTGTCGTGTCTCTCAAACCTCATAAAACTTTTAGAACTAATCGTAACCCGAAAAGAGTAACAACTCAGTTACTGACGGTGGTCCGGAGGTATAGGAATCCGTGGACCCTTACATAATTACATAAACCTTATATCTTTTCTTTTATGTCATCCAAAACTACAATCGTTATGACCTGAAAAACTCAATTACTTAAAAGAGAAAACAATATCTAGTGACATGAAATAATATTTAGTGACACAGGAACGATACATTTTTACATTGAAATAGTGATAGAATTCTGATTTATCTAGAATTCCCCTTGTAACCACTTCCCAAAAGTAAACAACCCGACTACAAACGACGATTTAGAGGTATAAGGGACGGGACTATTACTTATATTGATCGTATATCCTCTTTATTCATAATTGGAAATTCTAATCAGTACAATTGGAATCCAATTTATTTAAGGAAAGAATCAACATTGGGTGATGTGGGAGTGGGATATCCTTACGTCGAAATAGACCATGGAAGTCTCCCACCCCGGACCAAATTCTTTTTTGTGGGAACTTTTTTTATTCAAAAGACCAATTGACTGGCAAAAGTCTTTCTTTCCCAGTATTTTACAGTCGTCCGGAGTATCGGTCTTCCACTACATTTTGGGGATTCTGCAAAAAAATTATGTAAATATACTTCGTGGACTAAAACTATTTCCAGTCCTGATGACTGGGGGTGCACTGAAATTTTAAAGGTAAACAGAGATACACATTGTTTTCCATATATTCGTTTGGATTTTTATTTCTTTAGCCTAGTCAAAGACCTTTCTGACTAAGGGGGTACAACAAGAAAGAACAAGAGGCAAAAAGACCGACTTGAGGGTAGACCTCGTACCCACGAGCAGTTCGGACGATTAAAACGGGACCGTAAATTCAAGGTACGCTCTCCCTCGGGTTCCGCCCTGTGGGAGACTATAAGTTCACCCGTGGTCACCGGATGGGTCCACCACGTTCGAAGAGTTTCGAAATAACCATAGGGTACATTTGGTTCAATAAGTCGGAGAAAAAGAGGTGATTAAAAGGATGATGTGATAAAGAAAGATTAGAGGGAGATATAGAAATTAATTCGTTAATTAATGACCCTGCGACTGAGGTAGGGTGAAGCTTAATGGGACCTAGGTGGTCCCGACCTGGGCCGTTCCGAAAAATCAAGGAGAAGTGAAAGACGGTATTCCCACCACAGTGGACGTATAGACTCCAATAACTATAAAGAGGGTCGTTAGAACTAAGGTCGAACACGAAGAAGGTCGGGTCGCAAAGAGTACTACATGAGACGTATCTTCAATTTATTCGTCCCACTGTTATATGACGGAACTGCATGCGGAAAGGGACAAATCTTGGTCAGACAACAAAGTACAGGTCAAGATTGACAACGAAGAACTGGACGTTCTCCGTCCAGTCCATCAGACCATAAGGGTAGAGAAAGTCTTAAAAGGTGTCAAATAACACTAGGTGTGTCAGTTTCCGAAACCGTATCAGTTATTACGTCTTTATCTACAAAAAGACCTTGAGAGAACGAAAAAGGTACTAGGTCACCTACAACCGTTAAACTAGAGACCACGGAGACGGAAAAGATTTTGGTCGAACTTGTAGTCCTTCAAGTGTCAAGTGTATAACGACTTCGGACCGAACCTCTTAAAACTCGTAATGAAATGATCATACACTCCACTCACTTAACACGTCATCAAACTTGTAAGAAACCGTAACGGAAAGAAACCCTAATCTTACTTTTGACTGGAAAAGGTCAGGACACCGGTGACGACTCAAAAGGTTTGAACGACCGTACAACTCACGTCATGAAAGTGTCGTAGTAGAAAGTCCAAAACTTTATCGAGTTGACCTTAAGGTAGTGGAGGTGATCGTAACAAGCATCACTACGAAAGACTCCGGGTGAACTGAAGTGTAAGGTCCTACAGACCGAGATCCACTCACTAGTGTAGTAGTACTAACAGACCCAACACTTCTAGTAAAAACATGTCAAGAAGACACATAAGAACGGTGGAGAAGAATTATAAAAGACGAAGACAATCCAGGTCTTGTAAAGACAAGAAATAGTTCGGGTAGAAACGTACTTTACAAGGGAACCATAGAGATTAAAAGAACTTCTCTAGAGATTAGAAAGGGTAAGACAACAAAAGGAGATAAAGAAACGTAACTAGTGACTTCTTCCGAAAGAATAGAGAAGAACGATAAGAAACCTTGAGACGTAAGTCTACGAATATAGAAAGGAAAAGAGGAAACGAAAAACGGAGAGAAGAAAAGTGTCGATAAACATTCCGGAGGGGTCTGTCGGTAAAACGAAAAAACGTAAAGAACAGACTTTACGTCATGAACCTACGTTAGAGTTTTTACTGTCTTACTAGAGACAAGCAAAGGTTCCGTTTGGTAAGTTCATTAGGTTCAGATACGGGGTTGGTTATTGTGACTTCTTCGACTTCAACTTACCAAGATACTTCTGGATGTTCTGGAAAATCTTGATTGTGGGTTTTTTCTACAGGAAAAGTAATATCCCCTGATCTTACGTTTTCATCCTTCAGTTCTTTGTGGACCTCATTGTCCTTTTAAACCGGAACCTCATACCTTACTTCGTCCCGTTTCCAATTATCTCAAAACGGGTTCTCTTGTGTGACCAGTCTCGTTTGTGGGAGAAGGTTGTTGTGTTCTCTTCTGAGATGTGTACCTGTAGTGGTCTACCAGTTGTGGCTTTAGTCTAACTAATATAAGAAACGTCGGTTTCTACCTCTTCGAGATATGTCAGTCGTTTTTGTTCTGGTCCTCGACAGAGACCGAGTCTAGTACTTGAGGAATAACGATTTAAGTCTGAATTTAACTTCTTTCATCCCTTTTGGTGATCTGGTAAGTCCATACTGGATTTAGTTTAGGGAATACTAATATGTCACCTTCACTCTTTGTCTAAATTCCCGGATCTAGACTATCTATCTCACGGACTACTTGATACCTTACTCCAAGTACTGTAACATGTCCTCTGTCCCTAGTTCTGGTAGGGGTACCTTTTCTTTACGTTGGTACGGGAGACTTGACGTTTGAGTATTTAGGTTGTTAATTTTTAGTTAGTTACAGTCTTGCTACGGAAGTTTTTAAGGGAGGAGGTATTTCGTAACATTCACTTTCACAATCAGGGAGTCAGTACAGACTGTGAAGCGTTGGGGTACCTGACATCGAGTGGTCCGAGGAGACAAGTACCTTAAGAGGTCCGTTCTTATGATCTCACCCAACGGTACAGGAGGAGGTCCCCTAGAAGGACTGGGTCCCTAGTTTGGGTCTAGTGGTCGTAAAGTCCGTCTAAGAAATGTCAAACTCGGGGGTCCCTTCGGGGAATTTTTTCGTTACTCTTTTGATTTTTATCTATCACCATGACTACCGTACTAGAACACTTATATCATGTTAGGGGACTCACCATGTGAAATTTAAACACTTAAAATATCATAAACTTAATATAGAGTTAAAATTTTTAGTTAGTTACATTAGATGGTATAATAGTTTGATTTCTTTTTTTAATATATAACTGCGTCTTTTTCGCGAACTGTTTTAGGTAACGGCAATCGTGTGATCACTATTCTCTGAAGGTGTCGAACTATATGAAGATGGGTTTTGGATGGCGATTGTGAAATGAATTACCACTTTCTAAATTACAAAAGGGGGATTTTACATTTTGTTCTGGTCCTACAGAGGAGAGTGGTGTAGATAAGTTATAACACAACTCCAGTCCAGAGTATGTTATTCCGTTCCTTAAGGATCATTTTGTATTTTCTTTTTTTCGTGTTGGGTATTCTCTTTTTCGTAAAACTGACCCGAAATAATTTTGATCTTTAAAGACGCAACACTTTCTATGTTAATCTTCTCACTTTTCAATTCTGTAAACTTTATTTCTATAAACGTTTATAGACTGTTTTCTAACAATAGATCTTGTATATCTCTTGAAGGTTTTTAGTCGTTATTCTTTTGTTTTGTTGAGAAGTCAAGTCAAGTCAAGTCAGCGAGTCAGCACAGGTTGAGAAACTCTGGGGTACTTGGCGTCGTGCGGTCCGGAGGGACAGGTAGTGGTTGAGGGTCTCAGGTGGGTTTGGGTACAGGTATCTCAGCCACTATGGTAGGTTGGTAGCGTAGGAGACGGTAGGGGAAGAGGACGGGAGTCAGAAAGGGTCGTAGTCCCAGAACAGTTTACTCAGTCGAGAAGTGTAGTCCACCGGTTTTATGACCTCAAAGTTGAAGTTATAGTCAGGAAGGTTACTTGTGGGTCCTGACTAGAGGAAATCTTACCTGACCCCAATAACTATAAAGAGGGCCGTTAGAACTAAGGTCGAATTTTTACCTGTTTTGTCCCTGAAGGGATCACCAGGTCACCAATTCTTAGGTGCAACATTACGTCTCTTGTGACCAAACTAGAGACTAGGTCCTTTGAGGGTGTGCGGTACTCCGTTGATTCGGACGCACGGGACCTCGGACACGAGGTGTGTTCTCCCTGGTGGTAACGTTCTTCGGAGGGTGGTGTTGATCCCATATCGGGAACGAATGATGTCGATCTCTTTCGGGTGTACGTCGGTTTCTTTCTGGGTCACGTCGGTTTTTATTTTATTTAATTAAAAAAAAATTACCTGTTTTGTGGGTCCTGTTTGTAAAGTGGTTTCTCCTATTATGTCTACCGTTTACTTATGTACTTTTATACCAGTTTAGTAATCGGTAATCCCTTTACGTATATTTTTGGAGTTAATCTATGTAGACACGTAGATTATTTTACCGTTTTCTATTTTTATTTTGTTGTTGTTGTCATTGTTTTGAACTGTTATGGTTCACGGTCACTCCTACACCTTGACCTTCAAAGTCTGTAACAACATTTACGTTTTAAACGTGTATCGGAGAGAACTTTTGTTGCACCTTCAAAGAATATTTCGATTTGTAGAAATGGTATACCAGATTATTAAGGTGAAGATGCATAAAAAGATCCTTTACTTTTGTATGTAGGTGTGTCTTTGGATAGGTACTTTACAAATACTGTCGGTATAAATTTTGACGGTCTTTGACCAGTGTTACGTCCACAGGAAGTTATTCATTTACTAATTTGTTAGACACTATATAGGAATATCACTTTATGATGAGTCTTTGTTTTTGGTCTTTGATGACTTTGAGCCTTCCTTTCGAGACTGGTTGGATCTGTCCCATAATTTTTCGTCTTTGTAGTGAAACGGTCATTTCCAGGTAGATCAGTTCCGATGATAAAAAGGTCATCAGTACATACCTACACTCTCAACCTGACACTTCTTTCGACTCACGGCTTCTTAACTACGAAAACTTGCCACCACAACCTCTTCTGAAAACTCTCAGGGAACCTGTCGTTCCTCTAGTTTGGTCAGTTAACATTTCCTTTAGTTGGGACTTATAAGTGACCTTCTTGACTACAACTTCGACTTCAAGGTTATGAACCGGTGGACTACGTTTCTCGTTTGAGTGACCTTTTCTGGGACTGCGACCTTTCTAACTCCCGTCCTCCTCTTCCCCCGCTGTCTCCTACTCTACCAACCTACCGTAGTGACTGAGCTACCTGTACTCAAACTCGTTCGAGGTCCTCTGTCACTTCCTGTCCCTTCGGACCGCACGACGTCAGGTATCCCAAGAGTCCTTCAGTCTGTCGTTTGAATCGTTGATTGTCGTTGGTTTTGTACTTAGTTTCTTCCACCTCACTGACAAATCATCAACAAAGGTGTCTTAGGGACGAAGACGTTTTGACTATTGGGAATTTAAATGGGGTGGGGGGGGTCAAGGTCTCGTCTCTGGCTAACGAAATTCTTTAGTCGTGTAAGAAAAAAAGAAAAACCACCATTTCGACTATTAAGTCGACTACGTGTATAGTTTCCGTAGTTTTTGAATTTCTAACAACTTTCCGTTTTGGGTTGTTAAAATAAAGTTCTATCGTTCAACGGGACTGTATGTTTTTTTGTATCTTTTTCAAATAAACCACCAGTGACGTACTTAGAACTTTGGTTTAAGGTCTAACTACTATGACTATTTTCTACCATCAATAATTAATTAGGTACAGGTCAAGTCAAGTCAAGTCAGCGAGTCAGCGTAGGCTGAGAAACACTGGGGCTCTGGGGTACC
The DNA here is from genome assembly GCA_006410555.1 of Capra ibex. NCBI lineage: Eukaryota > Metazoa > Chordata > Mammalia > Artiodactyla > Bovidae > Capra > Capra ibex. The sequence goes on from SJYO01006231.1 coordinate 89,368,299, forward strand.
TGACGTCGTACGGTCCGAAGGGACAGGAGATGGTTGAGGGTCTGGAAGAAGTTGAGTACAGGTAATTCAGCCACTACGGTAAGTCGGTAGAGTAGGAGACAGCAGGGGAAGAGGAGGGTGGAAGTTAGAAAGGGTCGTGGTCCCAGAAAAGTTCTCAGTCAAGAAACGTAGTCCACCGGTTTCATAACCTCAAAGTCGAAGTCGTAGTCAGGAAAGTTACTTATAAGTCCTGACTAAAGGAAATCCTACCTGACCAAACTAGAGAAACGTCAGGCCCCCCTGAGAGTTCTCAGAAGAGGTTGTGGTGTCAAGTTTTCGTAGTCAAGAAGCCACGAGTCCAAAGAAATATCAGTTTGAGAGCGTAGGTATGTACTGATGACCTTTTTGGTATCGAAACTCTCCCATTGTCCGTCCTACCGGTCCCCAGAGGTTTGCCTCCTTTATCGAACGTTCACAGTCTGTGAAAATAGAGAGAATTCGCCGTCCTCCCTTGTTTGATCGTAATAAAAAAGGAAGAGATATGTTTAAATTTTCTTCCAAAGAGAATTTTAAGACACAACGGTATCACTGTGGACCAAAGTGGACTTTAATTGGTTACGGAAAAAGAATACCTTTACAAATAGAATTCCATACGATTACATGATACGTAAATGGGGTTTGAGACAGAAGTTCAGGAAAGACGGAAAACCGAGTCTTGGATGAACTATTTGGTCATACAAAGGTCTTTTTGTAGATAAAGACGAAATAACTGATAAAGTTTCGGAAAATGACACACGTAGTGTTATTTGACACCTTTTAAGACTTTCTCTACCCTTATGGTCTGGTGGACTGGACGGAGAATTCTTTAGACATACGTCCAGTCCTTCGTTGTCAATCTTGACCTGTACCTTGTTGTCTGACCAAGGTTTATCCTTTTCCTCATGCAGTTCCGACATATAACAGTGGGACGAATAAATTGAAGATACGTCTCATGTAGTACTCTTTGCGACCTGACCTTCTTAGTGTTCGACCTTAGTTCTAACGGCCCTCTTTAGAGTTAGTGGAGTCTATACGTCTACTGTGGTGGGAATACCGTCTTTCACTTCTCCTTGATTTATCGGAGAACTACTTTCACTTCCTCCTCTCACTCTTTCAACCGAATTTCGAGTTGTAAGTCTTTTGCTTCTAGTACCGTAGACCAGCGTAGTGAAGTACCGTTTATCTACCTCTTTGTCACCTTTGTCCTAGTCTGAAATAAAAGACCCCGAGGTTTTAGTGAGTCTACCACTAACGTCGGTACTTTAATTTTCTACGAATGAGGACCCTTCTTTTCAATACTGGTTGGATCTATCGTATAAGTTTTCGTCTCTGTAATAAAACAGTTGATTCTAGGCAGATCAGTTCCGATACCAAAAAGGACACCAGTACATACCTACACTCTCAACCTGACACTTCTTCCGACTCGCGGCTTCTTAACTACGCAAACTTGACACCGCAACCTATTCTGAGAACTCTCAGGGATCCTGACGTTCCTCTAGATTGGTCAGGTAAGACTTCCTCTAGTCGGGACCCACAAGAAACCTTCCTTACTACGATTTCGACTTTAGGTTATGAAACCGGTCGAGTAACCTTTTCTGAAACTACGACCCTCCCTAACCCCCGTCCTCCTCTTCCCCTGCTGTCTCCTACTCTACCGACCTACCGTAGTGCCTGAGCTACCTGCACTCAGACTCACTTGAGGCCCTCAACCACTACCTGTCCCTCCGGACCGCACGACACTAAGTACCCTAGTGTCTCAGTCTGTGCTGACACGCTGACTTGATTGATTGATATGAGTCTATAACAAGGAGATTAGATACATTTACTTTGATAAAGAAACCACTAGACGGGAAGAAGTTCTGAGTCCAATTAGTAAAATACCGGGTTCTATTTGGTAAACCACGGTTCTAATAGGGTTTTACGTAGAATGCCCACTCCCCGGACCACGGTAGGACTCAAAATTCTGTAAGGAAAGAAAATAATTGTCTGACGAGCACTGATATATTGTAGGTAGACTTCTAATCGTCGTCCCATGAGAAAGACGGGGGAAGACTACGGATACAGTCTTCGAAAGAGATAGAGGAAATATGAAATTATTATGAAATAGTTTGTTTTCGAGACTCACTAGTTCAGAGCAGAGACCGGGGCCTAACTTAAGAAGAGGAGGTACCCGGTTCTTAGAACCGCGGTACTAAGTTGTTGTCGGAAAGTCGAAACTGATCTGTCTGGAAACAACCGTTTCATTACAGAGAAAAAATATTATACGACAGATCCAGCCAGTATCGAAAAGAAGGTTCCTCGTTCACAGAAAATTAAAGTACCGACGTCAGTAGTAGACGTCACTAAAACCTCGGGGGTTTTTATTTCAGAGAGTGACAAAGGTAACAAAGGGGTAGATAAACGGTAATACTCTACCCTGACCTACGGTACTATAATCAAAAACTTACAACTTAAAATTCGGTTGAAAAAGTGAGAAGAGACGGGAAAGATTTAGGTCGAAATTGTAGACCTTCAAGTACCAAGAGTATGACAACTTCGGACCGAACCTCTTAAAACCCGTAATGAAACGATCGCACACTCTACTCACGTCAACACGCCATCAAACTTGTAAGAAACCGTAACTGAAAGTAGTTCTTTGAGAAATCTAGAAGAAGTGAAAGACGGTATTTCCACCACAGTGGATGCATAAACTCCAATAACTATAAAGAGGGTCGTTAGAACTGAGGTCGAACACGAAGTAGGTCGGGTCGTAAAGTGTACTACATGAGACGTATGTTCAATTTATTCGTTCCACTGTTATGTGTCAGGACTGTATGAGGAAAGGATAAACCTTGGTCAGACAACAAGGTACAGGTCAAGATTGACAACGAAGAACTGGACGTATGTCTAAAGAGTCCTCCGTCCATTCCATCAGACCATAAGGGTAGAGAAATTCTTAAAAGGTGTCAAATAACACTAGGTGTGTCAGTTTCCGAAACCGTATCAGTTATTTCGTTATCTACAAAAAGACCTTGAAAGAACGAAAAAGTTGTTAGGTTGGCTACAACCGTTAAACTAGAGACCAAGGAGACGGGAAAGATTTAGGTCGAAATTGTAGACCTTCAAGTACCAAGTGTATGACAACTTCGGACCGAACTTCTTAGAACCCGTAATGAAACGATCGCACACTCTACTCACGTCAACACGTCATCAAACTTGTAAGAAACCGTAACTGAAAGAAACCCTAACCTTACTTTTCACTGGAAAAGGTCAGGACACCGGTGACGACTCAAAAGGTTTAAACGACCGTATAACTCGCGTCGTGAAATTGTCGTAGTAGAAAATCCTAAATTTTATCGAGTGGACCTTAAGGTAGGTCAATAGGTACGATCGGGTGACGTTTGATTAAATGTAACGATTTTTACTAGTATATATGTATTTACTCAGAGACAATCATGACTGTGGAGGAAGAGTGAGGGGTATCTAAAATTCAAGATCAAAGTCGGTAGAATACCCAATTTACACGAACCAGATTGTCTCTTGATAAATCTACAACAGTTCGTTCTAAAAGAAATAAACTACCACTGTTGTCTCCGATGTCAAATCATGAATTTGGTCGTCAATTATCACTGGAAGATAAGTCCGTCTCATTGATTTTCGTCGACGCTTTTGACGTTTCTTTTGGACTCTATCCTCTTCTCCGTCGTTTTCGGACTGACGACATTTGACCATGTGTGGGGACGTAAAGTCGTTCACGTCCTTTCGGTTTCAGTGACTGACGAAAGGAGTGACTGAACCTAACTGTCAAAGAAGAGGTTGGTAGAACAATGACCAACGTAAGATGATATAGATCAATTTATATTTCTTAGTCAGAAGTATCATTTTATTAGAAAAGTCTTCTTGATATGTGTTATGTAAGTTTTAGTGACTGACGAAAGAGAAGTAGAAACAAAGGAACTTGAACATCCATCGACTCAGAGAACACAAAGAAGAAAAAGTGGTCTATACCCGACAAACTTTTGATAAAGTAAAAGAAATAGTAGTAGTAAGTAAAATCGGTGAAGTCTAAAAACAAAGAGGTTTTTACAACCACATGTTTAACCACACCCTGGGACCACTAGGTGTTGGAAGAGTCCTCACAATCCTCACTGACTTCGACGAAAGAAGAAGAATGTATTTTGGACCACGAAAGACCTTAAAGTTCCTGGTCACAAACTTCGTAAGAGGAGTAAAAATACATTCTGGAATTGGTTACTTACCTTTGATATTAGTTAAGAGAAAAATCGGTCAGAGAAGGACTCATTAAAAAGGAGGAAAAATTTGGTGAGGAGGTGGGTATCGAAAATTTCTTCGTTGGCTAAGACTGACATGGTAAAGTGACGACCTATACTACCGGAAAATTTATCGTATACGGTGAGAGTTTTCCAAGAAGTATATGGAAAAGTCCACCACATTTTACTGTGAAGTTCTCAGAAAGTGGTTTTTCCGTCGACAAGTAACAAAGTCGTCGATAAAACCGTTGTAGAAGTCTGAGTTCGAGGTGTTTCGGTATCGGAAACGATAAAGGTCGGAAAAAATGAGGACCTGTCAGACTTAAAACATTGTGACGGTTTGACCTTCTTTACATGAGCCTAGACTCAAAGTATTTCACTACCACCATTCGTTTGGACTCGGTGGAGGAAAAATTTAAACCGTAGGAGGACACCCAAATCCCTGTCCTCACCGAATCGACCCAGTAGCTTCCGACGGTAAGGTGGTTGAACATGCGTCTACTCTTTAGTTGTGTAAGATATAGGGTAACGACATCACTGACCGATCATGTCACCACGAGTTTTCGTTAAAAAGTAACGAACGGTTAACCGTTGTAGACCTTTGTAAAAACTAATAGTGACACCTCCTCACCTACGACAACCGTAGATCACCCACCTCCAGTCCCTACGACAATTTGTAGGATGTTACGTGTCCTGTTGGAAGATGTCATTTCTCACTAAACCGGGATTTACGGTTATAATGGTTGTAACTCCTTGTGATCCGATCTCCTATTTATACACTGGGTTAACTTCAGTTATGTTTTAGTTGTGGTTCTGATTTTCGAAGAGTTGAGAGACCTTTCATGTTCTACCAGATACTAGGAATGTGGATAAAACAATTGTGTCTCTCCCTGCTAGTCTCGACACCTCTACCCTTCTCTTCGGTCCAACTCATAGTGCACCTCGGACCCCCACTTTGACTGTGGGTCCCTTTTGAGACATCGCTACTTATGGAGTCAGGTTTACTCCAGTTTACGACTGGAATAAACTCGGTGATCTAGTTTAGAGGGGACTTCGACCAGGAAAAGTCAATATACTTAACTAACCAAAAACAAACAAAATCGATCGACCCATCTGAAAACACAATGGACGTTGGTTCTCACGTGGTCGACTGTCCTTATTTGTAATTTGGAGGAGAAAGGACCTCCTCGGGTCATATTTATCTAAATTCCCAGATCTAGACTATCTATCTCACGGACTACTTGATACCTTACTCCAAGTACTGTAACATGTCCTCTGTCCCTAGTTCTGGTAGGGACACCTTTTCTTTACGTTTTTTCGTTTTACCGACAGACCCCTCCGGAATGTTTATCGACACTTTCTTCTCTCCGTTTTTCGTTTCCTCTTTTCCTTTCTATATTCGTAGACTTACGTCTCAAGGTTTCTTATCGTTCTTCTCTATTCTTTCGGAAGAAGTCGCTAGTTACGTTTCTTTATCTCCTTTTGTTGTCTTACCCTTTGTGATCTCTAGAAAAGTTCTTTTAATCTCTATGGTTCCCTTGTAAAGTACGTTTCTACCCGAACTATTTCCCGTCTTTACCATACCAGGATTGTCTTCGTCTTCTATAATTCTTCTCCACCGTTCTTATTTGCCTTCTTGACATGTTTTTTATAGAAGTGCTGGGTCTATTAGTACTACTACACTAGTGATTATATCTCGGTCTGTAGAACCTTACACTTCAGTTCACCCGGAATCTTTCGTAGTGATGTTTGTTTCGATCACCTCCACTACCTTAAGGTCAACTCGACAAAGTTTAGGACTTTCTACTACGACACTTTCACGACGTGAGTTATACGTCCGTTCAAACCTTTTGAGTCGTCACCGGTGTCCTGACCTTTTTCAGTCAAAAGTAAGGTTAGGGTTTCTTTCCGTTACGGTTTCTTACAAGTTTGATGACGTGTTAACGTGAGTGGAGTGTACGATGATTTCATTACGAGTTTTAAGAGGTTCCGTCTGAAGTCGTTATGCACTTGGCACTTGAGGGACTACAAGTTCCACCAAAATCTTTTCCGTCTCCTTGGTCTCTAGTTTAACGGTTGTAGGTGACCTAGTACCTTTTTCGTTCTCTCAAGGTCTTTTGGTAGATAAAGACGAAATAATTGATACGGTTTCGGAAACTGACACACCTAGTGTTATTTGACACCTTTTAAGACTTTCTCTACCCTTATGGTCTGGTGGACTGGACGGAGAACTCTTTCGACATACGTCCAGTCCTTCGTTGTCAATCTTGACCTGTACCTTGTTGTCTGACCAAGGTTTATCCTTTTCCTCATGCAGTTCCGACATATAACAGTGGGACGAGTAAATTGAAGATACGTCTCATGTAGTACTCTTTACGACCTGACCTTCTTTGTGTTCGACCTTAGTTCTAACGGTCCTCTTTATAGTCATTGGAGTCTATACGTCTACTGTGATGGGAATACCGTCTTTCACTTCTCCTCGATTTTTTGGAGAACTACTTTCACTTTCTCCTCTCGCTTTTTCAACCGAATTTCGAGTTGTAAGTCTTTTACTTCTAGTACCGTAGGTCAGGGTAGTGAAGTACCCTTTATCTACCCCTTTGTCATCTTTGTCACAGTCTGAAATAAAACCCCCCGAGGTTTTAGTGACGTCCACCACTGACGTCGGTACTTTAATTTTCTGCGAATGAGGAACCTTCTTTTCAATACTGGTTGGATCTATCGTATAAGTTTTCGTCTCTGTAATGAAACGGCTGATTCCAGGCAGATCAGTTCCGATACCAAAAAGGACACCAGTACATACCTACACTCACAACCTGACACTTCTTCCGACTCGCGGCTTCTTAACTACGTAAACTTGACACCACAACCTCTTCTGAGAACTCCCAGGGAACCTGACGTTCCTCTAGGTTGGTCAGGTAAGACTTCTAGTCGGGACCCTAAAGAAACCTTCCTTACTACGATTTCGACTTTGAGGTCATGAAACCGGTGGAGTACACTTCTCAACTGAGTAACCTTTTCTGACTAGGACCCTCCCTAACCCCCGTCCTCCTCTTCCCCTGCTGTCTCCTACTCTACTGACCTACCGTAGTGCCTGAGATACCTGCACTCAGACTCACTTGAGGCCCTCTACCACCACCTGTCCCTCCGGACCGCACGACGCTAAGTACCCCAGAGTTTCTCAGTCTGTGGTGACTCTCTGACTAGACTTGACTTGACTTGACAGAACACGTGTTAATAGACGTTCTGTTTTTTTGGACAAGTTCGACCTCATGAATAATTTGCTACGTCGCCAGAGAGGTTTGGGGTTCCTTCGTACTTCATCTCAACTCTAGGTACGTTTTGGTCGGAATCCGTGAATCTTCCGTTAATTATTTATGGGTGACTACCGTTTCGATATCCAAAACGTCCTCAGTACATACCTACACACTCAACCTGGTATTTCTTCCGACTCACGGTTTCTTAACTACGAAAGTTTAACACCTCGACCTCCGCTGAAAACTCTTAGGGAGTCTTTCGTTCCTCTAGTTTGTTCAATTAGGATTTCCTTTAGTCGAGACTTATAAGTGACCTTCCCGACTACGACTTCAACTCTGAGGTTAGGAAACTGGTGGACTAAGCTTCTCGACTGAGTAACTTTTTCTGGGACTACAACCGTTTCTACCTCCTGACCTCCTCTTTCCCCACTGTCTACTCTACCAACCTACCAGAGTGGTTAAGTTATCTGCACTCAAACTCGTTTGAGGTCCTCTATCACTCCCTGTCCCTTCGGACCGTACGACGTCAGGTACCCCAGTGTTTGTCAGTCTGTGCTGAATCACTGATTTGTTACTTATTGTAACTACAGTTACCTTATATACAAGTTAATTGACCCTAAAGGTAAACCTTTACTTCATGAATTGTAGGACCTTGGTAAACTCACGAGTAGAGACTAAGAGGGTATCCTAGACTAGGATGGTTTCTTCTGACGAATCGAGGTCAGAAGACGACCAAAGAGTAGTCATGGGTCGTGGGGTTTAACAGGTAGTTATAAAGAAGTAGACAGAACCGGAATCATCGAGGTGGTTTACTATCGAAAGAACCGTAGGAGTAAAATTTTTGTAAGAGTTCGTTCTTAGACTAACCGAGCCAAAATCAGTCCACCGGTGGGGATCAGGTTAGTTACCTCAGTAGGTAGTTTTCTCCTTCGTTTTCACCCAGTCGTCCACTCGGTCTACCAAACCGGGGTTCTACTTTCGAGTTCAATGGTTGGTCCCAAGAACCTGTGGAAGTAGTTATCTTAACTAGTCTCCGGTCTATTCTTTAAGTCCGTTCCAAAACAACCCTGGGCAACGTCGTCACCCCTCACTCTTGTTTGTCCAAGGAAAGTGAACGAGTTAAGGGTTGTCGTCTCTCCCTGCTCGACCAAGGAATTTACCCCATTCACCCCCACCGCCCAGGTCCCGTTTCAACTCGACCTCCCCACCGAATCCACCATGGGTCGGGAGTCCACCATAACACACGTCCTCCGTACGTGTCATGGGACAAGAACGAGGGGCGAGAAGTCTCCACCGGCAACCCCAAAAGACCAGAAAAGCATAGAATAACAGTCATTAGACGGGGGTCATGTGTACGGACGTCCGTAAAAGTCAGGGAATATCAAAGAAACATAAAACAACGAAGTCCTCTGCAAACAGATCCACGTTCGTGACGTCCTTTCCCAGGGTCCAGGGTCCAGAGTCGAACAGAGTTTCAATTACGACTTCTCTGACTTTGGGGTGTGATGGTGGTGGGAGGAATGGATCTGTGTGTCGTTGCTGTGACTCACAATTGATAAGGAAATAATCCACCACTGCCTTGTCCCCCGACATGTTACGTTCCGGACCCCTGAATCGATGTGTCCCTAACACTGGTCTTCGATATAATGTTTTTATCGGATGTTTATGAAGATAAAACGGGACTCCGACCCGGTCCCCTCATGGTCCTTCTTCTCCACGGTCCGTCCGTCGAGGAAGAGAAGGACGTCCGGGTAACAAATGTCCCTCTGTTTCATCCTACGTGTGTAGAGGGGACCAGGAGTATAGGGGTGGTCGGTGGGGTGGGAGGGTCGAGGGTTTCCCTCTTCCGGGTGTGGGATCCTGCCCCCACCTTCCTGACACCCGTCCGAGAGACCCGGTCTCCCGTTTCGAGATTTTATTCAAGGTAGACCTTACGTCACTTCACTCCCTCCACCTCGTCCCTCCTCCGAGGGTCCAGAGTGGGCTGGGGATCGGGGCCTCCCACGCGGGTTCCCACGGATGAACCATGTGTGGTCCCAACACATGAACCATGTGTCCTCGGGTCAGTACGGACACATGAACCATGTGTCTTAGGTCGAACCGGCTTACCCGGGTGTCTGAGTCGGGGTGCCCCCGTGACCCCCCCAAGCGTCCCCCCGTCTCTCGTAGAGGTATATATATAAAACATTTTTTATTATTATTATTACAAACAAATTTACTTAAACAAAGATATGTTTTACATTTTTTTTATTATTATTAGGTGAACACAGTCTCGTCCTCCTCACTCTCGCCCCCCGGTCTTTTCCGTTCTTTTTCCCCTTTCTCTCTTACCCCCATCCCCCCACAACCGGTGTCCTACTCCCCTCTCCGTCCACCTACAGGATCTGAGTGGTGTCCTGGGTTCCCACTCCCAATCGGACGTGGGGAATATTTATTTCCTTCTGACTTCGGGATCGGACCACTGGGTAGAACCAGTGTGACGTTCCTCCCGTCACACGTCCTCTTTTCCTCTTTGTCTTACTTTACCTGATTTTCCCTTCTCTCTCTCCCCTTAGTACTGTCCCACGGGGAAGTCGGAGGGGTTTAGGTCCTGGACCCCTCGGGAGTCCGGTTGTGAACGGAGAACCCCCACTGAAGTCCGACCCCGGGGTCGACCCAGACCCGGACTCGTTCTCGGGGTCCCTGGCTGTTCCCCTCGCCGACCCGGCTGTCCCTGGGTCGTCGCCACCGGCTCCGGGGCCACCGTCACCGGCCCGACCCGCACCTCAGTCTGGTCAGGCTCTCACTCCCGCCCCTCCCCGACCGGGTCACGAGCCCCCTGAGCCCCCTACCCCAGTTCATTCCCACGAGCGACCCCTGGGCGTCCTTCGCCCGGAACCCCCCCGACGGCACCCGGGGTCGGTGGCGCCCCTTGAGGAGCGGCACAGGACCCCGCCGGTCCATCCCGCCCCCGGCGAGGACCCCCCTGTGCCCTAAGGGCCCCAAGTCGTCGACCCCAGGGCCCCGGTCGCCGTCGTCCTTCCTCCCTGGACCTCCCCGCCCACCCCCGTCGGCCCGGGTCAGCTCCCCATGCCGGTGCCCCAAGTTGTCCGGGTCCGACTCGTGCGTCGGGGGCCCCCCGACCGCGGGATCTGGGCGGGCCGGGCGCGGTGGGTCGACGCGGTCTCTGTGCCGGCACCGGCACCGCCGGCGCATCCCGGGGAGCTCCCCCTTCGGCGGTCCCCTGCGCCCCCCGGGCGGTTTCCCGGCGCCCCTCAGGTCGCTCAGGTGCCCGCTCTCGCACTGGCTCGACAGCCGGTTCCCGGGCCCCGTCCGGTCGCAGTCGAAGAACGGGGCGGGGGCCCACGGGACGCCGGGGTCGGGGCGGAAGGGGCCCCCGGAGGCCGAGAAGAACCGGGGCCTGACGCGGTGGAACTCCGGCCCCTCCTTCCGGGGCCCGCCTGTCTCGTTCCCGGGGTCCGGCACCCCCGGTCCCCCCGAGGCCCCGGGCGACCCGACCAGGTCGTTCGCGTGCTACAGGACCACGTCGGAGAGGACGCGGTGCAGGGCCCCGTCGGACAGGTCCACCAGACACTAGAGGGCCAACCGTTTCACCAGATCGTCGTCGAACCGGCGGAGCTTCGACGGGAGGGCCCGCCGGTCCTTGTCACCTCAGAGAAGGACACCCCCGGGCCCTTGGGTGTTCTACAGTCCCAGTTCTCAGTCCAATTCGGGACGGATTGCAGTGTCTCCGGAGATCAGAGACCCCCTTTGTCTCGATCCTCAAGTATGAGACGTCTGTCTGTCTGGAACTAACCTTAGAGTCAAAACGGACCTACTTTTTGACCCGTTCAAGAAAGGAATTTCGGGATAAGTAGGTCGTGGATAATTCTTTGAAGTCCGGGGTTTCGGTCCTGATCTCACTCCTCTCACTCCGTGAGTGGAATCCGTGTCTTAAATTCCCCCACCGTTTTTTAAGATGATAGTTTTATTTACCATAAATCACGTCAAAAATTTCAATTCTAATTATGTTTTTATATATATGTATTGTTTATATTGTACCTTTAAAATCTATTTCTACCTTAGATGGGGACGTAAGAAGACTTGGAGTAAAAAGGTAAACATTTTACTCTCATTATGGTGGAACGTTCCAATGACAAGTTTGTTGTCAGTATTATCGATAGAAAACAACTCCGAGGAGATTCGTGGAATGTTTTCGTAATCGAGTGACTTAGGAACCTTCTCCGTTACTCCACCCATGACAACGAAGAGGTAAAGTTTTTACACTTGTCTTCAAGTCTTCTCAATTCATCGAACGGGTTCCAGTGGTCGTTGACGGTATATGAAGGAGGGGACTAGGTGATAACCTTGGAGAACCCGGGACTAGGGTGTACTTGCGACCGATGTCCGTCCCACTTACAGGGGTGATCGGAGGGGGTTAGACGAGAGACGACGGACACCTCCGACAAGGTCCCGACTTCCACTTGGTTTCCGACCCCGAGTGGAACGATAGGACGTACAGGAACAACCGAGGTAAAAACTCGTCTCGGTTCCACCGGAGGTGCAACAACTGTCGACGTCGGGTCACATTCCGACTAAAAGGACACCCCTTCACTCCCCTCCAGTTCCAGTCCTGGACCGAGTAGTCGACGGGGAGGGGGTGTCCCCCCCTGTCCTTCACAGATCTTATACCCGACCTTACCCCCCTCCCATCCGACTCATGGACACAAACCCAGGTACACACGTGTCGATACCCACATTGAAAGGTATAAACCTCGTATAATACGCCCGGAGTGATTCAACACACATCTCGACACGACAGGTCACGTTGTCGGTGTCAGTGTACACCAAGAATCAAATATATTTAATGTTTTTTTTTTTTTTCCTCAAGGGACCATCGGATCACCAATCCTAAGGTTCGAAAGTAACAATGCCGGGTCCAGGTCAGGGACCAGTCCCTTGACTCTAGGGTGTTGGAAGTGTCGTACCGTTTTTTTTTTAGTTAATTAATTTAACCACAGTTCGGTCAAATTACCCCTTTCCTATTGAAAGAGTTGTCTAGTACGACCTCCCGGAGGGACCCCCGAGGCTCCACCTCTTAGACGAACGGTTACGTCCCCTGTGTCTAAACTAGGGACTAGACCCTCCTAGGGTGTACGGAACCTCGTTGATTTCGGACACACGGGGTTGACAACCCGGACACCAGATCTCGGGTCCTCGGCGTTGATGACTACAGGAACTCGGGTCTCGGGTACGAGACGTTGTTCTCTTCGGTGCTGTCACTCTACGGGTGTGTGAAGTCGATCTCTCACCGGGGGTCAGTGACGTTGATCGCTTTTGGGTGTGTGTCGTTGCTTCTGGGTCGTGTCGGTTTTTATTTCAATAAAAAAAATTACCATGACCATGTTGGTCTAGAGGTGCACGCTGTCTTGTTTCAACCTGGGGATGGAGTGTGGTGTACGTTCTTCATTAAGTTTCACTTAGGTCACAGATTTACATTCTCGAGTTTGATGTTTTGTAAATCTTTCTTTGTGTCCTCATTTAAAAGTGTTCTGGAACTCAATCCGTTTCCTAAGAATCTATACTGTGGGTTTTGTGTTCGTTGTTATTGTTGTTGTTTTTATCTACTTGACCTGTATTAGTTCTACTTTTTGGAAAACACGAACATTCCTGTATTAGATCTTTCATTTTTTCTTTTGGATATCCCTTCAAGGGACCGTCAGGTCACCAATTCTGAGGTTCGAAGGCGACATCCCCCACCTCCAAACTAAGGACCATCCCCTTGATTCCCGAACGGGTTACCGAGTTACCCATTTCTTAGACGGACGTTACGACCTCTGTGTCCTCTGAGTCCAAGTTAGGGACCCAACCCTTCTACGGGGCATCTTCCCTTACCGTTGGGTGAGGTCATAAGAACGGACCTCTTAAGGGACCTGTCTTCCACCTTTCTCAGTCTGTACTGACTCGCTGATTGTGTGTGTTCTTGTAGTAGATCTTTCATTTTTCTTTTGGCTGTTCTTGAAGGGACTACCACGTTATCAATTCTGAGGTTCAAAGGTGACGTGTCTCAACCCCCAAACTAAGGACCAACCCTTTGATTCTAGGGTATACGACACCCCATGTCAGGGGTGACTTTCTTTTGGATATTTATATTATTTGGATGACATACAAACTATTCTCTGGATGGATCTTATATACTTCTTGAAAATATTGAGTTAGTATTTTTCTGTTTATTGGGTCAAAAATTTACCCGTTTCTTAGACTTATCTGTAAAGAGGTTTCTATATGTTTACCGATTATTTACACCTTTTTACGAGTTGTAGTAATCGATAGTACCTTTACATTTAGTTTGGTGTGACTCTATGATTTAGTGTAGGTGATTCCTCTGTCATGTTTTTCTGTCTCTTTTTGTTTAACAGTCAGTCCTACACCGTTATAGCCTTGGAAAAAATATGTGACACCCATCCTTACTTTTTATCCCGTCGGTGACACCTTTTATCAGATCGTCAAGGAGTTTTTCAATTTTTCTCAAATAGTACACTGGATCGTTAAGACGGGGATCCCTATGTAGGGTCTCTTTATTTTGGTACAGGTGTGTTTTTGACTATGTACTTAAGGTATCGTCGTAATAAGTATTATGGGGGTTTCGTCTTTGTTGGGTTTACAGGTAGTCACCCACTTACGTATTTGTTTTACACCATGTAGGTATACTATCTCATAATAAATCAGTAATTTTTGTTTTTTCCCCCAAAGAGACACACAAGATCACCAGTTCTTGGGACACCAATTCTTGGGCCGTTGTGTCCCCTGTACCAAGCCAGAGACCACACCCTCCTGGGATGTATGCCACCTCGTTGACTCGGACCCGTGGTGTCGATGACTCGGACACGAGATCTCGGGCCCTCGACGTCGGTGACTTCCGACACTCGGGACCCCGGGCCCTCGTTCTCTTCGGTGTCGTCTCTCGTCGGGTTCGTGGCGTTGCTCTCTCATCGGGGGTGAATCGTGTTGATGTCTTTCGGTCGTGGCTTCTGGGTCTTGTCGGTTTTTATTTAATAAAAGAATTTTTTTCTCCCTCAAGGGACCACTGGATCACCAATCCTAAGGCCCGAAAGTGACGATACCGACCCTAGTTAGGGACAGTCTCTTAACCCTGGGGCGTTTGGAGTGTCATTCCGGTGTTTTGTTTGTTTTTCATTATGACCATGTACGACGGTACATATATGGACGGTGAACATCCGAGTACTTGGATCTTTTGTAGTCCGCTTCACTTTCCTCGGTTGGTTCTTTCTGGCGTATAACACACCAAGGTAAATATATTTCATCTTATGTGTTTAGGAATGTCTCTCTTTCACGTAATCGTTAACAGATTCCCGGTGCCTTTTACCCCCCACACCTCCCCACTTACCGATTCTCCGTTTCCGAAGAAAAAGTCCACTACTTGTGGAAGATTTTAAATAACATTGTTTTTTTGTTTTATTTTAAATAACACTACTATAAACGTGTTGGGAAACCAATATAATCCCCCGAAGCGTCTGTCGCGATCACCATTTCTTGGGTCGACGGTCACGTCCTCTGTATTCCCTACACCCAAGTCAGGGGCCCAACCCTTCCAGGGGACCTCCTCTCGTACCATTGGGTGAAGTCATAAGAACGGACCTCTTAAGGTTCCTGTCTCCTCGGACCGTCCGATGTCACGTACGTCAGTGTTTCCCAACCTGTACTGCCTCTGGTTGGATCGTGTGTGTGTCCACCAATATGTTTTTTTTAGTGACCTAAAATGGGAACTTACTTAACGTACCATACACTTAATATACAGTTAAGTCGATAAAAAATTTTTTTTCCGTTTTGTTTCCAATTTTATAAGTTACTTTATTTTCTGAGTCAAGAAACAAGTGGGGTCGGTGTAAAGTCGTGAGTCATTAGTGGTACACAACGGTCATCGATGGTATAATCTGTCGTGTCTGGTTCTCATGAAGTAGTAGTGTCTGTCAAGATAACCGGTCACGGGAAGATCTTGGTATAAAGAGTTGGTCCCCACTAAAAGGAGATTCCCCGTAAACCGTTACAGACCTCTATAAAAACTAACAGTATAGACCCTCCACCCCACGGTGACCGTAGATCACCCAGTTCTGGTTCTTACGATGTGACGTGTCCCACCGGGGGTGACGTTTCCTACTAGGTTGGGGGTTTACAGTCCCGACGACTCTAACTCTTGTAGACGGAGGTTTCTTCAAAGACTCTCAGGCTCACATAGACACCGATACACTCCAAGAGATCTGTGTTCCATCCAACGACAACCCGTTCGTTCGGTGGAGGTTCGTTCTTCACTAGGGGTGGATGTCTAGCCGACTAAACGTTTAAAATATGGTCATCAGGTCGTCCACCGTGGTCACATGCGAGAAGGTTGTTTCGTCTACCTTTCTTTCACAGAACCTCTTACCGCACGAACGGACGAGTCAGGAAATCAGCACAGTCTGAGACACTTTGGTGCCTGAGATCGGGTTTTCGAGGAGACAGGTACCTTAAAAGGTCCGTTCTTATGACATCACCCAACGGTAAAGGATGAGGTCCCCTAGAAGAACTGGGACCCTAGCTTGCGTACAGAGGACACAGAGGACGTAACAGTCCGTTTAAGAAACGGTGACTCGGGGGACCCTTGGGGGTACCCCTTTCCGTGGAAAAAGATTTAGTGACATCGTGTTATATCCGATTACCCGTGGTAATTTTTTTATTATTATTTACATACTCTCACATTCCGGTACAACTTGGGGACAATACTCACGTACCCAAAGTGACTGACCCAGAGTCACACCCACACTCGAGTGTGGTTCAGTCCCACGTCCACTGTGACAGAGTCGGGGGTGGGTGGTGATGGGGGTTTCGGATGGCTCGAGTAGGTGTCGTAACTGTAGTCGTACTGACCGTTACTCGAGAAGGTGGTACGGGAGGTGGCGGTCCGCCCGACGGTCCTAGTCACGGCACCTCGGCAGACGGTACGCTCGTAGGTCCAGACATCTCGCCAAGGCCTATTCTTAGATCCCCTCTGCCCCTACGTCGGCCCCCTCAGTACCGTTCTTGTTCCCTCGTTCTTCGTGGGGGTTCGGAAGACTCCTGGGGTTGGTTACGGAGGGTACCTTGGTCACTCAAGTCCCTCGTCGATGAACTGTCATTGAGATGTGAGTATATAGGGGTAAAGTGTTTACTCTTTCTACTCGAGACTGTCCGTCTTGGTCCCGAGTTTAGGTTCAGACAGACTACACACAGGGTCGAGACTTCAGGGTTCTTCGTTCGGTTAGAGTGGACCTTCTGCGGGACCCGTAGCCGTCACTGTCGACACACGTCCCCCCACGCCGGTCTCACCAGGACCCGTAACCACAGACGGGGTCGTAGGTCGTCGGCGAACCGCCGCAGTCGGGCCCGTATCGCCCGTCGGTCCACGTCCCGGCAGAGTGGTCACGCCAGTCAGGCTCGGGGTTCGACACGGGGGACCGTCTAGTCCAGACTCTACTACGACCGACTACACAGAAGACGGAGCAGGAGAAGCCAACCCTAACCGAGGTCCCGAGGGGGCGTCTTCCTCCGGTCGTAATCTCCCCACTTCGGTAGACGTCCCTGGTCCTCACACAGTCTTCCCTCCGTCTGTGTCCCGGAAGGGCCCCTTATGCTGTGACATAATCCTCCTTCACCCTACACACCTTCATGTTCTAGCTCCCCGGTTAGGAGGGTAGCGTGTGTGTGAACACAGTCCATGAGGCTTCGGTTGGGTCCTACTCCGAAGTGTCCGTAAACCAAGCACCGTCGTCCGGAGGATTCGTTATCCCATGTGTCTTGCTCCCTCCTTCCTTCAGTTCGTTCACCTACTACTGGTGTAAGGACCTCTCAATAAAGTCGGACTCAATAAAGTGAAACAGTTGTTTTTAGGTAGATCAGTTTCGATACCAAAAAGGTCCTCAGTGTATGTCTACCCTCTCAACCTGGTATTTCTTCCGACTCGTGGGTTATTAACTACGAAAGCTTAGTACCACGACCTCGTTCCTCTAGTTTGGTCAGGTAGGATTTCCTTTAGTTGGGACTTATAAGTCACCTTCCTGACAACGACTTCGACTTCGAGGTTATAAAACCGGTGGAGTACGCTTCTCGACTAAGTGACCTTTTCTGGAAGCACAACCCTTTCTAACTCCCGTCCTCCTCTTCCCCCGTTGTCTCTTACTCTACCAACCTACCGTAGTGGCTGAGTTGTGTGTACTCAAACTCGTTTGACGCTCTCTGTCACTTCCTGTCCCTTCTGACGACACGACGTCAGGTACCCCAGCCCTTCTCAGTCTGTGCTGAATCTCAGACTTGTTGTTGTCATAAAGTCGGACTAGGGTTTCGCCCTGAGACTTTCGAATTAACATGGGTCTCAACATTAGGTCGAACTCTGTTTCCTCGACTCGGAAAGTATATGGACGTAGGTGACGAATCCTCGACGTGGCTCCCTGTATTTTATGGTTCATGTACCCCCGGATTTCCCTCAGTTTTCTGTCGGTGTCCACGCTCAGTAAACCTCGGTTTCGTTTAGTCTCGACGTCCTCCGTATAATATTTTACACCGTCTGGGGTCTCCTAAGTCTGTGGTACCAGACGAGATGAGACGTTTTCGTAAACGAGAATAAAGGGAATCCTTCGGTGATCGTGGGGTAAGAGGTAAGAGTTCGGGATCCATTTCCGTTTGGGGGCGACGTCCCTGTCCGTATATCGGGTCCGGACAGTTAGACGTACAAGGTCCGGCGTCCGGTGTACCTAACCGAGTGTGTACCCCGTGCACTGGAATCTGGTAGGTTGGTCTTGAGTAAGACCCTTCTGAAGGGACTACCGGGTCAATAATTCTTAGACGTCTGGTTACGTCCCTTGGGTTCAACCTAGGGATTAGACCCTTCTAGGGTGTACGACGCCTCGTTGATTCGGGCACACGGTGTTGATGACTCGGGCCCATGGGATCTCCGCACGAGGCGTTGTCCTCTTCGACGCCGTTGCTCTTCGGGGACGTGGCGTTGATCTCTTCTGGACACTCGTCGTTGTTTCCCGGGTGTATGACGTTGTTTCTGGTTCACGTCGGTTTTTTTTTTAAAATTATTTATTTATCGAAAGTAACCGGTTTCTATGTTATCAAACTCGTAGTTGTTCTTACACACGTAATTTAAATTTGTATTGTCGATGTACTTTTTTTTTTTGGGAGTAGGACCCTGAAAGCGACAATGTTTACTCTTTTTCCAACACATTACGGATGTCCTCTTTCTGACGGACTTGACCTTGGTTTTCGACTGTTCAGGTCCTAGGTTTACACGGACTTCGAAGACAAATGTTCTCGGTCATTTAGGGAACAAAATGAATTCAATCGAACTCAACCCGATAATAGTGTATGTTGGTTCTCAGGACTAATTGTCCTGACTAATTGGGTGACTGTCTGTCGGTCTGTGTGGGTCGACAAGGGTCTCGTGTCTGAGTCTACCTTGGAGAGTTCTCGTCCTACTCAGTTCCCGTGAGACCTCCGTCCCCGCGGTAGTGACTGGACCTGGCGCGTGCAACTGTAGGTACGGTAGGCGTAGACGTAGTGGGACGCCACCACAGTTCCGGTACCGACCACGGTGCGCCTACAGTCGCCGTTGGTCCACCACAACTCAGGTGACCGCCGTTAGGTGTCGTAGGAGTCAGGGGTGTGGTCCGAGGAGGTGGACCTCCGTGTTCCTGGGTCCCAGAGTGTTCCTTGACCCTCTGTGTCTCCTTGGTAGACCCGTAAGAGTGTCTAAAGAGAGTGTCTCTACGTGTGTGCCACCCACGGCTCTTCGGTGATTGTAGCACGAACTATCCCCGAAGGATCCCCAAAGTCACCCTTTACCGTTGGGTGAGGTCAAGAACGGACCTTTTAGGGTACCTATCTCCCTGGATCGCCCGATGTCAGGTGCCCCCGACTTTTCTCAGACTGTACTGGCTCACTACCTCGTGTGTGTCCTGATTGGTCTCGGACTAGTCTAGTCTAGACTCGAATTCCTGGGTCCACCCCTCAAAGTAAAGTATTTTCTCCTCTCGGTCCACTACCTGTCGATCGGTCTTTTCCAGGGCCTCCTACTCTGTGGGAAGTTACACCTAAATCACAGACTGTGACAGTGAATCATCCGAACATTGGGGTCTTAAGACTCGAAGAGAAACCATTTTACTTCTACTACGTCAGTCCCTGAAGGGACCACCAGGTCGTCAATTCTCAGGCGGACGGTTACGTCCCTGTACCCAAACTAGGGACTAGGCCCTTCTAAGTAATACGGAGCCTCATTGATTCGGACCCGCGGCGTTGATGACTCGGGAGCGGACTCTCGGGTACGAGACGTTGTTCTCTTCGGTGGAGCTACTCTTCGGACGGGTGGTCTTGATCTCTCGTCGGGATCAGCGGTGTTGATCTCTTTCGGGTGAGTTTCGTTGTTTCTGTCGTGTCGGTTCCTAATTAATTAATTGGAATTTTTTTTTTTCTGTCTACTACGTTATTAAAGTGTTGTGGGTATATTTGTAAGACGTGGTATATGAATTGTGGGTGAAAACCTACTCTTTCTTTCTTTTTTTTTTTTTTCGGACCTCGTTCGTCTAAAGAAACCGACAGTAAACGCTATCTTCATAGGTAAAATTGTTTGTAATTTTGTATCCGTCCTCCTCTTCCCCTGCTGTCTTCTACTCTACCATTCTACCGTAATGGTTGAGTTACCTGTACTCAAACTCGTTTGAGCCTCTACCACTTCCTGTCCCTTCGGACCGCACGATGTCAGGTACCCCAGCGGTTCTCAGTCTGTCCTGAATCGCTGACTTGTTGTTGTTTTTAGTACACTACTTCCGGATTAGGGGGTTGTACTGATATAAATCTCTGTCTCGGAAATTCCTTCATTAATTCCAATTTATTCTAGTATACCCACCTCGGGATTAGGTTGTCCTGGTCACCTTCTCCTTCTCTGTGGTCTCAAGAGGGAGTAAGAGACGTGTGTTTCTCCTTTCCAGTACATTCCGGTGTCACTCTTCTGTGTAAGATGTTCTATTCTTCGGGAGTGGTTCTCGGTCGGGACGGTCACGTGACTAGGACCTGAATGTCGGAGGTCACACATAGACACGGACGATTCAGCGAAGTCAGCACAGGCTGAGACACGCTGGGATACCTGACATCGGGTGGTCCGAGGAGACAGGTACCCTAAGAGGTCCTCTCTTATGACCTCACCCAACGGTACGGGCGGAGGTCCCCTAGAAGGACTGGGTCCCTGACCTGAGTGTAGAGGACGGAGAGGACGTGATCGTCCGTCCAAGAAATATGGTAGTCACGGTGGACCCTTCGGGGTCGGAGGTCTCCACACTCTTTCTATTTACAGACAACAAACTCGGTGAGTCAGACGTCGTAAAGTAATACCGTCGAGAGTGACTGTTTCTGTCCCGGGTAGCCACACCGGGGACCTGTCCTTTTCTGATCGACCCCCACAAGAGTCCGACCCGTGCGACCTGATTCCACCGGTGTAGTCTGTCTTACGTCTCAGTGAGAGACCCTATCCCCTAGAGGAGACCTTTCTGCGGTCCTCGTCCTACCCCACCAACGACACTGACAAGAGTCCTTGGTCCCTGTCGTCCCTAAGGGGGACGAGAGGGTGACTGGTGACCCGGGGGTGGGTCCTGGGACTCCCGTCCCCGGTGTCCTCCCTTGTGTTGGAAGTCAGCGAACCGGAGCCCCGTGAGACACAGGTAGGTCAGCCACCGGTGGAGGGGGTAGTCTGAGAGTGGGAACCGGTACAAGGACACCCCCGTTACCCTTCGCCCCTCTCCTCTTTTCTGTTACCCCAGTCGTCCCCGTCCCGTGTGTCCCAGTTCTCTGTCCCGGGTTCCTACCCTACGTCTTACACCAGTCCCAACGTCCCCTATGACAGTCCCCAACACTACCCACTGTCAGTCCACCTTGACCCGTTCCCTGTCCTCACCCCAGTCTCCAGTCTCGTCTACAGACACCCTGTCCACTCCCAGTGTCCGTATGTCGTACCCAATGTCGTCTACTGTAGCATCCAGTACCTTCTGTCTCAATAGGAGTATCGCCCACTCTCTACATCGGTCCTTACTTCTCCAACACCTCTCCCTCGTCTTCCGTGTCCCAGTGTCCTCTCTATTTAAGTTCCTAATCCTGTCCCACCCCGACCTCAGACCTCCCCGACCAGTCCCTCCACCTCCGGTACCGGTTCCGGTCCTGACTCCTAGTACCCCTTACTCGTGACTCAACCCCACCTTTCCCCCACTCTCCAGTCCAGTTCTCAGTCCCCTCCAATAAGAACTCCGAAAGTTACCGATTCAGTTTCTACAGAGAACCATTTACAGTGTCACGTGAACGTTTATACACCCAATAAAAGTTTAAAGAAAACTATAACTAAAGATTGTACTAAGGTCACTGTTTTTTTGTCTGAGATATACTAAAGATATGGAAATCTGGTACTGTAAAAACGTGGAACAAAATACTGGGACCCATACCCGGTCATAGAGGACCGAATATCAGATGCCCTTGAACTTCTAAAACAAGGGACGACAACACACTTTTAACATATTAGAATTAATACAACTTAACCGAGTATGACGAAAAGTCCAGATGGTATAGGGAGACGAAAAGACAGATAAGTAAGACAATTAAAAAACTCTCAAACTATAACTTTAAGGTTACTTTTTAGAATTAAATAGATGAATTTTTTATTAGCATTATATGATAACACCTTGATATACATTGAAAGAAGACATAAAAGGTTCAGAGGACATTTGTACGATGGTATGAAAGTATTTAATTTTTGATTTTTTAATTTTGGTTTTTTTTTTTTTCAGTTCCATCCAATCTCGGTCTCCACCATGACCC
The DNA here is from genome assembly GCA_006410555.1 of Capra ibex. Lineage (NCBI taxonomy): Eukaryota > Metazoa > Chordata > Mammalia > Artiodactyla > Bovidae > Capra > Capra ibex. The sequence goes on from SJYO01006231.1 coordinate 89,390,695, forward strand.
CGAGTGTTTCCTATCCTAGTCTCCCAGGTCACTCCCCAACCCCACGTCTGTCTCCAATACTCTGGGTGTCAGTACACCCTTGTGAAGCCTCATAGTCCCACTTCAGACTCTCCGACCCCAGCCCCCTCCCCCAACGGCGTTATCCTAGATTCAGTCCCGTGACCTGGTATCCTTTCCCCCAGTTCCCAGTGTTTAGTCCCCACTAGACAATCCCTAATACCTCAGTAACCAGTTCCTCTGTTTGTGACTACAGGTTCGACCTCAGACTTCAATCCCAGGCCATCCACAGTCTCCAGTCTCAGTCCACTTCCACCCGAGTTCCCGAGGAGTCCGGGGCGGTATCAGTCCCTGTCCCATTCCCTAGCCCATCCCAGGAGTGAAGTACGGGTCACGCAGAACCGGGTGCCCAAGGGCGGCCGGGAACACAGGGTGCCGGTGTAGGAACACGTCGCGCTTCGGGAGCCCCTTGGTCTCCCACGACACGAGTGCGAACGCCGCCCGGTGGTACTGCGGCTCCTGGTCCTCCTGGTTGTCCTTCTACGGTGACCGGCGGTCGTCGCCATTGTCGCCGTGCGAACCAAGGCCGTCGAGGTGACCGAGGGGACGCCCCTCTTTCGTCCCCCAGAAATGGTCCCCGGGTTCGGGTGGGAGTAGGGGGATGGGGCCCGGTCCGGAGTGGGGCGCGGCGGGCGTCACCCATCCCCTTCAGCTCCGCGAGGTGGCGGCTGTTGCGAGGGTTTATCAGGCGGCGCGAGACTCGCAGTCCCTTTGTCACCAGCAAGAGGCCACTGACGTCCGTGTCTGCCAACAGTTAAAGGTCGTAGTGATGTCTCGACGTCTCTGTGTCTCCTCCCTGTCCTCCGAGTCGTCCGTGACGGTCTTCGGGACGGGGTCCGGGGCGGGTGGAGGGGCGTGGCACGAGTCTTCTCGTACAGATGAGTGGTCCAGTGGTGATTGAGGGTAGGCCGTAGGTTAGGGCGGTATAGGGGAGTTTGATAGAAAAAAAAAAAAATTAGGTGAATACTATATAAACCACTATAATTCCTACAAATAAAAAAATCGACACTAATACCATAATGTCACAAAAATTCTTCTCTCGAATACACAAATCTCTTCGTACAACTTTACAGATGTATACTTTACTACGTGATAGATCCTTAATAAAACTGTATCGTACCCTTGATCCTGTTTAGCTTCTCTGAGACATACTTTGTCCTTACCGGTATACCCCCTGAAGGAAGTATTAGGTTACCGATTCTGAGGGCCGCGGTTCGCGCACCCCGGACCCGTCCCGCGATCTAGGGTGTACGGTGTTGATTTCTGGGGCGTTTCTTCTAGTTTCTAGGACACACGGTGTCGATTCTGGGTCGTTTCGGTTTCTATCTATCTATCTATATTGCTTACCGGTATACTCAAGTGACAGTTACGAACCGCGATCCATGAGTCTACACGTATTGGGACTAGACAAAAACGTATACGAATTTCAAGAAACAGTTAAGGGTTCGGTCAGAACGACACCGGTGGTCACAGGAGATTCAGTACTTAGGTTACCGGTGACAAAAGGGTAGTTGTAGAGGAAAGAGTCCGACCACGTAGGTAGAGGACGGACGATACTCGTGACCGAAGATCGTCAACTGTCGACAAGGAAGTGGGTCTCTTCACCGGAGTCGTTTCGCCCCTCGGGAAGTGAACCCTCCACTGTGGTGAATCCCTTCGGGATCCGGTCCCTGGCTGACTACACATGTTTTCGACCGGGAAGACAGAGTTCCGTCCTGGTTGAAATGGGAGGTCTCGAGAGGTTCCCTAGTCCGACGACGGGCTAGGACCGACTCCAAGGGAGGACGGAGTCAAGGACGGGGACAGGGTTGAACGGAGGGAGTAGGGGATAGATGGGTCTCGTGGGAAAGTTATGTAACGTATATAGACTGAGAGTCCGAGACGAAGGTCCTTGGGTTGGAAGGTTTGAAAAAGGAAGAAGTCCTATGGGTCATGGGGTTCGGGACCCAGAGGAAGACAGAGACGAGGAAGGCGAAGAGAAAAGACTCGATTAAAGAAAGTTTGTTAGAGATCCTGAGTCACAGGGGTACAGTAGGAAGACAAGGGGTGTGGAGAGGGATGAAGAAGTTCAGGGAGGTACCGATGGTACTAACGGTTCGAGCAACCAAAGTGAGAAGTCTGGGATCGGCGGAGGACTCCCAGAGGGGCTCTGGGGGTCAAGGGAGGTCTGAGATGTTCAGTGTTTCACTGGGGATTAAAAGTTGACCACAGAATTAGAAAAAATTTTCTCTAAAATCTTTATTAAAATGAACAAACAAATAAAAACCGACACGACTCAGAAGTAACGAGGTGCTTGAAAGGAGATCGACACCGCTCGTCCCCGATGTTGAGATCGACGTCACACTCCCGAAGAGTGGCGCGACTGAAGAGAACAACGTCTCGCAACCGAGATCCCTTGTACCCGAATCATCGACGCCAAGGACCCGAGATCCCGTGTTCGAGTCATCGACACTACGTGTTCGAATCAGGGGATGGCGACCACCTTCGAAGGGTTTTGTCCCTAGCTTGACTACAGAGAAGCGTAACCGTCCATCTAAGAAATGGTGATTCGACAGTCCCTTCGGGACGCAGAAGTAGAACTACTCTTGTGAAGGTCGTTGAGTCAGTGGGTCGGTTCCTGACCGTGTAGTAGGTAGGTGGGTGAAGGAAGTACGGTCAGTCTCCAGGACGAGGAGTAGAGATTGAAGGTCGGGAGGAGAGACGCAGTCCCAAGATGGGACAAGTCTTCGGTGTAGAGGGAGACCGAGGAGGTGGTCCAGTAGTCGTCCTCAAAATATAAAAGGTAAATATAATTAAAAACTGTCAAACTATGACTTTGAGGTTGATTTTTAGTATTAAATAGATGAATTTTTACTGATATTATATGTGTCAGCACGATTCACCGAAGTAAGCACAGGTTGAGAAACACTGGGGTTGCTTGACATCGGGCGGTCCGAGGAGACAGGTACCCTAAGAGATTCGTTCCTATGGCCTTACCCAACTGTACGGGAAGATATCCCCTTAGAAGGACTGGGTCCCTAGCTTGGGTACAGAGAATGTAGAGGACACAACCGTTCTCCCAAGAAATGGTGATCGTGGTGGACCTTTCGGGTATTATATATTACCTTGATGTACATTGAAACAAAAAATAAAATGTTGAGAGGATGTACGAAGGGAACACCGAGTCGACCATTTCTTAGGCGGACGTTACGTCCTCTGGACCCAAGTTAGGGACTCAACCCTTCTAGGGGACCTCTTTCCCTTCCGATGGGTGAGGTCATAAGTCCGGACCTTTTAAGGTACCTGACATATCAGGTACCCCAGCGTTTCTAGCCTGTGTTGACTTGCTGAAAATGAAGTGATATTTAAAATATTCAATTTTTTATTTTTTAATTTTGTTTTTTTCACCCGTTCAATCTCGGTCTCCACCATAACCTCGAGTAACTCGTATCCTAGTCCCCCAAGTCACTTCCCGACCCCACGTCTTTCCCCAGTCCTCCCCCACGAGAAGACGACGAGGGGTTTCATGGTAACGGGTACTGTCCTCCGTAAAGACCAACAGTGTAGACCCTCCCCCCTCTAGAAAACGGACGTAGGTCAGTCCTTTCCGGTCCCGTCTACGGTTTGTAGGATGTCACGTGTTCTGTCTTGTCGGGGAGTGTCATTTCTTACTAGACCGGGGTTTACAGTTGCCACGACTCCGACTCTACATACATAATATACATAATATACTGAGACATACATGGTGGTTCTTCCATGAGGGTGTATAACCCGTAAAGGATTCGTCACTTTAGTTACTTTTATATTGACCTGATTTCTGGATTGGGTCACGGACTTTGGATAATCCACGAAATAGTCTATAAAGACCTCCTTTCGGTTCAAGTCAGTGTCTCAAAATCTCAAACTTCCCTTGAATTTTTATCGATCTTATCACCAAGGGTCTACGGTTCCCTTCATTTTGCGCGTTCCCCGAAGGGACCATCGAGTCGACCATTTCTTAGACGGACGTTACACCCTCTGGACCCAAGGTCGGGACCCAACCCTTCTAGGGGACCTCCTCCCGTACAGTTGGGTGAGGTCATAAGAACCTCATAAGACCTTTTAGGGGTACCTGTCTCCTCGGACCGTCCGATGTCAGGTACCTTAACGTTTCTCAGCCTGTGCTAACTCTCTGATTCGTGTCGTGCCGTTTGCGTGTTCCGGAATACTTACCACGGGGAAGGGATCGTAGACGCACGCGGGGGGTCCCGAGGGGACCCCCACCTCAGTGAGTGGGCTAGTGGAGCCCCCGGTCGAGGGCGGCCAAGGCCCTAAGTCGCGGTCCGGGACCGGCCACCATTCCCTTCTGGTACCGGACCGGCAAGAGCAGGTCTGCCTTCGCGTCGCTCCACGCGTCTTACGGCGACTCGGCGACGTCCTTCAGCCGCGACCTCGCGTCGTCGAGGAGGCCGCCGTCGTCGTGACACTCGTGGTCCTGCGGCGCCCGGTCGTCCCGCCCGTGGAGTGGACGTGTCAGGTCCGGTAGGGTCGGTGTGAGGAGACACAACGTCGGGACCAGCGTCGCCGGCAGTCGCTTCACCAGGCGCGTCATGAAGAGTATGTGACCCGACCCCCGTCTCCTCCCGCCCCAGTTCCCTCAGTGGGGGTTGGGGGATGGGGGTGTGAGGGGGTAGAACGGGGGGGGGGCGACGTGTTTATGTGGTGTTTCGTAGGTTCTGAGGAGTCCCTCGTCTCTTGACCTTACATAGGTGTACGGACACCTTACATAGTCCGAAAGACCTTTTGGTCGGTCAACGAAACGTTAATAATTACAGTTATTGATAACTGTTGGCGCAGGATCCACGACTCGCGTCGATATCCGTGATTCCTATACGTACTTCACTTTTGCAATCAGTGAGTCAGCACAGACTGAGAAACTCTAGGGTACCTACCACCAGACGGTCCGAGGAGATAGGTACCTTAAGAGGTCCGTCCTTATGGCTTCGCTCATCGAAAGGGAAAAGGTCCCCTAGAAAGGGTGGGTCCCTAGTTTAGGTCCAGAGGACACAACGTCCGTCTAAGAAATGGCTGACTCGATGGTCCCTTCAGGTGATTCCTATGCCGCGGTTGTGTTTTGGAATGCGTGAACTTCGACAGTAATGCTACCCGTCTCTGTATATAATTTTTACTACTTACTCGTCTTGTATGTCATAAAACTAATGTGTGGTTATTTCCGATTTACATTTGCATGTGTGTGTGCTTAATTTACGGTTCCCTTTTTTAATTCGTCTCCTTCACGATACCCACCGGTCCTTCCTCAAGTGTCTCTCTGAACACAAACTCGTTTTTGAACTTCCTCTACTCCCTCCTCGGTACACTGAGAGACTTCCTGTCGTAGGACCGTCTCGGTTGTCGGTCACGTTTCCGGAACTCTACCCTGGTTCGGACCCCTTAAATTTCTGACCTTTTCTCCGGTCCTACCGACCTCGTCTTACTCTGTCCCCCTCTGTCTCCCTGTGTGTCTCCCAGTCTGCCCCGTCTCTTATACCTACCTATCTATCTTACATACTCTGTCTATCTGTCCGGAGTACTTGTCTGGCTCTTCTAGTCTTCTCCCCGTCCCTTTCTTGTCGTCCCGGTACCTGTCTACTTACCCGTATATCTCCCCGTCTTTGTGCGTACCCACCTGAATTCCTGTCTTCCCCGTACACTTACTTGTCCACCCCGTCTGACTCCTGCCTGAGTGAACGTCCACGCGAGCGCCGGCGGCCGCGCCGTCAGCTTCAACAGTATCTCCGTCCGCCCGCTTGACGTCCGCCCCAGCGTCGCCGACAACAACTTGTCCTCGGTCGTGACGTCGCGGCGCGTGACGGCGGTCCCCAGCGAGTGCGAGTCGCTCGTCAGCGGCGGCAGGGTCGGCGTCGGCCCCGACAACGTGAGCGCCAGCGTCAAGAACAGCGGCGAGAACCGGAGCGTCCTCCGAGAGCCCGTGCGGCCGAGGAGGCCCTGGAGCCCGTAGCCGTTCCTATGGAGCCCGTAGCAGCGCCCGTGGAGCGTCGCGCCGGGCCAGGTCGGACCGCGCGTTCGCGTCGGCTTCTTCCCGCGCTCGCCGAGGCCCGCCGTCCTCGGGGGCACTTCCGTCCCTCTCCAGTGCGTCGACCGTAACCGCCGGGGCCCCCCGCTGGGGGCCCTTGGGGCCGTCCGCCCTGGGCTGTCGGGGCCCCCCGTCCGCGTCGCGCCAGGTGCCTGGCAGACGACCGTGCCCTGTGGGTGACCCGTGACGTCGAGGGCCGTCCTCGCACGGTGGGCGAGCGTTGCGCCCGGGGTCTTACCGACACACAACCCACCCCCCTCTCCCCTTTTTTTTTCGCGTCCCCGTCCCCTATCTCCCTTTCTCTCTTCCCCTCCTCTTTCATCCCTTCCATTCTCTTTACCTTTCTCTTCGCCTAACTCCCAACTTCCTCCTCTCCCTTCCTTTATGCCTCCTAGTCTTGAACCCTTTCGAACGCGGAGACTAGAGGGCTCCAGATCGGGTTGGAGAGGGCCGAGGGTGACGGTCAGGGTGCAATGTCCATTCTGGTTCGAAAGGGTTCTCCGGCGTTGAGGTTTAAGGCTTCTCTGTGTGTGTGTTGGAGGTCCATTAGAGTTGTAAGGGGTCTTTAGGAGAAGGTGAAGAAAGGGGATTTCGGAGTGGGAGGGTACTTCGGTGCGGGGGATAGGGGGTGGGGGGTGAGCGAAGGTCTCTGGGACAATGGTGGTGGGGGTGGATGGTGGATGGCCCTACGTCACCGTTCTCTTCCAGTCGTGTGGGGGTCCCGGGCCCGACCTTGCCGTGACCGGAGGTACGACCGTTCCGACTCTGAGTGTCCCTCTGTTTTGTCAGACTGTCGCCCCTGGACCCGTTCGTCTTCCCGCACCTAGTCGACGGACACCCCTTGCGTCCGTCCTAGGGTCCGGTCGGGGGAGAAGGGTACGAGTGGACACTTCGGTCCCACTGTGTCCGTCGCCTTCGGGGGTGGACCCAGGACGTCCGTCAGGGCCCATACACGGCGCACCGTCCGTGGACCCGCTGTAAGTAACTACAGGGGGAGTGTCGCGTCCGGTCACATAGGACCCCCCGTCCACGTCGCCTTTGGTGGGTGGTCTAGGTGCGTCCATGGTAACACGTCCGTGGCCCCGGGGTCCAGGTCCCGACCCGGACCCGGTGTCAGTAGGAGTAATTAGAGCGTCTCGTGTGGATCGCCCCACCCCCTACCCCCTGTAGTCCTCTCGAGTCTTTGGGTCGGAGGGGTGGACAGGGGTTTGGGACCAGGACCGGATGGGTCGCAGGGACCCCCTGTCCTCGTCTCTATCACCCGGTGCTCCAGTTACGTCTACGGGGGTACGACCGTCCCGACCCTCCGTGTGAGCAGATGTAGTAGGAGTGTCAACAGTGGTCACATCGGTCGACCTGTGACGTCACCCCCGCTCTGTCCCTGGAGGAGTCGGGTCTCCCTGTGTCTACGAGGGGTACTTCTATGTCTCTTAGGGTCCCGTTTCCCTGTGTGTGTCAGTAGGGTGCGTGCCTCTATACGAGTCACTCGTTTTTGTGTGTGGGTCATGTATTGTAGGTCTGTGTCTCCCGATGTCTATGTGAGTCACGGTTCTTTGTGTGTATGTATGTTTACGTGTGTCCTCTTTATGGGTCTATGTGGGTTCTGTGTGTGTCGGTCTCTACGTGTGAGTCTGTGACCGTGTACACACGGTAAGTATGGGTATCTCTGTGGTACGTCTCTCTGTGTATACAGGTTCTTTATTGCTTTCTGTCTCTATCTCGGTCTGTGGGACTCTAGATGGGTCTCACTGTGGGTGTTTCTATGTGGGTCTCAGTGTTTTCGTTTTTGGGTCTGTACGGGTCTCTCCCTGTGGCGTAGTCCGAGATCTGTGTGTCTTTACACATCGGTCTGTGTGAGTCCCACTGGTCGGGAGGTAGAGGAGGGGACCCACGAGGAATGGAGTGTGTGTATTGGCGGGTGCATCGGAGCCGTCCACGGGGGTACGACCGTCCCGACTCGGTTCGTCCCCAGGTAGAGGACGAGTGTCACCGACGGTCACACCGGGAGACCCGTGTGTGTCATCACCCTCGACAGGAACAGGTGTGTGACGGGTGGGCGGACTGTGTCGACGAGGCACCCGTGAGGACTCGTCTCCTCTCGCCGTAGTCCGTCTGAGGGAGGAGGGACGGGGGCAGTATGGGTCTTGTGGGTCGTAGGGGTGGTCGGAGTCAGTGGCTCCGCAGTGCGTGTAAGGTGACCCAATGGTGTAGGGGACTGTGACTGTGTGTGTGTGCACGTGAAAGTTTCGAGTATAGTCGATCCAGTGTGTCGTAACGTCTGTAGGGTCAACGAAGTGTCACTGTCTGTGTGTGTGGTGGAACAGGACCGGTCGATAGTCTGTCAGTGTATAGGTGTGTGCGCGTGTGTGGGGTGGTGAAGGTATCGAGACCACGTGAGAGTAAGTCGAGTGTGATCTTCCTTCATACACGTGTGTGCGGGTTAGTGTGCGAGGGGGAGTGGCTAAACCCGACGCCGGAGAGACGTCCCGTCCGAGGCCTACAGTGTATCCGCCGGCGAGGTGGGCCCCCCCGTTTCCGTTATCTTTCTCCGGGGGCAGGCCCGTGTCGCTGGGGGTAAGACTGTCCCGCTCGCCGACGTGGTCAGGTGGTCGCAGACAGCTCCTTCCGGTCCCACAAGTGTGAGTCCCTGGGGATCTTTGGGACGGGTCGAAGAGGTCCCAGGACTCGTCTGAGGTCTTGCGGAGAGGTCTAAAAAGGGAGTCCTAGGGACGGTCCGGGGAGTGGCGTTAGGGAGACGGTTGAGAAGGGGTCCTAGGTCCGACGGAAGAGTTGGTTAGTCCCATGGGTTTTCCGGGGAGGGGGTCTTGTAGGGAGATCTGAGGAGGGGGTTCCGAGGTCACTGGGGCGGGTGGACCGTGACTCGTGGCCACTTCGGCAGACCCGTCCGCGTCACCTTCGGCCCCACCCGCCGTCACGTCTGCGGGGGCACGTACGTCCCGGCACTCTCCGTTCCCAGGCGGAGTACAACCGTCACACACGGTCACATCGGGCCCGCCGTGTCCGTCCACTTACTCAAGTGTGGTAGGTGCGTCCAGGGAGGTAACTTCGTCCTCGACCTCCCTTTCCTCCCCGCGCAGACCGGGGCGGGAAGTCTCCGGGGCGGGGTGAGGACCCGGGGAGGACCGTCTTCACTGTTCTGGGGATGGGGTTCCTCTTCGACTCCAGGGGGTTTCCGGGTCGGGACAGTACAGGGAATTGGGGTCATATGGTCTACGAAGTCCCGATACACCTTCGGTACACCTCCGGGGTGGGACCGGACCGGAACGAGGGCGTCCCTGGTCCCATAGATTCCACTGGAGGGTTGTCTACAGGACGGGGAAGGGTCTGTGCAAGGGTAGTCCGTAGTCTCAGGACTTCACCCACAGGTCGGCTCCTGAGGGACGGGGGTCGAGGAGCCCAGGGTGCGGGGTAGGTTACGGTCCCAGGGACAGAGGGTCCTCTCCGGGGTGGGTGGACCCTGGCGTCAGCCCGTCCAGGACGAGCGTCACCTTCGGCGGCATTGGTCCACCCGTCCACGTCCACTTCCTCCGGTGCACCAGACGCGTCCGTGGACTCGGCGTCCCCGACGAGTCTGTGAGCAGGTGTAGAGCCCGCGTCGCCCCCGGTCGTTTCGGTCCCTCCGTCCTCGTCCTTTTCCTCGGGTGGCGCAGGACTGTGCTCGGCGGTAAGTCCGTCCCCAGATGCCAGTCTTCCCTCCTCCAGACCAGCGCGTGGCGTGGGGGACTGGACCGGCACGGAACGCATCTCCCCTTAGCCCTCTTTTGGTTCGAAGTAACCCTCCCCGTGTGAATCGGTCCCCTCGGTTTGCGACAGGAGAGACACCGGAGTAAGGGAGGGAATAGACCACCTTTGGAGTAGATACACCTTCCCTCCTTTCCAAACTCTTCGAGGGCTTTCCAGGGAAACTCGACGGTTCACGATCAACGGACGCACACACGATACAGCGAAGTCTGTATAGGTTTAGACAAACTGAGATACCTGATATCCGGCGGTCCGAGGAGACAGGCACCCTAAGAGACCCGTTCTTATGACCTCACCCAACAGTACGGGAGGAAGTCTCCTAGTGGGGGTGGTCCCTAGCTTGGGAGTAGAGAATACAGAGGACGTAACCGTCTACCCAAGAAATGGTGATCGTGGTGGACTCTTTGGGGTTCATGATCAACATAGACGAATTAAGGACTCGAGTCGTGTCCTCCAGAGGAGGTCCGGACCCGATCGGTCATCCCACCGGTGACTGGTGTACACCGAGAACTCGTGAACTGTACACTAACCAGGTTAAACTCTACATGACAGTCGTATTTTGTCTGTGGTCTTTCGTCTAGCACTTCTAAGGTATACTTTTTTCTTTTTTTTATTACATTTTATGGAGTTAGTAAAATATAACTAATGTACAACTTTACTATTACAAAAATACATAATCCGATTTATTTTATATAATAACTTAAATTATAGTGGACAACAGTAAAACAAACGAAAAATTATGCCGATAATCTTTTATTAATTAAGTTCCTGAAGGAACCACCAGGTCTCCAATTCTGATGGACGAGGATAACGTCCCCTGGATCCAAACTAGGGACCATTCCCTTGTTTTAGGGGGTACGACGTTGATTCTACGTCACGTTACTTTATTAAAAAATTTTTAATTAAGTTTTTATTTGTTTTTTTCTAAAAATTTTTTAGTTGATTTTTTTAAATTAAGTATACACTGAACGTAATAAACAGATAACTTGTCACGAGGACCACTGAGTGATTCCCCGGATAATAGAGTATCAAATGTATGTTAACATAAATACAAAAAAAAATTAAATAAATAAAATTAACCTCCAATTAATAAAATGTCATAACAATGTATGTTAAAATTGAACGAACGACGGTCTCCGTCAAATGTCGGAAGTCTCAGTTTGTCTGGACACGAGGATGGGAGCGAGTAGAGAGATGAGCGACGTAATGGAACCCGTTCAGTGAATTGGAGACACCCCGGAGTCAAAAGTACTTGTTTACGCCTTTCATTCTGTCGACACTTCTACTTTACTTTCGTGTCACGATCCGTTTGACGTCGTTGAACTACTGGTGCAAGGGATCCAGTCTTGGGAGGGGGGTTCTCGAGGGCACTTGAGTGACCCCAGTGTCAGTAGCTACAGGACTAGTGTCCTTCCCGGTGACATCGGGAGCACCGTCCATGTCGACTTTGAGGGACGGTCCAACCACGTCCATGGTACCCCTGGTGTCCCACTCCCCGATCGTGTGAGTAGGTGTAGGACGACTGTAGCACCCGGACCCCCACCCCTCGTTTTATTGTAGGTCCTAATCGTCTACGTCCCAGCCCAGGCCCTCATGGACCACGAGTCCTCCTTAGAATTCTGACTCTACCTACTTCCTTTCTTGTCAAACGGAGACTAGCAAAACGTCTGACAAGGGCTTGTGGGGAGAGGAATAAAGTCACCTACTTCTTACACTAAGACACTAACTCCAGACGAGGAGGTCCGAGAGGGGTTTGAGTCGGACTTAAGATCTAAGAGTTCTGGAATAGTTTGGTTTTGGTCAGTGAGCATTTCCTTTAGTTGGGACTTATAAGTAACCTTACTGACTTCGACTTCGGCTTGGTTATGAAACCGGTGGACTACGATTCTCGGTTGAGTGACGTTTTCTGGGACTACGACCCTTTCTGACTCCCGTCCTCCTCTTCCCCTGTTGTCTCCCACTCTACCCTTCAACATACCGTAGTGACTGAGTTAGCTGCACTTAAACTCGTTTGAGGCCCTCTACCACTTCCTGTCCCTTCGGACCGTACGACGGGAGGTACCCCAGTTTTCTCAGTCTGTACGGAATCGTTGATTTGTTACTTGTTGTGGCGGGTATAGGGAACGAGAAGAGGACTTGACTGATGTGTCCGACGTTCACAGACACAGATCAAGACAAGGAAGGGTCTCCTTCGAGGGAATTTTCCGTCTTGGTCCCCTGAAGGGACAACCACGTCACCGATTCTGAGACACGAAGGTTACGTCCTCCGGACCCAAGTTAGGGACCAGTCCTTTGATCTAAGGTGTACGACGTTGATTCTACGTCATGTCGGTTTATTTATTATTTATTAAATAACTTTTTTTTTAAAAAAAATTCTGTCTCGGTCACCCCCCACCTGAGGAAGAGACCCAGGGGTCGTAGTGGGTCATACCTCATTCAACGTCTCCTCCACTGCCTCTCTTCTTCGTTGACCATATGGAACGGTTGGTCCCCACGTCCTCGTCTGTCGGTCGACCGGTCCTCGTCTGAGTGTCATCGGGGGTACGAGTGTCCCTAAGCCCCACGTCCCCCTGTCGTCGAGTGTGACCACCGGACATCACCCGTCCGTCTCACTCTCTCAGAACTCTCTAAGGAACAAGGGTAGAGGGGCGTTCCAGGGGTGGAACTATGGGTGGAGGGTTCGAGGACACATTCTCACCTTTTCCTTTTCTTTTTTCCCCGTTTACGTCTCTTCCTTCTCTCTTACTTCGTCTTTCCTTTATTCTTCCTTCTTCCTTCCTTCTCCGGGACCCCCCCCTTCCACCTCTGTGCGTGGGACCTATGGTCCCCCTGTCCACGTCGCCTTCGGGCAAGGTAGTGACCACGTCCACGGCGGACGGGCCGTCCCTACCCTAAGTGTCCGTAGAGCTCACTCCGAGACTGACGTGACTCCCGGTGAGGTCGGTCCAAGTGTGTGTGTCGCCTTGGACCTCTCCCTCCGTCAATCCCGACCGTCCTCCCATCCCTTCGATACCCCCAGTCCCTAGATCCCTCTCTGGAGTGGGAGGTCCGCGTAGCACCGTCTGCGGTACTGACGTCCCAAGGACCCGTGTTCCTACCGAACCCCCTTCCGTCTCACCCCCGTCCCTCGGCCCACCCGTCTCCGTAGCCTTCGGTAAAAGTGGTAGGTGCGTCCTCCGAGGGAGCGGCGTCCCCAACCTTCGTGTGAGCAACTAGAGGTGCAACGTCTCCCCGGGACCCCTCGTCCATCCGTTGGAGCAGGGCCCTGTTCCTATCACCTCGGTTGGTCCCTTCCCGTTGGAACGGGGTAAATCGTGTCAGTGTGGGAACTCGTTCCTGGTAGAGTAAATGAAGTATTGTGTAGTCGAGAACACGTTTAATCCCGTCGGTGGAGGTGTTGGGTCTCTATGGAGCGGGGTCTAGTGGGAACGGGGGTTTGAATATACTTCAGTGAAAGTAAAGGTGGTTCCTAACGGAACCGGGGTGAGTCTTTGTGGAGTTAGAGACTCAGACTTGTGGAAGTACCTGTATGGTCCTATTAGAACTCGGTTGTACCCCTATGTACGGTTACTCTCTTTCTTTTTTTAGAGTCCCGTTTCGTACCTGTTAGGGATTCATGTTCGTGCACGTTTCTCTCCCCGTTTTGGGAGAGGTACCTTTCCCGTTTTGGGAAAGGTACCGTCGGTGAACGGGTGGACACTTAGGTCCGACCGTCTGTGTCAGTATCGCCAACTACGGCAGGGCCGTCTGAGGTTTCCACGTCCCCAACGATCGTGTTAGTAGTCACAAGTGGAGTGTCAAGTGTGGACCCCTTCCCCTTGTACAGACCCTAACGGTGGTGGCACTGGACGGTCTTTGTGCTAAGGACTTGGGAGACACAGGGTAGTCTACATGATAAGGACAGGGTCGGGTCGGGGACCGGGGTGGACACCACGGTCCTCCCGTCGCCGTCTCCATAAACAGGTGGTCCAGATCCGTAAACGGGGGCACAGCCGTCCCGACCGAAGCTGTAAGTAGGTGGACCGAAAGTGTCGCGTACGGCCATATCGGACCCCGTGTCCGCGTGCTCTTTGACCGTTACGGCAGGTGTGTCGCGGGCACCACCGTTCCCAGACCGCTCGTCAGTAGGTGCAACGCGAGTGTGTGACACGGGAGTTTCGGACGCCCCCTGTCTCCCAGTCCGAGGCGGGTGACCGGTTCCAGGACGGGTGTCGGTACCGGAGACGGGTTAGAATTGAGTCGAGAGGGAGTTCGGGCCGGGTAACTCGGTTATCCTCCACCCGAGTCAAGTCCGAGGCGGGGACCGACCGGAGGTCTCCGGTAGGTCGCCGTCCGAGGTTCTGAACAGGGACCGGTCCTGGTATGGTCAATTTAATGTGGGGATCGCTCTGGGACGAAGGTTAGGAATGTGGCAGTCGGGACTAAACGAAGAGGGAGGGGACCTCTACGCCTGTGTACCCTCTAAGGACCCGAAGGGTCCACCAAGTCACCCATTTCTTAGGCGGACGTTACGTCCTCTCTACTCAAGCTAGGGACCCACCCCTTCCAGGGGACCTCCTCTCGTACCGTTGGGTAAGGTCATAAGAACGGACATCTTAGGGTACCTGTCTCCTCGGAACACCCGATGTTAGGTAACCGAGCGTTTCTCACCTGTGTTGACTTCACTGTGTCCTGTCATGCCCTCCAAGGACCCTCATCTCCCCCAACCTGCCCCAGGGAGGTTAGGTCACGTGTAGATAGGACGGTCTAGGAAACCCGGGTGGGGGATCAGAATGGAGACGAATACAGGTCCTAACCGAGGAGGAGGACCGAGAAAGTAACCAGGACGAGGCCCGGACGGAACGTCGTCGAGACGGGGGTTGAAAGGGGGTCCGCATAATAACCGGGAAAAGGGGGTGATCGGGGTGGAGGTCTAAGGACGTCAGAACAGTAACCGGGTGGGAGTGGGAGGCGCGTCGCCGTGAGCATCGGTAGACCGACCAGGTGCGTGAACCGAGGCAAGGCCGTCCCACACGACCGCGTGAGTAGGTGCAGGTCGACTGTGTACCGGGGTGACTTCGGACCTCGCCCCTTACACTCTATTTGTCTCTGGGTTCATCCCAGTCTCGTCAGTGGGGAGTGGTCACGACGGACCAAACCCACCTTTCGGGTAAATGAAAATTTAATTGAAGTCATAAAAAGTATTCCACCATAGACGATATTTCCTTCGGTGATTGTGCTACAATATTCGAGGGTAGGACCTCAGAAACGGGGTCTTTCAGAAAGAGTCCGAGGGACCGGGTCTCAGGAGTGGGCTCCCCGTGCACGTCGACTTCGGTAACTGAGACAGGAACGTCTGGGGTGGCAATTGTGTGCCCGACGAGACTGTGAGTAGGTACAGGTGGAGTGTTATCCACGGACACTTTGGACCTCCCTATCTCCCTCCCCCTAATGTCGTTACTCCCAAATCGAAGACCAGACTTCCCTCTCGTTCCCCCCTGTATAGGACGAAGGGAACTCGGAACCGGAACGGGGGTTGGGTAGGGATCTAAGTCAAAAGTCTGAGTCCGACCTAGAAGTAAGTCACACCAGGGTTGACCAAGTCCGAATTCTCTGAGGTGCACCCGAACAGAAGTCTGGTGGAGGAAGGAAGGAGTTTGATACGGAGAAGGGTCGAGGGTCGGATCCCGGGTGGTGTCGGAACCCGGGTTGGAGTCAGGGTGGGGTCGTAGTCATGTAGACAGACGTCAGAGGTGAAACTGGAGGTGAGGTCTGGGACCAGGACGGGAGTACGGTAAGGGTAGGGTGTCACGGTAGGACTCCGGGTCTGAGGTGAGGGTCCGGTAGACCCCAAGATGACTGAGGTGGCCTGGTACGGGGGTCTGAGACGAGACCGAGGCGAAGGTGGAGGAGGGGCGAAATCAGAGAATGGGAAGGTCAAGATAGACGACACCCGGGGAGCCGGACTTCCGAAAAGAGCGGGGTGGAGGGGAGTCCGGGGCGGGGTCGGTGCGGGTGGTGTGTGGACGGTACGTCTACGTCCATTTGACCGGATACGCCAGGTCTGTGCACCGGACCAACGCCGTCCCTGGCCTCTCCGTAAGTAACTGTAGCCAGAGTGTCGCGCCTGGTCACATCGGTGCCGGCGTGACCGTGTCCTTACTCGGGACACACAAGTGTGTGGCCGGGTCCACGAGTGTTCCTAACCGTGGACGTTCCACCTCAGTGTCAGTCCCACCCACACCCACCGGCTCCTCGTCGGAGAGGGAAGGAAGGGATGGGCGTCTGACACGGGGAGTGGTTACCTTGTGAGTAGGTGCAGGACCAGCGTTCGAGGTGGACACTTTGGGCCACCTGTCCATGTCTACCGGGCCGGTAAGTGACCCAATCACAGTGTCTACCGTAGGAGCACTGTCCCCAACGACTGTGTTCGTAGCAGGTCTACTGTGTTTTCAGGACCCTTTCTCATTCATCTCCAGTTCCCTTCTGGTAGGGGACCGAGACGGGTTTCCAGGGTGTAGGGACTTGTGACATCACAAACCCCAAAAAAATAAACAAAAATAATTGGTCGTCACATAAATCTCCCGAAGGGTTCACCGCAATCACCAGTTCTTGGACGGACGGTTACGTCCTCTGTATTCTCTACGTCCAAGGTAGGGACCCAACCCTTCTAGGGGACCTCCTCCCGTACTGTTGGGTCAGGTCATAAGAGAGGACCTCTTAGGGTACTTGTCTCCTCGGACCGTCCCGACATCAAGTATTCGTTGAATCGTACGTGTGTGTATAAATCATCGATAAGAGGAGGTTAGTAAATAAATTTTAAATTTGTATGTCTTTTCAAATAAGTATATGGGTGGTGTATCTCAGTTGATAACAATTGAAGTAAAAAAAGACTTGGTAAACTTTTATTCAACCTTTGTAGGTGTATAACAAAAATTTTAGATGACTGAGAAAAGTACTAAGATTCTTCCAGGATCGTAATTCAGAAACGAAGACGTCATGGGAGACGGACTGTATACGACGGGAGATGAGGTTCAGAGGGAGGGTTTGTAGAAGAGACTAGAACCGGTGAGGGTTTTCAGGGAAGAGGAAGACTCAGTGTCAAATCGAGAGGTAAGAACACTGAAGAAGGGACCTAACAGACGGAAGGGTCCGGAGACGGTCCGAATAGGAAGTGGGGTTTGGGTCGAAGATCGTATTCTTAATTCGTATACGAATTAATTAAGTCTTGTTATACAAATTAATACGAAGATCGTATCGTATTCAGACTAAGTTCAGTCTGAGGTAGGAACCGGGGTGAGTTCTCGGTAGTTACCGAGGGACGACGGAAGTCCCTTTTTTCAGTGAGTGGTCAAAACGGGTACCCCGTCCGTGTCATTTTTCTCCGGTGTGCCAGTACCGTTCACCGGGGCACCTTCGTGTGTCGACACCGTGTCAGTAGTTATAAGACTGACGTCGAGAGCGGGCAGGTCGGTAACTGTGTGTGTGTTGACACCGGTGGGTCACACAACTTCGTCCACGGGGGCAACACCGTTCGCAACCCGACGTCGACTGTGAGCAGGTGTAGGAGGCATGTCTTGACCGGATACCGTGTGTCTGCGTAGTCAGGCCAATGGACCGCGTACGGGTAGGTTCCCGAAGGGAGTCCAGGGTGACGAGTGGACAGGTGAGTCCTCCCGTGACCGTCAACATCCACAACTGTGGCAGGTGCGTGCAGGGGGGTAAATCTGTGGCCACGGGACCTGTCAGTAGGTGTAAGTGAAGTGTCAAGACCGGGAGTTTGGGATCACACCTCGTGTTCCTACCAGTGATGGTCCGCCCGGACGACACGGGGGTGGAGACGACGGAGGGGGACCCATGTCGAGGGAGTGGTCCTTCCGTCCGTGTCAGTATCCACTCCAGCGGCGAGACAGATGTCCACGGGGGCAATGCCGTGCCCCTCCCTCGTGTCCCGCGGCGCCCCGAGAGTGTGTCACCGGGCCACATCGGTGGACCCGTGACCGTCGCCTTCCTCGGTCCGCACAACTCCGTCCACGGTGGTACCGCCGTCCCGGGTGGGTAGGCCGTAAGTAGATGTAGTGAGGCCGTCGACGCCGGGACCATCGGCCCACCCGTCCTCGTGTCCATCGCCGGTAGCCTCGGGTGGCTCGTCGCCCGTGGTACCCGTGTCCCCGACGACTCCGTCCCCAGACCGTCCCTCGTCAGCCCCGGACGGTCCTTGGTCTTTGCCACTCGGGTCCGGCTGGTGTGGGAACGGACGGAAGTCGAGGGAAGGTCTGGGAGGAAATGGAGCCTTCGGGGCCCCTGTCGCCGTCCACTTGGCCCGTCAGGGGCGGTGGTGGCTCGAGACCGTCTGTGGTGCCGGTCGTGTCCCCGGTCTTACCGTCCCCAGAAGGTCGACTGTGGCAAGTGGGTGGGTCGGACCACCCGTGGACACCTGTCTCTGCTGAGCCACCCCTTTCAGTCCCGTCTTGTCGGGTCTTGTCCTCTATGTGTGGTCTGCCTGGTCTTTGTCTGTCCCTTTGTTTGTGTCTCTGTGTAAGTAGGTACGTTGTCGAAGGGACCCGCACGGGTGATACAAGAATCGTTACCCTTATGTCGCACGCACGACAGTGAAGTTGGTACAGGTTGAGAAACGTTGGGGTACCTGACCGACCGAGGAGGTAGATACCCTAAGAGGTCCGTTCTTTTGACCTCGCCCAGCGGTACGGGAGGAGGTCCCCTAGAAGGGTTGGGTCTTTGACTTGGGTGTGTAGAGAATTCAGAGGACATAACCGTTCACCCAAGAAATGGTGATCGCGATGGACTCTTCGGGTCCTTATGTCGTCGTTTGTGTCAATTTCACCAGGGATGGGAGAACTACAATTATCGGTCCAGACCGTTTTTCTACATGTTTATTACTTACTTATTCGTTGTACGGCCCCCTCCGCCCCCCCTTCTCATCAAGTCGGGTACCCCTGGTACTTCCTACGTCAACCCATCTCACCACCGGGGTCTTTTTAATACAGGTACTGGTTCTTGGACACTGACACTGGACTAGACCTTTTTCCTTACGTTAATTACTACATTAATTTACTGCCTACAGACCTACTCTGGTAGGACTAATAGGTTCAACCGGGATTTGACTCACTGTTGACAGGAATGTTCTCTTTCCACTTCTGAAGACCGGAGGTTTTGACGCTCTTATTTGAAGACAACAAAATTTGGTGGGTCAAACACCGGTAGACAAGGTGTCGGTGTTCTTTGATTTTGTGTCCTATTCCTCCTGTCTCCCTACCCCCACCCCCTTTCCGTTGATACAAAAGTGTCTGTTTCACTCCCCTTTTTTCTTCTGACACACCCTTTTCTTTCGCTCCCTCCCCCGGTACCCGGACGCCCCCCTTCTCGTCTCCTTTCCCGTTTACGTTTTCCGGAGTCCAAGGTCTGCTGTTGGTGGGTCCGCGTGTGTCTGCCCGTCTTGGGGGTTTACATGGTCTGCTCTCCCTGTGTGATCGTGCTGCGTGACCCGACCGTTTATGAGTCTGTGGTTGGGTGTCGGAGTAAGTGGTTATGCCTGATTGAGAGTGTTCGGTCTGTCCTCCTGGAGGTGTTTCGGA
The DNA here is from genome assembly GCA_006410555.1 of Capra ibex. Classification (NCBI taxonomy): domain Eukaryota; kingdom Metazoa; phylum Chordata; class Mammalia; order Artiodactyla; family Bovidae; genus Capra; species Capra ibex. The sequence continues at coordinate 89,410,141 of SJYO01006231.1, forward strand.
GTCCAGGAAAGGACCCCCGTGTCTCTGGGGAAGGAAGGAAGGCAACGCCGCTCCTCCACCGGTGGTTACGACCGCGGGGGACAACCCTCTTCCAGGAAGTCGGAGGTCGGGGGAGGTTTGGGTGGTTCCGGTGGAACTCTCACTTCCATGTCTGCCCGCGACCAGAATTCTGATCTTTGGAGGTCTCACCCCAGTCTCCCTCCCTGAACCTGGCCGGGGGCTGCGATGCGCAGGGAGAGGACACAAGGAGGGAGACCGGACAGGGCCAGCGAACCCCGATTCGAATTCATCGACTGAGTCAGGAATCGCAGTGGGTGTTCTAAGGGGGGTGGGGTCGGGGGTCGCTTTGTTCAACCCCGTGCCCGCCCACGTCTCCCTCTTGGGTCAAGGGTTTGGGGGAGGGGTTTTTAGGCGTCCCGTTCCTGGCGGCGGTTCTGACGCGCGGCCCTCCCCCGCACGACGCGACCCGCGGCTCGTGCCGCCCGAGAAGGAGGGCGCTGGTGCGCGCGCGCGTGCCGTCCGTCCCGCACCGGCGAGCCGGGGGAGGGCCGCGGGGGCCGCCCAAGGGTGCGAGACACGGGGCGCGGGGACGGCTGGCCAGCCCGACCAAGAGCCGACGGGCGCGGGGCGGGTTAGCGGACCCGAAGTGACCTCTGGCGACCCCCGCCCTCTCGCCCCCACCGCCCCTCGTACCTGAACCAAACCCCCTGACCGACCCTTCTCCACTACTGATCCTCTATCTGATCCCAAACTCTCTGATACTCTCAACCTCCGAGGTACCTCGCCACTGTCTGACGCCCCAGGTGCTTTCCTGAAACTTTATCTGACCCCTACTCCCCCCCCCAACCGCACCCCTCTCCAAGGGTGCCGAGTCGAGACCTCTGATTCGGGTCGCGAGGCTAGGCCCGCTAGGCCCGAGGCCCGCCGGCGCGCCCGGCCACTAAGTGGACAGCCCCCCCGCCCCGTCGGCCCCCGCGTAAGTGGACAGCCGTCGAAAGGTCCGCGCCCCAGGGTCTCGCGTCCGCGGGCCAGGGCGTTGAGGCGGAGAGTCCACTCATCGCGGTCCACTCCAGTGTGAAAGGGGGGATAAGGGTGGTAGGGTTGGGCTCCTTGGGCGAGATGGTCCGACTCTGTGAGGGGGGGGGGGAGTAGGTCCACTCAGTTTCACGAACACATTGAAGTTTCCCAGAGACTTCAGTGGGGTCTGGGTGGGTCGAACCCGACCTGTGTGTTCAACGACTTATTTACCTACGTAAATTACTGAGCTGGTTACCGATGACCCACTGGACGATAATAATTACTACTATAATATTTTCCTTGGTTCGTAAAAGGGTATTGGAGTCTCCAAAGAGGAATGCCGTGGATAAAAGGTGTGGAGATGGTAATTATTATTATTTTTTTATGGTAAATAACTCGTGAATGACATACGGACTGTGATACGACTAAAGTGAGAAATAGAAATGTTAGTTGAGGTATTTCCTCTCTTGACAATAACGAGGTATAAGGCCTACGTTTTTACTCCGAGTCTCTCGAGTTTCGTGAACGAGTTCCAATAGGGTCTCGGGTCTTAAGTTTAACTAGAGACACACGGAGACGAGTCGTTAAAGGGTCCGGGACGGGACGAAAGGGTTGGGAGACGGAAAGGAACATGAAAGGTTGTTGACGTAAACCCCCCTGAAACCAGTGTTCAGTCCGTCTTCCTGGCATAAAATGTCTAGTTACTCCAAGTCTCTCCCCTTCACTGCGTGAGTTCCAGTGTGTCTTTCATTCACCGTCTCGTCCCGAGGACACCGGGGTGGTGATTTAGAACTCGACACCCTTCCACGTCCACGATATGGGTGATGACGGTTTGGTGACAGTGATCAGGGGCTTTTAGACAACTAACTTATTAATAGACAGGTAGTCCCCTAAATGTGTTCTGACGTCCGTCGTCACTTAAGACACATCAACCGTAATCACCCGGGTAAAAGGTCTGACCCTGTGACTCCGAATTTTTCAGTCTGGTAGTCGTTGTACTATACCCTAAACTTGGGGTCGGTCCGTCTGAGGTCTCGGAGATGAGAATCGAGACGAGGTAAGTTTCCCCTTTGTTCTCCAACGGGTTCGGTGTGTGAACTTCCTTCACCACCTTCGTAGATACCACTTGTGTCTCCGTCCCCCTCTTCTGTCTGGCGGAGGGGTGTGCCCCGGGTGACTACCGAGTCTCGGTCCGTGAGTGTCCGTCCGTCGGAGGGCCCTCCCGTCGACCCACGTCGCTGGAGGCAAGCGTGTGCCCGAAGGCAGGTCCGTTCCCCCCCGACCCACCCCCACTTCCTTCCACCCCCACAGTCCGTCCGTGGGTCCTTGGGGTCGGATCTAACTCTGAGGCAGGAAACGAGGGAGTCCGTTGTCGACGTGGTCCGACCCCCGTAGAGACGCTCACGTCCCTCGGGGGGGGTAAGTGTCAAGGGTGCCGGGGGGCGGGGCCGGGGTCGACAACCCCGACGTCGACAGTGACGGATGAGCCCGGGACCCTTGGTGTTCCGTCCCCGTCCGACATCCTCCCCGGATGAACACGGTCTACACCCCCGAGTCTTCGACGGTCTTACCCCCCGTCCTTCACCCCCACGACACTCCCAACTTCCCTCCAGACCCTGAAACACGGGTCTAGGGCTCCAACAGCCCCCCCCCCCCGTCCCCACCCCTCAGGACCCCGGGGTCCAGAAGGAAGACAACTACGACCCGTAGATGAGGTTGATCCGTCCGGATGCACGATCAAGACCCCTCTATACGGTCCCGTACTTACTTACGGTACACGTCGGTCGTTGACCCGTAATGTCCCTGCCTTAGACACAACTCCCTCCCCGTCGACCGTGTCGACTGGACAAGTCGTAGGAGTGGGGATTCCTGACACAGAGACGCCACACCGTGTCAGATTGACAGGCCAGCCTACCCAGTCCCCACACCGCCCCTCACTCAATCACCCCGGAACACACTCGGTCGTCCACACCCCGGCGAACACGTACACACGGACACACACATTCATCCCCTCTTTCTTTCCCTCTCCTTCTTCTGCTCTTTTTGTCTGTCTGTATTTTCTTCCTTTGATCTTCGTCTGTCTGTGTCTCTGCTCTAGATCTTTCTGTCTCTGTCTCAAATTTTTTTTCTCTCTCTTACTCTATTTGACCTGTACGTTTACGTAATTTGTACCGAAGACAGGGGAAGTTCCGTGCTCGTCGGTCCTGTGATAATGGGTCTGTCCTCGGGTCCCCACAAACACTTGAGTGCGACCCCCGGTGTGCTGTACTCCGTACACGGAACGACTCGTCACCCGGGACACCCGGTACACACACAGACGTACCGGACGTGCCTACATCTCTACAAGCATCCGACTTTGAACAACAACACAGATGCATACACTTCATACATAGACCCATATATCGACACGCAGACACACACTGAACATACACGTACCCACTCAGACCCATACCCAACCTACACGGTCAAATGGACGTACACAGTCGACCCACATCCGTACAGGAACGTAGACAGATATACGTAGACTCACACACGTCTGTCACTCACACTCCGGAACTCGACCACCACGTCCCATACATACTTGTACACACTAACATACTCGTGCACACTCAATACTTACAGACACAGAACACACTCGACCCACACGTGCACACGTCCACATGGGATACACACACACACGTGTGTGTATGTGTAGACGTAGAGGTGTACACACTAGGTTCTAACACACAGGACACTCACACACTGTCCGGTACACACGGACGGCCGACCGGAGAACCCCGCCGACGAGGACGGGTGAGGACGGGGTAGACGGGCGGGTTCCGACCCGACCCGACCCCTCTGGACAAAAGAGGGGTGGGGAGGGACCCGACTCGGGGTGTCGTCGCAGGTCTCTGGGTCCCGGTCCCGGTGACCCGAGCGCAGGGAGGGGACGGCCGGTCCGGAGGGAACCGACCCCCACGCGGGGTCGTCGGGGCCAGGCCGGGGCGACGTCAGGGGCGAAACAGACCGTTTCTTTCGCGCTCCGACGGCCCCCCTCCCCCACAGATCTGCCGCGCCGGTAACAGGGTCCGCCCCCTCCCCTTCTAACCCCTCCCCCTCCCCGCCCCCCGATGGGCCCGGGCGACCCCTCCCCCGGCCCAACGACCCTCCCCCGCGACCTCGCCCTCTCCTCGTGCACCCGAGCGCGGGGGACGGGAGGGGAGGGAAGGGGTCCGCCCCTGATCCAGGGCCCTGCGGCAGGCCAGGTTCGTCGGCCCCCTCCCTCGCCCCGGCGCCCGCCCCCTTCCCCGCGACCGCGGAGATACCGAGGTCGAGACCGAGGCCAAGGCCCAGAACGGCGCGAGGCCGGACCCTTCAAAAGAGGCTCAAATCTCGAGGCTCTTGAAGCGCGGGGGAGGCCGGGGGTCGGGACGGTCTGGACGGGGCCCACACACGTACCCCTCCCCCTCGAAAATACGCTCCCCAGGGGCTGGACCTCTATGAACCTAAGGTTAGCACTGGAAGGGTCCCGAGATCTGTCCGTACCAACCACTCTCTCGGGGTCTAAGAACCAATAAGCGGCGAGGGGGGGGGGGGGGNGCGGGGGGGGGGGGGTGAGGGGGCGATTAGAACTAGGCGAGTGGAGGCCGAGGGTCAGGGCTCGAGGTGCCGGGGAAGTAAGGGTCGGGTGTAGAGAGGGCCCCGGGGTCAAGGAGGCCAGAGACCCCAGGACGGAGCGGGGGTGAGAGTTAAGCCTCAGGGACGGGGGCCGAGGACGCGAGGGACGGGGACGCGAGACCAGGGACTAAGGGTCCCTGGCGCGGGGGTGGGTGGGGAGTGGTTCAGAGTATGAGCCCCTCCGGAACGTGAGGTAGGAAGGGGAAGGGGGTGGGTGAGCGGGGTAGGGCGGGAGCCCCAGGGCCGGGGAGTGGACGTCGGGGGCCGGGGCGATCGTCGTCGTTATTCCCGTCGCAGGCGTACCTGCCGTCCCCACCACCGCCGCTGTAGCCCGCTGCCGCCGCCCCCGCCGCCGGGGCCCCGGGGCCGGGGTACCGCCGGCCGGCGCTGGGAGGGAGGAGGGTGGAGAGAGGAGGGACGAGGGAGGAAGGGACCCGAGGCCCGCGCAGGCCCCGGTCGGAGGCGCGTCGGTTGAAGCGACTTCACTCTGCCGGGACGGCGGGGCGGGGGTTGGGACCCGCCGAGCGGGGCGGGGTCCCGGCCGGGTCTCGAGGGGGCGGGGGCCGGGCCGGAGGACCCCAGGGACGGGTGGGAGGTGGGTGTGTCGGACCCTGGGCTTCTGGGAGAGCCTTTGAGACCGGTCGCCCGGGTTGGGTGCCACAGTCTGTGTGGGTTGAAGGACTTGTAGAGGGACGAGGGGTTTTGTGTAGGTCTCGGGCTCTGTGTGTGCCTCGGCCCGTGTTTGTTCTGTGAGGGGATGGGCGGCGGAGGGCGGTGGGGGGTCGAGGCTGTGGGGCTTTGACTTTGGTCCGTGCAGGACGTTCCGAGGACTTATGTGTCGGTCCTACGTGTTTACGTCTCCGCACGCGTCTCGAAGGACCCCCTGAGAATTTTAGACTTTATAAGTGTTGAGATTTGAGTCCGGGAGAGTGTGGATTCGGAACCCGCTAAAAACGTCGGAGCCTGGAGCCTGTGTCCGATCCTCAGAGTTCACACGATGATCTGTGGGCGTAGGGCAGAATAAGGGTCGCGAGGGACTTTCATTGGGGAAGGAGTTATAGGTTTCCAGGTGGGGTGGGGTATCGGATGTGTCGAAAGGACGAGTCGGTTAGAACGAGTCAAAGTAGGTTGACGGAAAAGGTCTTAGTGAGTACGACTTTTTGTTGGTGGGACGTCACTCGACACAGGGACACCGTTCTTGCCCCTGAGACCTTTCCGGGGTTCTGGTCGGATCTCTTCGGGGGTTAGACCCCTTCTTTTTTGGTCTGAGGTCGTGACGCCTGAATCCCAACCCGGTCTCCCTCCCTGTGTCTTCTCTTCGACCGCTCTTAAGACGAACCCCCTTCCCCCAGTGAATAAGTAAGTAAGTAAATAAGTTATTCATCCATATTTCGAGTTCGAGATACAGACCGCAACAAAGTCGCCGACCCTCATGTGGAGGGGACGGGAGAGGTCCTCTCTCGAAGGGACTCTTCCCAAGTCACCCCCGAGTCGGGTCTTGACTTTCTTTCTGTAAAGTCCTCTCCCTGTCCAAACGTTTGTCTCCTTCCCCTGCTCAGTTCATCCCTTCCTCCCCGCTCACCCGTCCAGTCCCCAGTGGGACCGGGACTCCTCCTCTTCTTTCTCCGGTCCGGCTGGACATCCACAACTCGTGCCACTACTCCGACATCACTCCTCCTTACCCAACCCCCACTCCACGACTTTGGGTCCTCAGACTCCAAGTGGGTACTCCGTCGACTCGTGACCCCGATTCGTGCCCCCATGGTCCCACTCTCTGTCAGTGGACCCGTGGGGTCTCTAGAACCTCGTTAAAATTTTGAAGTAAATCTTTATTAAATTTTACGTTAAAGGTATCCGGGAAATAGGTCGAAGTGGTTGAACCGGATGTGAAACAGTTTAAATGAAATATTAATAACAACAACAAGTCAGTGATTCAGTACAGACTGAGAAACACTGGGGGACCTGACGTCGTACTGTCCGAAGTGATAGAGGACCTTAAACGATTTTGAGTACAGGTAACTCAGTCACTACGGTAGGTTGATAGAGTAGGCGACAGTGAGGGAAGAGGAAAACGTTTGAAGTCAGAAAGGGTCGTAGTCCCAGAAAAGGTTTCATAACTTTTTCTCAACCGAGAAGCGTAGTCCACCGGTTTCATAACCTCGAAGTCGTAGGGTCGTAGGGGAAGGTTACTTATCAGTCCCAACTAAAGGAAATCCTAACTGACCAAACTAGAGGAACGACAGGTTCTCTGAGAGTTCTTAGAAGAGATCGTGGGGTTAAACTTTCGTAGTCAAGAAGTCACGAGTCGGAGGAAATACCAGGTTGAGAGTGTAGACATGTACTGATGACCTTTTTGGTATCAAAACTTCTTTAATATATATTAAAAATTAGTAGATATTATACATTATATAATATATTATATACATAAACTCTCGTCTCGAAGGGTCTACCCACCATTTCTTGGGTGGACGTTCTCGTCCTCTGTATTCTCCACGTCAAAGTTAGGGACCCAGTCCTTCTAGGGGACCTGTTCCCGTATCGTTCGGTGAGGTCAAAGTACGGACCTCTTAGGGTACCTGTCTCTTTGGACCACCCGATGTCAGGTACCCCAGTGTTTCTCAGCCTGTGTTGACTTCGCTGAATCGTGCGTGTGCACAAACTTTCGTTCTACACCGATACTACAAGGAAACGGGGGGTGTAGTAGTGACATACAAAGGATTCTAGCTCCCGTAAGATAATATGTTTGTGTGCTGTCAAAAGTGGTATGCCTGTCAAAAACCAAAGGGGTCAATATAGGGGATATCGTACAAAGAAACGACCAGGTCCTAGATTAGAGACTGGTACACAACGTAAATTAACAATACAAAGAAGTACAAGAAATTAGACGTAGTCAAGGAATCGGAAAGAAATAGACAGTACTACAACTATAAAAACCTATCCGTTCCAGTAAACAAAGTGTCTTGTAGGGAATCACTTGACCCGACGCCAAAGGAGCACTGGTCCAAGTCCGAGACATAGAAACCGTTCTTGACGGTTTCTTCACGACGACCATGAGAAGGTACCTCCTCCGTGGACTATGCTCAGGGGTTGTGACCAGAACAATCTAAAACTAGCGAACTTACTTCGACCAGGTCAAAGAGATGACATTTACATGGTAAGAGAAGGGTAGGGGAGAACATTACTCATTTATAGTTATAGTACACCCCTCTATATAACTCTGACACACTGATAGGACTACGGACGGTTTGATAGTGGTGACAAACCCCGTAAATGACCACTAACGGAGACTAAAAAAAATTAACTCTATTTTACAGAAATGTATTTGAGTGAATGGTAAAATTTCACGTGTCAAGTCACCGTAAGTCACGTTGGCGGTAAAGAAGGATCAGAGTAGTGTAAACGTAGTTGGGATTTCTTTGACAACAGGGGTAGTCATCAGTGAGCCGTAGACAGGGACCGTCGGTAATTACACAAAGACAGGGGCACCTAAATGGAACAAGACTTACAAAGTGTCGATACCTTAGTATGTTGCACATCAGAAAATAAAGACTGAAAAAAGTGACCCATATTACAAAATCTCGAAGTAGGTAAAACGTCGTACACAGTCAAGAAGTAAGGAAAAATACCGACTCATTGTAGGGTAACTTTAATTTTCTGCGAATGAGGAACCTTCCTTTCAATACTGGTTGGATCTATCGTATAAGTTTTGGTCTCTGTAATGAAACGGTTGTTTCCAGGCAGATCAGTTCCGATACCAAAAAGGTCACCAGTACATACCTACACTCTCAACCTGACACTTCTTTCGACTCCTGGCTTCTTAACTATGAAAACTTGACGCCACAACCTCTTCTGAAAACTCTCAGGGTACCTGACGTTCCTTTAGGTTGGTCAGGTAAGACTTCTAGTCGGGACCCTAAAGAAACCTTCCTTACTACGATTTCGACTTTGAGGTCATGAAACCTGTGGAGTACGCTTCTGAACTGAGTAACCTTTTCTGAGACTACGGCCCTCCCTAACCCCCGTCCTCCTCTTCCCCTGCTGACTCCGACTCTACCGACCTACCGTAGTGACTGAGCTACCTGTACTCAGACTCACTTGAGGCCCTCAACCACTACCTGTCCCTTCGGACCGCACGACGTTAAGTACCCCAACGTTTATCAACGTTTCTCAGCCTGTGCTGACTCGCTGACTTGACTTGACTTGGCTTGTAGGGTAACCTCTATATTCTCTACGCCCAAGGTAGGGACCCAACCCTTCTAGGGGACCTCTTCCCTTACCGTGGGGTGAGGTCATAAGAACGGACCTCTCAGGGTACCTGTCTCCTCGGACCACCCGATGCCAGGTTTCCCAACGTTTCTCAACCTGTGCTGAATCGTACGTCCGTGTTGTAGGGTAACTTACCGCTGTGGTGTAACATGACTAGGTAAGGAGACAAATGGACCCAAAAAAAAAAAAAAAAAAAATGAAATAAAATGAAATGTTATGACACAACCAAAGCGGTATGTAACTGTACTTAGGTGGTGCCCACATGTACGATACCCTACTAAAAATATTAATAAATAAAAACCGACGCGACTCAAAAGTCACGACGCACTTCCGAGAGAGATCAACACCGCTCAGCGCCGGTGAGAAGCAACGCCACGCGCCCGAAGAGGAACACCACCGAAGAGAACAACGGCTCGTACCCAAAATCCACGCACTCGAAGTCATTAACGACGTGTACCCGAGTCACCAACGTCCAGAACCCGAATCAACGAGGTACCGTACACCTTAAAAGGGTCTGGTCCCTAACTGACACACAGGGGACGGAACCGTCCACCTAAGGATAGGTGACATGGTGACACCTTCAGGGGAACCTACCATAATTTTGTGACCTTCTCCTTCTCCACCATCTCCGTCATGGTAGTCTCTCTTTCTTCTCACTTTTCGGTTCCCACTTTCAACTTGTCAACTGGTCCCAGGTTGTGTCCTCTACTAGGGGTCGGGACGACTCACACCGTCTCTCAGTTCACGGTCCCCTGTCCTTGACTCCCACAGGGTCGGAGAGTTGAATACTCACGTTGGAGGTAGGCCCTCCCCTCGATAATTGGGTAGAAAACCCCAGTTGGGAGTATCCCCACCCAGAGACGGGTAGAATACTACTAAACGACCTCCGAAAGATCTCCTTCTCGATTCTAAACTTGGGTCACTGAGGTCCGGTGTACCTTACTCTCCCTCCCCACCCCACACCTATCCCCACCCCTGACCCGTCTCTTTTTCTGATTTCAACGTATTAGTCTTCCCCGTGTCGACTGAGTGACACTCACACGACTCAGTTGTCCGGATACCCCTACCCCCTTCCGTGTCGAATTCAGGAAGAGTATGGGTAGTGGGGTCCTCCTTTAGGTTCGGGGAGTCGGGACGAAATTCTCGGAAGTCTGCGAGAGGTCGGGGAGGACAAGGGAAGTAGCAGTGTGACTCAGTGGGTCGTCCGAGATGTGAGAGTGCCGGAAACGAGTCCAAGAAGAAAGACGGACCCTGTAGGAATCTTCCTGGGAAAACGAAGGAGGGGTTCGTCCTTGAGTTGAGTATCGTCTACACAAGAAAAATTTTTACGTAAAGGACCCCGAAGGGACCACCAGGTCACCAATTCTTAGACGGAACGTTAAGTCCCATGTGGCCAAACTAGAGACCAGGGCCTTCTGCGATGTACGGTGTCCCGTTGACTCGGGTACACGGTGTTGACGGTTTCGGGCGACCGAGATCTCGGGCACGAGACGTCGTTCTCGTCGGCGGTGTTGTTCTTCAGACACGTAGCACTACTTCTCATCAGGGGCAGACGGCGTTGGTCTCCTTCGGTCACGTGTCACTACTTCTGGTCGCGTCGGTTTTTATTTCTATTTATTTACATAAAGGACCCTCAATGGACCACCGGATCCCGATTCCTAAGGTCCGAAAGTCAAGACGCCGGGACCCAAGTCAGGGACCAATCCTTTGACTCTAGGATGTTCGACGTGCCACGTTGGTTTCATGTCTTTATTTATTTTAAAAATTTTACGTAAAGGAAGATCGATATCCCTTACGACATGATAAAGGATGTGTACGGCACCGAAACGCGCGCGACCAGGGAGGAAGATCGCACGGATAGGTGGAGGTAAGGACATGGACCATTTAAGGACAAGAAGTTCTAAAGTCGAGGTCCTTCAGGAGAGACGAGGGGTGGGGACCGAGAGGATCGTGGGAGAGTGGGATGGTGAACCGGAACAGGTGTTCCCCGACCCCCACAGACATGGGACGAGAAAGAGGGGAGAAGATATTACCCCCGAGTGGTCACCGGTCTGTAGTGTGTCGTACTCCACCCGTGACTCCCCCGTTGGACGCTCCCTTGACCGACTTCCTCAACCGTACGAGTCAGGTTTCCTCGGTGGTGACGCCCGGGTCTGATGAGAGGAGTCATTGAAGATCCCTAGACCTCCAGGACTTTTCCCAGTTCACCGGGTCCCCTGTTTGCATCTCTGAAGTCCTCACCCCGATCACGGAGAGGACTGGGGAGACTCTTTCCTAAAAGACGACGTTATCTACGGGATTACCCACGACTCGAGGGGTAGTGTTCCTCGTTGGTTCTTGGACCTGTGTGTAAAACGATCCGTCCTTCAGGCTTCAGAGGATGAGACAATCAACCAGACACCGTCTGTCTCTGTCTCTCCTTCGTCATTACTACTTCTGTGTCCGACTCGCATCGTGTTCCCCTCACTCCTGTTTTTCTTCTATCCAAATGTCTCGCGGACGACACGTAGGCAGAGAAAATAGGGGAGGTTAATAAATAAATGAAAGAAAAACCGGCGCGCCCCAGAGGTAACGACGCCCGTCCGAAAGAGATCAACGCCGCGAGTCCGAAGAGTACCACCACCGCAGAGAGCGACACCTCGTGCCCGAAATGTCGCACGTCCGAAGCCATCAAAGTCGTGTGTCCGAGTCATTCACGCCGAGTGCCTGAGATCTCGAGTCCGAGTCAGCAGCAGCACGTGTTCGAATCGACAGGGTGCCGTGTACCCTGGAAAGGTCTGGTACCTAGCTTGGTCGCAGGGGACGTAACGTTCCTCCGGACAGTCAGGGAAAGACTTCGGGGGTTGAAGACTCCTGTGGTTGAGTCGTTCCGTCTTTCACTCCCAGGGACGAGGCCGAAAGACGACGGGAGGTCAGTGTCACCGTCCTTATCGGGTTCCACAGGTCTAGGGACCCCCAATCCTGTCAGTCTCGTTAATAAGGGTACTGAAACGTCGTCCGTCTGTGGGTCAAGGGTTGTACCACCCCCATCCCCACCCAAACTCGGCAGAGGGAACGGGGACGACCAACGGAACCGGTCCCTGACGTAAAGAGGAGTTACTCGAGTCAGGGGTCCCTACGTCCTGGACCCCGGTCCGGTTCTGTGTCGACGACCCGGGTCCGGGCGACTGGCCCTTGGACTCTTACACGGGAAGCGAATAGGAGACCCCTGGTGTCAGGACAGGAGACGTGTACTTAGGACCCCGACCCGGGAATGTGGGTCCGATACCCTCGGGTTGTTCTTGGTCGTCCTCACTCCCGGCGACCCAATATCCCGGACCCGTTGCCCCCCTTCCCTACCTGGGGTCCCCGACACCCGACGTCTGGGCCGGTCGCTAGGACTGGTGACGGAGGGACCTCGGGAGAGTACGAGTTTGGAAAGTACCGAAGGGCAACGGGTCTCGCTGTAGAAGGAGTGGTCAAAGGGAAGGGACAAAGGGTCGGCAGGGTCGAAAAAGGCCGACACACGACCCCGGAACCGACGACACGTCCGAAAAGAGATCAACGTTGCACGGCGGAAGAGTAACGTCACCGAAGAGAACAACGCCTCGTGCGCGAGATCCCGTGAGCCCGAAGTCAACAACACCGGGCACACGAATCGTCAGCACCGAGGGCCCGAGATCTCGTGTCCGAGATGTCAACACCACGTGTCCGAATCAACGGGTCATCGTGTACTCTAGAAAACCCTGGTCCCTGACTTGGGTAGAGACAACGTAATCGACCACCTAAGAAATGGCGTCTCGGTGGTCCCTTCGGGAGTCGGAAAGGTCAAAAGTGTTACCGACATGGGTGACGGACCTTGTGGAAGGAGGTTAAACGCTCTGAGGAAAGTGGACTGTCGAGTGAGATCGGGAGGTCGAGAGGAGTGGAAGTAAGTCAGTAAACTGTTTGTGTGTGACTCGTTGATGAAACACGGACTGGGATAATGTCCATCTCCACTACTTCTGGCTCGTCAAAGGACGGGACTATCCCCTCTGTCTATTCTTTGTTCCTCCGTTTGTTTATTCTTGGGATCTTACCCTGTACTCTCTACTTCTATAGAGTCACATCCCCTAACTCTACCCGTAACGACTGGTCCCTTGTAATCTTGATTCTGTACCCTAAAGAGAACACCAGGTCACCGATTGTGGGGTTCGAGGGTTACGTCCCCCGGACCTAAGGTAGGAACTAGTCCCTTGATAATTATCTAGGGTGTACGGTGTCGATTTCTCAAACGTACGGTGTTACTTCTAGTTTCTAGGATACATGGTTTTGATTCTGGTCGGTTTATTTATTTATTTATTTATTTTTATAAATCCCTGAAGGGACCTCCGGGTCACCATTTTTGTGACGCGAAGGTGATGTCCCCTACGCCTAAGGTAGGGACCGGTCCCTTGATTCTAGGGTACACAACGTCACTCCGGTTTTTTTATTTACTTATTTATATAAATACAATACAAGTCAACGCGTCAGCACAGGCTGAGACGTTGGGGTACCTGACGTCGTGCGGTCCGAAGTGACAGAAAGTGGTAGAGGACCTCAAACGAGGTTGAGTAACTCAACCACTACGGTATGTTGGTAGAGTAGGAGACAGTGGGAGAAGAGGAGGACGGGAGTTAGAAAGGGTCGTAGTCCCAGAAAAGGTTACTCAACCGAGAAACATAGTCCACCGGATTCATTACCTCGAAGTCGAAGTCGTAATCAGGAAGATTACTTATAAGTCCCAACTAAAGGAAATCCTACCTGACCAAACTCGATTTTCTTGACACTAGACTTTCCTCCTCGGAAAGTCTGCCATTCGACATTCGGTCTCTCCGTTCGTCAGACCATCGTACGAGGTCCACCTTCCTTTTCTTTCACGTTTCCGGGTCTCCTCTTTCCCCACCCACCCGTTCTCCTTGTCGTTCCTCCGGTCCCACGACCCACGTCTCACTCGTTCCCCATCCGCGAGTCCCTTTGACTACCCCCGACTCAAGGTTCCCCGGTTTCTAGACCCAAATTTACTTTTGGTGTCACCTGTGGTGACCTCCCCAATCCGGCTCGCTTCGACTGGACTAGTTCCAACCTTTGCTATTGTGACGGTAAAGAAAAAAAAAAAAAATTAAAAAAGTAAACCGACACGACCCAGAACCAACGCAGTCCACCGTAGAAGTAAAGACGTACACCCTAGAAGTCAACGTAGTACTTCCTAGATCAAAGGACTGGTCCCTAACTTAGGTCCGGGGGACGTAACCCTCGTACCTCAGAAATTCGTGACCTAGTGGTCCCTTCAGGGTTGTAACGGTAAAGAAGGGAGTCCCTAGGAAGGGACGTCAAAGGGTACCTAAGACGACCGAGGGTACCGGAGAGAGTCAAGGTGAGACTGGGAAGGTACACTAGGATGGACCGAGGGTGTCGTAAGACTCGAGACACCCGGAGACAGAACGAGTGACGACTTAGGGGCTACAGATCATATCTCGGACCGTGTGCCACTTTATTGCCAGTCGACTTCTTACTTATATGGGTCGTGTACAATCTCCTTGTCGTCCTGGCTCCACGACCCAGCACTTGGACGAGCTTCGGTCAGGGATAGACCTGTACCTGTACAGACCGGAGTCAATCTGGTCCCGAGTCAGTCTCCCTTCCTACCCCCGACTACCCCGAAGGACTTCCTCCTCACCCACACTCCCGAATTTCACCTTCTTTTCCCTCACTTTTCTTTCCTTGAGTGAAGGTAGTTCGTGGATGACCGAGTTGTCGAGACCCGTCCCCTTCTTCCCTTCGCTATGAGGGTGGGAACCACCCCCTACCCGTCCGTCACCAAAGGGACGGAATTCTGGGAGGTGACCTGTCCTGTAGGGTTACCTACAGAACCGGAGTGCCCGATACACCAGTCTGGTGAGGTTGGAAGGAACGGGTCCCGGAGTGGGTCCTGGAGTAGAGAAGGTCGAGTGTAGACTTGATTCTGTGGGACACACGTACGCACGCACGCAAAAAATTCAACGAAGTCAGTACATTCTGAAACACGCTGGGATCCTTAACATCGGGCGGTCCGAGGAGACAGGTACCCTAAGAGGTCCGTTTCTTATGACCTTACCCAACGGTACGAGAGGAGGCCCCCTAGAAGGGATGGGTCCCTAGTTTGGACATAGAGAATGCAGAGGATGTGACTGTTCGTCCAAGAAATGGTGATCGTAGTGGACCCTTCGGGTTCTGTGAGACTGTGGGAAATAATGAAGGAACGACGGGGTCGAGGACTTTGAACAGAAGGAAGAAAGGACGTCCACACCGTGAACAGGGGGGGTGTGTGAAAAGGAGAACGAAGTCTCTTCCCCTCGTAAGGGGGAGTGGAACCGAAAAGTAATGGAGAAAGGAACCGGTATCCGACTCCAGAGAAGACACTGTTTCGTTTCACAATTCACTAGAGGGCTCAGAGTAGTAACTTCCGTCTGAGAAATGGTAGACTCGGTGGTCCCTAAGATACTATTTCACTTTGGACGTCGTTTGCGAGTAAAGTGTCCGTGTGGGGAAGGGACTCGAGACAGAGAGAGGGGACGTAGAGAGGGGTGACGAACGAGGTAAGAAGGGGAAGAGGTAAGACGAGATGCGGGGTTCTCCGACTGGAGGTGTCTGACATAGTTACCTGTAGGAACAGGAGACCGAAGGTTCACCCAAACCGGTTATCCTCCGTGACCGTCTTCTACTTCGCCACCCCGTCCCCTATCCCCCTCCCTCTTCCTCTTTTGTCCCATAATTAAGTGGACAGAGAAAGGACCATCCCAGTGGTGAAGTCGACTGACATAGCGAACTGGTTTCCAGGACAGGTATGTTAGGTGTCCCATAATTTCTCGTCTCTGTAGTAAACCAGTTGTTTTCAGACATATCAGTTTCGATACTAAAAAGGTCATCAGTATATACCTACACTCTCACTCACGGCTTCTTAACTACGAAAACTTGACACCACACCTCTTCTGAGAACTCTCAGCGAATCTGTCGTTCCTCTAGTTTGGTCAGTCAGGATTTCCTTTAGTTAGGACTTATAAGTAACCTTCCTGACTACGACTTCGACTTAGAGGTCATGAAACCGGTGGACTACACTTTTCGACTGAGTGACCTTTTCTGGGACTACGACCCTTTCTGAGACACGGGGCCCTTTGTTCCCCCGTTGTCTCCCACTCTACCAATCTATCGTAGTGGTTGAGTTGTCTGTACTTAGACTCGTTTGTGGTCTCTATCACTTCCTGTCTCTCGGTCTACACGACGTCAGGTACCCCAGTGTTTATCAGTCTGTGCTGAATCACTGACTTGTTGTTTGTCGTGTGTTTGGAGAGAGACCCGAGACGATTGTAGGAAGGAAGGGGGAAGGGTCCGTCCCCCTAGGCCTTCACCGGTACCGAGAAGTCCCCACGAGTGACCCCAAACGACGTGATTGGGGACAACCAAAGGGGTTTGGGACGGGTGACATATACCAGGGATATCGTTTGGACAGAGTTTAACGGGGTAAACTTACAATCAACAAGGGAGGTCCGAGGGCTGACCCCAGGGACGAGAAGGGAGGGTAGAGGTGAATTGACGTAAGTCTCGTAGGTTCAGGTGACAGGAGTCGAACTTAAGAGTCCAAAGGAGGGAGTGTCAGACGTACGGAGTTAGGAGGTTCAGAGAGTCATCGAAAACTATGGTACCCGATACATACGGAGAGAAGGAACTGGAGGAGGGGGTGGTAAAGACCCCGTAGTGGGGACGGATGAAGGAGACGACGGAAAGGGATTGGGGAGGAGGAAACGAACAGAGAATCTACGACCCCTGAGGGTTCAGAACAAACAAGAGGTGAGACAAGACCCCTCCGAAGTAAGAGAGAGGGTCGAAGTCACGGGAAAACGGAGTGGTTTGTGCCTACGAACGACCTAATAGAAATTGGATAATCTACGAAGGTCCAAGGACGGATTCCCCAGGACGAGGGAGTCCAAGTTGTACGGGGTTTGCACGAAGACCAAAAGGGACCCTAAGATGAGGAAGAAGTTCCCGGACCTGAAGTAGGAGATAACGGACCTGGTGTGGGTAAGAAGAAGGTTCGGAGGGGTGGAACAGAAGGGGGAGACCAGGACGGGGGAATGGTCGAGGGTTCATTATAAGGTCTGTACGTCTAGACAGACCCTGGGAAGGGACGCCGGGGCCAGTATGACCTCTACACCGAGGACCGGAGCACAACCTTCGTAAAACGTAAGGGTGCAGAAGGGTAGGGTTTGGAAGGAGGGTCAGGGTGTCTTTACGATTTACTGGACACGTGCCCTCCAAAGACACCTGACCTCGTGTAAGATCGTCCTAAGTCGAGATTCCGGCGGAGGAGGTCCATCCACGGGTAGGGTAGGGGAGCGGGGATCAGGGAGTAAGGTGAGCCCGGACTGGTGTATCCCGACCCTCTTAGACGGGCCGAAATAGAGGGAACAGGCAGGTGACCACGCACCGGTGCCTAATGTCAACCATCGTTCCTGTACATGTACTCACCCACTCGCTTACTTACTCACTTACTATTCCCTCATTTGCTACCATGCACTAGACCTCTGCACTCGGGCCTCGTCCTTCTCCGTCTGCGCCACAGACCCTCCCCGGAGTTAGTCTCAGGTTTTGGAGGCCCACAGCCGAGGAGGAGTCGAGATTCTTCCTGCGAGGGCCTAACCGAGTCCGACTCTCTCCGCCCAAAACCGGCTCGGAGATCAACGATAACCGAGTGAACGGTCCTGAGACGGGTTAGTTGCGCTAGCGGAGAGGGGAGAGGGGTGGTTTGGCGGAAAGCGGCCGGTCGTCGGCGCCTCCGCATTCTGTCGCGGAAGAGCAATGGGACTGTTGGCAGTCGCCTGGTGGGGGTGGGGGGGGCAGCGGGACCGTTGACAAGGTCCGGAGAGCAGTCGGAAGAGGACCCGGGGAGGCCAGTGGGTCTGTTGGAGATGGGCAAGGCCAATTGGTAGTCGGGAAAGGGGCAGTGGGATCGTTGCCAGTGGTCTGGGTGGCGGTCGGAACGGGCGGGGGGCGGGGGCGCTGTGTGGCAGAAGTAGGACGTGTGTCCGAAGGAGCAGGATTTGGAATCGACTCCAGGGCCCGCGGGAGAAGGAGAGCAGGTAGAAGGACCGGGGAGCTGACGCCGCTCCTTCTCATCTCCGCCCCTCCGGCCTACCCACCCCAGACCCCCAGGACCGAGTCTAGCCCCGATTGTCTGGTAGACCAAGACTCCGACACGCGTCGAGACCCGGATAGAGGAGCGAGAGTGAGAACGCACTCTTCAAGTCGGCGGTGTCCCTCGAAGAGTTTTACGTTTGGTACAGGGAGGGGACGACTTTTGGGAGGGACCGAGGGGAACTCTTAGTCTAGGCTTGAGAAACTTCGGGGACCGCCAGACCGACACCGGAGAAGGAGCGCGGACGGGGGAGCGAGATGGGATCGTCCGTGATTAGAGGTGTGACAAACGATGAGCTCATCGGGTTCGAATAGGGTCGGAGACTGGAAGGACAGTGACGAAGGGTGAGGGACTTTGCTTTTGGAAAGGACCCTGGCCAGTGTGTGGGTGCAACGAGAAAGACGGAGAAGAGACAATTGAGGTCTTCCCCCGGACACAGGAACTTATGTGAGATAGGATCCCCGGATCTTGTCGAGGACTGTGTATCCTACTCACTTTCCTAAAAATACGTCCCCTGTTTCCTCCTGTCTCGCCCCATTGGTCGTCCGTCCGAAACCGATCCGTCCAGGTAGGTCCTCTATTTTCACTTTTTCATTTTTCACAATCAGCGAGTCAGTACAGGTTCAGAAACACTGGGGTATCTGACATTGGGTGGTCCGAGAGACAGGTCCCATAAGAGGTCCGTTTTTGTGACCTCACCCAACGGTACGGGAAGAGGTCCTCTAGTAGGGGTTGGTCCCTAGTTTAGGCCCAGAGGACGTAACGTCCGTCTAAGAAATGGTAGACTCGGTGGTCTCTTCGGGGGGCTCTATTCTCTTTCCATAATAAAGACTCTGGGAGTCTGACTAAGTAGTGTGACGACGTTCAACATTGTCACAAGGGTCTCCGGTCCTGTTCCGATCCCTCTATTTTCAATTACGACACTGGTCGGACCCCGACCTACCAAGTGGAAGCTGTACATACTAGAAGTGACCCTCCGACCTCGGTCCTCAGGGGTACTTCTTAGTCGTCTTTGAGACCAATTAAACCTTGTCTTCTCAGTTCCTTGACCCCTCCGTCCGGACTGTGGGACCTACTGATAAGTCCCTCGACCAGGGTTAGAATGAATAGGATTGTCTCGGTTCTCGACAAAAGGGTATCTAGACTCTGTCTCTAGGGTCCCTAGAAAGGGTCCGACCCCACCATCTTAAACTGGAGTGTTCCGGTCCTCAGTACTGGGCCTCCCTCTAGTACCCTCAAATAGGTCCCGGACCGACCTCTCCTCAAACCTGGAGGTGGACGGACACACTCACTCCTTGACTTAAAAAGTAGCATAAATTAAAATTAATTGAACGTAAATTTACCTTCATCGGTCTGCACCGATGTTCATGACATAACCTGTCTCGTCGTAAATCGACTCCTGAGGTCTGACCACCACCTTCGGTCCCTGTCTTTCTAGTATCAAGTACCAGTTGCGTCGAGACCCGAAACTGAAACCGTTCTACCCACCCCGGAGTACCTCTCCTCTTCATCCTGTGAGTCATAGATCGAGGCGTCTCTCCGTATGGACCAAGGGTCCCCAGTTTCACGAACGAGTGTGCACGTATGTACGGACGGACATACACTCGTATACTCCCATCACACGGACTCCCATAGGTGTCTTCGTGAACACACGTCAGATCCTCAAGGTAGGCACACGTAGTTCTCAGGTAGGCATATATATGTTGGACCCTCGTACGTTCGGTCACACTCTTGAGGACCCACGTACGTTCGGTCACTCGATCCCGGTAGTCAGGTCGTCCAGAACGTTCTTCCGGGTGTATATGACCACGTAAAGGTGTCCCAACCAGACTCCCTAGGTCACGGGGTACGGACCGTCCTACACCCGAAGTTCGGCCGGACCGTGTTTTGCCGACGACTACCGGAGATGGTCGGGAACGAGTTTTATCCCCAGGAAGAGGGGGGTATCGTCGTCACACCCACACCGGTCGAGGACCCCGAGGTCCCCCTTCCAGGATACTAGTTCTGTCTGTCTGTCTGTCCGTCTTCCTACCGACGAGGTGGGGGTGGGGGTACGGGTGTTAAGAGGACTCGGACAGTCCGGGACCCAGGAGTGGACTTCTACAAAGCTATCATCAACTCCCCGGGCCACTCCGGTGGTCCGACACTCTTCAGTATTTCCTTCCGAAGTTCAAGCGACCCCCAGTTGACACCCTACGGGGAGAACGCCACCCACTCCCACCAGAAGTCCTAGACCCGTATGTTGTTCTGCGGCCGAAGTCAGGGTTGGGTGCTGGGAGGTGGGTCGGGACCCGGAAGTGGGATGACGTGGACCTTCAGTCTGTACCTATCGTCGAAGAGCCCGTCGGTCCCTTCGACCTTATCCTTGTACATCAACCTTGCCTTCTTGACCGGCTACACCACGTTTCTCATCAGATCCCATCCCTCTCCCTCCGTCCACACTCCGGACCCAAAGACGCCCGGGGTGCGGAGACGTGAACTGTGTATGGGTCTAGTACGTGTATCTATACGGTTCTGAGTCCTTATGGTGCCGACGGACGGACTCGGACACCCCTGTGAGTCACCAGGAGAGCCGGTCCCGGGGTCGAACAGAGAGAGGATTCACCGGTGACATGGGTGTCTTACCCCCGTGAAAGGAGGTGTCAGGGGTCCTCGAGGGACTCGGTGACCGCACGAGGGGGACGGTACAGACTTACGTAAAGAGGACGGAGTAAGTCGATTGTAAATAACTGGTGGATGACTGGGACAAGATCTGAGCTCTATATCGTCACTTACCTTGTCTGTTTTGAGAGAACGGGAGTCCTTCGACCTCTGCCTCTGTCTATTCTTTGTTTTTTTTTCTTTCTCTATTATGTCGAGACTGATGTTAAGACCCTAAATTTTAATCCACTACACTACCTGTGACCCACCGGTCTCTTTACTGTGGAGTTTACAGTAAAACATCAACAAAGACAAAGGGGTTGACCTGGTACCCTATTATTGTAAAAGTCTTCGGGTCCTCCGAACACATCCAATGAGATACGTCCGAGGAACAGTTTCGTTGACATCCCGGAAAGGACCACCAGGTCACCAATTCTTACGTGGGACGTTACGTCCCCCTGGACCCAAGTTAAGGACCAGACCCTTCTAGAGTGTACGACACCTTATTGTTTCGGACACCTGGTGTCGATGACTCGGACACGAGGTCTCGGACCCTCGGTGTTGATAACTCGAGTGTACAGTGTTGATGACTTCGGGTGTGTGGATCTTGGGTACGAGACGTTGTTCTTTTCGGTGGTGTTACCCTTCGGGCGCGTGATGTTGTTTCTCATCAGGAACGAGTGGCGTTGATCTCTTTCGGGTGCACGTCTTTGTTTCTGGGTAGTGTCGGTTTTTATTTATTTATCATCTAGAACCCCCCCCTTTTTCGTTAACACTGGACATTCACGAGTGTTTTTACACCTAATGAGGATCCACATGGTAGTACCTAATATCTGACTCTCGTGGTACCCCCTTCCTTGGGTCCAAATGGTGACACGGGGGTCGGGGATCTCACCACTGTTCCGCCTGTCTGTATCTTCACGACTGTGTCTGTATGTGTGGGGAAGTGTGTTCGTGTGTGGTAGGTCCTGAGGGGCTGTGTGGAACCATGTGACTGTACCCCCCTCGTGACTGGTGATGGTAAGCGAGGTGGTCTCTACCCATCATCTACCTCTTTAAGGTCCGATCCTCACGTGGGGTCAGTACCCGGTGCTCCTATGTGAACCTTATTGGACCGTCCCTCCAGTCTCCTTTGACAAATTCACTCTACAGTCCATCACCACTCCGTCCCCACTCCCCCCGGTCCCGACCCTACCCCCGTGGAGGGATGGGTCCGGGTCTTACTGTAGGACCTATAGACGGTAGTCGTCCAGGTACCACATTGTTAGGTGTAGGAAACCACGTAGCCTCCTCGGCATAGGGGCGTCCAGGTGTCGGTGGTGCACCTTTACCGAGACTTTGAGGGCATCGACCATCGCGGTCCTCTTGGACAAATCCGCCCGGTCCCTCCCTCCAACTCAGTCCTATGGTCCCGTCGTGGAGACGTACTGTGGGTCGTCCCTGGGACCCCACTGGGGGTGAAAGGACGGGTCCTGAAGCGTCTTCCCTCCTACCCCTTGGTGTCGTCCAGTCGACGCGGGACCTAAGACCCGTCGGAGTTGTACCTATAAGGAAGCAGGGTAGGGGAGTCCCGGAGGACAGAGGTAGACAGAGGCACACCTGGGGACAGGAGGTCGTGGGGCAGATCCGGCCTATATGAAACGGAATCGCCGAGGGTCAGATGGATCGGGAACAGAGACGGAGGAGTCACGAGATCACCAGGTTCGAGGTGTGGAGGGCGGGGTGGGATGGGGGGTGGGGGCAGGGAGGGGTGGGGGGGGGAGGGAGGGCTGGGGTGGGGAGGGAGGGTGTAGGTCAGGACACGCAGGGTCCTGGGACCCGGAGGCTGTATGGTCAAGAGTCCCTTCGGTACGTCTTTGTCGTACTCCCCGGGGAACGGCGCAGGTCGCCTCTGTATCACGTCCGCGTCCGGGCTCGAGACCCCCTCCCGTGTCAGACTCTGGACCCTTTGGGGAGAAGGGGCCCGGACTTGTGGAGGGAAGATGGCCCAGTGTACGCATGAATCTGAACCTAAGTTGGTAAACGGTGAGGCGTGGACAGGTTGTGCCCGGTCGGAAGGTCCTAGGAACTGGGAGTTTCGGGCCACTGCCGCGGGGGAGGGCGGGGGGAGGGGAGTAGTACGAGTGGGACTCTTAGTCCTTCGTCACGAGAGGGTCGCACCCCAGCGAGTTCGTCTGGCCACCCAACACGGCCCCCGCGGGCGTTTTCGGCGCAGCGCCGGCTGTGTAGTGTACACACTCGCGCTACGTTGGTATCTGTCGACGTCGGTGGTCGCGGCGGCTCTTGTGCTCCGAGGTGTATTTCCGTGCTTCGTCGAAGTCTCACTCCGCGCTCCCGCGGTCATCGCGGCAGTGGTGGTCGAGCCCGTACAGAGGCGCAGGGCCCCGATGGCGCAACTGCAGACCCCATACCCGCTCCCCGCGCCCGACGTCGTCGCTCCGCCCTAGACCCGACCGCTCGGGCGGCGGAAACCAGACCTCGGGGAGGCACAGCAGCCCCAAACGGCTTGCGTGGCTCTCTTCTCCGCCCGCCGAGTCTGGCTTTGACGGCACCGAATGTTGAGTTGATTCACGATCTATTTGTGGACCCGCGCTGTCACCGTCCCTCGTTCCGAGCTCCACGCCCCCTCCTCCGACGCTCCTGGTCTGAGTCCACTAACCCCACCTCAGAACCCCTCTTCCCTACGATTTCTGAGCCCGACACCCTCTCTAGATCTTTCCGAATCCGCTCAGAATTCCTCTCCCCCAGATCATCCTGCTGCCTCAACCGACCCACTAGCCCCAGATTTCAGATCTCCCTCTGACCCCAGGACGTACTTGGCTTCTGTCCTCCGCGACACCCACTTTACCCGCCCCAGACCCCGTTTCCCCGCCCCGTTACGTCCCATTCACGCCGGATGATCGACCTTTCCACGCGGGGTTGATCCGGATTCTCGCAATATATCCGATCCCCGCGCCGAATCCTCCGACCCTTACTCCTACCTCGGATTCTTCCGCCCCGGATTCAACCCGCCTCTTCCGGGCTCCGTCCCAGACCTACCTAAGCCACTGTCCCTACCTGGTTACTCGACCCTCAGCCGGACCAATGACCGGTTACTCCGCCCCCCGGCCCCAGCCTTGGATTATACCTCCCAGTCCGCCCGGGCCTTCGCCTTCTTCCCCCTATTCGTCACGGTACCGCTTCCAATCCTCCCCTAGCGCCCGATAGCGGCGCCGGGTTCCTCCGGAGCCTTCGAAGACGGCGATGGGAGTAGAGGGTCCTCGAGGGGAGGGACCTCGCGCGCTGGGAGGGGAGTCAGACTGAGGCTCCCTGGACCGTCGTGGATGTGATTCGAGACCAAGGTTGCCACCAGGTCGCCGAGTCTGGGGCGCGGCCGAGGTCAACCAGGTCGCCTAGGCAACCGGGCGGGGACATGCGGACACTAACCTATCGCCGCCAATAACTACACGTCCGATGTGGGGGCCTCGGTTAGGTGTCAACAACTCTGGCCCTGAGTCGGTCACTTCTGGCCTCGAATTGAGGATCTTCCGTCCGGGCCGGGCCCGCGACCTCTTAGCCTGACCAGCTTAGTGACCCCGAGACCGGTTTTCTCCTTTTTCTCATCCCAACCTACTCTTCGGGCCGTCCCATCGAAGAAGGAGGAGGTCAAAACGTTAGAAGGAGGGTTCTAGGATTTGTAAAGTTTCAATGAGTAATGAATTGGGACTATTATTAGGATAATTCACATCTATGATAGTGGGAGGACATGATATTTGGTTCTCGGACTTTAAGCTCATAGTTCAGTAAACGGACTTCGGACTGTCGACTGAGTTGTCGTCTGTTCCTGAACTCTTTTTATCGTCAGAGCCCGAGGTGGAGAAGGAGGTTGGTCTCCGTCGGAAACCCTACTAAAAGCCATAAATAATTATCGGTAGAGATTTACACAAATACACCTAAATAGAAAACTAATGGTTAAACTCCGTAACTGACAGTAACAGTGGTGGTGACGTCCTCGGCATAGGTACAACAAGAAGATGACCAAGGGAGATTGAAATGGGGTAAGACAGTGGGAAGAAGGGAATGTTCCCGAAAGCACCACTGAATCACCATTTTAGGCGGACGGTTGCGTCCTCTACGTTCAAACTGGGGACTCAGCCATTCTAGGGGACCTCTTCCTTTACCGTTGGGTGAGGTTACAAGAACGGACCCTTTAGGGTACCTGTCTCGTCGGACCACCCGATGTCAGGGGTCCCAGTGTTCTCAGCCTGTGCTGAATCGATGACTTGTAGTAGTAGTTTAGAAGGGAAGGTAGATGGTCAATTGGAACGGAAACATAACAGTTTCGACGAGTTGTAAACAGGACCCTGATATAATTCAAGTATCCAGGGATAAATAAAAAAATTAGTTTATGACGTCATCACTAAATTAGTCATATTTTAAGTTTCTCGAAACCTAGACATTATTTTTGGGTTTAAACCCTTTCCCGTTTGAACTTTTGTCGTCGGTCATCTCCTCCCGACCCCTACCACATCCGTACTTGTCCGTACAGCCTCGACACTCCTGTACAGTTTGGTCACATCAAAGGACCAAAGAGTTCCTTTTGTAAATATGTGGACAAAAAAAAAGAAAATATGAATTCCAGTTAGTCACGAGTCTATCCAGGTAAGGAACAGAACCACTATATGTTTGTAAACAAGTGGAGCGTAAATAGTGGATGGAAAAGAACATGTTAATCGGACATAGCACCGAAACCAAAGTGAATGTAAAAGGTAGTTTAGTTCAAAGGTTGGTGAACTAGGTCCTTAGGGAGGAGGACTCCGGAGATTGGGCCGACGACGTGTGTGGTCGGTACCGACCCCCCACAAACACCTAGAGGGAAGACGTCTTGTGGCTGAGGATGTAAGGGGGATGGGTCTGGGTAGGGGTTCGAGATGGGAATCTGTTTCTCTGTCGTCATCAGTGTCCTACTATTAGAATATAAGTCATGTTTACAAATAAAAACGTTACTCTTGACGTGTTTTTTTTTTTTTTGAAAATCATATATTCACTTTTCAGATGCTTAAGGAAAGATGTTTACAGATTTCACAAATTATGTTCAGAGTCTAAGTGACTGTATTAATAACCGGTTCGCTAGGCACGTATGTCATGTCATACCCGAGCATGTGTGGAGAATGAGAACATATCTTGATTCTAAAGATCATGACACCCTCCCCTACCCTTCACCGGTCTCTTTAATTTATCATCTAGGTTCAAGATTAATGTTGGGTCAATCTCTTTGTGGGAAGTTCCTCCACACCTCTCCCGGTACCGTCTCAATTTAGAAATCTTCCTTCCACGTCTGTTTTGGCAAAGAGGTCGATTTGTCTGAACCGGACCCCTTCAAAGACTTGTTTTGTGTCTTGTTTTTTACTCTCACCCTACTCTTCTTCTTTGGGGTACCTTGGTTTTATATTCAGTGTGAACTTGGTCGTGTCACCAAACAAATATTCCTTCACGACACCCTCCCCCTTCCACCCCCCTCCTCACCCCGTCCAGAGACCGACTTACGGACTTGATGTATATGGTAGTCAACCCTGTAAACCGTCTAGGGTTTGGGTTCTATGTCCCGGAAAGACGAACTTTTTTTCCTCTTACACCCAATTATTTGTCACGACCTTCACAAAGTTGGTGACACAGAAACGTATGCACAATTCACTATTTGAAAGTAGAATGTAGGACCCCCGACGAGAACTCATAACGGGAACGGGACACCGACCCCGTACACACATGTCTACCCACGTGTCCGTCCGGGTCGTCCCACAGGTGGGCCGTCCGAATCCCCACCTCACCCCACTCCTGGGATAGACCCCCCCTACATGTAATAGATTCATAGAACAATTGGGACTCGAATTTACTTTCCTCAAGCCGTCTCCGTCCGTTCCACCCTCTGCACCGAGTTCAGGAAACCCACTCATTCATCTAGTCCTACCTCCTTCCCTTTCTTATGACAGACCTCAAACCGGTCCAAGACGACCTCGTACAGTGGTTGAAACTCAGGTGTCCCTCTTCCCCATGGACCCGAGGGTCAATTGTCGAAGTCAGATCTCCCCCGTCGAGGACGGGTCCCTGTCCGGTCCACCAGGGTACGCCATTAAGAATATGGCACCACCACGTACACACGCACACACACACACACACACGCACACACACAACCCCCCCCTCTGAATCGGATCCGTTGTCGTCCACCAAGTGTTTCTTTATAGTCCCTCTGCGGTCGTAATTTTTTCTCTCTACACAAATAAGGTACTAGTCATGTCTGGTTTACGTATAAGTGGCATACTTTCAGTTTGGTCAGTTACTGAGGTCTCAAACCGGTTGTGACTCCGCGGTCGCAGTACCACATCTCACCCAAGAGTACCGTGCGTATTGGAGTGGTTCCCGAGGTTAATATTTTAATTTTTTTTTTCAGCCCTTCCCCGTCGGTCAACCATCCCGGTTCGCGGTCCGTCCCTCAGAGACGGAGTCAGACACCGGATACCGGGGAACGTGGG
The DNA here is from genome assembly GCA_006410555.1 of Capra ibex. NCBI lineage: Eukaryota > Metazoa > Chordata > Mammalia > Artiodactyla > Bovidae > Capra > Capra ibex. The sequence goes on from SJYO01006231.1 coordinate 89,437,399, forward strand.
CGGAGTGGGGGACCGGGAAGGAGAGGACCAAATTTTTTTTTTTTTTTTTTTTTTGAGTTTTTTTTTTTGTTTTTTGGTTTTGGGGTTTTTGGGGTTGTCTAAAATACAATTTTTATTTTTCTTCGGTTGTTTACCCCCCTCCTTTTTTCCTATTCTTTTGCGTCAAAAGACCAAAATATTAATTTTTATCTGATCATTTTCAAACTTTGACTCATTTTATATCCGTCCAAAAAAACACACAAAACATACAAAACATAAAAAACACACACACCCAAAAATAAAAAAAAAAACTCAAAAAAATGTGGTCAAACCACCTCAGTGGTTGTTTGAAGTTTGTTTCTATACGGTTGATACAAAGTGATGTGTCATGTCGGTGCCAGTGTGTGATGGGTGTCGCGCCACCGTCGGCGGCGAGTTACTCCTCTGCTAGTGTGGTAAAGTCTCTATTCGTCACGGTAACACAGACCTCCTCTTCTTTCTTAATTTTTATTTTATCTTAGGTTGTTTTTTATATATATATCTTTTTTTTGTTTTGTTTTGTTTTGGTCTTTGTGTCCACCCTTCCTTGACTGAAACCAACCACCGGAGTGAGCGGTCCGTTCCGGCCGGGTGTGTGTGCGCACACTGTCAGTGGAGCGAGGTCTAACGGTACCTGTGTGTGTGTGGAGGTGCCGTGATAAGGGAAAACGTGTTCGCTTGTGAATGTCTCTCGCCGAGAGTTAATTTCCGAACACCCCCCTCCCCTTCCCTCCCCACCCCAGACAAGTTCCGTTTCAGTCACGGTCGTTCCCCCACCCGGTCGCGGGAACGGTGGAGGTCGAGAACGTTCGGACGGGACCAGAGGACCCACACCCGTCGCCGTCGACCCCACACCCTTTCCTGAGGGCCGCCCGTCCTGCAGTGCTTGCAGTGCGAGAACCCTGTCATTTGGTCAGTGCCACCGCCGTCGTTGCTACAGGACACATATGACACATCTGTAAACCGTCTCTCTTCCCGGAGACGGGGTGTGCGCCCCTGAGCCCCGAACCCAGATCGGCCGTGAACGAGTACCGCTCCGCACGGGACACGGCTGTAGGACACCCCCATCGTCCTGCAGGCCGACCGACATTCCGTCTGTCCGAGACGCTAGGAGTCGACGGGCGGTCCGGACGGGGTCCGTGTCGTACGTCCTCTCGGTCCGGACCTCTGTTGGGGAGCGGCGACGGTGACGGAGGTGACGACGGGGATTGTGATACCTCTCAGTTGCAAAACGGTCCTTTAGTTTCAGTCTTCAGTGGGTCCACGAGAGTCTTTTCTAAAAGAAGTTTATAACTGTTGTCTAGTGAGACCTTTAAGTACAGTTACCATCGACGGTAGACCTCCTCTCTCCTCCCACCCTCCTTCACTTTAAGCCACGGGACGGGAGGTCGCTACCGAGAGGGGTGTTCGGGTGTGACGTCGTGAAGGGCTTAGCCCGGACTCGTGGGACCTCCGGGTCTCCCGGTCGTGTCGTGTTTGTTCCTCTCGAGCCGGGGTTCAAGGACGGGTTGCCGAGAGACGAACGTGGGGCGGTGGAGGACCTGGAGTCCCAGGGGAAAGAGTTGAGGGGGTCCCCACCTAGAGAAGGGTCACCACGGGTCGTCTCTGGGGGGGCGGGGGCCGAGTGGCGAAGGGCCGCGGAAGCGAGGACGAGGACGAAGGCCCGGTCGAGAGAGACGACCAGGTCGTACCTGACCCCGACCCTCGAGGCCCGGACCCCCCGCCGCCGCCGTCGATGCCGTCGACGGACAACGACGACGACGACGACAAGGACCGCGACGACGACGACGACGAGGACCGCGGCGGCACGGAGGAGTACCCGAGCGGCCCGGACGAGGTCGCGTAGGAGTAGGAGGGCCGAGGATCCGTCCCGTCCCGAGGTACAGTCGCAGGCGTACCCCTGCCCAAACTCGGGTCCCTCGGGGTGCGGGGTAGGTCTAGGGCGCGGGTGGAGTACGCGAGGACGGCGTCGGCGAGGAAGAGGAAGAGACGCACGAGTCGGACGCGGAAGTTCCGGAAGAGCGCGAGGAGGAAGAGGGCCCGACGCGCCGCCTTGACGAGCTTCGACAGCGAACTCCTGAAACGACACCTCCTACCCCACCACCCTACGAAGACGTGGTCCGATCGGGTCCTCGGGTACAAGAACTAAAAATCCAGGACACTCTGTCTGTCTGGTGTCCCGACCACTTTGTGAGACGACACGGATCTGAGGAGCTCTCCGGGCTTCAGACTCCTACGCGGGTGGTTCCGTCGAGGGGCCCACGGGACCCCCCCACCCTCACTCCTCGCAAGCGCCGAGGTTGGCGAGGATGGAAAAACCCACGTTGACCGCAGAAGCCGAGGACAAAGACAAACAGGAACAGACCCCGGGGACCACCCCCACGTAAGACGAGTCCCCCGGCTTACTGTCCGGAGGGCTGTAGGTGTCCGAAGTAGAGTCCGGGACCTTGTGTTTGTCGGGCACCCGGACCCGGGATGGGTGGAGTCGTCCCGTGTCGACTGGCCGGGTGTGTTTCGAGTGTGGGTCACGTCCGGCCTCCGGGAGTTGGAGACGGTCCCAACCTCTCCCGTGAGTGCGCCCCCGTTCACCTGTCCCCGGAACTACGAGAGGCCCACGAACCCCCCGAGGCCGGCGTCACTCCCCGACTTCCCGAGTGACGCCTACTACCCACTCACCTAGAAGAGGAGGAAGTGGTGGTGGTCCCCGACCCCGACCTGGTGCCTCCGGCGAGCCTCGAGGACCCTGTCGTGTCCGTACCCTCGGCCACTCCGTCTGTCGGTGGAGACCGGGGCGGGCGGGGTTGGGGACCCCCGACTACGGGTCGGGACGGGAAATGGACGAAGAATCCGACCTGTAAAACGACCCCACCGCTGACCACCCAGTCCGAGACCTTGACACCGTAGACCCCCCTTACATAGTATTCGCCCCTCCCCCGAAGTGCCTCCACTGGATTCTCTTCCTTGTTCCTCGAATAGTCGGTCAGACCACACCTCCAGTGTCCGGGACTCGGGTCGGTCCCTTCACGGTGTTGTCGAGTCGGGGACCGTGGAACCCGGGAGACGAGTGACACGACACGAATCACCGAGTTGACACAGACTGAGACGTTGGGGTACCTGATGTCGGGTGGTTCGAGGAGACAGGTACTCTTAAGAGGTTCGTTCTTATGATCTTACCGATTTAAGGAAGAGGTCCCCTTGAAGGGTTGGGTCCTTAGTTTGGCCCGAGAGGACGTAACGTCCGCCTAAGAAGTGGTCGACTCGAGTAACACAAGTAACGCGAGTGACATTTTGTCCCGAGATACCTCGGTACTTGAGTTAGGACCAACAAACTATGGTGACACACAGTCCTTTTTGTCGGAAGTAATTCTTTGAAATTCTTCATGTCTATGTAAACCCGGATACACCCCAGACCTGAATGCAGGAAAAATCTTCAAGAAGTCCACCAGACTACCATACTAGACCCAGTTTGTGTTCCCTACAGTCATTGGGGTGTCTCGTCCGTCGGAACCATGGGTCGACAGGGGTACACTGATACGGTCAGACGGACCTGTCGACGAAGCCCAAATTCCGGCCTGGGGGTCCTTGGAGGGGTTGTCCTGAGTTGGACGTTCCGGGTGTGTCACCCCTCTTCGGACCCTGACCGGATGTGGTGTCGTCTTGCCATCTTATCCGTTACCTGTGCACCAAGAACGTCTTTCACCCGACCGTGTGGGTGGAAGTAGGTTCGGTTACGACCCCCTGGGTCCGTCGGAACCGGGTCCGGACGGTCTTTAGGTGTTTGTGTGTTCAGGTTGTTCGGTGGGGGTTGGGGCCCGCCCAGTGAGGGAACCCTCGGGGAGGACTCCACCTGGATCGACTACCGAGGGTCCGGACACTGTGCCTCCGTAGAGGACTGAGGACCACCGAGTGGGTCGTCGTGGATTTCCCCTCGGGTCGTCGGACCCCGTCACGGACGTTCAACCGCAAGGGGTCCCTACGAATGGTTCGGAGGAATCGGAGGTTTTTGAACCGGAAACTGGGTCTCGGGGGTCGACCTGAGGTTGTGTGTAGTGAGGGACACTGGGTCAGGTCCGGTGTCTTGAGTTCGCCTTTACGCGGGTCCCTGACATTCGTGTCCGTCGGTCTCCCTTGGACGAGACGGGGTCTACGACTGAGAGGGTTTCTATAGAGCAGTGGTCGGGTGGGGACCAGAGTCCGAACTCCTTTGGGGGTCGGCAGACGTTCCCCGACCCTGGTGATGACCAGAAGGGATCTTTGCTGTCGGTCGACGAGAGTCGAGTCCCACGTGTCGCTCGGTGAACCGTGGACCGTCGAAAATGGCCCGAATCCTTATCAGTATCGGATTTCGGTTGTCGAAATAAGTTAAACAGCCGTCGTGGGTGTCGTAGGGAGTTCGGTCCGACGTACACGGTTCGGGTCCTGGGAGTCGAGACTGTGAGTGTACAGTGGTGTGGTACTCCGTAGTTGTTCTCATGACGGTCTCACAAATCCAGTCTCTGTGGATCTTTTGTTCATGAGTCCTTTCCGTCCTCCCGAACCAGACAGACTACGACGACTGACTCTTACCCGTCGACTCCAGTCCGATGTCTGACCCTCGTCTTCTGCGCTTGGCAAAGGGTCCCTTCAATAAATGATGGAAACTCGAAGTCGGGTTAAGAGGGACTGTACAAAGGTCGATGTGGTCCCCTCGGAGGACTGTGGTTTCCGTCTCGTGGAAAAGTCCGTCCATAGGTCTCGCGGGGACAACGGGTCTAAACGAGGACCGAGTAGGACCTGGAATGTGGGGTGACAAACAATTTGATCGAGGACGAGTAGGACCAGTGGAGGAGGTCCTTCGGACAGGGTTGGGGTTCTCCGTCTCCTCCACGGAAGGATCCCGAGAGCCGAGGGCAAGGATCGTCCTTAACTCAAGGTTTTGTAACTGGTTGACTCCGGAATTAGACAGTGGAGCCCAACGTTCGCTCTACGTGTGGACTGATTTTGTGACGTACTTCACAGTGACGGGGAGGAGTCGACGGAGAGAGGTTGGTTTGGTCTCGGATGCTCCGAGTCGAGGCTCGAGTACAGTCGGACGGCGCGGGTCCACTGGGTGGACCGAGGAGCCCCTGCTCTAAGACCCGGACCTCGGTTGGAGGGGTTTGGGGCCCCCGACACGCCCCTGTGAATGGTCACCTCATCCCCAGGCTGAACACCACGGCCCCACTTCCCACCACGACCTACTGAACAACTCCGAACCGCCCGACGCCGCCCCCACCGACGACCGGACACCCACCCACCCCACCGACGACCGGCCCCCCACCGCCCCCGACGACCTACACCCACCCCTTGACGTACCCGACGTACACGTGTCCGGCACCCCCCCCGACCACGACGACGACCCCACCCCCGACCCCGACCCCACCCCCACCCCCACCGCCGACGACGACGACGTCGACGACAACGTGCCTCCCCACCCCTCCCCCGCCGTCCCCCCCGCCCCCGACCCTGACGTGGAAGTGCCTTCCCTCATCACCGCACCCCCCGACGTGGAAGACGTTGACGACGTCCATCTCGACGTAGACGTACCTCCACTCCCCACCCCGTCCACCGAGAAGTAGGAGGACGTCGTCGTGAACCCCCCCGACTCGGTACCCCCCGACGCCCTCCTCCCCACCGACCCGGTCCCGCCCGCTGTGTCGCCCCCCTGCCCTTCGGAACCCCCCGTCCCGTCGTCGAGCCAATGACCCGGCACTACCGACGACTCCGTCGCGCAACACGTTTCGACGTTCCTACCCTCGGCCCACCACTCCGAGTGTGTGACACGCCGGGGGCCGGGTCGGAAAGAGGAGGTGGGGCGGGAGACTGAACAGAGGGAAGTTGACCGTTGGAGAGGGGTGGGAGGATTCGAAGGGGTCTTGAATTTTCAGTCCTACTGTAGGTCCCTCCCGATATCCTTGTTCGTAGTAGGACGGGCCACGAGGCACGGGGGTTGAAAGGAGGGAGGGGAGGTTGGTAAGGTGAGTGGGAGGTCTAGAAAGGAGTAGGGGTGTAGGGGACGTTCTACTCTCAAGTACGGGAGGGTGGGGACTGACCCTCGACGTCTCCTCAGGGTAGGAAAGGGTGGAGTGTGACACTCCGGACCGGGTCGTCTGGACTTAGTCATAGAAGACGTGGTTTCGTGACAGAGAGATGCGTTCCGGACAGGACAGGTGTGAAGACCGTAGTAAAGGTCTTACCCGGGTTCCTCACCGATAGAGGACTCACTGGTCTGTCGACTCCGATTCTCCCTAAGATGGGCGGTGAGTCTCCTCGGGTAGTAGCACGATTCTGGGTGCGTCCGCGCCAGCGGCGAGTGGACCTCCTCTCTGGTGGCTCACGACCAACTCTACTCCGCCTCACGACACGAGTCCTCCGACCCCGTCCACTCCCCCATCGAGCCCGACTCCGTCCACGTCCTACCCGACCCACTTCACCGGCTACCCTAGCTTCTGCGACGGACCTTCGACCCCGAGGTCGTGTCCGTGGACCCGCCGCTACTTCCCGCCTCCGCTCCTGAAGTAGCGCCCCCGGCGGACGACGCCGTACCTCCCCCCGCCCCCGCCCCGGCCCCCGACGACGCCTCCGACGACGACCCCCCCGCCGCCGCCGCCCCCGACGACCCCGCCGCCGCCGCCGCCGCCGACCCCCTGGCCCCGGCCCCGGACGACGTAGACGACTACCACCACCACCACCACGACTTCTGTCTGTCCTGTCCGACTACACTCCGTCCGGTGTGCACAGGCCCGCTCTGTGTCCTGGGGAGGGGCGGTCCCGGGTGTGTCCGCCCGTCGGTGACGGGTGAACGAGTCTCTGTGGGGACTTTGGTGGATGGAAGAAGACGAGGGAGGGTCCCACGGGGAAGAAAAAACTGAAGCCTCGGTAGAGACACCTCCATTTCTCTTCCGCCACTCCGAGATTCCCTCTTCTGACCCTCGTCCGGAAGGTGCGCCTCGCTCCTCTCTTGTATCCCACTCAAGTCCTCTTCCCGGTTCACTGTCACTCTTCCCTCCCACCGGCCCAAGGCAGACCCCCCCCAGTGTCCCCTCTCTTTCTACACATCCACAGTGGATGGGTAAACGGACGCCGAAAAAAGGATCGCCCCTGGTACGGATCGAAGGGGCGGTTTGAGGTCTGGTGGTCGAAGTACTGTTCTCGTGTGGGTTTGCACACCCCCTGACTCGATGCTCCCTGGAGGACCGGGTTGGTAGAGGGGAAGAACCGATCAGTCTCCGGAGGTGTCCCTAGACTCGTAGGCGTGGGGTTGGACGAAGTGGGACCCTGGTGGTGCCACGAACTTTACTAGAATAGGTAAATTCTTTGATCGTTTCATTCCGAGTCTCTTCAGCTTCCTGAACGGGGTCGGTGTGTCTGATCTTCATTGTTGAGCCGCCGGAGGTCGACGTGACGGGACACTGTGAACGCGGAAGGGTAACAGGGTTCGTCTTTATATATCCAACCCCACTGTCCCTGACGCCCACGGTCGTGCCCGGTTCCGGGACCGGTGTCTCGGCACCCTGTCCACTCCTCTCACGACTGTTCACCCTTCACGACTGTTCGCACACGTGAAACATCTCCGTTTCTCCGTTCGGTCGGTCGGTCGGTCGGTCGGTCGGAGAGACCTGCTGGGTCCTTGGTTACTCCCTCCGTGAGTTACGACGCCGGTCGTCTCCACCGCCGGTGACCGGTCTGAGGAGAAGGAGAGTCCTCTGGCCGGAGTCTCTTCAGGGACACAGCCTTGTGCCAAGTACACGACGTCCCTCTGTTTCATGCACAGGAACGAAGAGTCCTCGGACACCGAACCACGGCCGGTGACACACTCATGTAGACCCCACACGGGCAGAGACACTCCTCACACGCTCTCGGTCGGACTCGGGGAGACGGGGGTGAGATATCTCGAAGTGCGATTCCTCGAAACCGGGTGCCCTAAGGGGAGCGGTTGGTGGTGACCCACGTGTAGGACCTCGCCCTCTGTCCCTCCCCTTCTGACCGTTCCCGAGTTCCCGACCCTTCACGTCGGTGGTTGGTGGTCCACCCTCGACCCTGGGGGCGGGCACCACGGAAACCCGACAGACAGTGACTCTCCGTGGAACAGCGAAGCGGACCGAAGGGGACGCGAGGAGTGGTCCCACGACCGAGAACGGCGACCACGACCTTCTGTGTAAAAAACGGGTTTCACCCCGATCGAGGTGACCATCAACGAAGTACCTCCCGTCACGATTCCCTCGAAACCTCTCCGCATACCGGAACCACGTCGCACGGTGAATTTCCCCACTCTCTTTGGAGCACGGGACGGTCTTGAGTGGTAAGGTACGTTCTCCATTCTGTCACTGTGTCTTGAGACACCGATCTGTGTAAAAATGTGCTCACCGTCACTGATCCCTGTGGACCCTACCTCCTTGACGTCCGGGTCGGGGTTTGGGTCTATGATTTCTACGGTCCTATGTCCCGAGTCCTGAGATGCCCAGTGTATACTCTGGACATCTTTCCTGTGAGAACTCAGTGTGCATACTTTCCCTCGTCAAACCCATTAAACGTCCTAACCCGGTGTTCGGTCCACAGACCCTCGGAGCCCCACTTCTCCACGGCCTGGTATGTCTCCGACCTTCGGGTCCCGGCTCCCCTGGGACGTGTGTGTTCCGACCTCGTACCGTGTATCCTCCTTCTCCTGCCCCGCAAGAGAGTCCGACCCGAGGGGAGGGTCCCACCTAAGGTCGTTATCTTTGACGTCGAGTTCCCTCCGACCGCCGTCGACGAGTGTGGGACCGGACGGAAACCCCCCGGACCCCCACCCTTTCGTCAGTCACGTACTGGTCCTATCCTGTGACACAGTGTCCCTCTTCCAACCTACCCCAACTCCACCGGACAGTAGAGTACCGGAATCATTCCTTTTGAAAAAAGGGTTGTGTCCTGTTCACCGAAACTCGGGAGTGGTAGAGGGACGTCGGTACTCACTCTCCGGGTGGGCCCCTTGATGACCCCTGTTTCACGTTACCCCGGGAATTCCTAGGTGCCTCACCCATAGTCGACGGAATCTTTCCAGTGGTCCTCATAGTGGGGGTCCGACGTGTCTTCATGCCCCACCCCGACCGGATCTCGCCCTCTCTTCCATCTTCCGTGGGTTGTCTGGTGGTCCTGGTCTCCTGAGTTCCCCGGCCGCCGCCCCTGGTTCCCCACGGTCTCGGATAAACCCCGACAGTGTCGACCGAGTGCACGTGGTGAGCGGAGCACCATCCTTCTGTTCTGTCCTTCACGTGTTGAAGTGGTGTGTGGTCGGGGTTCTGTGGGGGGTGTGTTTTGAGAGATCTTTCCCAATGTACTTCTACCGGAGTTCATGACACACTAGAAATAAGGTACTTGTAGAACTTGAGTTGTGTTTAAAGTCGAAATGTATCCTACCATTAACATGTTTCTTAATTTTGCAAAAACATTTTAGACTAATTTTGTGACTAAGGAGGGGTGAGGGGGTGTTGAGTTCCCTTCCTCTGTCCTGGCTTCCGTTCCCGTCTCCACGTCTCGGGGAGTTGACTTGGCTGACCTTCGGAGGCGTGGCCGTCTGTGGGTCGGAGGGTGGGAAGGGATCTCGTTGAAGAGTCCGGGCCGACCGTGGCGGGTGGCGGGCGTGTGACCTCCGACGACTTTCCCACCCGCCCGAAGACGAGTGAGACGAGAAGGACGCCGTGGCCACGGTCGGGCTTAGTTTGCTAGTTCAAGAGACAGTCTGCCTTCGTGGTACCCGTTCCTGTCCTGGGGACTTGTATCTTCTACGTTCCTAGTGTGTCCTTCTCGACCGGACCCCGATGTCGGAGACACGGGTACTCACCCTTCCCCACCCCACCGTGTGTCCGACTGCGGTACCCTTAGATCGGACGGTAAACGAGGTTCTGCCGTCTTAGAAGGGTCTTTCTGTTACGGTCGTCGAAGGGTTGACAGGACACCCTTAGAGACCCGTACTTCGGGGGCCTGGGTTCGGTCCGGTTCGTCATGACCTTTGTGTAGTCCTTGTCCGGTTTCCCGTCGAGTTTTATCAGACAAACCGTTTACTCGAGTTGACCTTCGACTGGCCGACCTCCTAGGCCCTCGTCGACTCCTTGAGGGTTCATAGTGACGTCCCGGGCTCCCCTCCGACTCGCGTCTTGGGTTCCGGTTCCGGTCAGACCCCGACAATGTCGACGAACCTGGGTTCCAGGGTTCCTCGACCCCTCCCCCGGTCCCGAAGGTGCGTCCGCAACCGGTTGACGTGGAGGAGTTCGGGCGAGGGTCCACGTCCTCCTCCGACTAGGGTTTTACGGTCCTCTGCCAGTCCGGAGCTTCATGTGTGGTTGATGTGAATTTTGTTTGTGATAAGGAATCCCCTGAAAAGTGCGGTCCGTCAAAAGACGACTCTACGACCTAAGTACTGGTTTTTTCCCGACTACAAATAAAAATCTCGGTTTTTTTTTTTTTTTTTCGGATAGGTCACGGAGAGTCTCCCGAACCTAGTACACCGGGTGGGCCGTCGAGGGTAGTGAGAACCCTCGACTTGACTCTCCTCATGGACGTACACGTGCTTTTCCCGGGTTTCCGAGGTTACGGGAGTGGCTGACCAGGTCGGGAGAGCACGATGATCGGGGCTAGGGCTGGGGGTCACCCCCGCTCCTGACACCCGACCTCCTCAGTCCAGGTGGCCGTCGTGCCGGTACAGAGGGGTCTGCAGGGAGAGAGGGCCGGACGGACCGTCGAGGACGCCAGACGCAGATACATGGACCCTTCCCTCCCCGTTCCTCCGGCGGATCCTCCATGAAAGGGACACGCTGAAATCTTCTCCGGTTTCTTCAACCCTTCTACGGGTTGTCTGTTGTCACCCTTGCTACCTTTGTCTCTCCTGAGGTCCCCCGACACTCAGTCGACACCGACCACCCGCTGGGACCGGTTGTCTCGGCGCACTCGGTGGTCTCTTCCGTCCGACTACCTGTCGGGGTCCCTCGGGACCCGGGTCGACCGGAGCGGAGATTTCGGAGCGAGGAGTGAACCCCTCTGAGATCTACAGTGTTACAAGAAGGACTCCGACTCAACTCACTCTAGAAGGGACCCGATTGTAGTAGCCTTCCAGGTCCTCCCTTCGTCAATCCTAGGTCTCAGGGGGGTTTTCTCCCTCCCCACCTCTGTCTTTTACGCAGACACTGCCCCGGAACGTGTGCCTCGTCGTGGCGTACTTACACACACGTCCCCCTAACAGTAGTGGGAGACCCTCTACGGTGGGTGAGTCTCCTGGGGTCTGCTGGTCCCTCCGACCCGTCTTGTCGGTCCGTCAGAAATGTGTCCTCCGGGCCCGCCCGCCCGCCGGTCCGTCCGTCGGAAGGGCCTCCGCCCTGATCCACACTCGACGACTTGTACTGATTAGGTGGGGCCCCCTGTCCGGGTCCCGAGACTCCTTAAGGTATTGAACTACCTCAGGACAGGGAAAGTGCCTTCTTTTACCTGAATTCGATATCGAACGACCCTTCCTTAGACCTTGACTTCTGGCAAAATAATTCTCAGGCACAGGTTACTAATCCGTCCTGGATGCATCTCCCTCTCTCTTTGGTCACACTCTCTTTACCACACCTTACATAGCAAGTTCAGTATTTCTTGTCTTCTTGACGTCTGGTTCGGTCGGAGGCCACGGGGCGGGCGACAGTCCCGTGCTCTTCTGTCGCGGCGTTGACCCTCAAGGTGGGGACGGACCGGTCGACGCCCACCCCTGTCCGGGTGGAAGGGGATTCTTCCCGGAGCCTAGTCCGTGCGTGCCTACAGAGGTCTTGGCGGACTCGGACGAGTACGGAGATCTGTCTTGCCGAAGGTCATTGTTCGAGGTGCACGGGTGACGCACGACCCCAGAGGAAACGACCCGAGACGCCGACTCCAATAGGGCGGACAGGAGAGGAACGGAGTGAAGACTTCAGGACGCACCACACGGTATGGGTGACCCGTGGGTGCCTAAGACAGGAATGGGGGGTCCCAGGTGAAAAGACGTGGGATAGAGTCGCTCCATTACGACTGGGACGGAACCCCGAGTCGACCTTCCTCCCTTACGGGGATTCTTTCCTCGAGACCTCACATTCTGGAGATCGATTGTCGGAGACGTAAGGAGACTTGAGGTTCTTTGTTCGTTTTAATATTTTTTGTCCTCGGTTACTGTATGTGACAATTCCTTCTTTTGTTTAATTTTTATTTTTCAACTCCTTCTTTCAACAGGAAAGAAAAAAGGGTCCGTAGTTTACGTCGAAGGAAACTGACCCCTCTCCCCGACCCCGAGAAAGGGTGGGTGTCTCGTCTCGTCTACGAAGACAATCTTAGTGCCTACGTTGGTTGTGACGTGAGGGTACCAGGGGTTCACACACACACACACACCCTTTTTGGGCGGGTGGCCGACGAGAGAGTAAGTTCCGTGTAAGGTGTTCCGCGCGGGAGCGGGCCCTTCGGGAGCGTAGGGAGGGACGTACACACACCCACACTCCCCAGCGGACCGTGACGTCTGTCTAACCGATATCGGGGTAGGAGGTCTAGAGAAGGATGGGGGTGGGGGCGGTCCCTGAGTTGGGAAGGGGTTCTCGTTCGTAGTGTGGGAACCTCACCCGTCGTCGTCCGGAGTTCTACCCTGTCCTTGGCTCAGTAAGGTTCTGGGCCCCAGCGCCTTCAACTCCGACCAACAGATCCTTCTTACGGGGTGCCGGAGACAGACGTGAAAGGTCGAGTTTAGAAAGGTTTTGTATTTCGTAAGGAAAAGGGGGACCTCGACAATTCTTTGTGGGTGTACGAGGTTAGGACCCTTTTCCTTTGGTCCTCTGATTTTATCGACCACACACGAGGGAGACGTTGGTCTTCTGGTTTTGGTTCAGGTCCTCTTACGAGACTTGAGGATAGGGTCGGGTCCGATCCCTACGAGGACTCTCCCTGTCCTCCACCACAGGTCGGGACACAAGGGTATTTTGGACACTCATCGTGACCCCTCCTCGGTCTGTAGTTAGTCGTTACCCTACCCCACTTTCGAATGCGACCGAGGTCCCGTCACCCTCCCACCGGGAACATGGTGACAGAAACAGGGTTATGATTTGGAGAGTTCGTCTAAGTCTCAAATTAGCGTTAGTTTCGAGTTACCTTCTGATACTGAGTCCATTGTCAACCCAAGTTTTCTACACCACCCAGACCGGTTGTCACGACGAGTGCCCTCCTCCTCGTGTGTCACAGACACCGTCTTTCTGGGGACTGGGGTCAGACACCTACGTGACGTAGGGACTTGTCCTCGGAACAGGGTTGTCGGTCGGGGGGACAGGACTCGTCAACCGTCAACAGATGCTTGTCACCGGTCTCTACTCCGGTGAATGGTGACGGGATCGGGGTTAAATCACGGAGACCAGTCAAAGAAAACCACTAAGCTCAGGACCCCGACACAACCGTCTTGACTGTTTATGTCCGGGAAGTCCTTAAAGCCGAGATTAGGTTTACCTTTGTGTTCTTCTTCCCGCTTTGTCAATTCGGGGGTCTCTGGTTCTCTTTATGGGGGTCACCGGGGGGATGGTCCGGGGGTGAGCAGGAGGGACGGTTCCGTCTTGGTGGACATGGATCAGTGTCGTTAGATGGGTCGAGGTACCTGGGGTGTGCTCCTTGGTGAGTCGTTCATTCGTCAAAGGACACGTCCTCGTACCACCGTCTGTCGGGTAGGGGACCTTGGTCCTGTGTCCAAAGGTGCACCCTGGACATCGTAGACTCCACGTCCCTTGTTTGGATGTCTCAACCAGGGAGGGTTCTCGTCTTCGAGAGCCCAGTCAAGGGTCTCGTGTCTCTACCGTTTCCTTTTCGGTCTTGGTGCGTCAGTTTCCTGTCGGAGTGTTTTGAGTTCCATCCCTCCCGTGGACCCCTCTTCTTCCTCGACTCCGTCGACTCCCTCGGCGGTCCCGACCTGACGACCTCGGACCCTCGGACGTCCGACCGCCGAGGCTCTGACATTTAGAACGGGAAAAAGGGCGGTCCTGTCGACAAGGGTCCTGAGAGTCTAATGAACAACGTGTTAGAAAGGTGAAAGAAATTTCCTCCTTTTTTACACTTCCTTTTTTTTTTTAGAGCCGTCGTCGTCTCTCGACGACCTTTACGGCAGTACGAATGAGGTGTCCTCCGCCGTAGTCCGCCCCATGTCCCATGAGTCTTCGAGTCCTCAGTCCCTGTTTTCGGTGCCAGGCCTGAGTTCTGACCCTGTGACCCCACACTGCCAGTGCTGCGGGATTCCGTGGTGCGACCCGCCCCGGACCACCGTGCCAAAATCGGGAGTCCAGGAGACGGTTAAAGTTAGAGACCCCAAAAGAGACCAACGAGTCTAGGAATCCCCTTTCCCGACGTTGTGGGAATCATCCTCTTCGGACGATCTATTGTGTCCTCCAGGTTTTGGGGTCTTCGTTTCCGTTTGGACTCCAAACCGGCCTTGACTCTCACTCTTCAGTCGTCGGTGGACCTTACGATTAATCCGGGTTCTTATGTCGTTAAGTGGGACGACTCGCGCGACCCGGGACCGGACTCCGGGGTGAGACGGAGTGGTTCGTGCCCCACACCGCGGGGGATGACCGGTCGTCTAAAAATTTTGCGTGACCTTCTCCCTCGACCAATGATTCTTTCTTTTTTCCCATTTCGTATCTCTCCACTGGTCGTTTGATGGGTGTCGTCAGAGACGTATGTTGTCCTCGAGTTATTTATGTCTTATAGGAGTTACCTTAAATGTAGTGAACCCGGGTGACTTTCCTCCATCAGGTCTCGTGACTGCAGGATCTCTTCCGAGGGGAGGGGGAGTGGACCCTTTGTGTCACAGGAATGTTTCCTTTTCCCTGTCACTGTTCCAGGTCCCCCGGGGACGGGGTGTCCTGGGTGTGTGGAGTCTCGTCGTGGTGAGAAGAGTTCACGACGTTTATTAGGAGTATGGAGGAACCGTGGCGGCCTGGTGTAATAGATAGATACACCTGATTCACCTCAAACAGCAAAGGAAGGTCAATGTCATAGTCTCTGTCCTGATCCATGTGCCTTCTTGTGTGGTCCTCAGAACGACGGGTGACACCTACACGCGTGACGTCGGACGGACCTCCCTGCCCGGGTACCGTCCGAGACCCATCAGACGTCTGACAGCTGAGTCGGCTACTTCCGTGGACGGACGGGTGGTTGTTGGGATACGTAGGTCTGTGTCCTTCAGTCGAGGTGGAGTGACTCGTCGGATCGGTGGTCCGAAGAAGGGTCGGAGGGGAGACCCGGTCAGACTCGTAGTCGAGGGGACTCTTATTGGTCTTTACGAACAGACCTCCTTTCTAGAGGACAGGGTGGTGTCCGTGTCGAGAACCGTAGAGGTGGACGGGGGCGGAGGGTGCAGTTCCCACGACGAGTCGGCGTGGTCCCCCGTGTGCACGTGTGGGCACCTCGTACCTCTCTTCCTTGACAATCTCCGTGTCCTGTGCGTACAGGTTCACGCACGTCAATCCTCGTCGGTTGCGTCGTCGCTCGTTTGAGGCCCCTCTTGCCGTCGCGAGATTCGGGGTCCTTGTCACCCCGGTTTCCGTCCGACGAGGTGTGGACGGCTTCGTGTAGTGAACTTTCCCGGCTCCACGCACGTTGTCACGGCGACCCCCTGAGACTCCGACCCGTCCCAGCGCGCTTCTAGTTAAGGTAGTAGACGGGGGTAAAGAGGAAAGGGTCCCGAGACGTCACAGTTATGGTGACCGGTGAACAGAGGCAGGGGTCGGGTCCAGTCCCCACCCCACCTCCATCCACGACCCTATGGGTGGTGGGGTCCATCTCCGATTGTCCCACTGGTCTACCTGTCTACCCTCCCGGGTCGTCCAAGAATACTGACGGCAGAGACGAGAGACCATCGGACCTGTATCTCACCTTGTGTCCGTCCTCACACCACTCTGATGTAGTTTCTGTGGATTGGACAAAGTCTCAGAAGCGACAGTCTCCTCGACCTGAGCGACCACGAGAGGCTGAGACTCCTGCTCTTTGGGAAGTAGAACCTCCTCGGTCGCTAGTGTAGTTGAAAGAGTCGACGTTATTTCGTTGTCCCTGTTGTCTCAGTCCGTCCTGGGTCTCGGGGTACTCGGTTTCCCGACGAGGGTTTCTGACCGACGACCGGAAGGTCTGGGACCGGGCTGGGTGTGAAGGGTTCCCACGTCGATCGGATGGTGGTGAGTGCGGTCGACTTTAGGACCGAATATGAGTTGAAAGTTCCGGGGAAGTTAGAGAGTTTTATGGGGGAGTGTCCCAAGTGGCTCCTAATCCTCTGGTCCTGTCCTCCCCTGAGAGATTGTTCCCTGACGACCCTCACACGGGGGAGTCGATGAAAAGACCGTCGCCCCTCTTCTGGATTTCCCCCGTGTTGTTGGTCTCTGTTTCGTTCTGTTCCTTTTCCGGGGTCCCCGGGAGGGTCGTGGAGTCACACGTCTCACTCCGACCCACAGTGACACACTGTGGGACTTGTCTCCCCTCCCCCACGGTTCCTGGGGTTCAGTCAGACCCGACCTTACTTCTGACATACGTTTTGGGACTGAGTCTAAGATTTAGGATGACCAGGATTCTGTTTTGGTACTCGGTTCTGTTCCGTGGCTATTGTGACTTCTCGGAGAGCCTTCTGGACGTCTCGCCTAGTGTTCCTTGATCTCTTCTGTCGTCCGTCCGCGTCACGGTTGGATTACGAAAGGAGGATCGGTACGGGGGTGGGGTCTCTGGGGTTTCTCCACTCCCTCCCCCCACGGAGTCCTGAGGTTCCCGGTAGACGGTCTCTCCAGTTCTTTCCGCGGGGTGTCGGATCCCAGCTCAAACTACAGTGGTGGAAGGTCTCCGAAGATACAACTCCTGTGTCTGAAGTATTAGTCTTTAAATTTGTCGGACGTCTCTCCCGGTCCTAACCTTCCGGTTCAATTGATTTCTATGATTACCCCGAACCGATTCTCCCTACGTTCCCGTCGCGACCTGGGGTGGACGGTCGGGAGAAGAAATGGGCCCTGACCCTTGTGGGGTCGGGGTGGGGTCTCCCGGTTTCCCGTGGAACTCCAAAGGAGAAGAAGGCGTTTGTCCTCCACTGCATCGCGAGGTCAAGTGCGTCCCACCTACCGAAGTCCCAGAGCTTCAGCTAGAGCTAGAGCAGTCCCAACCTCAAGAACTCCCTCCCGAGGGCGCTGACTTACTACACGTGGTGCGCCGGGTCGAAGAGCGGTCCGTCAAACAACTATAGGTCCGAGTCGACGGCGAAAAGGAGTATACTGTACCCGAACGTGAACAGGAGAAGGAGGCTGAGTATCCGTCCTCCCCCGAACGAGAAATTCCCACGACCGAGGAAGAACGATGCTTCCCCACTACGTCTATGGTAATCCTTACCCAGGGACGTCCTTTCCACCCGTGGGTAGGGAAGTAAATCCCGAACCCCTCCGAAGATGTGGGAGAGGGTCACCAGAAGTGTCCCCTGTCCCCTGTGACCGTTGCGGGGAGACACTCACACCTCGACACCGACTCTGGTTCTGGTCACTCGACCCCCACAGACCGACGGGTGGTGCGGGATGGTAGGAGGGGAGTCCCGGGCAGGGTCTCTTCCCCGTAAACAGTCCGCCCCGCCGGTGTCTGGAGCACGACGACAATGACGATAATAAAAAGAACCAGAAAAACCCTCCTTCAAGGAACCGAAACGAAAAGAATAAGAGGAGGTGAAGGAGAAAGAAAAACACGAAAAGAAAAAAGAAAAGGAAAAACAGAAAGAGGAAAAAGAAACCAAACAAGACGACCCCGACACTTTCGCGACGTTCGACGAGCACGTGCCGAAACTCGACACCACGTCTGTTCGTTCTGTGTGAGAACAGTACTGGACAGTAGAGTGGTCTATAGACGCCCCGTGTCCGGGTTGGTCTGGGAACTTGGGGGTCCCGTCTGGTCACAGGAGGAGCAGTCTCCTCGACTGTGAGTTCGGAGTACTGGTAGGAACCAGGGATTTCGCCGACCCGTTCACATGTCTGTGCACACCCGAGATTTTCGGTTTGACATCCCTCTACTCGTAGGTTCTCCGGGGTCCTCTGCCTGTTTGACCGAGTTGGTGGAGGAAGCTCTGTGGTCTTTCAAGTCTTCGGACTGAAGACGGGTCTCTTACCGGTACAGTCGGGTGCAGGTATGGGTGTTCCTTGTATATTCATACTTGTTGTACGTGGACTGATCCGTGTTCCCCTGGACGACCGTACGTTTCGGTTCCCGTAGTACGCCTGTGGAGGGAGATCGTCCCGACGGGGTCCGGTACCTGACCTTTCCGGTCTCCACCCCCGATCTTCCTCTGACCCGACGGAGACAGGAGTGGACGAGGACCTCGAGCCGGTCGGCGACCCGAGCGAGGAGGAGCCTCAGCAGTCACCTCGACAGTGACAGACTCCTCGACAGCGACGACGACAGTGACCTCCTCCCGCCCCGTTGCTGGAACCACCCGCCGCCGTGGTGACCCCTCCTGTGCCGGTGCCGTCCAAGGAGTCCGAGTAGACCGTAGAACCGTTTCGCGTAGAGCTTGTGTAGGACCTCCGCCCTCTCCGTCCCCTTCGGCACGGGTACTCCCGACGATCCACGGCCCCCCGCCGCGGACCTGACACCGGGGTGTGGTACGGTAAGGACCGACCCTCCCGACTGAGCTGTCCTTCGTCTCTCCCGACCCAGTCGCCACTGGGGGAAGGACGGTGATTTGACTCCGTACGCGTTCCCGAGGGTCATCGAGAAGGTTTTGCGGAGAGAGTTTAGAGTGAACCTCCACTTTCCGTGAGGGTTGTACCGTACTACGGGTGAGGGACTCTCTGCACCGGATTCATTCCTGGGTAGAGTGTCACCTACCGACCGGGTTACTCCTGTAGTTCGATCCCTGGGGGCTGTCGACGTCTGGACCTGTCTGAGTGTCTCTATCACGAGACTCCGAGGACTGTCGAACCACGAGTCAGCCGTGGGGGGTCCCCTCGGACGACCTGTGACCCGACCCGTGGTCTTGTGTTGTGACTGGTCTTGTCCTCCGAGAGAATGCCAAGTGTAGGGGTGTCCGTCGTCTGTGCCGGACGTCCAAATCTCAAGGTCTCCCGCACTTCCGGGGTCCCACCCTCACACACGGCGTGTCTCGGTGTTGGACGCAGAGGTCCTGTGTCGTGTTTGTGCTCTTTCACGTCTCCGTCACACCCCGTGACGCCTGGCCGGTGCCCCTCCCGACCGAAACACTCCGTCTCCGATGGACTCGTCTGTGGGACCTCCCTGACTCGTGGTCTCCGGTGGGGTCCTCTAGGGTTCTGGAAGGCTGAGACTCTAAGTCTTTAGACTACCTTAACGCACCGAGTGTCTTGGGTCCCACCCGTCGTTAGGAAGGACCCGAGGTCCCCAAGTCGACACACAACGGAGCGGACGATCGACCGGTAAGGGAGAGATAGGTTCCCCGAAACAGTGGTCTTTAGGTTACTACTGAGTTTTGACTATCACCACCTTCCTTGTCTCGACCAAAGGGTCGTCCTACAACTCTGGACAAAATTCGGGTCAAATTATGTCGTTGAGTGAGTTGTCTTGCCCCCTGGAAAGAGTTCGCGTTTGACTACGAACTCTCTTGTCGTCCCGGGTCTTCCCGGTGTCCCAATTTGAGGTTCTGACGATAAAGTTTGACCCCACATAAACTGTCCCGCGTTGGATCCTCTGAGAGAACTACGGAGATCTTTGTGTACAAGTCTAAAGGGGTACAGGTCTCTGGACCCTTTCGTACTAGACCCGTCGTCTGACACCATGACAAGGGAGGGGAGGTCTAGTGAGTCAAACTGGAGGAGGTTCCGTCAAAGAGGGGAGTTTGTTCCACGGACGGACTTGAGACGACTCACCCAAAGTCCAATTCTTCCCGTTATCGAAAGATATAAATAAGTCTTTATTTAGGACCTCGTATAGGTTTCCGTTACTTCTTCTTTTTGTCCTCTCTACTGGTCTGTGGTAGTAACAAGTCTAACGGTCCGCATTCTGGGACACCCGTTCGGGTAGAGACGGGTGTCCCGGGACTTACACCCGTCCGAGTCCGAGTGCTGACGGGGGGTGTTTGTGGAGCTTCTCAGCCCGGGTGTGAACCTCTTCACACAAATTCTTCCGCCACCCCGTCGACCTGGGGTTCTCACCGTTTGTGCACCACGACGACCCTCCACTAAGAAATGGTTCGTCTTCGATGGACACAGTGGTCAAACACTTGGTCGGGGGGTATGGTCGACGGTCTGTCGAGATGGAATGGTGTTCCCGTGGGGACAAGAACGGGGGTGTCCGATACCGACGACACCTTTACTTCAGAGGAAGGTGAGGGACCGACGAAGACCGGGAACTGGATGGTTCCGGGGTTTTGGTTTGTCGTTCCTCGTACGTTGTCTTCCGGTTTACCCGGCGGTCGGAGGACCCGACACGGGTCGACTTGCTAGGGGGTCGGGGAGCAGACAAGGTCGGGATCACCCCTGTGGGGCCCTTGTGTGTGCCCGGACACACGGTCACTCGATTCCCGATGACGTCTTTTGGAAGGGTTCACTGGCTCTGTTTGTACGTGGACGAGACACCAGTTGTTCTGACTACACGAGGAACAGGAGTTCCCCCATTTATGTCTAACAATATTACATAGGATTCACGATTCCGTCTTTGTCGTTCTCAACCGTTTCTCGAACGTCCCCTTGGACTCTGGATTCTTACTCTTCTTTCATTGTTTCCGACGTCTGTACGTCCTACCATGTTTACTCTCTTCTAGTTTCACCGCACCCCAGTCCGTTCTCTGTCATTTTAGGTCACTCGGCGTCGGTCCCGTTCACAGAGTCCTCCCCCCTCATTGTCCTTCCTCGTCACTAGTCGTCGTGTGTGGTCCCCTCGTCCCGAGTCCGGAAGACACGATCCCGCCATCACAGAACTCCACTTGGGTAGATGAGACGGATCGTACTGTACTGGAGGTGGGGAGGTTCCTGGACCCGGTGTTAGCGTTAAGAGTTGTAGTCTCTCTTGGGACCGAAGTCCCTCGTTTAATGGAGGAGAGTGACATCACAACTGGTCCCGGTAGATGAGACCCGACATAGTCTGAGTACCTCCTTCGAGGGGTGGGAGAAATCACTGTCTCTACGAGTCCACGACCCTCCGCCACCACAGACTTCTGAGAGTCCGTTTGGTCGGAAGTCGACTCGTGTCAACCTCTGGTTTCCCCTCCACGACAGGTCAGTCGGACAGAAACGGGGCGGACCTATGACGAAAGTCCGAATCGGTATGGACCCGTATGGTCCGAGTCCCCGACCCCCGTACGTTCACCCTTCATCTTAAGTCCGGTACCTCCGGGTGAACCGGGGTCCACGACCTCTGTGTCGGTACTCCCCTGTGAGTCTATGTGTGTGTTGGTGTGTATATGACCTCCATGTAACCCCGGGACGGATACACAAGGAAGGAGTCAAATTACAAAAAGGGAACGACATTTTGTTAACACATGGTGGTACTTAAACGTGAAAGACGGTTTTATTTTGAGACCATTACGTGTATTCGTGTTTTGAAGGATTCGTCTTGTCTCTCGTTACCTGTCATGGTCGTCGTCGAGACCCGGGTCATCGATCCGATCGTTGGGAGTCGAGTTCAGTGGACGTCCAAGAGTTCCTGTGGGACTTGGGTTCCCAAGGATCGATAGAAACACTGGTGTCGACGGTCCTCCACCCTACACCCGAAAGATTTCTAGGTCGTAAACCTCCGACCTGCTTTTTTATATTTCACCTAGGAAAGGGTATTTTGAAGGACCCATTTGGGGTCGGGGACCCGTGTCGTCCAGAGTTGAGAAGAATGACTGTGTTTGTTCCCGGTCTTATAAAAACGAGGAGAAGGGGTCATCCGTTAGATCGGTGGATTTGGTACGACTAGGACCTTTTGAAACTTTCTTCTTTTTGTTTCGAGATTTACGATGTTTTATGTCCTTGACGCAAGGTCTTTATGGGTGTGCCCTGGACGGTGCAGTTGAGACGACTTCGTCTGTGGGGATGGGCGAAGGTCCGTAAAATGAAAGTCATCGTACCTCTGGGTAGGACACTCCCCGTTTCGTTCGACCCCCGTCTCCGTCGGGACACGACTCACCGTGTGACCCGTGACGGGGGACGGGGGGAGGATTCACCTGGGAGGAGCTCCCATTCCTGGAACAGGGTAAAGTCGCAACATAGACCTTGGTTGTAAGTCGTGTCTCGAAGGCACACCGTTTGTGGAGCCACAGGCACGATACTCATTTAGGGTACAAACCCGTACGAGTACCGTGAGGGTCTTGTTTTTTTTACGACACACCCCCACACACACACCCCCCCCCCCCCCGAGACTCCCGTGGTGACGGTGGACCACCACTACAGAGTCTTGACGTCGTGTCCATACTTCGGACTCGTCGATCCTACCGTTTACGTTTTCATTTATCATCTTTTCCGTTGAGACACTTCTTTCGTCTACTGTGTCGTGGTTTGACTTCTCTCACGGGGAAGGTTTTTGTTTTTTTGGAGTTTACTTTATTTTGTTATTTGTCAGTGGTCTTTATTCTTGGAAGTTCAGACTCACGTACAAATTAATTGTTATTGGTCCAAGTAGGATCATTCCAAAAGAAAAGAAAAATTTATGGATCTCAAAGTCCTGTGGTTTCCGACTGGGTCTGTCCGGGTTCACTTTCTTGTAGAACCGAGGTTCTGCTACTGTGTCCTCTATTGTACGACCACTCGGACCCTGTCCCACACTTCGGTCGTCTCGACCCTCCGTCCACCCGTCGTCTCGGTCTCGCCGGAGGCTGTCTGTGGCTGGGTTCCAGTGGTCTCCGGGACACGTTCAGGAGCGAAGGACTTCGTAAGGTATCGACTGTCTCTTTCGGACCCCGCTCCTTCGGGGTGGGTCTGGGGTCCTCTCTCGGACAGCGCCCCACACACTGCACCTGGGACACTGTTACCCACCAGATCGGACGAGACTGGGACTTTCGTCTTCACGTTGGACCCCAGAGTCCCTCTTCTCCGACCCTTAAAAGTAATGTACACTAAAGTTTTTTAATATTATTACTTTTGTCCATTGTCATGATTTACAACTGAAATAAGAGGTATTAAAAATTGAGGACTAGAAGGATGAGGTTTCTATACAGAGACGACTTTAAACCCGTATACAACAAGGAACAATTTTTTTTTTTTTTTTCCTTTCTTTTCACCTCGATCAAGTGTATAAATACAACATTAGACGGGGGAGCGGGGGTGGGTGCACACGTGAGGTGTCGTGTGTGGTAGATCTTAGTCGGACTTCCCCGGTCTTAGGGTGGGGTAATCCCGAGGTTCCGGTGTGTCTTGCAGATCTCCGTCGGTGGGACGTCGTCCTTCCGTTTGTAGTGCCGAAAGTTCCGAGATCACTTACGGGCGTCCACTCGTCAATGAAGTCGAGTGTCGACCCTGTTTCACAGATGGACCGGTCTCACAGGGAGCGGCTGAACTCGGTCCAGACAAAACCTCTTCTCGACCCGGTACGTGTCCTACGCGTGCGAAGGCCGGTTCCCCTTAGCCTACGTCCCCCACCCCCCACCCCCCCCCGAAAGTCACCTTGTGGGGTTTGGGTTTTACGGGCTCTGGTTTTGGTTGGCGGGATGGAATTAGTTTTTCCTTTATTAGGGTTACATTTTATATGCATAATAAGACTGAAGTCAGGTGAGAAGGTTTCGTTGTACCGTAATATGGTTTCGTTCTCTGTTCATTTCGGACGACTCCGGCGGTCTCCGGACCGGGTGGGTCCTGGGGTCGGACGAGACGACGTCCCACGGTACGGGCCTCGACGGGACCTCGGAGTGGACCTCGAACGCCCGGTACCGGTGGTGGAGTACCAGTCCTCCCAACATGAACATCGTCAATCTCTTGTAGTTAGCCTGTAGCCGTGGTTTAAGGACTCGTAGTGCCATGAGTGCCCGGAGGTCAAATCTGACTTTTCTGTCCTGCCCAGGACCAATCAGTACCGACGGGGACGAGGTTCTTCCCGACAGACGTCCTCGTTCAGTTGGAGAGTTACCGAGCCTCAAATTGTGTCTGGAGACCCGACGTCAGGTACCCCAGCGTTTCTCAGCGTGTGCTGACTCGCTGAAGTGAAAGTGAAAGTACGTGGCCTCTTCCTTTACCGTTGGGTGAGGTCACAAGAACGGACCTCTTAGGGTCCCTGCCGTCTCGGACCACCCGACGGCAGATACCCCAGCGTGTCTCAGCCTGTGTTGACTTCGCTGAATCGTCGTCATCGTCACCCCTCTTCAATAAATGGAGTCAGGAGTCGTAGTCCACCTGTGTCTCTATGAAATTGTCGTTCAAAGTTCCGGTCCTTTACGGGACGATCGCAGATTGGGTGACACGGACGGTTCTCATGTGTCCTAGGTATCTCTGTTTCGAATTCGATGTTGACATTTCTCTCCCGACCCGGATCAAGACTGGACCGGACATGAACAGGACAACTACAGCCTGTCCTGTGGTTAGTTTTCGTTGTGTCGTTACAGGAGACGAGACGGGTTCAAACCTGTCCAAATGAGGTGAGGGTGTACCTTTTTTGCGGTTTCCTAATTTTATTTGTTTTGGTTTTTACGGTTCTTTTACGGTCGTGAACCCTGAAGGGACCACCAGATCACCGAGTCTAAGTCTCGAGGGTTACATCCCCCGGGACCAAGTTGGGGACCAGTTCCTTGACCGAGGACGTACGACGTTGATTTCTAGGGTACACGACGTTGATTCTGGGTCGTGTCGGTTTCTTTTGTGTGTGTGTGTGCAAATTTTATATATATATTTGTGTATATATTTATATATAATTGTATATACATTTATATATATGTTTGTATATATACAAATTTTATATATATATATAATTTATATACACAAAATTTACGGTCGTGAGTGTACGGAGAATTCTCGGACAGTTTCAGTGGTGAGAGGTTTGGGAGGACCTCGCGGACGGTGCGCTCCCACAGATACCCGTGACCCGGAACTCTGGTGTCTCCCGATCGGAGTCTACCTGCTTCTCCGTCGAGACGACAGGTGCTGGTCGTCCCAGGGTCCTAGAGCCCCCGACGTCGGGAGGTGTTGGGGGTCGTCCCCCGCGACCCGGCGAAACCTAACCACTCCTCTAAATCTGTCGAGGACTCTAACCCGGGAGGAGGACCTGTTCGGAGTCTCCACGACCGGAAAGGACAGGATGTCCCAGTCCCTGTGTAGGTGAGTGGAACTAACACGAGTACAGGTACCCCACGAACTACTACAGTGTCATCAGTACGTCCGGGTCCCGGAGGTGCAGGTGCCCGAACATCTTCCCGGTCCGCATCCGGCGCACGAAGAACCGCTTGTAGAGGAATTCCTACGGCGACGTCGTGAACTCGACGAGACTCTGGAACGACGAGAATAGACCGCGGCCCACGACGACGCTTAGTCCGTGCAGGAAGAAGCCCCCAAATTGTCCGGCCGACGAGAGGGCGGCCCCCGGGTCGAACCGTCAGAACCCGAGGCCCCCGTCACTCCCGCCGAGTACTTACCCCAGCTACCACCATCCCCACCACCATAGGCGAAAGGAGAATTGGGGAAAGAAACAGACGGTTCTCGTGTCCGCGCTGTCCGTACCAGTCTCCGTCGCCGACCGTGTCGTCCGGGAGTCCCAGTGAGGACTTCGGTTCAGGAAAGATCCCAGAGTTAAGAGTGTCCCTTGTCCCGGGTTTCCACTTCCTGACTTGTGTCCCTCTGGGACAGGGTGGTGAGACAAGACGTCGACCCTGTCCTGGGTCACCGTCCTCTTTCGTGTATTGGCTCACACCCTAGACGAGTGGTCTCCGGTTTCCCTGAAGACGTTCGTTAAAGGATGTCCGGTCCCTGGAGAGGGTCTCGGGTGGGGACAGTGACCGGTGGGTGTCTTCCGTGTGAGTCTCCGATGAATTCTGTCCCAGACGTTTGTGTGTCAGATTTAATCTTGGCCCTTCCCCCGCCGTTGGTGGACCCTCCGCAATGAGTTAATACCCTAGAGACCCAGTCGTCGAAACCCCGACACGACTAAATTTGTGTCGAACTACAGGGGAGCTTTATGGGTGTTCACGGGACCCTTGGTCTTCGTAACCGTTCCCACTCACTGACAGAGGATATTCGGAGTGACGTTGACCCCCTCACCCTTCCGTCAGGAAAATCGACTGCCCCGCCTTCGATGTCTCACTGGTCCGACCCGGTGTGTATGTGTCCTGCGAGTGGAAGTGTCCGACACCCCACCGACGTTACTACCCGCCCACCGAGACGTGCCCGACCCCCCGACCACGTCCACCCCCGTCGCCGACCCCCCCGTGACCGCCCCCGCAGACGTCACCGACCCGTCCATGGTGACAGTACTGTCCCCAGACCTGCTACTCCAGACCCCACTGCCGTCCCTTCCCCACTCCACACCGGACGTGTCCACCTCCTAAGACGACTCCCCAGACCCAGACGCCTCCTCAGCTGCGAACGCAACACAAACCATGGCATCTCTGCGGTCCAAAACGACAGGGATAACTAGTATTTTCCCTGTCCACCAATCTACGGTCCGGACGTACGATCGACTGGAACACCCCTGTGACGGTGTCCACCACTCGTGTGTCACCGTACCCGTACCGTGTGTCTCAGTGGTCTTGCTAAACAGGTTCTCTACCTTGTCGGGCTTGTGGGACCGGGAGTCTGTTTAGACAGGTGGACAGGATCCTCCGAGGTTCTCGTCTCCGAGTGGTGTAAGGTGTGAAGGACCCCACAGGACCGAGGTTCAGGAATGAGTCCGTGTTTCTGGGGAAGTACTCGTACTTCCGAACTCGGTTTCCTTGTCCTTTGAGTACGACTCTGAATCGTGGTCCTGTCACTATCGTCTTTTTATAAGGAACCGTGAAAGTCCGTCTCGACAGGAGTAAGGGTCTTTGCGACGGACGACTCATTCGTAAAGACCGTCCTCCGGTCCTAGCCGTCAGGTACGGTTCCAAAGACCTTTGACCGTCGGGGGGTAGGGAGACTTAGTGTCCCCGTCCTACCTGTCGACGACGGGAAGTTCTGACCGAGTGTGACGGAGGGACGTCGTCACACCCACTCGGTTTTGTGTGTTCCAGGGTGTCGATGGGTCCACTTACTTCGGGTTTACGGAGGATCCTCCCTCCGACCCCGAGGAACCAAGACTCATATGACCTGTGGGCACCCGTCCAAGGTGTCGATTCTCCACTGGTAGTTCTGGTCGAGAGGAACCGAGGGGGAGTCGTTACGTCCCCTCTATCGGTTGGGGGAAGTGAGGGTACTTTTATGGGGACGGTTCGTTCTATCCTTCAGTCCACTTTCGAACGAGGAATCTCTTCGTTTGTTGAGTGTCGTGTCCGGTGGGACGTTCGTAGTAGGAAGACGTTGGACCCACGACGTCTACCGTTCTACGTTTTCCGTTGACACTTTTGAAGGACCTGTCTTTGTAAAGTGTTCATCCGATGAGGGATGGTTGACCGGAAGTCTTACCATGCAGTCCGACCCTCCGTCCCCACCCCACCCTCGATTCTGTCTGTCTCAAACTGAAGTCTTCTGATAGGTCATCGTCCATACTGACTGTGTTCACCTAATTCTATTGAGTTCACTGTTTGGAATTCCGAGATCCTAATCAATTCTGATTCTTACGGGAACTAGTCTAGTCAAAATAGGTTTCACCGTAACCACTCTACTTCTTGAGTTTATTAAAACTTTATGAATTTTTTTTTTTTTCAATGTGAAAGAAAAATTGACTTCAGGTAGCTCTTTCCGTTCCGGGTTACAAAGGATGAGACCACCTCCCAGCATACTGGGAGACCCGACCGAGGGGACTACTTGGACCGAGGTGGTATAGGTTTTGTCGTTGTTGTGTCCATCGTATATTATATCGGCAGAAGGGTGGTGAGATCAGAGGGTTACTTGAACCTCTTCCGACGGGTTGATCCCTCTCTCTTTCGGTTAAAAGAACGACAAAGTTACACTTCGATTTTCACGATCCCGGTGACTTCCGTGGGATGGACGAAGAAAGGAGGGTGCAGGAGAAGGAAAACGGACCTGATAGTGCTAGAGTCAAAGAAGTCACCCGTCAAGCAACTAAAAAACGTTCTTCTCGAAGAGGTCTCGAAGACGGTAATTCTGATACAGTAGAGGTCCGATTTTCTCCTCTGTGTGTGTCACTCCCAACCTTTCGGGAGGGGTGGAAAGATCTTTCTTGTTCTCGAGGGGTAGGATCCAGGGTCCGCACCTCGTAGCATAAGTCTCAGGAGGTTAGACTTGACGTTTTCCGGTGTTGTGTCGATATGATGGACCGTGACACCTCCGAAGGATCCGGACGTTCAGACGACGGAGAGGTCGGAAAATGGAAGACCGGACTCTTTGGTAGGATTACGGACGTCATAGATAGTTCGTGACGGTTGGTGTCTGTCCCCAGGGAGGGAACTGCGCTACGTTAAAGTGGTCTATAATGAACCTAATGTGTCCTACGTACTCGTCTCGAGGTTGTCGCAAGGGGTCCCATAACGGTTTCGTCGAGTGACTCCGAACCCCTTTGCGGGTAAGGAGTGACGGAATGCCCATAGGGAGTTGAGGAAGTCGAGGTTTACCTTTTGAGATGGGCGTGTATAAAGGGAATTTGGATCACTACTCTTGACTCTGAAATTTGTTCACTAGACCGAAGTACCGTATCGGTTCTACTTACCAAACCGATGACCCAATTCTGCACTAGGAATCCGGAGGTAAGTCTGGGACGTTCCCCTGTGAGTTAAGATGCCGGTGTCCGACAATGACTACCAGTACGAGTGTCGACGCCTCCGTCGTCGGGGTTGTGACATGGGAGAGAGTGTAAATCCGAAGACAGACTCGTGTAGAAAGAAATGTTGACCCGAAGGGACCACCGAGTCGACCATTTCTTAGGCGGACGTTTCGCCCTCTGGAGAAAATAAATTAGGGACCCAACCCTTCTAGGGGACCTCTTGATTTGCCGATGGGTGCGGTCATATAACCGGACCTGTTAAAGTACCTGACATGTTAGGTACCCCAGTGTTTCTCAGCCTGTGCTGACTCGTCGAAAGTGAAAGAAATGTAAAAAGAGATGTAAAGTCATCTAAGGAAGGGCTGTTAAACTCAGTAGGATTGTTTGAAAAATCACTAAGTGATGACAAGAAAAGTGTAGAAGAGATGATTTGTACGAGTTCTTGGTTTCCGGGCTCCCGTAGTCTTCGTGTACGAAGGTCGATTGCTCCTACCGAATCTTTGTGTCGGTCTTCCGATGCCCGGAGTTCTGTGTGCGGGTCAAGTGCGTGTTCCAGGGTGAGTGGAGACGGCGGTCGTCAGAGGAGACCGGTCTGACGTGAGATGGACGTGGGTGTCGGGACGGGTGCCCAAGGTCTGCACGGGTGGTGGAGGTGATGGAAGACGGAGAGGTGGTCGGGGGTGTAGAGTGGAACAACATCTACATTGTTAAACATTTGTATCACAACTTCAGGACCTATGTAAGGACTCGTAAGGTCATTATCAACAAAAGGTTCGCGAAGAAATAACAAGGGTATAGGTATCCACAAAATTACTAGAATATCATTAGGACCTCTCGTCTCTCTCGCTTTTCCCGTTACAGTGGAGGCGTCGGTCCGTCGTGAGTGCCCACCCCGCGCCTAGAGTGGGGTGGAGTGCGGTGTCTGTGCGTCTGGATTCGAGAAGGTGGCGTAGTCACTCGGTAGAGTACCCACCTGAGGTTCTATTTCACCAAGTGTCTTCTCAACGATTTTCGACTCACCGTTAAATCTTATTCATTGTCCGTTTCAGTGAGTTGGAAATTTTTTCACCAAGAATAGACCATTTAATTGGGTGCCCTTAAAGACGAAAGAGAGGTGGTACACTTTAATAGGTGTAGGCATTTTATATAAGTTCGGAGTTGTTGACCTGGGAACGAAGGACAGTGTGACTTCGTGGTACCTCGTTTTCGGAGAATAGAAGTCAAGTAGAGTGAAGGTAAGGAAAATGGATGTATAGCAGATATCAGATAGTGATTCCTAGGTCGTCACAGACCTATGTCGAGTTGTTGATTGGTCCAATTCACGGTCTACTCCTTAGTTTGCCTCTCAGGAGTGATAAGAATCAAATTTTTTTTGTGTTTGTTTTTAAGTTTTAAGGTCGTCTGGGTAAGGAGTTTGGAGACCTAGAATAAGATGTTCACGACTTGTCTTCTGCAGTCTGTCGTCCATGTCTACACCGCTTTCGGGAGAGTTAGTTTGAGAGAAGATGGTAGTATGGAAAGGGGTTTAGATTTGGATAGAATTTTCGTTTACGAATACTAGTCTGTCCCGGACCCAAAGGTCCTCCTTCCTGGTGTCTCCCCGTCCGCTCTTCCACGTGGACGTGCGTCGAGTGGCCGGGGTGACTCCCGGTGAGAGAGACTCCGAGGGTGTCAGTCCGGATCCACTTCATGGTCTTAGCGCAGTGGAGGGCCCGTTCGGACTACCGTCGTCCCGTTCAGGCACGAAACCGTTCGTGACTCCAGGACGGGTCCTTGTCTCCGCCCGTCACGACTTTTTCACTCGGTTCCCACACTCCAAGACTCAACGAGATTGTGGGTGTTCTTTCCTTGTCTTCAGCGACCGTATGTGGACTCTCGACCGTGTCGAGTGTGGGGACTGGGTTTGCCCCGACGTCCGTGTTCGTATGCATGGGACCGTTTGTCCGGAGTTCTCCTGTGACTTGGTCTGAAAGATATGATAAACGAGACTGGTGGAAAGGGTTCTCTTGGTTCAGGTTTATATAGACGGGACCCCCTTTGAGTCTAAAATAAGGTACCGGTTTCTAGTACCCCAGTGGTGGAGTCTAACCACAGTCCACGAACTTGACCGGTACCCCACAGCTTTCACCATACTCCGGGTTGTTCTGTCATCGACTCCTGTCTCGTCCCTCCTCCGCCACTCTGTCACTGCCCACTCCCACTCCCGGCCCCCCTGACTTTCCCTCCGTCCCCGAATTTCCCGTTCTGCTGAGTAGACGTGTGCACATGTCTTACTGTCTTCGTCTGTAAGGTTATTCCAGTTGTCCCTGGTCTCCGGCTCTGTGTCCATTTCTAGACCTTCCCTAGTCTTTTATCTCTTTCTTATTTGAGAAGGGACTCTACCGGGATAAGGGTAAAGGACCGCGCCCCCGGTAGGGACCTTTGACCCGAAGTCATACTGTGACAAGGATCGGTTTCTCGGGCCGGGGTCGGGAGACCCAATCGGGGATCGAACCGGTGGAGACACTTCTGAGGTCTAGTCACAGCGGTGGGGGGTCGGAGAAGAAGGAGGTGACCTCGACGACTCCCACTGTGGTTCAGTGTGACCCTGGGGTCCCCTCGGACCGGAGGTGAAGTCTCTTACTGGAGTTTGAGGGTTTGGGGACTCGGACGGTCGGGTGCGTGTGGGAACAGACAGGGTGACCGACCGTCCGG
Source organism: Capra ibex (assembly GCA_006410555.1). Taxonomy (NCBI): domain Eukaryota; kingdom Metazoa; phylum Chordata; class Mammalia; order Artiodactyla; family Bovidae; genus Capra; species Capra ibex. The sequence goes on from SJYO01006231.1 coordinate 89,468,875, forward strand.
CGGAGGAGTCCTAGAGGTCAGGGGGCTGGGGGAAAGACGAGTCAGAAGTGGGAAAATCGAGAGGCACGGAGACGAGGGAGGTGCAAGTGGACTTGTTTGGTTGGGGAGGGAGGAGGTGGACCGGGACGGTGTGAAAGGGAAGTTTCGGTTTGAAGAACTTGGCCACCGAAGTGTAGGAGTGGAAGAGTAGGTGTGGCGACGTTTAGACCAAAGATGAAGACGCGGTGTAGAAGGATTCCAGTGGTTACGGGAGGATTTCAGGTTGTTCTCCCAGTCCCACCTTAGGAGTCGAGAGACTGGAAGGACATCAGAGACTACACCTGTGGACTCCCCGACGAGAGACAACCACTGGGAGGATCGGAGGACGAGGGAGGTCACGATATTTTCGACACCCGGGGGAACCTAAGGTTGGCGTCACGGAGGAGAGGGGTAAGAAACGTACACGAGATCTTTCCAGTGGAGTGGACACCCAGGACGTGTCGGGTCGGGAATCAGATCGAGCTTCGACCATGACGTTCGAGAGGGTTCTCGGAGGAAGGTCACTACCCGAGTGACGGAGAGGAGGACCACACCAGTCACTCCTCTCGCTGGAGACCTCGGGTCTAAGGTACTCCTGGGAAGAAAACAAGGGTGACCGAAAGGAGGCGGTCAAGTGCTGGACTCGGACGTCGCGGGGGTGGACTGAGAGGAGGACCCACGTGCGCTACCCATAAGTTACCTGTCTGTCATGACCTGTCGACAGTCTCTGTGTCGCTGCCAGTTCGTTCCTTCCAGTGTGACTATCCAGGGAGGAGGAGCTCTGGTCCACGGGTCGTCTCCGACCCCAGGACGTGGTCCCATCGGGACTGAGCGTCAGAGTGCAGACCCAGTCGACGTTGTCAGTAGATTAAGGTTGCGGGAACAGGTCCACACACACCCTAAACCGTTTGTTGTCTTCTGTTAAATTTCTGTTAATCAGGAACTACGAAACTTCTTTCCTTTTTAATTGTGCAAATAGGACAAAGGAGGGGTTCCAAGTCAATTTCCGTCTTCAATTCAAAGGTCTCGGTAAACGATCCTTACACCCGTTTGTCTTTCGAGTGTTTCGTTTTTCCTCTCCTTGTCCCCGTGTTTTCTTGTCGTCGTCCACGTCGTACCGGTGTTGTGTGGGGGAGGTTAGGTCCGGTGGGGGCTCGCGGACCGAGGTAAGGTGGTGGAAAGGGACGGGTACGAGACCCACTGTTGCTCCTACGGTGATGGTCTTATCCATGACGTCGTTCGGTTGAGAAGAGTCTTAGACTGGTTGGTGCAGACGACTTGGATGACCCAGCCAGACCGGCTGGTTCAGGATCCTCCCTCCCGGACCTGGTGGTTTACTGGGGTGAAATCCAGGGGGCTTCGTTCCCGTTCGACGTTCGTTGGGAGGTGAAGATAAAGTTAGAGCAGTGTGTTATACAGGGTCTTAGCATCATAGTTTCTCTGGTCAATGATAAATTAGGTCAGTCGTGGAGAGAAGAGAAGGGGGTTAAGGTAAGTAGTCCTGACGACTTTGGTGAGTGAGTTCCCATGACCTCAAACTGAGGTGGGAGGGTAGTTAGGTAGGAGTGTCCTCGGTTGTGTCCTCCTCTGGACCTCCTGCCGTCGGGTCCTGGGACGGGTCCAATGAGTGTCCCTCCAAATCGAACTGCCGTAGGTGTCCGACGACCTTTCCGGTGCGTTTGACCACAAAGGTATCACAGAACTCGTGGTGAAACTCGTCTATAACGTCAACCAACCAGACGGAGAACCCGAACAACCCCAACCTTCAGAGGCCCCCTCCTCCCAACCACGACCGACACAACCGAACGACCCCAACCCGGACCCGGACGCAACATCTGTAGACCCATCAAAGATCAGGTAGGGGGTAATGACCGTCTAAAGAGTTAGAGCAGGGTCCCGGCGAGAGGCGTCTGTACGATGACTAGGGTAGTGTAAGAAGTGGCCCGTTAGATGTTTCCTTTTCGGTGACAGTCTCTACTCGGTCGTCTCGTCTCGGTAAGTGATACTCTGTCGGGGGTCCCGACACCGGAGGTTTCCGACTCGCGGAGACTACTTCTGTGAGATCCGTGACTGATTTTCCAGACGAGGGGAGTTTCTAAGTAGTAGGTCATCCCTTGTCTCTGGTCCTTAGTTGAAACTCCCGCTCCGGTACCTCAGATCTCAGTCGGTGCCCGACTTTCCCCGACACCCTCGATTCCTCAAGTCCCCTTCCACCTATGTTATTTGTTGTTTGGTCCAAAATTGGAGACTCAAAAATCACCTGTGACACTCTCTCCTACTAAACGTTCGGAGTTTAATAGAGGAGTAATTGTAAGAACAAACATAAACTCCGAGTACTTTGTAGATCGGTGCAGTCATTAAGGTGAACCACTCACCCCCGGTTCGTCCTTCCGGTCCGACGGACAAGGAAAAAATCGGGTGTGTCAGGTGATGACTCACGAGTGTGAATACGTTTCATAAAAGAACCATTGAATTTATTACATCCAAACCTCTAATTTCTTTATGGTGTGTCATTGACGACTATTGTATTTTTACTTAGGTATGAACTGGATGACCAAAATAATTGGTCAAACAGTTTCAAAGAAATATTTCCCTATCTCCCCGTGAAGGACACTAAGAAACCCCCGAACCCCACCCTCTGTCGGGTACACTGGAGGGAGGTGGGGTTAGTCACGGAATAATCGTGAGACAGGTACGTGACGGAGGTTGTTGGGGACGAAGTTCGGTATGATGCCTGTAAGAACGTTGCCACCAAAACACGTGGACAGGTCAATAAGATATCCTGTTGGTGTCCCGTCACCCAAGTACAAAAATTACAGTTTGACGGGGAGTCTTTTGTGTGATTGGGTGGGGAATGAGAAGTGAGAATTACTCTTCTTTGCAGACGGATTCTCGTATGACTAGTAAACGTGAGAACACGTCATGAAAAGACCGTGAAGTGATGATCGTTCTTCCTGTTAGTCTTTCACTACGTCCTCGAGGAACGTACATTGCTCGTTGAGGTCATTATTTGGGTCCTCAAGTCACTCCCATCCCTTTGGAGGTCTCGACTCCTTCAGTCCGTTCCCGAATCCCTTTCTCCCTGGTGTCCTGAGACCGTCCGTCTCCCCTGTTCTTCTTTACCCCGTATGACCGACCGAGACAGGGTCGAAAGAAAGACCTTCTGCGAGTCGTGTATGATCCGTAAGACCAAGTCAGGTTCACATTAAATTTTGTTCCAAAAGTGTTACCAAAGGTACTTACGTCAAGACCGTTTTACAATGACAACAACAAGACAGCGATTCGGTACGGAGAAACACTGGGGTGCCTGATGTCGTTCGGTCCGAGGAGACAGGAGGTCATAGAGGGCTTAAGCGAGTTTAAGAGTTCAAGTGACTCAGCCACTACGATAGATTGGTAGAGTAGAAGACGACAGGGGAAGAGTAAAACGGAAGTGAGAAAGGGTGGTACTTCCATAAAAGGTTGCTCAGTCGAAAAGTGTAGTCCACCGGTTTCATGACGTCGAAATCGAAGTCGTATTAGTGGCTTAAAATTTACGTGTTCCACTCTTGAGTGAACATCATCACTTCAGGCAGTGCCCCCCTCCCCCACCTCTCGACTTGGAGAACCAACCTCCGGACTGTTTCGGCTGTACCGGTCCCTCTGACGAAAGGAAGGTCCCACGAGACCGACTGATGTCCGGATCGATAGTTTACCGATCTCTTGGGTTCTTCTCTCGTGACGAGGTTTCTTTTCCGACTACGCCCCCGTCCTTGGGTGCACCCCTCGGGTACCGGTAGCGTACCGTCTGACACCTAGGATCCCTAGGCTTAGGAACAAATTCTCCTTCCTAACAAGAGATGGGGGAAAGTGGTATATCTATGTTTTGAATTCTCACTTTCACTTTCACTTCAACCAGTCAGCACAGGCTGAGAAACGCTGGGGTACCTGACATCGGGTGGTCCGAGGAGACAGGGACCCTAAGAGGTCCGTTCTTGTCACCTCACCCAACGGTAAAGGAAGAGGCCCCCTAGAAGGGCTAGGTCCCTAGTTTGGGTCCAGAGGGCGTGACGTCCGTCTACGAAATTGGAGACTCGGTGGTCCCTTCTCACGGTAAACGGATAAGACTCTACCCTATGGTTAGTGAGTTTTGTTTGTTTGTTTCTTCGGGTAGTGAGGCTTATTCACTAATTAGTAAATTGAGTTCCCTTTCCAGTTATGACAGGTACGATCTCCTACCCACACAATGTCGTCACGGTCAATCCACAGACCTCCACCAGTACGTAGATAAGTTACTACAGGTCGACGAGGGTTATACGATCATTCTGAAATTCCAAATACGGGAGGTCCATTGACGGTTCTGGGTTCTTCCTTCCCTGTCGAGGGTGTCGTTGGAGGTCAGGAGATGTTCCTCTTGTGGTTGGGTCGAGATTGTTGCGACTGTCCTTTTCCCCAAAACGTCCACGTTTCGACTAAGGACCACGGAGAGGACGTGTATACCACGACCTCTACCTCTTCCCCGTGGGTCTCAATTTTGGTCTGTCCACAGGCCGTATTTTTACACTACCTCTCACTACCCGGTCGTCGGACACCTTTCGTAGGAGGTTCGGTACTCTCGTCACACGGTCCTCGACTCCTGGTGCTTCCCCGTAAAGGTCTTCGTTGAATTAGACTACCGCCCGGTCACTTGTGACGTTGTCGTGTTGTGAGAGTCCTCGTGCTGACGACTCTACGTTAGCGAAGGTTTCCGTCTGCACCGTCCTGTCCAGACGAAGTCTGAGACTCCTATGTTCCGTGAAAGGAAGAGGTGGCTTCCCTGAAGACCGTGTTCATGCCCGTCTCGATTCCCGGTGCACGAGGACTTGTGTACAGTACGTTACGCGACACCAAACTGTCGCCGCTACCTCCACGAGGATTGCCCCGCCCCCCCTCCCCGCCATGTATTTCGTGTCACCCGACCCTCGGACGTTTCCTACCCCACCTGGGACCTCGGAATTCCACTCATTTGTGTCGGGTCACTTTCCTCCTTTCTCCGGTGTATGTCTAAGTCCCTCCCCTTCGGAGGTTGCCGATCCACCCTATTACACGCCTCAGTAGACTTTCTTACGAGTCTCTTGTCTCCGTCTCTCTTGTTCCCGAATCCGACTTAGTGAGTTGTGACTCACACTGAGTCCTCCTTCCCTCCTTAAACCGACTCTCGTACAGTGACGACTGGAGTCCACTTCGTCCTACACCTCCCGCCGGATTCCCCCACTGTCTCCCTTCGCCGGGGGACCTTCGAAGTAGACCGGCGCACACCTTGGAACGTGTGTTTTTCGTACGGAAGTGAGGACTTCACTCACTGTTCCTTCTCTCTTCTTTAAAGAGATCAAGAGTCCAAATCGACTATTTTCTCACCCTGGACTCAGAGTGCCTTCGATCCAGAATGTCGGTGGGCGTCTCATTATTCCGTACCGTTTCAAGTCCGTCCGTTCAAGTGTGTTGACGCAGGGACTGCCGTCGTCCGCTCACGTCTGACGGGAATGCATCGACGGCAAATTAATGAATAAGGGGGAGGTAAAGAAAAATAAGAGTGGGGTCGTAACTATTCTTTTCGAGGACAAACATGGTCACAATTTCCAACATGATTCTCCACAGTCGTCTGTTATTATGATAAAAGACCTACTTTAAATTGTTGTGACAAAACGAGAGTACCAAAGATTACAATGACTAATAGGTAAATAATGACACTGAGGACTAAATCAAAGGAAAGTTTTATTTCCATGATATTGTTTTGTCATTTGACTAAATTTTTTTTTTTGTCATTTCCTATGTTCATAGTTCTATCCTGTACTGTTTCTATTTCACCGTCAACATTCCCGTTGGACCAGAACGGGACACTAGGAGAAGTCTCCCTTCTGCTCTGGATGACGTCCAAGGTCCACCCCTTCGGTCACTTTCGGCGAGTCAGCACAGGCTGAGAAGTGTTGGGTTACCTGATGTGTCAGGTGCCTCAAGAGGTCCGGTCTTATGACCTCATACATGTACAAGGGAAGAAGTCCCTTAGAAGGGTTGGGTCCCTAGTTTGAGTCCAGAGACCGTAACGTCCACCTAAGAGATCGTCGACTCGGTGGTCCCTTCGAGTTTTTGTGACATCACCCGCCGGGTAGGTAAGAGGTCGCCTAGAAGGGTTAGGTCCTTGACTTGACCCCCAGAGGACGTAACGTCCGTCTAAGAAATGATCGACCCGATGATCCCTTCGGGTCCCTTCAGTCATCCGATCCTTTTAAACGTCCTTTGACGACCTTCTACCTCCCTCCTACCTCTCCGTAGGGGTTTTGCCACCTCTGATACGTCGCAAGGGAGCTTCGGGAGGTGTCCATTCACTTACCTCCATTAGTAAATGACCCATCTTTATCTTTGACCTCAAACCCCGGTTATGCCCCCTCTGTCTTCCTGTTTACTGTGTCCGTTGTGTGGTCGACCGGTCCTCGGAAATCAAACCACCGGTGTTCGTTCTATGTGTCTCTATATTCTATACGACTCATGCCCTGTATTCGTAGCTGTCCCCGTCGTGTGTCTCTTCCTTTAAACAGTCACCCTAAATTCTTGTGGACCTCCTATTTAAATAGTTTTTTTTTTTTTTCTTCTTGTGCACCTCAACCGACCCCCTCCCAAAGATACATCGTCCTGGTTGCACAGGTCTCCTCGCGTTCCCCTGATTGTAATTGACTCCGGGGTAGTACTTCCCTCCTTAGTTCGATACTCCTATTTCCGACTACGTGTCAGACCAAAGAGGAGAATCTAGAGAGGGTCCTTCTTCGAGCGCTTAATGTGTCGGTTCGGACATGGTCCACTCAAGGTCGTCCGTTCCCTGTCCTCGGTGGGGTGGGACTTCCTCTGTCAGACCGAGATCCCGTCACCCCGAGACAGTCGATGTTCTTACGTCCGGTGGTCTCCCACCTCGGTTCGTGTAGGGTGGTCCTCCTTTGTCGGCGTGTTTAAAGGGTAATTCACTACCATAAGACCTTTAGGAGTTCGTCACAGGGGTTCCGTTCTCCCTCAGTTTTATTTACGGCTTCCTACCACCCGAGACCTGTGTTGGTAAAAGGAAGTGGAAGTTCGGTACCCGGAAACCCGGTTCTTTCAATTTAAAAGACGAGTTTTTTTACTTATGAAAAAGATGTCTTTTAGACTGGGAAAATGAAACGAAGTAGAGATAAAATTTGGTCATACAGATACTGTCTTCGGTTTTGTAGGAAAGCTCGGACATTCTTGACCCATCCATTTGAGGAGTCCGTTGAAAGTCTTCGGTAAGTAAGGATGACGTCGTTCTTGTGGACCCTTTGGTTGTTCTTAGAGGTTAGACAATACCCGGTTCTTTCTCTCCGTGACCACTCGTCGCGACACACTCTCGGTCCTACTGAAAAGATTCTATGTCTAGGTTGACCCAACGGTGGAGTTCATTTGACCAGGGTGTCAATCAGCGGGGATCGGACGTGACAGGGTCGCGGACCATAGTTAGAGGTCTGTGGTGCCACCGGTGTTGCCCGGGGAAGAGAACAGTGGAAGTGCTGACAGTAAACGACACAGACCACGAAGGGACTAGACAGAGCGCCAAGACTACCAGTCGGAGGGGGTATGTACGTCGACCCTCGGGATCCCGGTAGAGATGAAGTGAGAACAGGATCGTGTGTCGTCCACAAATGACTTACTGAGTTCATGACTTCAGTGGGATGTGACTGGTGTGTGTTACCAGTGAGACCCCGAAAATGTAGTTAAAGTTTTGAGACCTTTTCCTTTGGTCGAACGTAAGAGTGTACCTTAGTACACTCTTACGTAGGGTAGACTCGACGTTCGGTACGAACCCCTGAGACGTCAGGTGTGCTGCAGGTGGTTCACTAATTCGTTGTGAACCCGTCCGTGACACTTTTTCTTACCGTCCCAACGACACTGGTGACTGTGTCCCGTACCCGTGAGGACACCACCCCTTCCATGTCTCTCTATTCCGAACACTACCGGACCCCTTCCGCGGTGACTGCGTCATTGTGTCCGTGTCCGGACCTCCGTCCTCTCTGTGGTCCCGTGCACGTCTCGGCTCTCCTCCTGTGTGTCCTCGTACACCGGTGCGACCGGAGTACAGGAGGGATTCAGGGACTGACGTCCCGTCCCTTCTGTCGCTTTCCTCGTTCCGCCCACCTTCTCCGTGACTCCAGACTAAGATCCCTGTGGCGCTCCATTTCTGGTATTTTCTTAGAGTAAGGACGGACCTTATATCAAAGTAGGAGTTGATATGGATGTGTGTCGTCGTACGACAAATGTCTACGTCTTCTACCCTACGCGCCCCTGTCCCATTTAGTACTCACACTTGTGTCCCACCGAGAGACAGACGAGGACTCAGGATGTCCTTTACTTGTCGAGAGTCGTGGTCTCGAGAGAAATCTCTCTCCGCCGACTTTTCAGTTTGAATATTTAGACGTCTATACCTCCTTAAATAATTAATTTAAGAGTACTGTTTCATATTTAACGGAAGTTGATTAAGTTGGTTTCAAAATGTCGACTTTCTAAGTTTTTACAACAGGGGACAAAGGTGTGACTGGACACCGACTCTCCGTCCTCGGGGGTCCATGACTCGACTCTGACCCCTTCCAGTTCCCTGTCCTTCTCCTAAAGTGGATAACAAAAGTTGGGTTTCTTCCGACTTCCTGGGGTGTCCCACAGGTTAAGACCTAGATGAGGGTTGTCCATAGAATGTCGTACAAGGGTCAAATCTCTTTATTCTTCTTTTTCTACTTCTTTTGAACCTACCAGTCACAGGACCAAGTTTCTGACTGACAACTCCGTGGTGTCTCACAGTGTCACCCTTGATAGTCACATTCCATTAACTATTACAATGTGGGATGGTATAAGTTGTTACAGGGTAGAGGGTGTCGGACGTAAGTCGTCAATGACAGTATTTTTCGTTTATGTCGACCAGGAAGAATAGACGTCTAAGGTGGTTGTCGGCTAGTTGTTTTAAATCCCCCCCCCCGCCTATAAGATCTTTCAAAATTTTTCGTTTTAAACTTAACCATCCGTGACCGTTGTGTCTTAAATGTGACAGATGTCAATGAAAGTATTACAAATGTAATGTAATCGATATTTATTGGATCTTTACTAAATTTCATATCCGTTCCTGTCTCCTGTACGTCAACCAATATACGTTTGAGATACGGTAGTTTAAAAGAAATAACCTCAGATCGACTAAATGTTACAACACGATCAAAGACAACATGTTGTTTCAATTAGTCAAGGTAAATATGTATATGGTTGAGAAAGAATTAAGACTAAGTAACCGACACAACCCAGAATCAACGTCCTATGTCTAGAAGGTAGAAGTGACATCGTACACCCTAGAAATCAGCGTTGTACGTTTGAGGGTCGACTCCGTACACCCTAGATCAGGGGACTAATTCCTTGTTTGGACTCGAGGGACGTTACCGCCACGTCTCAGGTTCGGTGGCCTGGTGATCCCTTCAGGGACTGAGACGAAATCTGAGAAGAGGACATTTCCAGTAATGTCTCATGACTCATCTCATGACTCATCTCGAGAAGCACAACGTGTCACCCAGGAATTTTCTAGAGATAGAATATATCTGGTCACGTATACAGTAAGGGTTAGAAGGCGAGAATTGGGAGGGGAGGGAGGGGGGTGACCATTGGCATTCACACAAGAGATGTAGATACTAAGATAAAGACAAATAATTGATTCAAGTGAACGTAGTTAAAAAAACCTAACGTGTATGTTCACTTTACTATACACGTTACTAGTGTACTATGAGAAAAAAAGGACTGAATGAAGAGAGTCGTACTATTAGAGATCCAGATAGGTACAACGACGTTACATTCTCTGAACTCGTGGAGACCTAAACCTACGGACCGTCACCCACACTAACACACAGGCACACAGGATTTTGCCTTAGGAGTTGTCTATGGTTCCCTGCCGACATGGTACATTTTAAGTTGTACCCTATCTTTTACACTCACTGTCTACAGAATTCCAAGGTCAAGATTCCAAATACCTCAACACGATATCGTAATCCGTGTGTATAAGGCATTCGTTGACCGATATCATTACGTTCTTATATTATAAAAAAGTTAAGTACAAAAGAAGTTTGTCAACATTTGACAACAACCCTATAATCATGAATGAAACAACAAACATGGATTGATAGGTTATTTGTTTGAACAATCCATAAGGACACCGGATTATACTAAAATTTTTCACTATACGACGATGACGACACTTGATTTCCTGCCCTTGGAGACCCGACTGATTACTTTCAATTCGACAGTCGAGCGAGAGACAGACAGACGTGACCCGGAGTGACGACGAGCGTCCGAAAGAGACCGCCGCTCTCCTCCGACGCGAGCGCCAGACCACACGTCCGAGACGTGACGTCACCGAAAGAGAGTGACGCCCCGTGTCCGAGATCCCGTGTGTCCGAATCGACGGACCGTCGTACACCTTAGAAGGACCTGGTCACTGACTTGGGAACAGGGGATGTGTCACCGTCGACATAAGAATTGGTCATTTGGTGGTCCCTTCAGGTTTTACGGTTAAGAAAAGGATACAAATGTCAGGGTACTAATTAATGAGGACGACACTTCCTATAACGAACGATAGTAAGGTTAAGTAGATTCCTGTGACCAATCGTCTGTTATGTTGACATTACAAAAAGTTTAAAGTTGTCTTTATAAAAGAAAGGACCTCTAATCCTCCACTCTGTCTGTACCCTCTCCGAACTCAGATCCGAAGACTTTCATTGGTTCTCTCCTGTTCTCTTTCTGAACTAAGGACCTCTAAGTCAGGGTCGAGACAGAGGCCTCTCTCCGACTGTCAATGTGAAACATAAACGTCAAGGTGGAACTGAGGACCGGAGGGTCTCCCGGGTGTTCGGGTGACTGGGGTGGAACTGAGGAAGGGCAGGTAAGTGAGCGGAGACTTAATTTCACTGTACCGTGTATCCGTCATTCTACGGTCTCTTCCGTCCTCTTTACGTCCAATTGACCCTTCGGAGTGTTTGAGAGGACACTCTATGTCACTGCTATGAGTTGTAGACACGATCCTGGATCTTTTCGAGCAGTCATCGATTGACGACGAAGGACCCGACTACGGGACATGACTTGTGAATGAATTGGGAGTTCCGTTCGTAGGTTCCCTCCACCACCGTAATGGCGGAAGTAGCAGGGCCGTTGTTTCGTCGTATCACCCACCACTAGACCAGTCGTCCTCCAGCGGGTCCCGACACACAGAGAGCTCACGAGACAAAGTGTCGACGAAGACAAGTGCTTCGCGTCCCCGTTTCCGGGTCAGGTGACGACCCGGGTCTCTCACGCCAAATCGACTTCCGTGGGTGAAGGTATAGGACCGTACAATAAAGAATTTTTTAAATGAACTCGACACGACCGGGCAACAATGACGTACCCGAAAGAGATCGACTCCGTTCGTCCCCGAGGAGAGACCGACACGACACGCCCGAAGAGTGGCGTCGGCGAAGAGCAGCGTCGAGGGTCCGAGACCTCGCGACCGAGACGTCACCACGGTGTCCCCGAACCGACGAGACGTCGTACGCCGTGGAAGGGTCTAGTCGCTGACTTGGACACAGAGAACGTGACCTTCCGCTTAAGAAATCGTGACTCGGTGGTCCCTTCGGGAACCGTACATAAATTAGTTGTCTGAACGAGAGAGACGTCTTCGTCGACTTCCAGTATACTGGGAGTTCATTTAATCCAATCGAAGGTTTCTTGAAGTGGGCACGTTTGCTTGGTTTCAGTTCTATTGAGAGTGTCGTGGACCGGTAGACACTGAACCGGTTGTAGTATCCACTTTAGTCGTCGTGTGAGGGGACGACTACGGCACCCCTCGTCCCAGTGGGTTCCCCTCACCTCTGGTTTAGTAAATACGAAGGGTTCGTCATTTCCCGACCTCCCCGACACCGAAATTGACAAAAGTACGGTTCTTTTTTTCGACCGGTTACGGCCTACTGGGGTCACAGAGGACTTACATATTCGACTGTCATCGTGCGGAAGTTTGTTTCCTCTAGGGGAGGAGTGATGATGTTCCAAGAAGATATTATTATTCCTCTGTGTCTTCCGCTATCCCCTGGAACTAAGACCAATTTTTTTTTATTGTTTTTTGGGACCGTTAAAGAGTAATGATAAATTACACGTCGTTTAGCATCGGACAGGATCCTTGTAGAAACAACTTTACAATCAATGTTACCAATACCTTGTGGTGATAGTCTTTCGTACAAGGAGGACCAGGGTCTCCTCTTCGACGAAGGACAAGTGTCACTTCCGGGCAAAGTGACACGCTAGACACAGCCACCCCTTCGTGTTTGTCCTAATGAGAAGGTAGACTGGCCGAGTCTGCCGACCACTCTTGTCGTTAGCACAGTAGTCGGTCTGACTCCACAGACCTCCGACCGGTCACCGATACGTGACTCCTTCGAGCGTCTTCGGAATTAGGAGGAGGGACGTCGAACATGTACGGGACTGGGGGCCTGAACGGTTCGTCCCGGGGTAGTGGAGTCTCAGTTCGACCGTCACGGAACTCTGGCCGTCGAGGGCCACCTTTACTCAGTCGGTACGACGATTCGTACGTGTCTGAGTGAGTACGAGAGACAGGGGGTGACCTCCCTTCGTCCGGGTACTCCTGGGACGTCGGCCTTCTCATCCTGGGTCTTCCGACCCGTCCGGTGTTGGGGCGGTTAGTCTTTAGGTGAGCGAGACAATCTTTGGTTAGTCGTCTTTGTGATGTAATCTCCGTCACTTTTTACACATGATAGAAATTGAAGGGATACTTTCGACGGTCGTCGACCTCCATGTTATTTTCCAAGGTAACAATGTATGCCGAATGTAGTACCGCAACTACCAATTTAGACCTGTCTACTAAACACTTAAATTTCACAAGGACTCTACCCGTATGTCAATTTTTCTTTTGTTTTGATGATTTTGTATGTAGTCGTACCCCTCCGATTAAAAAGGGTCTCTCATTTATATCAGTAGAGACGTCCTATGTGTCAGAAACATTGTGAAGTAAGACGACAACGACATAGTACTTTCGTCGGACGACTGTTAGGCCCCTGCTCCTTAACGCCGACACACAGTCATTTTAAGTCTGATCACCCGTCCGGAATCAAATGTTGGGCAAAGTATCTAAAGATCTGAAACACAGTTTTACTTCCTTGACATTCACTGTCCTCACGATACAATCTTTTCGTCTACTTTAGTGTGTTAATGTCTACTTGAATCCATTTCTGTCTGTTGACCCACACATGTACCTTGGTATTTTACCTTCACTCTGTGCCACCGTCGAGACACCCACTGATATGGATGAAGGTAAATTTTTGGTTGGTCGGTTGTTATACGGGGGGAGAGTGTTCAGGGGTGACTGGAGACGACTCTACCAGAAAACTAGACAGACGGAGAAATGGACCACTCGACCGGAGGTCCGTGACGAAGGGTTTCGTCGGAACTGGACGGGTTCAGATGTTTAATCTCCGACCTTCTGACTGTCTTTGTATTAGACGGTAGTTAAGTTTGAGAGGTAAGGGTGCCTGGATCCAGATTCCAACACGGGAAGTATCCATTCCGTTCTCACTGTGAAAGAAGACCAACGGAGAAAATTTCAATAATGAGGATGGTCAGATAGACGGAAATGAAAATTTGGAAAATAAAAATCACTAAAATAAAAGGTTTTTTCGACAAAACTACATACATTGTGATTCTAATTGGGTGTGATGTTGTGCATTACGGTTCTCTTGTCTGGCAGTACAGTACGTCTTTTAAGGACGAGCGAAATTCTCCACCTGAGGTTGTACCGGTCTCTGTGTGTCTGGCGTTTCGGTTCCGTCCGTCTCTCCGGTGCGTGAAGGAGACGGATCTACTCTCGAAGGGTCATCCTTCCTTCGTATCCCTTGTTACGTCTTAACTTATTAGACGTTCCGTCGTTCTCACTCTCGACCACAAGTAAAGCGTTGTGTCTCTTTCACACTTTGCTTCTTTTGCAGACTCCTCACTCTTTGATCCTAGTCGGCTTGCTCCGACTGTCGTCACGACACCCACCGGACGTACGTCGGTATTTCGAAGACTCCCGCTACGATATGACCACGAGACCTTGGCCGTGTGACTGAGAGATCTTGGGAGGGTAAAGGTTGTTTTTCTATTTTTCGTTGAAGTACTAGGAGTACTTGTTTTAAATTTTGATTTTGATCATGTTCTTTCTGTTGACACCACAAAGATCGTGTGGCTTGTGGTCCTTTTGTGCAATCACAATTGGAAGTTCGATCACCAGTTTTAGCTCGACAAACCCTTAAACCCTCCGGTTCTCCTTCCATACTTAACGTCTACTACTTGGTGGACGTTGTCCGTTGTCCTTCGTGGTGTGCCCCCTCTCCGTCAGATGACAGACACCGACTTTACAAGGTCTTGTACGGTCGAGTGTCCGTGTGTCCAGACGAAATTCACCTTTGTCGTTGTAGGGTTGAAAAGGGTGTTTCAGTAAGGGACTTTACTCTTCGTCAGAGGTGTTCTTCCGGTTCGATTTTCCACTCTCTATAGGGTGTTTTCGCATAGTACCGAGACTCGAAGAGAGGTTTCGTCGTCTTACCTTCGACTCTCCCTCTGAGTTTTGATGTGACTTGACCCTGAAGGGACCACCAGGGCAATACTCCCGTGAGGGTTGCGTCTCCCGGGTCCGGACAAGGGATCAGTCCCTCGATCTGGGGTGTACGGTGTTGATCTCGAGTGTACGACGTTGATCTCTGGGACTCACGACGATTCATTCATAAAAAATTTTGACGTGAACGACCCCTGTCTTCCCCGGGTCCTTCTCCCGATTGTGTTCTCGAAGGGTTCTGTGGTACTGGGGTTGGAGAAGTCGGTACTGGTGTTCCTCCGTCCTTGTCTACGTGACTAGTTCCTGTTCCCGTGTGTTACTGAGCCCGAAATCGCTTCGTCCTCTCGGATCAATGGAACTACTTCTCGTCTACGAATACCCACTGGAGAAGAAATTACTATGATGGGAGACTGGAAGTGACACTTCGACTTGAAATTTTCTTTTTAGACTCTTTTTCCTTAATAGACAGTAATAGTCCGTGAGAGTTCTCCTCCTAGGTCGATCCTACTGGACAAGGGGAGTGGAAAGTGGTCCATGTCTTGAGTTTATTATCGCTCGACTGTTACAGACTTGATCTATAGGTGACGGTTCCCATGTCGGTTCCGACCACGAGACTCTCAGTTCGACGTGGTCCCTTTATCTGGCTCCCCGGGACCGGAGGTTTTACGTGACTGAAGGTCTGTCCACGAAGAGAGTCCGTTCCCATTCGGTGGAGGTACACGACGTTCCTCCAGAGATGGGAGTCCTTTGTGAGTCACAACTGAGACGGGAGTGTTAGAGTGGTACAGTCGAACTCTTCCTGCACACCTAAATTTGTTGGTTGGAGGAGATCTAGAGTCATTGAAAGTCTCACGTTTCGGTTAGTTCCTGTTTTGAGTTGTGACGAAATCTACTCTTGTCGTTCCCTTCGTTTTTTTTTTTTTTTCGACTGTCCCTAGACAAAGAAACATTTTTGACTACAAAAACAAACAGTAATTAAGGTGGATTGAAGGTGGTTTCATTGACTAAGTGTCTTCAGTTTACGGGGTTGAGACTGTCTGTCCTTCCACCTATGTCCACGACCTCTCTTGTCCAGTTTGGAGTGGTTCGTGTATACTAGAGAAGTCGGTGACACGAGACCCGTCTCCCCGGAACGGTGTCCGTCACGAGACGGGACCCCCTGGAGTCGACGTCGACTTAGAGTGTCCGAGTCTGGGACGACGTGTCGGGTTCAAATGAGGGACCGTCTGTGTCAGTCCAGTCGAACAGGATTCACAGGTGAATCCTTTCATTTCCAACGAGTGACCACTCCTCGAGAGTCGGGTAGTCTTCGGTTTTGGGGACGGGGTCACGTGTCTGATGGTGTGAGGGTTACTTGGGTGTCATAAAGGACCTTGAGAGACGGTGAAAAGATAATTATAGTCTTTTTTATGAATTCCTACACCTTGATTGTATGTGGTGTACTTCGAAGTTTGGTTCCAGGTCACGTGTCTTACTGACTTATTTTTTTACACACGTGTGTGCAGAGACCGACCCTTACGGTGGACGTAAGTGACCTAAATCATTGACCAAAAGGGTCACGTACCCCTTTCGACCTCTGGGTGTACGACCCGTCTAACTCCGGGCAGCGGGAAGGGGTAGAGAGGTGCCTTGAGAGACCTTAAGACTCAGGAAGATCTGAGGTACAGTCCATACAGAGTGGATCCTCTCTCGTTTCGACTTGTCCCGGTCACTGGGGTGATAGAAGAGACCCCAGAGTCACGTGAGGGTGGTTGCTAGGGGTGTTGAGACACGTCGAACCCTGGACCCCGGTTCTCGGTCTGTCTTCTCCTCGTTTCTTTGCCAGAGGAGGGCAAATTGGTCCTTGTGTCTACCCGACGGTACATTAAGGGTAGGGGGTGTGCGGAATGTGTCTACTCTACACCGACCCGGGGAAGGGAGGTGGTCAGATTGTGAGTCACCTCTTCGTTTCCGAAGTTCTCCACGAGGGTCCGGAATAATTCTGTCTTCCTGTCTTTACTCTTTCTCTTAGGTCGACTCTTAAGTGGTTTTTTTGTCGTCCCGGGTTTTCAAAAGTCCTCAGGAGTCTTCAGTCTCTTCCTGGACCATCTTCTACCGTCACATCCGTCGGAGTGTCTCTTTCTTTAAGAAGTGAGAATGTGTAGGATAGATGTACACAGACTGTCTTTATTTACACTGGTAAGTTCGTGGAAGTAAAAGAACATCGGTCTAATATTACGATTTTCCACTTCAATTGTCGCATAAAGCACCTTGGGTTATATGAGTTTTAAGGTAAAGTTACACATTGGTATTTTCTTTGACTCTGTAAAATGTAAAAAGTATGATTTACAGAATTTAACCACACATGCGGTGTGGAAGTCGTGTAGAGTTAAGTCCTCGATTTAAAAGTAAGTTTTATAAACTAGACACACATGTAAAATATTTCAAACTGTAAATTTCATCTAAGTGCCTGAAGGGACCTCCAGGTCACCAATCCCGAGGTTGGAAGGTGACGTGTCCCGTTCCCAAGCTAGGGACCAGCCCCTTGATTCTAGAATGTATGGTACAATGTACCGATTTCTTTCTTTTTTTATCTACGTGCACGGGTTCTACAAGGTTTGTATGAATTTTTCAAGAGGTTTTAATTTACCACCGTGGTCAAAATTTAAAAATTAATCTTAAGTAATTTTTAAATTTTAAGTCAAGGAGTCAGCGTCAAGGTGTAAAACTACTCCGGATTTTGGGGTTACTCCAATCGTGACTGTAACTGACACTTCTACGTCTTCCGAGGAGGACATCTTCGATCCATCCGACCCCGTAAGTACAGTCTTTGAGTCGAGACCCCGGTTTCTTGGGTCTGGTGATGTGTAAGTCCCAACCAAACGGGGATCAGTAAAGTTTGGGTAGTGGAAGTAGTGGGTGTCTAGGTGGACATTAAATGTAGTTGAACGAAAAATATTTAAATAAATAAATTTTCTTTTACGATTGTATAGTGTACACTACACAGTTGGATAAACTTACCCTCCGTCTGTAAAAAACTCTGTTGTAACCTTAAGAATTATACCTTACGTTAATAACAACTAAAAGGTATTACAAATGACACCAAATTATCCTGTTACGGGAATAAATTTTATTTTATTTTATCTTATTTTATTTTATTTTTGAAGTCATCCGAAGATATAATAAATAGGAAAATAACACCCTTTTATGTGTAATGTACTTTAAATGGTAAAATTGATAAACGTTCCACCGAGTCACCGGTGCACCCTAAGAGTCCTCTGTGACCAAGTAAGGGACCCGACCCTTCTAGGGGACCTCCTTCCGTACCGTCGGGTGGGGTCCTGAGGACGGACCTCTTGGGGTCCCTGCCTCCCCGAACCGCCCGACGTCAGGCACCCCAGTGTTTGTCAGCCGCCCCAGTGTTTGTCAGCCGATACTGACCGTGCAGACTCGTGTGTACTCTCGTATGTCAACTCACGGTGATTCGTGTTGGTGTGTCGACCGGTTGATAGCGGTGAGAGGTTGAGTTCCTGTAACAAGTAGAACGTTTTGGCTTTGAGGTGTGGGTACTTTGTGATTGAGAGGTAAAGGAGGTGGGAGGTCGAGGATCCTTAGTGGTAAGATGAAAGGCAGAGATACTTTGGTTAATGAGAGTGATGGATTACGTTCACCTTAGTGTTTCGTAAGCAGGAAGACATTGACCTAGAAAAAGAAGTGTATTGCAGGAGTTCCAAGTATGTGTATCGTACAGAGTCTTACAGGAAGGAAAATGCCGATTTATTATAAGGTAGTACACCTATCTGACATAAACAAGCAAGTAGGGAGGTGCCGTTGAACCCGACGAAGGTAGAAAACCGGTAATACTGGTTATGAAGATACGTGTACCCATGTGTTTATAGACGACCCTCAGGGACGAAAGTACTTTTGTGGAAATAAGACTTTCTCTACGAACGACTTCATGTACTCCATTTTATAGTGTGGACGTTGGATGAAAGTTGCTGACCCCACCCTCCTTTGGACACGTGACTTTTTATTTTGTTTGCACCGTTTTATAATTAACCACTTAGATGAAAAACTTCGATACTTTTTAAAGTTTTCTTTTTCAGTAATTGAACTTTTGTTCGTGGTCGACGATTCTTCTCTTTCAGGCACATTTTTTTTCCTGTTACTTTCGTTACAACCGTACTGATGACCGGGTTCTAAGACTGACCGTAATCTTCACGTGGTTCTCTCTAATCGTTGTCGACTGTGAAAAAGGTGTTTCACTTGTCTTCGTGACTCCCTCTGGCTTTTGCGTTGACGCGGGGAGAGACTCCTGACGACCGGGACCGTGAACGGTTTCAGTGAGGTGAATCCCCAATCCGTAGGGTGTTAAACCCTTGTGATGACTCCCCAACCTCTCGTTTAAATAGTACCTCCGATGGTGTCCCTGTTTCGTTCTGGTTCCGCCCCGTCCCGCCCGCACACGCCTGTTACCCCAGTCTGGGTTTCTATTAAATTCCCGTGTTTAGGGTCGACAACTCCAGGTTTCCTTCTGGTCTTAATTGACTACTCGGTAGTATTCTGTTTGAACGTAGACCCGTATCCTCGTCTCGTGTCGTCTCGACTCATCGGTCCGACTCACTCCGGTAAGTCCTGTGGTACGGGTCTCTATTCTCACGGGGTTTAACTTTAGGGACGGTCCCTCCATCTGTCTCCGGGACCTTAGTCGTCGGAGGACTTACCGCCCGCTGTGGTGTCTTTGTCCGACCTCCGTGTTCACACCCAGTGCCAGAGTCCGTAGTGCCGACGAGGACCCAAAAGTTACTCGACCGACCGTTGGACCCCGTTCTCATCCCTCTGAGTTTGGTATCTTAAAACAGGAGGTTCTCAACTTATTACCTATACTTTCCCCTCCTTCACCTTTTATACAGTCTTTTGCAATTTACACTCTATGTGCTTCAGTGACTTTCTCTCAAAATCTATGTGTAGTTCTGTGCCTTCCTCTTAAAATCTAGTTCCGTTTTTTTTGGTTTTCTTTTATTTAAAGTTTCTTCTAAGGTCTCGGACCCGATACTAGGACGTCCCGGGGGTGCAAGGAGTATTGATCTCCCACCCCTGATCTTGTGTTCAAAATCAATATTTGAGTCGAGGAAGGGTCTCCGACAAAACACCTGTTCCGTCTTAAGTCGGTCTTGATGACTGGGACGGGACTCGGGAGGTGTTTGAGCCCACCGAGGAGGGTGATTATATTTCCTTGTGCCTCGGTAAGACGTAAAGGGAACAAGACCGGAGTCGTCGACCACGATGCGTCCTAGCACACGACGTGGTCCGCCTACACTCCTTCAGTCGGGTACTCCCACCGAGTCTTATCCCACCTCCCGTGACTGGGTCCGTCTACCTCCTTCCGTCTCGAGACTCAGGTGGGAGTTGCTTACCGTACTTACTCGAGAAAGTAACCGTTTCCTCTCACACGTCGTCACGGTAGACGATACCCCTCTCTTTCCAGTCTCTTGTCCGTGACGCAGGAGTCGGGAGGTCTCAGCCCACTTTTGGTGGTGGACCGAGAGGTGGGACGGTTCCGACGACCTCGTCCGTTCCGGACTTGTGCTTCGACGTTGTGCACTCGATGTCAGAGACGTTGTTCACCCCTTTGGTTTCACGCCTTGGTAGAGTTCTAGCGAAGTATTGAAGGTTGAGACCGACGGGACAAGTTGAGGTGTAGGGGTTGAGTGGGGGTGGGGTTGGGGCAAAGAGTCGAATCTGTAATAATCGTGGGTCTCGGTCGCTCCCATCTCTACGAAGTGGTTCTACGGAGGTTTACTGAGGTCGTCTCTCGATCCGAAGAATGGTTGAATTTTAGTCTTTTATCCGTCCGTAGTAAAGGGGTTGGGGTTTGACGATTGTCCTATCGAGTTCGACTACTTTAGTTCTCTTACCTTCGACCCTTTCCACACCAAACACCTCCGGTGACGAGAGAGGGGGACCCCGTGGTGGGTAACGGTTCTGGTATAGGTGTCTCTCTCCTTCCGGGTCCCGTGAGAGAGAGGTGCACGGTTTCCCCAAGTCCAGTTCCTTCCCAAGGACTCCTTCCTTAAGTGGAAACAGAGAACCTCTCCGTCCTATTCAATTCAATTTTAGTGGACTAGAGGTCCGAGTCCGACCCCATCTCTCAATGTGCGAACTTGTGTTCTTAAAGGTTACTATCTTCGGAGATTTGTTTCAAAACTTTGGGTCTCTTACCTGTAAAATGTCCTCTGGGTAAAACCTAATTTTTATTCGAAGGTAGTTGTGGGGGTTGTGGGTGGGTTTACTGTAAATTTTGGTCTGATTGGACTGACGGTACGACTGACTAATAACCTTCACCTGAGTTTACTTGAGTTACAACTTTTAAACCGCGACCTGGTAAATTTAAGAGAAGTTTGACGTTGTTTGAATATTGCCATAAAAACTACACGGAAGTGATTAGGACAATGGTACAATCTCGTGTTTTTATCTTAGACAAGGAAACCTCAAGTGACCAACGGTATCCTTACCGTAGTTTTACATAATATGAAAGTCCACATCTTTGCGTGGTATCCACGAATTCTTCTTTTTGGGAATAGTTTGGGTCAAGTTTGAGTTTAGGGAAATTTTTATTTACCCATATTCATATGGTTCTTGTGTTGAGCTTGTCGACACGAGGTCCAGATCCCTTCTTTCTCTTTAAAGTGAGTTGTGTTTGTGTCTTGTGGTCCGGACACCTTCTGGGAGGGTACTTTATGTCGGTTGGACCGGGTTGATAGGACTGGTCCTGGGAGGTGTGGGACGGGGGTCGGACCCGTGTGTGTGGTCTCCGTTGTCTCGAGTACGTGTGTGTAAGGGTGAGGTTCGGGGCAGAAGATAATAAGGACTAAATAAGGTAAAAGTCTACCTGGGTATAAACTTTCGTATTCGAAATTGAGGGTCATCTAAGTTCAAGGGATCACTCAATCCGAGTGATGGAGATCACTCATTCCTGTCTCTATATTCGATAATATCTAGACTGAAGTTGGGTTCCGTACTAAACTTTGTAAAATTTTTCACAAGAAATTTTTCTCTTTTCGGATAACGTAATGTCTTCATTGCCAGGGGTCGTCTGGATCTACCTTTCTCTATCCGTGCTACCGTGATGTCTGGGACGTCTTGGGGTTTAGTTCCCCAAGACTTTTCCCGACTCGAACGAGGAGAAAGAACAATTTGACGGAGACACTGGGTTGACGTCGAGAAGAGTGATTGGCCCTAGATAGACCGGACAGGACGAAGAATGAAAACGAAGGAAGTGATGTGTCTACACACGATTATATTGTGCATGAACACAACACACTCATACATTCCTCTACTACAACTTCTAATTCTTGTTCCACTTTTGGTTGACCAGGTCAGACCGGTTCGTCGTCTCCGGACCCCTATTGACCCATATTGGGACAGTAAACTCCACGAGGATCAAATCCACTTTTGAAACCTAAACGATGTCAAAAGTTGTTTGTGGTACGACACATAGAGAATCGAGATGTCCGAGAACCCTAAGTCGTCCTTCTGTGGATGGGAGTACCCGAATGTAAGACCGACTCTCCACCCCGTTACCTCTGTCTGTCCGTTGGTTCTGGATTTTGTTGTTGATTTTAATACACTACATATAGCTTTTTTCTTTACTATCCCCCGTATACCGTAACCTCGAAAATGTTCATTGATGAGGAACCCCGAAAGTGTTTTTCGTTCTGCCACCAAAGACTCGAGAGGGGTAAAGTAGATATAATACACAAGTTCCTTAGATCGACTGTGTAAAAGAGGTAATTTTATAGATTAAGCACACGTTTAATGAGATTTCTACCGAAGGGTCCAGACCTAGATAAAACTTGAGTCCCCGAACACCGAATGAATTTTGGTGTCGAAAGTAAGTCACTGTCTGAGTGGAAATTTCTATTACTTTTTCCTGTCTTAATTAAATGGAATGTCTTAAATGTATATACTGTTTTCTTGAGTAATTCGGTCAAGGTATGATGTTTAAGTGAAAAACGGATGTGTAAATAACGTGCGTGCGTGCGACTCAACGAAGTCAACGCAGGTTGAGAAACACTCGGATACATGACGTCGGACGGTCCGAGGAGACAGGTACCTTAAGAGGTCCGTTTTTGTGACGTCACCCAGCGGTACGGGAGGAGGTCCCCTAGAAGGGTTGGGTCCCTGACTTGGGCTCACAGAGATTACAGAGGACGTAACCGTTCGTCCTAGAAGTGGTGATCGCGGTGGACCCTTCGGGTAAGTGTAAGGACGTCTCAGCACAGACTCTCCGTTCAGTAGGAACTAAGGTGGGGAGTCCGTCCTATGTTTCTGTCGTTTAGGATCCAAATGGAACAATGTCGGTCTTCTTACGTCAAGGAAGACCATGTGGTCAATGAACCGACCGTTATTGTTTTACTACCCAAAGGGACCACCGAGTCGTCATTTCTTTGGTGGACGTTACGTCCTCTGTGTCCAAGTTGGGGACCCAGTCCTTTTAGGGGTCGTCTTCCTTTGCCGTTGGGTGAGGTCATAAGAAAGGACCCTTTAGGGTACCTGTCTCCTCGGACCGTCCGATGTCTGATACGCCACGCTGTCCTGAATCATTGATTTTTGTTTTACTAAGGGATTTATTTACAGTGTCAAACATTCGGAACGGCTTACTGTTGAAGAATCAACTAGTTTCGGTCTAAAAAGTAAAGTGTTTGTATAAGGTGGAAATTAATCCTCTCGTCCAGTTTTTCTCATGGGATCATTATTGTTCGGTGACAATGTAAGGGATAGGATTAGCAGATAGAGTCTTAGGAGCCCTCAGAGTGTCGAGGGTACACGGTTTTCATTTTTACACGGAAGTGGACGCCTCCACGGGAGTGTTGGGGATAGGTGCTGACGACTGAGCCCCCTAAATTAGATGTGGGATCCCCAGAGGAGAAACGACGACCTTTCAGGGACAGTAATAAACCTGATTCGTTACGCGACACTTCTTTGGACGGTTTATGTCGTGACACTCGTGTACTCCGTTCGTGTTTCTCGGGTTGGACTTCGCCGGGTCCGGAACCCAAAGTGTCAGAGTCCGACGTCTCCTAGGGTCGTTTCCTTCTGCTCGTGTAGACAGGAGGAGTGACCCGTCCCTCTTCCCGCTCGTGGAGGAAGACCTAAAGTCACGGGGACGTTCCCGACCAAGCGGTTCTGGTGGTACGGTCACGTGTGCACCCCCAGGACTGTTGTCGGTAGATGGTGACTACGGTCGTCGAGTTCCCCCGGTTCTCTTCGTGGTGAGCTCAGTTACTGTAGGTCTATCTTTTTTTAGGTACTTATTATTTCAGTGGAAATTGAGTTTTGTTCTAATCGACTTGGAGTCTTTTGTCACATTTTGGCTTCGACCCCTTTGGTACTTCGGGTTGTTGGTGTCATCGATAAGCCTTCTCCCTCCACCAAGACCGGTGAACTTCCGGGTCTTCCCACCGTAGTCCATTCCGATGGTGTCTCGGGTTGTGGTGACTCTTCTGTTCGAATAGAGGCAAGGACCCTGTGGTCTAATCGTCGTCGGGTGACTTTCGTCTCTCCTCGTCAACTTCCGTGTCCTCCTTCGTTGTCGACCGTTACGCTATCGTCTGTTCCTCTGTTAATGCGACGAAATGATTTCCTTTTTTCTCGGTTGTTAAATTGACGGTGGTACCGTCTCTTGTTGTCGGAAACCAGTGGACACGTCTGGTCTTCGGTAATCAGACGTCACTTGTACTAGTTATATGTCGATCAGTGGACTTTCTCCATTCCATGTACGCAATTAAAAAAAATTAACACCATTTTATATGTATTCCCAATGTTAAAATTTCACATTTCAAGGTGTCGTACTCCGTGTAAGTGTCAATAAGTTGGTAGTGACGGTAGGTAAAGGTCTTGAAAAAGTAGAAAGATTTGTACTTGAGACGGGGGTAATTTGTTCTTGCGGGTGAGGGGAGGCGGGGAGTCGAGGACCGTTCGTCACAAGAAAAAGGAGAGGGATGTTTATTCGGACGACGTCCGTAGCGTATCCACTCCAGTGCGTCACAGACGGGACACAGACCGAAGGAATTGAATCGTCCCAGAAATTCCAAACAGGTACAACATTGGTGCAGTCTTAAAGGAAGGAAAACGTCCACTTATTACAAGGTAATATACCGCTACGGTGCGAAACAAATTGGTAAGTAGTTCACCTGTAAACCTGACGAAGATCGAAAAACGATGACACTCCTCACCGTCATGCTCGTTACCACTCCCGTGTCGAGAAAGACGGAGTCCTGTTTCTAAGACCATCAAGTCAAGTCTTACACCAGGTGGAGGTTGACTGACCGTCTTTGCCGAAGTTGTGAAG
Source organism: Capra ibex (assembly GCA_006410555.1). Classification (NCBI taxonomy): domain Eukaryota; kingdom Metazoa; phylum Chordata; class Mammalia; order Artiodactyla; family Bovidae; genus Capra; species Capra ibex. Next base: position 89,493,846 of record SJYO01006231.1, read on the forward strand.
TCAGTCAGTCCCCGGACGTAGGGTTTAAAATTGTTCCGGGTTTATATCGGGTTTATCAATTGACCCGAAATTATTATTTGGTCTGGTGGTAAGGGAGACAGGAGTGTGATTCTTCCACGAGATGTTACTTCTATCGTTTCCTTTTTAGGTCATGGTCTAAATTTTGTCACGGAAATTCGGTTCGTACGGGTCTTCTCAGACACTGAACGGGTCACATACAGAGAGAAGTGTTCTGACACGTCGAAGGTCTAAGAGTTATGAGTCGTGAGTTGAACCCCACTGTAGACCCATTTGTTATCAAATGTCTGCACATGTCAACCGTCGTAGACCTTTTGTAAAAATTTTTCCTTTCTTTTATTTCTGCGGACCCGGAGAGGAGTCTCTCAGGCCACTGTTCTCAGAGTCCATTCCCGGTTCATAATCCTAAGAGTGTACGAGGGTTCCCCCAAGAATTGTAAGTCCGGTTCTGACTGGGTGACATGTTTGGTTCTCAACCCCACGGTTGCGGTCCTGTGTGGTCACCAGACCTCAAGAGTGTTTACATGAAGTGTTGAAAGAGGTTGATATACGACTCATTTTGTGTTTACTTTTGTGGTTTCAGATTTCAAGAGGAAGGGGGACGTAAAGAAGTCGACATTGACTATTTTATTTCCAGACTTCCACGTTCAAGTGTCTTCTCTTTCTGTACGACCGGAGATGTTTGTGTAGACAGTATGACAGACACTGGAGACGGTTGATCCTCCTTTTGGTGGAACACGTCTCTAAAGGACCCAGGAGCAAAGGAAAGGTTAGGTCTTCGGTGCCTCTGTCCTTCTCCTTATGCTAAGGTCCCGGTCGTGACTTATGTTGACTTTGAACCGATATTAAGGTCCCGATTGAAGACCCACACCTTAAAGGGAGAAGGGTGACAAAAAAAAGGTTTTTTTCAAAAGAGTTATATGGTGTCGTTGGATCCCGTCCGAGGACAAGGTTTCCAAGTAGTTCATCGAGAACCCTACAGAGACGTCCCAAGGGTCCCTTCTTACGACATTTTCTACCGACCCACGGTTCTGATTAGGTTTTACTTGGCCGACTAAAGGAACCTCGGATCCCGAGATTATAGACCGACTGTAGGTTCTAAGTAAGGGTCCTACGCCTCTCAATCACACTCCGTTCCGGACCTCAAACCCGGGACACACCACTTCACCGTTTCGTCAGTACCTATGTCAATTCCGATTACTTACCACCCCGTCCGACAGGTTCTGGGGTCTCCGGTCTCTTGTTTCTTGATTGTGGACACAAATTTTTCTCTTTTCTATTTTAATAAGAAGTCAATACTAGCAAAGGAGTTAACAGAGTTGTGAATTATGGTATGATGATGAGTAGAACAAATCTTAAAGTTTTAGTCCAGGGCCGACCTCCACGATGCTTATCCCGGTCACCGGGTCCCTTGTTCGGTGTGTCAACTTCGGTTTGGAACCATCTCAGACGGGTGAGGTCTCTTGGTCGTACGACTTCCTTCGACGTGGTGTTGACTTGAGGAGGACTTCAGACGCCCATAACAGGGACCGTCGAGTCCCGTGACCCGGGACCTGTCCTCGGGTTCCTAAGATCGGTCTTGGGTGGAGGATCAGGGGTAGAAAGAGTTTTTCTACGAACGACGATGAGTGTATACATGGTAAGACTGTGTAGACTGCAGAAGAAAAGTGCTATGATCCGGAAGGGACAGATTTTTGTGGGACGGGAGGTGTCGAGGGGTAGGACCGTGTGGTGAGAGGAAGTTCTTCGGAAACGACTCAGGGGTTGGGGAGGGGTGGGGTTCACACGGCGTCCACCGAAAGGGTTCTCAAGGACGCCGGTCTAAAACAGAATAGTGTTAGTGTCCTAGATGAATGATGACTCTTTGATCTGTAAATTCTAGAACCTGGTCCCGTTCCTACAGGAAAGACGAGAAAGAAAATTATAAATAATAATAAATAAATAACTGACGTGACCCAGAATCGACACCGTGAGTCGTGGAAGTTAGAAACAACACCATACATCCTAGAAATCAACTTCGTACTCTTGAGAATCAACACTGTACACCTTAGATCAAGGGACTGGTCCCTATCTTGGACCCTGGGGACGTGACCTTCCCGTCTCAGGATCGGTGACTTGGTGGTCCTTCAGGTTTCTACAGGAAAGAGTGGTGAGGAAGTTGTGACATGACATTCAGGATTGTTTACGTAATTCTTTTCCTTTATTTTTATGTCTGACCCTTCTTTGTTCTAACGGAAATAAACTTTTACCGTACTAACGTAGATGTCTCTTGGACTTTCTTCGTTAGTTTTTTTGGTGGACTTTTTTTTTGTTTTTTGTTTGTTTGTTTTTGGTGGACTTTGATTCTTCGTTAATCTCGTTTCAACATCCTGTGTCCCCATTACATGTTTTCAGTTGGTGGAAGGATATATGGTCGTTACTTGTGAACCTTTAATATTGGTGTCGCGTGTGTCTAGACAGTAGTGCAAACAAGAGGTTCAAGTATAACGATGGCTGTTGTAGTTCAGTCACAGACTGTCCACCTTTCCAGAGTTATTTTCAATCTTCTTTCGATCTTTGGTTGGTGTCAACGGTCAATATGTTTCGGGTTTCGGACCCTGTCTCCGTAGGGTTGGGGTCTCCCTCCCGTCCTACAGACGTCTGTTCAGTCACACAGAAGTCTGTCATCATTACGTCTCATACTGTACAGTCGATTTCACTTGTCCCTTGGATCTCCTAGTCACACCCCCCACCTAGTAGTTGTTACTATTAGTGACTAGTAGTTCCACCGCGGTGTTATACGTCACACTCACACACGTACGATTCAGTGAAGTCAGCACAGGTTGAGACAAGTTGGGATATCTGACGTCGGGCGGTCCGAGGAGACAGGTACGCTAAGGGGTCCGTTCTTATGACCTCCCCCAACGACACTGAGGAGGTTCCCTAGAAGGACTGGGTCCCTAGCTTGGGTTTAGAGAAAACAGAGGACCTAACCGTCCGTCAAAGAAATGGTGATCGTGGTGGACCCTTTGGGTTACACGTCACATGACTGGAGGATTTGTCTGACTCGAAGACTTCGTCGTGAAGTGGGTTCCTGTTTCGAAATTTAAACTCAAACCCTTTAGGTCTGTGGATTACGAAAACTTGATACCACAGCCTCTTCTGAGAACTCTCAGGGAACCTGACGTTCCTCTAGTTTGGTCAGTTAGGACTTCCTTTAGTTAGGACTTATAAGTTACGTTCCTGACTACGACTTCGAGGTTATGAAACCGGTGGACTATGCTTCTCGGCTGAGTAATCTTTTCTGGGACTAAGGTCCTTTCTAACTTCCGTCCTCCTCTTTCCCTGCTGTCTTCTGCTCTACCAACCTGTTGTAGTGGCTGAGTTACCTGCACTCAAACTCGTTCGAGACCCTCTATCTCTTCCTGTCCCTTCGGACTCGCTGATTCGTTGTTTCCCCTCTGTCTGGTTGAATGAGAGTTAGAAGACTTTTAGGTGAATTGTTTACTCTACACACCTTTTCCGTGGATTAAACCAATAGACTCGTGTATTGAGGGAAACGGAGGGAAAGGACCCCCTAACCAGAGACTACCACCACTAAGGGGGTCCACTTTCTGAATTGTTATGAAGTTTCGGTCCTTCTGGAACCAAGTCTAGGACGGACACACTGGGATCCGTCCGTGGAATCGGTCCCCGGAAGAAGAGGACCCTAAAACAGAATAGAAGAACACAAGAAGACTTTTGATTTTTTCTATTCTTCAGTCGTGTCGAAGGTCGTTTTCTAATTTCTTTTTTTTTCAAGGAAGGGGAGAGTGTGTGTTTATCCATTATTGTTCAACACTTTGTGATCATCGGGAGTCAATGTTCACAGTATTAGGAGTCTTTTCTGTATCGTACCTTAAAGGGACCACGATGTCACTTATCCTCTGGCTGACGGTTGCGTCCCCTATATCCAAGCTAGGGACTAGGTCCTTCTAAGGTGTACGGTCCTTGTAAGGTGCTGACGACTCGGACACGTGGATCTCGGACACGAAACGTTGCTCTCTTTGGTGACGTTGCTCTTTAGGTGCGTGGAGTTACTTCTCATCGAGAGCGAACGACGTTGATCTCTTTCGGGAGTGCGTCGTACTTCGGGGTCACGTTGGTTTTTAATTAAATTTTTTCTCCTTATCAACGAAGAAATTTTTTTTTTTTTCCTCCCCCCGTGTCGTACCGTTGGTCCAGACCGTAGTAACGTAATACAGTGAAAGTTTACAGTCTTTCCGGTCCCATAGGACGGCGGGTCCGGTGTGTTTGACCCTCCTGAAAGGTTCGACAAGGAAGTGCCAAGATTTAAATTACTCTCGAAAAAGAGAAAAGCCAGAGATTCTTTTCCAGCCCATCTTATACAATGGGGGGATAGCAGTGTTTGTTCGTTGCGTGTTTGTTCTGTCTCTTTATAAATCGCGGGATCTGGATAGAAGTGTTTCAGACATTTAGAGACCTATCGAAGTCGACGAAGAGTTCAGAAGATGAAATGGTTTCGGACTGTGTGAGGGTATGGGAGGAAACAAGATAACCTGTTCATGTTCCTTGAAAGATAAACGTATCAATTATTCGGAGGAAACCCGAAGGGACCGCCGAGTCTACCACTTCTTAAACGGACGTTGCACCCTCTGGACCCAAGTTAGGGACCCAGTCCTTCTAGGGGACCTCCTCAGTACCGTTGGGTGAGATCATAAGAACGGACCCTTTAAGGTACTTGATTCCTCGGACCGTCCAAGGACCGATGTCAGGTGCCCCAACGTCTCTCAGTCTGTACTGACTCTCTGATTGTCAAAGTGAAAATTGGGAGGAAGTCCCCGAACGACTGTAAAGTAGTCGAAAACCACCACAACGAGTCAGTGGGTCAACGCAGGTTGAGAAACGCTGGGGTACCCGCCGTCGTGCGGTCCCGAGGGACAGGGAGTGTTAGAGGGTCTCAAACGGGTTGAAGTACAGGTAACGTAGCCACTACGGTAAGTCAGTAGAGTAGGAGACTACGGGAGAAGAGGAAGACGGGAGTTAGAAGGGGTCGTAGTCCCTGAAGAGGTTAGTTCAGTCGATAAGTGTAGTCTACTGGTTTTATGACCTTGAAGTCGAAGTCGTAATAAGGAAGTTTGGGACTCATAAGTCCCAATTAAAGGGAATTCTGACTGACGAAACTAGAGGAACGACAGGTTCTCTGGAAGTCTTTAGAGGAGGTCGTGGTGTCAAGTTTCCGTAGTCAAGAAACCGTGAGACGGAAGAAATGTCATGTTGAGAGTGTTGGTATGTGCTGGTGACCCTTCTGGTGTCGGAACTGATATACCTGGAAACACCTGTCTCATTACAATTGAAAAGACGAAAAGTTGGACGTCTCAGATCCAAACAGTATCGAAAGGACGATTCCTCGTTGTCAGAAGACTAAAGTTCCGAAGTCAGTAGTCGAAAATCTAAATAGAAATATTCCCCGAGTACAGATCACCCTCTACGGGGTGAACGACTATTTCCCTTTTCTCTCCATCCGAGGTAGATCCTCTCAGGAGTAAAAGAGAATAGACTCCACCGTTTTCCGTCTTTCGTCGACCAAGTGAACCTTTGACTTTTACCTTGGTCGTCGTATATACCCGGGTCGGGTATTTCGTTTGTGGGAGTGTCGTCCTTCCTTCTCCACTACAGACGTCCAGGAGCAAGGGTTAGAACCCGTAAAGACGTTAGAGTAGAAACTCCACTTCCATAATTGTTGTCCCTCAACAATGTTGGTCGTTACAGGGGTCTACCCTCTTGGTGATACTGGGTGTCATGTTGTCCGCCGGTCCGTGGTCCATACGTCGTCGATTGACGCTATTTCCCAGGACACACGGATAAGAGGTTTCCGTTACCCCGTGTGCCGTCCGCGGTTCTGAGTGTTGGGTTGACCCTGAACTAAGAATTTGGCCAAAAAAACCACCCGAGATGTGTGTGTGTGTTTGTACCTATTTTAAGGTGTTTGCCTTTATAAATGACATTCATGACGACCCTTATGATCCAAAGAAAAACGGATTTAGAACAGATTCAGATATACTCTGACACCAATTGAGGTTACCATCAACTCTTTTCTTAGTGTTTTACGAAAGGAACTCATGAATTATCTTTTCGAACGTCAGTGTAGTAAGGAGAGGAGTGAAATAGGGACTTTTTCCCTACTTTGATGTGAAGAGATATCGGAGGGATTGTGAACACCTGATCTGGTTTAATATTGTTAGATAAAGGATGTTAGTCTTTTAACCGCAATTATTTTTCTTTCGGTTTAGCAAATAGGGTTCATCTTATGTTTCAGTTAGGTTGAGGTGGGCTCCGGAGCTCTTTCTTTTGGTCAGGGTGTGACTCTCGAGGGCTTCGTCAGGTCCGATGGAGGACCCTGAGGTCGGGAACCCAATGGCGACTGTGAAGTAGGACAGTGAAGACATACAACACGGAGACCGTGGCAGCGGTTGTCGGGAGAAGACGACCGTGTCTCGGTCCGTGATATTTGTGGACACCTGTATCTGTAAGGAACCCCTCATCTGTACGAATCGATGGAGGTTGACGGGTGGACTTACGGAATCCGAGACCTGACCGAGGCGAGTGTGAACACTGGGTACACTGATAGAGTGTCGTCTTCCTGGGTCGTAAAATGATCTTCCCCTGGTAGTACGTACCTTACCCATCTCGTGGGGAGGAGCGGTAAATTTTTTTTTAGGAGAGAAATCTCTTAAAACGTTAAAAGTGTGTTAAGAAAGAAACACGAGGTGTCCGTGTCATTGGTTGAGTTCTCAGGGACCCACACCCCCCTCCCCACCCCCTCCCCTACTTCCCTGTCTTCCCTATCCTATCCTGGACCCCGTAGGTGCGATACCGGTCATAGTCGATTTTTCGTCAAATGAGACACTAAGGTCCGTTCTCTTCGGAAGTGGAGTCCGTCTTGAGGGTTATACCTGTTTACGTCCGTCCGTGTGCTCCCCCTGTGTGAAAGTATCGAAAGTCGTGCTCACGTGAGACACCGTGCTACAAGTGTGAAGGAGGAGGGAGGGGTCCGTTCCGTCGCTGTTGTCGTCCGTCCGTCGTGGTGAGTCTTGTTCCGGGTTATAAGGTCCCGATAGAGAGGAATGTCGTTCACCAGTGGAGGAAGACGTAGAATGGGTCGTCCGAGTATCCGTTTTTGTACTGTATTGACGGCGAGACCTCTCTCGAGTATTCCGCCGCCGCGAGTAGAGATCGACGTGTCTCTTGACAAATCCCTAGAACGAAATTTGGGAGTACACATGTCGACCCCTGTCCTCCTTCCCGACTGACGTTTCGTCGTGTTTTCCTCAAACCTTCTTACGACCTTTATGAGATAGAACTGATGTCACCACTTAAACAGTCTCACTTAAAATATCGTATGTGTGAATTCTTTTACTTATTTGTTTGTTTGGTACAGACACGGAGGTGGATGAAGTCTGAACTGCGACACGTCCCTTGCACCTCTGTCTGGACGTCTACTTCTTGTTTTCGTCCGACCGGACTGGGACAGTTGGAGGTCTCGATTAGAGACTTTGAAAATCGTTGTCTGTGACAGTAATCTGAACACTGAGGAGTACACACTTTGTCTCACCGATTGTCCCGGGTAGGAATCCTGACGGAGTTCAAGTCTTCCGAATGTCTGTCACGGACGGAATACACGTCACGTGTTACGACAGGTTAGTGTCGAAAACCTCCCCCACCCCAACTCTTTCTGGGTTTGACGAGATGAAACACCCTTACTAGGTAGGTGAAACACGTCTGACCTTTGTGGAGGTTCTACTCTCGTCGATGACCTCGTGACGAATTGTCGATTCACAATACTTCACGAAAAGACTTTCCTTTCAAATTCCATTTCTTATCCAAGATACTGAACACCAAATGTAAATTCTGTTGTTTTGTCGCTCTGGTTGTTAGAATTTCCTCATTATTTTTTTAGGAACACCCGACGTGTTGGGGTTGTAAAGGACGTGAGTGTAGGCACCCCTGTACCCCGATGAGGATCGAGTCTTTCAACTATGGGCCGATAAGTTCTTACAAATTACATGTTCTTTCAAATAATTAGAAAACTCTTTTAATTCAATGGGAATATCTTGTTTCGATAAGACGTCTCGTTAAAAAGTATCATTTACAAAGGAACTCCTGAAATCAGGTTAAAATGTCAAAACCAATTTAGAGTTTTTGATCATTTCTAAACGACGACGTCCCGACCCTCACCCTGAAGGTCTGTTGTTCACGGTCTCTTGGTTCGTTGCCGGATGAGTGGGACTGTCTTCTTGTGGAAGGTCAAGTCCCCCTTGTTTGTTACAATTTGTCCCGTTAAGACGGGACATAAAAATCTCGAGAACTAATTTTGTAAATCCACGATGATATTATTTTACATTGTTTCGGTCTTCATCCTCTTTCCAGTGGGATTTCGTACTTGTAGATAAGAGTGTAGCCATTTGAGTGTCCCAGTGAATGTTAGTTATGAGGGGAGTATGACACGAGACCGCAGCTACCCTGTGCACATGTCTGGGAGGATAGTGGAAATGTACCCGGGACTGTCGGTGAGGTTTCCCGTTTCAAGTGATGAGGAGGCGTGAAAATGTGACCCTGTAGAGGTCACAAAGTTCATACCTGTAATGTCCTGACTCTTCCGAGTTGTTTACAAACTACTGAATTATAATTGACGAGTCGAGACACCAGAGGAGGCACTTTCCACAATACTGTTCGGGGACTAGTTTTACCGTCGTCTTGCGACCTCTCACTTTGGCCTTTGCCGAGTTCTCTCCGGTCATTGGTGGCATTGTCTGAGGTACTCGTTACGAACTTTAGGTACGGAAGTCATAGGAGACTGTCGACTAGAGGGTCTTGTGTACCTTTTTACAGGTGGGTAGGGAGTGACAGTAATGAGAGGAGGTCTCCTTTTTCGTTTCGGAGAAACTAGTATCCCTAGAGATTGACATGGAGTGGTGTGTTAGGGTCGGGTAAGAGAGGTGCTCAGTCTCTTTCGTATGACACTGTGTTTACGGTTTGTAGTGGTCTAGGGGTCGGAAGACAAACGAGTGTCCTAAACGTGAGACCTACAGACGTGAACACCAGTAACCGTCAGTGAATTCGAGGAAAGTTCCTGGTGTCGAGGACCAATCTTACAGGTTTGAGTTTGACATACCCTCTCAATCCTTCGTCAGTGAAGATGTTACGTCTAGATGTGATTATTCGAGATTTTGGCTCGTGGACGGACGTGGTCCGTTCACACGTTCGACGACTTGCAAGACGTTCGGTGGTCACGGGACGGCCCCCTAAACGACTCGTCAGTTTGGGTCGGACCGACGTTACCGACATCGTCAACCGTCCGTTACATGATGGTTGTTGAAAGGGTCAATTCACGGTTGAAAGGGACTCACAGGTGTACGAATCCCTTACGTCGACCTGAGTCTTGTTCCTCGTTAATGACTTACGAATGACTTCGAACGACAGACTGGAGAGTTCTTGGGACGTGTGTCATCCGTAATGTTAGAGTAAGACATCGGTTCCTGTGACTACATCTTCTTTAGTCTGAAAATGTACTCCAGTGGTTCGGTCGTTCCTTAAGTCTCCGATGTACTAAGAAGTGGGATATGGCGGTTTAGTAAAGGACTGCCTACTTTCCGTTTTGGACTAGTTAAAATCTTCTACCACCGGGTCACCGATTCTTAGGTGGAACGTTACGTCCCATACACCCAAATTAGGGACCAGTTCCTTGATTCTAGGGTGGACGGACCTTGTTGATTCGGACATACGGTGTTCATGTGACCTGTGAGACTCGCGGCGTTGTTTTCTAAGACATACGGTGTTGATTTGTGACTATGTCAGTTTATTATAAAAAAAATTTTCTATGATTTTTCACACACATGCACCACCACCACCATCTCTATGGTTTGATCCTCCTTTATAAACATTTTACATGATAGGTGTTTTTAGACCATGAGTTTATATTTTCTTGACGACGTTTAGTTAAAATTTTCTATTTGTTCGATTTCTTTTTACTCGTTTTCAGTCTTCGTCCAATAAAGTTTGTTTACGTTATTTGTTTGTACTCTTCTACGAGTGTCGACTCAATTGAACGTTTATATTATTCAGACAATTACAGTTTTACAACCACTTTTGTGCCACGTTGTAAAAGGTTACACCCTTCCATTTGTCTACGTTGACGAAGAAAAAAAAATTCATTAGACCGTAATTCCATAGGGGCTACCGGATCATTAGGGTGAGGGTCCCGTGAATGAACTCTGTTGATTGACGTATGGGGAACCTACGTACGTTCGTACGTCCTCTTGCGATATGTCGTTCTTACGAATAATTATCGTGGAGAAGGTGGGAGGGAAGGGACAAGTTATTGTCGTTGAGATAACTGGATTTACAGGTGGTTGTCCTTATTTGACACTATGTGAGTGTGAATCCACTTTTATTTATTCAATGGGTCTGTCGATGGTGTTGTACCTACTTAAAATTTACTTCTTCACCGTCTTCAGACGTTTACCATACGTCGTAACTATTGTTTCGACTTTTTGTTCTGACTTGTTGGATGTCAAGTCGTTATGTTCGTTGACTCTGTTTCTTAGTCTACCAGAGGAGTTTTAAGTCCCACCCCGTTCTTTTACACGTCCCTTTCCTTGTGTCCCTTGGTCTTTACTTACTCCATCAGGGTCCAGGGGACCTCCACCTTTTGTCTAATCTTAGTGAGTTTAAATTTCACTTTTGGTGACGTCGAAATTAGTCATACTGATGTCATAGAAGACACGTTAGTCTGGTGGGGTCTCATCCGTTTTCGTTACGAGACGACAGGGGCTAAGAGGATTGTCATCCCGATGACCTATGGTCTGTTTAGAAGGAGAGGTCCGTCCACCTCACGACGATAGTAGGGTAAAATGACTATTTCCTTGTCTCCGCTCTCCAATTCGTCAGAAACGGTCTAGTGACGGTTTTAAACAACTCAGGTAAAAGTCGAAGTTATGGTAGTCAGTGTCGAGTAGACGAGTGGAGGAATCCATCATGTAAGGTAAAAGTCGTGCGTGATTACCAGTCGTAATTTGTGTAGCCTCCATGTCTCTTGAAGTCGATTCGTATTTGTGAATCACTGATCGAGTGAGGGAAGGGTCCTGTTCTTTACTGTGACCGTCAAATTGTCAATTTTTTTCACTGAAGTTTCAATGTCGACCAAAGTTTTGAACTACGTCAGACGTATTCTAGGAATACTTAGTTCAGACGTAGGAGACAGGAGTTGATCTTCGACAAACCGTTGTGCATGTTGTTCTACCTAAGACTTTGTGTAGAAATATAAGTCTATGCGTACACACGGATACTGATTTTTGGTCCTCCCTTCTCACACCTACCCTTGGGAGTGGGGTTCTAGGGTTGTGACATAACGAATTTTTTTTTTTTTTTTTAGTTCTGTGATGATCTGATTTTCAAATGTCTTTCACTCAGGTAATTTGTGAATGTTAAGTTGGAGAAATTTTGTAGCACGTAGGTCCACGAAGTGTACGTAAGTCTCAGTGGAACATCGAAGACACAGTGTACTGTTCTGAGTAGACCCACCTTCGTCGGAAGTAGTTGTAACTCTTTTGTTTCATAGGACGTCAACGACGAGTTGAGTGTCTAGTCTTCTTTCATTTTTTTTTTTTTTTCTGTTTTGGACTTTTGATGAATTGAAGACGATCCAAATTTTTCGATACTAGTTTTTTAATAAGGATTCACGGTCGTTCCTATACCCCAAAACGTCAGGAGTATGTAACAACTACCCTTACATTTTACCCCGTCGTTGAAGACTGTTGTCAGGCCGTCGAGGAGTTTTCATGTATACTACGTCTTTATGATGGTATCGATATGTGGGTTCTCTTTCTTTTTGTGTTTTTGAACGTTTACTTACAAGTGTCGTCGTAATAAGGGTTCTCGGTTTTCCGTCTTTGACTTTACAAGTACTTGACTACTTACCTATCAGCATAAACATTGCTATATTGGTCTAAAAGACTTTTGCCGTCGCCCCCCACCCCACCCTAGATTCGACGAAGGAAAACCCCCTCGTTTAACAGATCGAATAACGTGAGGGGAGACTTACTCTACGAACCATGAGTCCTCCGTGTCCCTACGTCCTACTTCGTTAAGTTCAATAGGTTCGAACCCTGAAGGGGTCACTAGGTCACCAAGTAGAAGGTTCTGTCCCCTTTACCCAAGGTAGGGATTCTAGGGTGTCCGGTAGCCCATTGACTCGGGGGTTCAGTGTTGATGACTCGGTGTACGGTGTTCTCTCTTCGAATACTCGGCGTTCCTTCTAGGACGTACGACGTTCCTTCTAGGACCCACGAAGTTGATTCTGGGTTGTGTCGGTTTTTATTTAAATTTTTAATGATTTCAACAGGTCCGAATTCTGTGTCTTGTGACTTACGTCTCTGCACCAGACGACTCTGACCACGATATTCATGGAGAGTTGAGACTATACAGACGAGTACTCAACCATTCCGGGAGGGTGAATGTCCTAAATTTTTCATTCGACGAGACCAGTGTAAAACTCCGTTACGTACCTCTTTACGAGTTAATGTTATTAAGACACTCAGAAAAATCCCAAGCTGACCAACTTTAGTTCTATGTTCAGTGCCTTTTATATCGGTTATAAAATATTATTGATATTTACCTTATATTGACAAACTTTCACTTAATACAACATGTGGACTTTGTATATTATTACACATAGTTGATATGGTGTTAAGTTTCTTTTTCTGTAGTCAGTTTGGTTAACGACACCTTTTCCGACAGAACCATGAAATCCCCAACTCTTCGGTCCCGACACCCCATTGACTGTCTGGGACTCTTTGGTTCTATCCCACCCTAGGTAAAGTTAAAATTGGTCAGCGAAGAAAATCCTACAGGACTTTCTGTCGACCGACTTATGGTGTCACGGTGGCGAACTTGGTAGAGGATATGGAAAACTGGTAAAAAGTATCGACGGACTATTTTTAGGGGGTTGGTGTTTAGTCAAAGTGTCGTTTTAATCTTGTACTCTTCAAATCAGGAGACGTTCGAACAAAGTTCAAGATTGAATAAAAGTTTTAACGTTCCTGAAGGGACCACTAGATCACCAATTCTTATGTGGAACGTTACGTCCCCTGTATCCGACCTAGGGACCTGCCCCTTGATTTGGGTACGTGACGTTGGTCGGTCTCTGTCGTACGGAGTTAATACCTCGGGTGGTCGGCGTTACTTCTAGGGTGTACTACGTTGTCTCTGGGTAGTCTATTTATTTATAAATTTTATCGGTTCTCTACTTTCGTTAAATTTACAGGTAGTTGTTTGTTGACCTACCTATTTCTTTTACCCCATACACATATATGTCACCTGATCATTAGTCGGAAAATTTTTCATTCCTTTATTATTCCTTTATTTACGACCGTAAATACTGTTGTGCCTACTTGGACATACTGTAATACGAGTTACTTTGTTTAGTCAGTATTTTTCGGTTTATGACGTATTGAGGTGACATACTACCTAGACTTTGTCAGTTTGAGAATAATTTTTGTCTTTCATCTTACATCAACGGTCACCGATCCGTCTCTCCTTTCCCCTCTCAAAAGTCACCGATATCAAAGTCAAAACGTTCTACTTTTTCAAGAGTCCTAGATAACGTATTGTTACATGTGTATCAATTGTGATAGCATGTGAATGTTTACAATTTTACCGTTTTAACAGAATACGTAAAAACTGGTCTTTTTTATCCATCTACCGCAGTGACGTCGAAGGAGTTGAGATTTTACCTTTATGCCGGGAATGTTCCGAACACATTCTCGGTTTGTTCTACGTTGTCTTTCACGAGCTATTTGTGATAATTGAGACTTTTATAACTGCAAAGTGTTCGACATTTGATGCTTTGTACATTTTGGTTTCCGTCGGGCGATCGTTGTCGAGTCACCCACCCAAGGACGGGTGGAACGAGTCACCTAAGTGAGGTCCACCTGGGTGGTGGTCGTGGAAGACCTCAGTGTCGAGGCAGAAGTCAGAGACGAACTTGGAATCAAGTGTAAGAGGTGTGTGTCCTTTACCCCGGTTTACTGGGTCGAGACGGGGCTTTCCAGTGCTTTTACTCTCACCTTCCCTTCTACTGTCCATTTCGTTTAAGGTTTCTCCCTCCCTACCCCCTAAAAGATCCGATATTTCTGTCCGTCTCTGATCTCTTATACTAGAAAAGGTCCATTGAGGTCCTACTTATCAAAGGTTTCTGTTTCTGGAGTGGGACTACTCCCGATTAAGAGACTCACGAGTAGGACGTGTCCGAACCGAGAGTTCAGGTCCGGGAAAGACCCTAAGGAGAAGGTTGGAGGATCCCCACCCCCTCTCCTTGTCTCCTCTTTAGACGGATAGGTAGTTAGTCCTAAGTCAGGGGTGATAGAAGAGTAGATTTACGACCGGGGTCCAGGAAGTAAAGGTGGGGGGTGTCGGGGTCCCTCTGAAGAGAGTGGAAGGACTGTTAACGGGTTTCGGAGGTTCAGACCGTTTGGGAGGGCCCTTAAGATCTTGACGTGTAGGTGGACGGGTGTCCGGTTACAATTGTATCTATGGACTTTCGTGGTACCCTGATTTTACTCAGGTCGAAGAGATTGTAGACAGTTTGGCTCGTGTTAACCATCAGAAGGTCGGTGAAAGTTCCGGAATACACGGTGTAATCACATCATAATTGTGTGATTTATTGGGTCTTTTGTTTACAAAGATACTGACATATTTCAAGGTGACCTCTCGTGACGAAACTCACCTAACGGAAAGGGAAGAGGTCCTCTAGGAGGGTTGGGTCCCTACCTTGGGTCCAGAGGGCATAACATCCACCTAAGAAATGGTCGACTCGGTGTTCCCTTTGGGATCTTTGACCCGTCTAGTGACATTTTATTCTTACGAGGTTTGACCTGGGATTTTATACCTCCCTCATGTATTCGTCGTTTCTTAGTTCGGTACCTTAACCCGTTGCCAGAACCCTGTTTTCGGTCCTCGAGTGTCATGTTGTCCTACCCTTAAAGTTAAAATAGGATATACGTTAAAATCTCAAAATCTCGTTGTCTTAATACGTCGTTATTTAGATAACATAAAACTATTATATGACTCAACCCTTTTTTCAAGGAAGCCAAAAATTTTATTTTGATTTTCTGTAATAGGTAAAAGTGGTTCTTGAAATAACTTGTGTGTTACATAAGCGGTAAAACAAGATGATGGAAAACGGTGGAAAGTCCGTTGACACATTAAGGTAGAAGGGTTTTGAATGGAAAAAACTCGTTTCTTGACAAAGTCCACGGAAAATGTCAGTTGGTCCCTTAAATTAAAAAAAGGTAATTCTCTTAAATCTTCCTGGTTTTATTTACCTGTAGGTTTCCAGGTTACACACCACTCGTTTCGTCTGTTTAGTCTTGAAGGGTCTGTTCGACATTGTTAAAAACGGATTAGTGGTTTCTTTGTACACCAGAACGTAATAGGACTACCTTCTAATACGTAAAAGACAACTAATTAAGGTCTACGAAAAGTAGTTCACGACGGAAGTCGATCAGATTGACCCTCGTCATGACCAATCTTTATTAACAAACTAAAAGGTCTTCCTGGTATCTGTGTAGTGGCTTGAAACCACACCAACAACCAAGTAAAGCAAACGAGGTGTTAGAAAGTAAAGTGTAATGACATGTCATAGGTGAAAAGTAGCAGATAGTGTTAAACAAAACTTTTTGTTGTAAAAACAATGTAAAGTCATCTCTTTGACATCCGTCTTTATGACAGTCCTTTCAAAAAAAAGACGAAGTCAATACACCTTGGGTTTGTAGTTTCACTAGTTGTATTGGTTTTACCATGTTTTCTAAAAGTTGCGAACTAAACCTATAAAACTCATATACTCGATAAAGGGTGCACCACGTTGCGACTAACAATAAGAGGTGATTACAAAGTTAAACTAACGGTCGTTGAAGTTGACGAGATGGGTTGATACCACGTGGTACGTCACTCTTTGAAGGTAGCGTTTCGAAGCTTTTTGTGAAAACTGTGTCAGTCAGTCAGTGTCGTGGAAGAGGTATGTGACGTGTTTAGAAAAACGAAAAGTCAACGTAAAGACGGAAAGAACTTTGTTATTTCGTATTATACGACTTTTACGACGAAAAATAAAGTAGAAGTTATAATTCTACTGATGTGTTTTTAATTGGTTAAAGTAATTTAAAAAAAAAAAATTACGTACGACTATACTGGTCGCAGTGGTATGTTAGATTGTTTTCAACAAAGCCTACTGTAATTTCTGTCGATTGGTGATGATGCCGATAGAATACCTTTTTTCGTTTACTTGGAAAACCGGTTGGGTCATGAAAGATTGATCGAATGATCAGTTCAAAACGTCCCTTAAACAAATTGTAGATGATAAAAGAGAACTGGCCTATAAAAAAAGAGTCTATGAGTTTCGGTTGGGAAATAAATTATAGTAAACAGTAAAATGTTTGACTTTCTTTTCAAAATTTTCATTTTACTTTGTAGATAAAGAAGTTCCGTGTGAACAATTTACTTAATGGTAGCAAGATTGTGACCCAACGACGAGTGGTGGTTTCTCTCATTCTAGAGACTTTGTGGACAGAGTGAGGGAGTTCGGGGTTAGTGTAAAATTTACATTACCGTATGTTTGTATCCTCTGTGAAAATGAGTAGTGACTTAGGAGTGACGTGTATGTCTTATGACTTGGGTCATGGACTAATGCGTCCTTCAAGGTACGTGTGTGCTACTTCCTTAGTAGGTTCAACCGTTCAAACGAAGGTCGTCCTTTGAGTCACATTTATTCTCACGGATTCACCCTTTATTCGTGGGTTCTCGACCTTAAGTTAAAGTGGGACGTTTTTCGTCTCGAGTCTCTGACACGTCGAGTGTCATTAGTATTCTCTAGTAGGTCGAGTGTGGTTAAATTGTTCGGACCCGATTTCCGCTGTGAGGTCGAATGATGAGGGGGTTTTAAGGAGAAGACATGAGTATGAAGGTGACCTCATAGTTCCCCTTTTACCTCCACTTTGGTTTAGTTTCGTGACCACCTTTGGAAAAGTCCCACGTCGAATTAAGGTGAACAAACTTAAAGGAGTATTCTGAGAAGTCCTCTCACCGTGTCTTAAGACCTACTTTTCTAGACAGGTCAATTTCGTTTCTGGGAGGAGACTATTAAGAGACGGTACGTCTGACAGAGCAAACGAACGTCGTGATAGGTCCAGAGGTAGGTTCGGAGTCGATAGGAGTGACTGTCTCGTCGGATTTGTAGTCAATAAAAGGTTACAAGTGTCGACCTGCCTGAGAAGGAAGGTCCTGACGGACCGGACATGGAGAGTCTCTCATGAAGGTTCTAGATGGAATACGATAATCCATGGTAAGGTTGGTAGACGTACGTAATGTAAGGAAGGAGGGATCAGTACTTGTGAACCCGAGATCTCGGTCCGGAACTGTGAATTGTCGTTGGGACAGGTTCACTGACTCGAGAGACCTGCAGTTTAAAGAATAGGCATTCTATCTTTACTATGGTCATGGATAGAAGTCTCCTGAAATTCTTATGTCTGCCAGAATCTTTAAGTTGTATGTCATGTGGACCGTGTGTCATTAGTGAGTTTATAAGTGATTTTGCCTCACTGGTATTTGCCTACGTGTTCGAGGTAGACACGTCCCCTTATATCACCTCTTTCCCTTCACTAAGTGTGACGTCAAGGTACGTACTTCCGACTGAGTCTGTCGTTCGTCTTACTCAAGACAAGTTTAGATGGTGAAGTCTTATCCGGTCGTCAAATTCTTTGTCTGACGTCGGTTTTTAATTTTCTGCGAACGAGGAACCTTCCTTTCGATACTAGTTGGATCTGTCGTAAAATTTTTCGTCTCTGTAATGAAACGGTTGTTTCCAGGCAGGTCAGTTTCGATACGATACCAAAAAGGTTACCAGTACATACCTACACTTTCAACCTGATACTACTTTCGACTCGCGGTTTCTTGACTACGAAGACTTGACACCATAACCTTTTCTGAGAACTCTCAGCGAACGTGACGTTCTTCTAGGTTGGTGACATAAGATTTCCTTTGATCAGGACTGATAAGTAACTTTCCTGACTACTACTCCAACTTTGAGGTTATGAAACCGGTGGATTACGTTTCTTGCCTGAGCGATCTTTTCTGGGACTACGACCCTTTCTTACTTCCGTCTTCCTCTTCCCCGGCTGTCTCCTACTCTACCCACCTACCGTAGTGACTGAGCTACCTGTACTCAAACTCACTCTAGGCTCTCAACCACTACCTGTTCCTTCGGACTGTACGACGTCAGGTACCCCAGCGGTTCTCAGTGTGTTCTGACTTGACTTCTTTGTTTTTTTTTCCGTTGGGTGAGGTCTTAAAGACGGACCTTTTGCGGTACTGTCTCTCTCCTCGGACCGCCCGATGTCAGATAACCCAGTGTTCTCAACCTGTGCTCAACCATTGATTTGTTCTTTGTTTCTAGATAAGTCTTTTCGATAAAGATGGGAAACTTCCTTTTAGACAAGTATCCGTTGATGAACGATTTTCGGGAAAAGTGTTTCTCAGTTACTAGTTTCTAATCGTTGACAGAGTTCCACTTGTTAAGCCCCCGCCCCCACAAATTTCTCGGTATCCGGTTTCTTCATGGGTCGAGAGTGTTCACAAATTCCCTTCCCACAAGTCTACTCGAGGGTCTCGTCTCCGGGTGTCCACAGGACTCTTTACTGTGACTCCTGTCCGTTCGATTCTCGTCCGATAGTCGAGGTTACAATTCTTAAGTTTTGACGTGAGGACCCTAATGTTTATATATACTCGATAATAGAACTTTGTCTACTTGTACTTCCACCACAATAAAGGTCTGTTGATCAGACACTCGGGTTATCAAAGGACCTTAGTTTTCGTTTTACTTCTGTGTTTATACGTTTGAAGTGATGAATCAGCAAAAAAAAAAAAATTTATATTGACTTTCGTGAAGTCTCGATTTATTGAAATTTACTTCTAATACTTACTTTTGTTGGATGTGTACATTGAGTTGACCCGTCTCGTTTCCTTAAGTAATGTCGGTTTCTGGTTGTCTTTTACTTACCCCCTTTATAGGTAATCGTGTATATTTAAATTAAGTTTGAAATCTCTAATCCCCTCTCATTTCTCCAAAACACCTCTTCCGCTACCGTGGGGTTGAGGTCATGAGAACGGACCTTTTAGGGTACCTGCCTCCTCGGACCATCCGACGTCAGGTACCCCAGCACTTCTCAGCCTGTGCTGACTCGTTGAAGGAAAAGTGAAAAGTGAAAGTACGTAACCTCTTCCTTTACCGTTGGGTGAGTTCACAAGAACGGACCTCTTAGGGTCCCTGCCCCCTCGGACCACCCGACGGTAGATACCCCAGTGTGTCTCAGTCTGTGCTGACTTCACTGAATCGTCGTTTCTCCAAAACTATAACGATTTTTATCCTGTTGTCGGAGTTTTACTCGGGGTAGTTGTTTGGTGTCGAATTAAGTAAAGACGAGAGGGTCTTTACTTAGTGGACCAGTCGTGATCACTCCATTAGACGGACTGTCTGGGGACGGTAGGGATTTTTCTTTTACTGGAACGGTGTTCGTTAGACAAAAAGCTGCCGGATCAAAGGGGGTGGTGTGAGAGACAGAAAGGAGACATGTCGAGGCACCCTCGTGGAGGGATAGACGATCTGTCCTACGACGGGTAAGTGTTTAGTGACTTCTTTCAAGGATTCTAGAATTTTAAATGAGGTGACTTAAAAATTTTGTTATACGTGATATAAGGATCTTCATTATCAATAAAAGGTAGGAAACTGTTGAGACGGGGTTAATGTTTCGTACTTAATAAGTTCAATTACTGTGACTTAAAGGGGAAGGAAGATGGTCTGTTTCCTAAACCTTCTCTTTTCTTACCATAGTACGTGTGGTGGACACGTCGTACAAAGTTAGGGATTCGTGTTTGCATAGTGCGACTTCTTACCATAAAAGAGTAGGGTGTTCGAGACAGAGGGAGTCAAACGTCCAAGTTTACGTTCGTACCTTTTTTCCAGAGTGTCGATTCTCCTCCGCGATTCGGTGTGTTCCCTGGTATCGGTGCTCAGAAAGATTCAGATAGGTATAGGTCGTGTTGGTTTACTAGTCCGATCGATCGTCCGGTGACCTAATGGAAGACGTCGTTTCCGAGGTTCGGTTGTGGTTTAGGACCTTTGTCAAAATACTTGTCGTCTTCAACGAAGTCACTTCTCGGGATCTTGTTTTTGGAAGGAAGTAGACGTCGGTGACGTTATCCGGGGCAGACCGTAAAACTCTGTAAGGAGTATGGGTTCTTTCTCTTGTTCGACTTTTTCTCCGCACATCTTCCGGGGACCCGTCTAGACGTGGTGTCGACTGTGTCCGACTGTCGAGACACTTTCAGAGACCTCCTAAAAGCTGTTTCTATTTGGTTTTACCCCCGAGGTGTAACAAAGGATCCCAGTATTTTTAACGTTTACAAACCTTTTCGTCCTATGTGCGTTTTTGTTTTCAGAAGCTTTAGTACTTCCCAGTAAATTATTGTTATTAAAGAGTTAGAGTTTCATTTGAGGTCCTTTAAGTAAAATCATGTACGAAGAACCTACCCGAGATCCCAAGATTCTTTACGGAGATGGGGATTGATAAGTTACAAGTGTGTATGAGTAAAAAGACCTCTTTCCTAGGTGTCGAAACAGTGGGAAAGTTTCTCTGGAGGTTGGAGGGGAATTCAATTCTTGACTACGAGATTACTCTTCGTCTCGACTAGATAGGAACCGGTGACCTAGGAGGTAATAAAACTCAGGGAATTTTTTGACTTATTTAGGTTGTCTGTCTTGACATCCTTCTACTAATGAGATCGTTACAAATTGTGAACAAAAACTAATACCTTTAGACTCATTCGAAAGACATTATGATCTCCTTACGGTTCATCGTCTGAAATGTTCTTAAATTCGTATCTTTGTCGAATTGTTTACCGTTTTAATGTTTACATCAAAAACACACCTGTTTCTACTTAAGTCAGATGACTGTGTCCGAGGTAATGTTAAAGTAAGTACTTACGTATACGACTACAAATGGACGGACCAGAGAATTGGGTCAGAAGGGGACGTGAAGGAAGGTACAATATTCGTATAGAGTCGGGGCACGAAAGATTCCCGACAAATGACTAGTTTAATCCGAGATAGTGGTCGCCGACCTCAGAAGAACGGGGTGGTTCTCTGATGACTCTGAACCGGACTGAGGAGGGACTCAGGGGTGTCGTTTGAGGAGACACGGACTTGGACCATATTTAGTACAGAAAGTAAATTAAGACCTGGTTCCTAAACCTTATGGGTGTAGGAATTGATAGAAGTGAAATAGGAAAAAGAACTCATTGAGCAATATTCGACTAACGTCGATTAAGACCAAAAATACTGGTTCATACCTTTTAGTTGAAGGGAAGGCGGTAGGTTTTAAATGACGAAGTTTTATCCCCTATGTGAGATGAAGTTTGTATTTTACATCTGACAAGTTTTTTTAATAGGGTAGATCGTACTGAGTGTTACTCCTCGTTCTACGACGACCCCAATGGTGACCTCCACTCGTTCACCTCACGTCTCTACTTACTTACACAATATAAGTTGACTCCACCGAACCGTAAGGGTGAGACTTGTACCAGTCCCTACCCGTTACTAGGTTCGGGTACAGAAGACAGTAGTCTCGTGATGACCCCTTCTTAGTGAGCTGGAACTTCAGTCCTATAGTCTCTATTTTTTGTCAAGACTACAGGGATAAACTCAGGGACTAAAGTCGACACGGACTCCAGGTGAGATCTGAATGATGTAGTTGGTCATTTAAGGTAAAACAAAGTTGTTTAGGGCAAAACAAAGTACAAACAATAACTATGGTATTCATTCATTGGTTATATCGGTAAAGGAATTCTTGATTGTAGAACGAACTAATTTTTCAACCCTCCTGTGATAGAGTTCTCATTTTTATTGAACGGGGGGTTGTGTGTGTGTTTTATGAGAAATGTATAAATGACAAAACGAACAACGTTAGACGACTGTCGGATGGGGTGTACGAAGGAGGAGTTGAAGGGGTAGGGTGAGATGGGAGGTTTCTCAAAGATCGTTCGTGTCGTGTTCCTTCTTTTCTTTGATTTCTGGTTACGTCAAGTGTACGATGATCTTTCGTATAGGTCCTGTTAGTGAAACCCGTTTACCATTTCTTTATCTAACATTTTACTGGTAGTTTTTTTCTTTTCTTTTTAAGTCCCATGGGTGTCAATTGTTACTCACCATAGATTTTGTTTCGATAAAGTATGATCAGACTTTTCTAAGTGTTATCCTTTGTCTATAGCGGTACATGTGTTATGTGTCTTAGTGTCGTTTCCAAAATACTTTATGGGAACTTACACATTGTGGGAAACTGTAAAGGAAGAAGAGGGGGGAAGTTGTTACTAACGTTGGATGATTTAAGTGAAGTATTTGGTCTTAAACTTTTTGGTCTGGGTTTTGTTCTTAATGAAAGAGGATTTTGGATCTGACACCAGTTTCAAGTGACCTCGGGTTTAGATAATGGAGTAAAATGTATACTCCATAGCTAAAATGTATATTCGATACCAAAAAGGTCATCAGTACATACCTACACTCTCACCCTACTATTTCGACTCGCGGTTTCTTGACTACTACGAAAACTTGACACGACAACCTCTTCTGAGCTCACAGGGAACCTGACGTTCCTCTAGGTTGGTCAGGTAGGATTTCCTTTAGTCAGGACTTATAAGTAACCTTCCTGACTACGACTTCAACTTTGAGGTTACGAAACCGGTGGACTACGTTTCTTGACTGAGTAAACTTTTCTGGGACTACGACCCTTTCTAAGTTCCACTCTCTTCCCCTGCTGTCTCCTACTCTACCAACTTACCGTAGTGGTTGAGTTACCTGTACTCAAACTCACTCGAGACCCTCAATCACTCCCTGTCCCTCCGGACCGCACGACGTCAGGCACCCCAGTGTTTCTCAGCCTGTGCTGACTCGTCGACTTGTATACTCTTTGACTCCGGACTTCCTACGTGGAACAGGCTCCGTCCGTGTGTCGTCTAGGTCTCAGGGCGGGTCGAGGAAGGAGAGAGGGAGAACACGCGCCTCCGTGGCCGAGCGTGTCGCCCGTGACCGTCCAAGTGTGCGGTACGTCGGGAGACCAAAGTTGGAAGTCTTAAACGAGTGGGCTTTATATACAAAGGAGTTTGTATGACCCTTTACAAAATTCACATTTTAGGGGGTTAAATAGAATGAGAGAGAAAATGTGTTTTATTAGAGTTTCCGGTTGAGCGGACATCCGTACATATACAATGACGGACCCCATACTGTTGACCCCTACAATCGGTGTGTGCTTCTGTGTCTTTGATGCTTAAGGACAAAGATCTTTAACGTATTATGGTTCGGGTTGTGGAGAAGGACTGCCGTGAAGGTGTTACACGGTCACAGAGCACCGTACTGTCGTTGATCTTTGTTTATCAAAGTCGGAATTCACGTGTGGTTCTGTTCTCTTCACTGGTGTCCGTGTCACTCCGGACGAGTCGATAAGAACTTGGGGAAGCCGTCTCGTTTTCGTCGTGAGAGGGGGTGGGGTTTGTTTATATCATGTTCAGTCTCTGGGGGAAGGGAAGGGGTAGAATCATGTTGGGTCTACGGTCCGTGGGGGTAGAAAACAGATGGGTCAGTTACGAATTTGTATGTCTAGGACAAAATGGTTATTCCTTTGACTCCACATCCCTTTAATACATTGAGCGGACTCCGACTCCAGTTCCAGTCTTCCTCCACCCCGACCCTGACTAGGGGGCTGTTCCTGAGGTGTCAAGAGGGAAAAGTCATGTGTCGAGGTGGGTTCGGGTTGAGACGATCGGTATCGGGTTTCAGGACTTTGAAGGATGTGACTCTTGTCCGGTTGTGAACAGTTCCTTGTCTAGTGTCTTATTGGATATGGATCCTACTGGAAATTTTTCGGAAATAAACATTCATACAGTGTCTAGTTTTTCTTCTTTACATATAAGTAAATCCACGAGAATTAAAAGTCAATTTGCGAGGATAGACTAGTTAGAGACTTTTTTGTCTGAGAGGTTAACCCAAAGTGTGTGTCTGTGTGTGTGTTGCGTAAGGTGTACCTTGACCTAGGACTGTCGGGGGTCATTTCCACTGACCGCAACTGACCAAAAGAAGACCGGTTGTCCGGGTCTCAGGTAGTCGTCCCTGAATCGGAGGGTCGGTCCTTGAGATGAAAGGACCTGGTGGTATGTTGACGGACGGAGGAAAAGGTTCCTCAGGGACTGAACACTATGTTTGGAAGGACCTTTGGTCTTAGGAAAGTGATACAGGTTTGTAGTTGTATGAAATTAAGTCTCAGTTTTATCCGTCCCTTCCATATCTTTCTACGACACGAACACGAAACCTTTTTGAAGGAGCTGGTCGTTGAAACCTGTTGACAACGGTAACAAGTGTATTGACCCAAAATTACTTTACCAATTCAAAGTAGAATCCTGACTCTTATGTGACCTGGTGGAAGGGGTCGACCTAGTAAAGAGGTTTTGATACGTGGGTTGTTATAGGGTCCCACCCGTGGGGGTCTTGAACGACTTAAAGGTAATTAGGGTAATGGGAGGTGAAAATTAGAGTAATAGTCGATTTCTGTTTAGGAGTGAATTTTTTAGGTTAGGTGTGAAATTTAGTGGAGGGGGTGACTCGAGATGAGTTCTGAAGTGAGTTTCCTTCTGTGTCGTGTCTCCCCCTAGACTTTCCGCGGAGCGACCAGAACCATAGTGGACTACTGTGTCACAGGTCCGTACAGTCGACCGTGTAGAAGGTTTGGAAGTCGACGAGAGGAAAGATTATGGACCGATGGAGAGGGGTGAAGATAAGGAGTAGGACCCATTACTGTCGTTTATTGGAACTCTCGTGGTGGAGTGAATTGGGAATTGATTTTCTATCTGTTCTCTTCAAACCCCTTCCAACTCACTGTCCGACTTCCAGTGTGTCGTCCGTTGTCCCGGTCCTAAGTTTGTCATAGTCAGGGACCTCGTCCAGTCGTTTTTACTCTGTCCTAACCTACGGTTCTCCGACAAGTTCGGAAGGGGTCTCGTAAGTATAATGTGACCTGAAGATAGTGTCTCAGTCCTTAAGACTCTGGACTAAAGTCCTTCGTTTCCGGTTGAGACCCGTCCTCTCTTCTTTCCAGTTTCTCGTTCTAGAGTCTCTGTGAAGACGAAGAGTCTTTCGAAGTGTCTTGTGTTTCTGGTGTGAACCCAAAATGGATTAACGATAAACAACCCCCAACCCCCTGACAATTCTCGAAGTAGGAATATTTGTTCTGTGACATTTCAAACTAACCTATTTTCCTTTCAGTATCTTGAAAAGGTCTTTTGATTTAACATGGTTCAAAGGTTTTTGTGTGGGGGAGACCAGACCATTAAAGTAAAGATCTATACTTTTTTCCCCTTTTGAACTTTTGGTACTGGTCTTTGTCGTCTTAATACCATACAAGTGTATTATCTTAAAATCTGTGGGTGAATTTTATCTCGTAAAACCTTTACAAGTGTCACATTATAAAAAACTTTTCAATTCGTGTTTTTTGGGAATGTTAGAGAAAACGTCTACTACACCTGGTTGGTCACAATAATGTCCTGTCTACCTGTCTACCGACGAAACGGGATTGAAACTCTGACTTGAGTGAGAGGTAGATAAAGAAATCTTACCTTATGTAGGGGACTAAATGTGACCCTCTGCACCTACGTCAAATTAGTTCAAATTAGTCAACTTCGGACAAACCTGAGCCCCTTTTTTGTTGGGATTCACAAAAGTTTGTGAAATGTCGTTACCCTGTTCAGTCCCCACGTGGAAGGTCTGACAAGAGACACGGAGTAGTCGTGAAACGTGACAAGAGATTGTTAATTTTAATTCTTTAGTTTACCCCTAGTTTCGTATGTCTGACATGGTGTCCAGTTGCACGACTGTAGGAACATGAAGGTAAGGGGGAAGAAAATCTACCGATGTGGTGTAAGGTAATTCTAAAAAAGAAAAAATTGGGGGAGGTACTTTCATGATCTTTTTAGTGACGTTATTTTTCAGTAACTCGTACCAATTCACGGTACTGGATCATTAAGGTGAGGATCGATAGGTGGGTTGTCTTTAATTATGTTTTGCAGGTGTGTTTTTAAACATGCACTTACAAACCTCGTCGTGGTAAGTGGTATCAAGTTATTTCACCTTTGGGATTATGGGTAGTTGACTTCTTGTCTCTTTATTTTACACCGTATACGTATCTTCCTTTGTCATAAGTGAGTATCTTCTTTACTTCATGACTAAGGACGATGTGGTACGTTTTGGAACTCTGGTAATGTGGTTCATTGTCTTCGGTCTGTGTTTTCCAATATATATGACATGTTAAGGACTTTATAGGTCTTATCCGTTTAAATATCTGTGTGTCTCATGTAGTCGTCAACGGTACCTAACTTCCCTACCTCTCACGGACGATTATCCCTAGAGAAAAACCTCCCTACTTTTACAAGATTTTAACCAACACCACCACCGACGTGGTAAGACTTATATGATTTTTTGGTGACTTAACATGCGATATTTAACTTGTTGATAGTAAACACTTAATATAGAGTTACTTCGATAATGTTTTACTGATTTTCGTTTTGTCGTTCTCAAATGTTATCATATTACGAGTGTTATATGTATTAAATATAGGTTATTTACCCCCATTTAATATACACGGTATTTCTTTAGTAGCACGTTTATAGAAAAACAGAAGGAAATATTTATCATCCTCGAGTTTTTTAGTACCTACTTTGTCTGACCAGTTAGTGCACTTTAGTCCTGAGCTACGAAAAAATTTTTTTTAATAAAAATGACTGTTTTACTCTAAGTGTAATTCTTTACGATGGGTATGAGTTGTAATGGGTGAAGTGGAGGGAGAATTTTATGAAAAGGGTCCAGTCCTGACTTGGTGTTGGGTTTGGGTGAGTGGTGTAAAGTTTGACGTTTCACCCTTTACACGTCATCTGTGACGTACCTCCGTTGACGTACGGTACGACGAAGCTGATAATTATTCAAATGGTGTTAATCTCTGGAATTGCAATGGAATCAATTTTAAGTGTAAGGGACTTTCATTGATGATTAATATGGGTGACAATTATAAAATAACTAAATTCTTTTTAATAAACGTAAACAATAATACCCGTACGGTTTAAGAAGTTAATAGAGAGGTCAAATAAGTGAGTTTCTTATAATGCCGACGAGAAGTTTCCACGACTCCTATGTGATTTCTTATTTTTATCCGTTTCTGACCGTTTGTTTTGGGACGGGAGTATCTTGAGTGTAAGGTTAAAAAACAAAAATTTCGTGTTAAATTGCTTTAAAATAAATTGTTTGAGTACAGAATACTTAATTTACAGTCGTAGTCGTTTCTTAGGGTTAAGAGTGGAACGTTTACAAGTCAGAAAAGATTTGTGATTTTTAGTGTTTCTAAATAATTTGTAGTCGTCGTCAAAAGCTACTGTTCGGGGAAAAGGGTTCAAAATGTCTACACGGACCTTGTATTTCTGTTTACGCAGATGTTAAAATAAGTTTTAGTCTTAAACTTTGCAACTATGTCTGTTGCAGATAACTATGTCTGTTGCTGTCACCCGAGAGTCTCGTCTAAATCGTCGGGTTCCAGAAGTTTAGTAACTATGGTTCACCAAAAATGACTTTTAGATTTATTTCTGAGGTTAGAGGGAGATTTTAAGTATTAGAGTTCAGTAAGTTATTGGACTTAACACATTGTGCTTTTATCACGTAGAGGAGATGGAGGTTTTCGTTTTCACGTTAAATCAAGTTTCTAGTGTTGTTGACCGAGTTTTCCCATTGAAAACCTTTGTTTCAGATTTAAGGTAATTTGTTAAGTTATTAAATCACCTTTAAAATGTTTCACCGGTTACTAAGAGAACGTGAAGAACTCATTATAAAAAAGAGTAGTGGGAGAGTTGGTCCCTCTCATCGGAATTTCTGTGAAGTTTGTCGGTTGGGTAGGAATTTTACGTCAGTGAAAGCGCAAGATTGAAAGTAGACAACCGTTTTAAAGAATAGAAGTCGTTAAACCAACCCCGACTTAAGATCGTTCTACGTGTGTACACCCAAGTGCAGGAGTCTATTCTGTTTGATTTTGGTAGAATTCTCTGAGTGAGGTGTCGAACTCGGGAATTTATGACAAAGGATGATTCCAATTCACCCATACCGTCCATTGTCCCTCGTTACGTAAACAAAGTCTAGTGTGAAGAGAGCTAAACCAACTCCCTTTAGTTACCTTTTCAAATAGAAAGGTCCAACTTCTGGCGCCCCTCTTGTCCAATCAATGGATTTTGGAACCACCTTTCTATTTGGGGTAGGTTTGAGTTGTTTTTTATTACAAAATATTATACTGACCGTTCCAGTATTTTGTCTGACACGGTAGGTTTTTGAAAACTCTGACCATTGTATGAGTATTTAGGATGACCCTTAAGGAAAGAAATGTTGGAGGTTCTTGATTTAGGGTTCTTGGTTGTTAAATTCCTTGGACTGTCGGGGTAAGTATCTTTAGAGGGTTTGTAATAATGTCGTGGCTTCTCGGTGACCGAATCTCCATGAGACTACCAGAAACATTTGCTGCCCGTCCCTTTTGGGAGAACTTCCATTCGTTTCCGTGAAATTAAGAGTACTCCGCGTCTGAGGTTCTCCAATGAAGAACGTAGGTCGTGTGTATATTTTTCATTGGGTTCCCGGTTCTGGTATGTGTCCTGGTCCAACGTGTTGTGCAATTTACTCATTTGTTTTTATTGTGAAGTTTTATGTTTACCCACTAGAACTCATTTTCTCTCCAGTCGGTGTGTCATTTTCGTGTACTGAGTAGGTGTCCGGACTTGTATTCATAGACATGTCAGGTGATGTGGTCTCACCCTAAAGGGTAGAAGTAGGTTCGGACCCGGAATCCCCATAGAGTCAGCCCTCTTCAACACGATAAAGGCAAAACCTCCCCTCCCAGTAAAATAAAGCGACTTAGTGTTGAGGGGGTATAGGGGTGGGGTTTGGTGGTGGTGCGTGTTATGACGTTTATCTGCTCTTCCACCGTTCCTGCGGTCGCTCGTGGCTGGCTCGTTTTGTTTCGTGGGTCATTCCCCGACGACCCGGCCCTCACCCACCCATTTCCCTCGGTCCGAGCGGGGAGCCTCGTGCCGAGGACGGGGGTTGCCGGAGAGAGGCCCATCCACATGCCGCCGTCTGAGGAGGGAGGTGGACCTCTGGTCGAGGCAAGAGACGTCTCGAGGCCCCCTGTCAGGCCTTCCACTCCTTTACTCCCGCCCCCGCGCGACGGGGCCGGACCCGGTCTCCTGGTTTCGAGGTCTCCCTCCCGCGCAGCCCGGCGGGGTGCACTTGTGGCCCCGGCTCCGGCGGGACCCCTGGCGCCGGCCCTTGTCACCGCGAGCACTGGTGGTGCGGCCCGGGCCTGAATGGGCCCCGACCGCGTGGCGCCTCAGGCGCCGACGGCGAAGGAGGAGGAGGAGGAGGAGGAGGAGTGAACTGTTTTACCGCCGCTGTCCTTCACGGCCCGCGGAGCCGGGCGGGGGGCGGGCGNGGGGGGCGGGCGCGGGGACGGGCTGGCAGGTCGGCCTCGGCCCCACTCCACCGCGGTTGCCGCCCCGCGGGCGCTCGGCGGGACTGCGGTTGCCGCGTTCGCCGGGATCGGGCCGCGCTCGCCGCGCCCCTGCGCCCTCCGGGCGTCCGGCCTCGGGCGCAGCGGGGCCGGAGGGGCGGGGGCGCGGCGCGGCTACCGCATCGAGGACCGCGTGGTCGGGGTAATGCGTTACGTCCAATGCGCTTGGCGCGGCGCCCGGGGTCGTCCGACGGGGCGCGGCAGACGACGGGGCTTCCCGTGGCCAGGAGTGGACTCTGCGATCCGGCGTGCGGCGGGGGCGGCCGGCGGGCGGCGGCGGGGGAGGAGAAGCCCGACGGACGCGCCGCGGCCCCGGGCGGGCGGCGAGGCGGCGCGAGTGTCCGGGTCGAGCCGGCGCCCGTGACGGCCGTCGGCGGCGGCGGCGTCGGGGGCGAAGCCGAGGAGCCGACGCCCTCTCGTCTTGTTTGTCGGCACGGCGGCGACGGCGGCGGCGGCGGCGGCGGCGGCGGCGGTCGCGTGACTGCAGTAGCGCATGCGACGCGCGCGCCAGTGCGCAACGGCGGCGGGCCGCACGCGCGGGGTTTGGCACTGGTCGCCCTCGCTCGAATTCGCTCGACCACCGCCCCGCCACTCACCCTTTTCGTCCACGAGCGCCGGGCGCCTCTCTACTCTTGGGGGGTGTGGGTGGGAGGGTGTGGAGTGGGGTCTGGTTCCCACTCCCGACTATTCTCTAAAACGTGTGGACTCTATCCCCTGGCGAGGCAGCCTCCCTTCCTCGGAGCGTCTGGCTCCCTCCTCTTTAGACCTCCTCTTTAGAGTCGGGCCCTCTCTCCTGGAGAGTTTGGCTCTCCCCTCTATGAAGTCTGGCTCTCCCTTGGAGGGGGTCTGGCACTCCGCTGGGGCTTCTGGCTTTTCCTATGTGGAGTTTTACTCTCCCTGGAGTGTCTGGCTCTCAACCCTAGGGCTTCTGCCTCTCCTTTGTGAAGTCTGGTTCTCTCCTCTGGACGTCCGACTCCTTCCCCTAAGGAACCTGACTCCCTCCCTTATCAGCCTCCCTTCCGACTTTCAACTCGGACTCCCTTTTGTAGACTTTTATCTCCCTCTGCAGGTTTTTAAATTCTTCCCTAACTACTGTCCGAGAGTTTCTCTCCCTTCTGTGACTCCTATCCGAGGTGTTTGACTACTGTCTCCGGCCCTCTCTGTGGACGGACTCCCTCCGGCGCGACGTCCCCTCCGTCTTCCCACAACCTCCTCCGACGTCATCCCAGCCCGAACTTGCAATTCTCTCTCGACGCTACCCCCGCGACCCCACTCCCTTCCGTCTACCCTCTCCTCCGACAATCGTTCCGACCCGACCGTAGAAAGAACCGACCGAGTGGTCGGTGACCCTAGATTCCTGACCTTCCATAGTCTGAGATACGGATCCCGCGAGAGGGACGTCAACCGGGGGTCGACTGGAGGAAGAGTAGGAATTTTAGGTTTGGTGTTCGGTCGAGGGATTTTGCTTCTCTAATCCAAATCCAACGAATGTCAAATTACACCATTAGGATTTTTAAAAGTTTACTTCTCGGTATTGGAGAAAAGGGGAAAACGGGAATAACAGTGAGAAAATCGTAAAATTCAGGATAGAAAATTTTTATCGTTTGAGTCAAGAAGATTTTACAGATCCTTTAAAATTTTTTACGGACTACAGGGGAAAAAAGTCTTGTATAACTATGTGATCCTATCGTCAGTTTATCAAAACAGAGAGAATACCCCAAACGAGGGGACTCTTTGGACATACGTTCAGTTCTTCGTTGTTAATCTTGGTCTGTACCTTGTTGTCTGACCAAGGGTTAACCCTTACCTCATGCGGTTCCGACATACAACAGTGGGACGAATAAATTGAATACACGTCTCATATAGTACGCTTTACGACCCGACCTACTTCGTGTTTGACCTTATTTCTAACGGCCGTCTTTATAGTTATTGGAGTCTATGCGTTCACTATTGTGGGAATACCGTACTTCACTTCTCCTTGACTTCTCGGAGAACTACTTTCACTTTCTCCACTCCCTTTTTCGACCGAATTTTGAGTTGTAAATTTTTCGATTCTAGTAACGTAGGCCAGGGTAAAGAAGTACCGATGACCGAGCTACCTGCACTCAGACTCACTTGAGGCCCTCAACCACTACCTGTCCCTCCGTACCGCACGACGCTAAGTACCCCAACGTTTCTCAGCCTGTGCTGACTCGCTGACTCGACTTGACTTATCTACCCCTTAGTTACCTTTGTCACTGTCTGAAATAAAAGAGTCCGAGATTTTAGTGACGTTTACCACTGACATCGGTACTTTAATTTTCTACGAACGAGGAACCTTCTTTTCGATACTTGTTGGACTTTCACTTTCACTTCAGTGAGTCAGTACAGGCTGAGAAACGTTGGGGTACCTGACATCGGATGGTCCGAGAAGACAGGTACCCTAAAAGGTCCGTTCTTATGACCTCACCCAACGGTAAAGGAAGAGGTCCTCTAGAAGGGCTGGGTCCCTAACTTGGGTCCAGGGGGTGTAACATCCGTCTGCGAAATGGTAGACTCGGTGGTCCCTTCAGGTTGGATCTATTCTATAATTTTTCGTCTCTGTAATGAAACGGTTGTTTCCAGGCAGTTCAGTTCCGATACCAAAAAGGTCATCAGTACATACCTACACTCTCAACCTGATATTTCTTTCGACTCGTGACTTCTTAACTACGAAAACTTGATACCACAACCTCTTCTGAGAACTTTCAGGGAACCTGACGTTCTTCTAGGATGGTCAGGTAGGATTTCCTTTAGTCAGGACTTATAAGTAACTTTTCTACCTATGACTTCGACTCAGAGGTTATGAAACCGGTGGACTACGTTTCTTGACTGAGTAACCTTTTCTGAGACTAAGACCCTTTCTAACTTCCGACCTTTTCCCCTACTGTCTCCTACTCTATACGAACTTACCGTGGTAACTGAACTACCTGTACTCAAACTCGTTCGAGGTCCTCGACCACTACCTGTCCCTTCGGACCGTACGACGTCAGTCAGGTACCCCAGTGTTTCTTAGCCTGTGCTGACTCGTTGACTGGACTGTCCCAAACGAGTGAGAAGTGATTCCAGTTGATATTTAATTACTATCCAGGACCCGTTTCATTTCTGAATTGAAAACGGGAAATAAAATTGTTTCGTACTTCATTGTTTGATAATTTATAGTCGTTGTTTCCTCCATTAACATTGTTCAAGTAATTATTCCAAATAAGATCATGATATAATGTGTTATAACTTTAAACACTTATAGAGACCGAGGATTACAGTGTATGGACCGTTAAACGTCTTCGACTACTCTTTACCTTTTTCTTATCCTTTCATGTGTCCCTATTTACTTATACCTCATTGTTTGAAAAAATTCTTTTTTTTCTGTTTTGTCTCATATAGGTAAATTTCGAGTAGAAGGGTATCATCGGATCAACGTAATAGATGAATTAAATAACAACAACGACATTTGTACAAAACCCTTCGTAAACCTTGACGGTCAAACGTTCAGTGTATTGTTTCAGAAAACAATGTGAAGTAAAATCTGTTTTGGTATTATAGATCGAACTAAATGACCCGGAATGATGTCCCGAAAACCGATACTGACCTTCAGTTTAGGTTGGATTTCTCTTAAATATTCGACACTTCCGTCAGGGTTTTCGAAACAGGTTTTTAGAACATCCTCTCGTTACAGAGTGGGTTCTAGTGTGCAAATGTGTGCAATCTTGAGTCTAGAGTCCTGAGGTACTTCCGACGCAAGAGATTGAGTCCTTAATTGAGAAACAACAACACAAACAAAAAAAAAATGAGCGGATCACGTGAAACACCCTGGGGATGGTCCCTAGTTTAAACACGGGGAGGATTGGGGGTTACTTTCCTGTCTCAGGATTGGTGACCTGACCGTCCCATGAGGGTTATTTACAAAACATATTTCTCGGTCCATCAGTTATAACTCCCAAACACCCGGTACGTTAGACACATTGTATTGGTCAGCAACATCGAGACGGTAACATCATGTTTTCGTCGGTATTAAATGTGAGTAAACAATGTGATACAAGGTTATTTTGAAATACCTATGGTTTTCCTCTTAAAGTACATTTAAAGTTTTCAGTGTTTTACAACAAGGAAAAAAAAAAGGGGTTGGTAACTTTTTTATACTTTTGGTAAGAATCGACCTTCCGGAACCTTTTTGTCTGTCGTCAGGTCTAAACAAGGTATGTAAACGACTAGAGACGAGAACTTGGAGTTCAAATCTCTTTACCTTTAAAGAAATGGTAATATGTCTTCGATAAGACGAATGTCAAACAAACAAACAAATTAATTATCAAAACCCTTTCGTCAAAATCTAAATTGTAACTCATCTTTCATGTCTCAAGGGAATGTGGAGAGTGAAAGGGGTAGAACGTCTTACACCATGTGACCAATCTCAGCTACCCGGTTATCACTGTGTAATAATTGATTTCGAGTATCAAACGTAATCTCAAGTGAAAAACACAACACGTAGAATACCTAAAACTGTTTGCATATTACTGTGAGCAGTTGGTAATACGAACGGTTAAAAAATTGAGTTTTCGATCGATTCTTGTTTTTATTCAAAGTCTTATTTCGTGATATTAAGACAGTCGGTGTTTGTCTATGTTCCACCGAGATTCCCAGTAAAACCAAAGACGATGAAACAAGTACAAATAAACGACAAAAACGAATCAAAGTTTCATAAATGTTTATTGTAAGTGATATTGTGAATTTTATTACTCTCACGACCTTCTGGATCACACTTCTTGGTATGTTAACGTTAAAACTTTTCCTTCAGTAAAAAAAACGAAATTCAAAGTTTCACCTTTCTTTTACGTTCATAATGTGTACCCTATTTTCATGAGTTCTCCTTCCTTAGACCTTCAGTTTCTGCCTTACTATCATCCTCGAGAATATATGACGAGTAACGAACCAAGATAGTAAAATCTTATGTAAACCGGAACAAACCACTTCAACTTCGAGACATGTGAGGCACCGGGTGATTAAGGTTAGGTGCCTTTGAGAGTCACTGTATGAATTCTTTCAAGTCGTATCAGGATTCTCCGGTGTAACTTTTGTTGGGTTTACAGACGGACCATCTTACATCATATTACTTTTACTGGTTTAGTGTCGGTGTGTTTTATCGTGTCTACTTTGTCCTTTTAGTTTCTTCGTTCCGTATACACTACTAAGGTAAAGATACGACTAAAGATTTTGTCTATTTTTATACACCTCTAAAAATCCCTTTAATATGTTAAAGGACAGTGGACTCCTCGAGACTTGGACTCTAGGTCGTAGTGTTTCAGGACACCTCTATCCTCCTGACGGCGAAGACGACGAAAGGAACTAAACCTACACAAGACCCGTTCTTGGTAACCTCACACCCTTGATATTTTTTGTTCGTCCATTAATGGTGACCAATGAACTGTCCCACTAGTCCTTTCCTACTTCTCTTACTCCAGTCATTGGCTAAAGACTCCATATCGTCATAAGATAAAGAAAAGGAAATTTTGAAAAATCTAACTTTTGGAGATACCGGGATAGCTAAGTGAACACACACACACACACACACACACCATTTTTTTTGTGCTGTAGATGGGAAAATTTAACAATGTACATATCATGTAATTGATATTCGTGGCACAAGATGTCCCAGAAAAAGTAGAATGTACCGACCTTTCATAAAACGAAGAACTAATACGTAAATGAAACATTAATAAGTCAGTTACAAACTACGTATAAACATAAGATATAATAAAAAATTCCCTTCTTATTTAATATATTTGTTTTGACGGACTCACTTCTCTTGACTTGTCTTTTTCCATTACTACTTCAACTGTACCTGTTTGAAGACTTACATACCGGTCCTTTGTTTTAAAACCAGTACTCGATGACCACCAGTGTCCCTAAGTTCGGGAACACCTTCGTAGTACCGTAGTTTTACTTTCTGCTCAGTTCATTTTAACGGGGTTGACGAGTTTTTAATAGAAGTCGTAAACGACTCGATTTTTCCAAAGAACTGTCTAGCGGTCGGATAAAACCACTTCCTATGGACTGGTAAATAAGGTCGTTCCTGAAGTACCTATTCGGGTACAACCTTACGAGATTGACCTAATTCATGTATAGTCCTGACTTTCCGAATGTAGAGAAAACGAGGAAAGTAGAAGTTCTGTTTACGCGACTACTTCGTCCAAGAACGTAGACCCCTGAAGAGGTCGTAAGGTCACCAGTTCTGAGACGAGGGTCACGTCCCCCGTGTCCAAGCTAAGGACCGGTCTTTTGATTGTAGGGTGTACGACTCGTCACGTCGGTTTTTTTTCTTTCTCGTAGGCATAGATCCAAATATGATCATAACAGACCATCGGTCGAAAGTTTTTACCGGGGGTTTCTAATGGGAATACATTTGAGGAGGGGAACTCACACCAGACAACTGAACAACTACTGTTTCTTTAATACCGTTTTCGTCATCCCATAGACAAAGTGCTAATCCAATGTTTTCTGACTGAAAGGTCGACCTGAGAAAAAACGGAAGAGTTGAAGTTGAAAAAACTACTTCGTTCGACGGCACATCCTCTCCGGGTACACAGTTCCCTGTCCCATCGCAGACCATTACGGTCGTGACCTGATTTCGGCAGTCAGGTTGTCGACGTTCCTTGAATCAAGACGGTCGTTTGTGTAGTTATGGTAACTTTCATCTAGGTATCAGTTTGGAAGTCTTCTTTGGTGTCGGATCCGGTTGTGAAACTAAGTCAAGTCAAGTCAGCGAGTCAGGACAGGCTGAG
Organism: Capra ibex; assembly: GCA_006410555.1. Classification (NCBI taxonomy): domain Eukaryota; kingdom Metazoa; phylum Chordata; class Mammalia; order Artiodactyla; family Bovidae; genus Capra; species Capra ibex. Next base: position 89,530,378 of record SJYO01006231.1, read on the forward strand.
AAACGTTGGGGTACTTAGTGTCGTGCGGTCCGGAGGACAGGTAGTGGTTGAAGGTCTCAAGTGGGTTTGAGTACAGGTAGTTCAACCACTACGGTAGGTCGGTAGAGTAGGAGACAACAGAGGAAGAGGAGGACGGGGGTTAGGGAGGGTCGTAGTCCCAGAAAAGGTCACTCAGTTGAGAAGCGTACTCTACCGGTTTCATAACCTCAAAGTCGAAGTCGTAGTCAGGAAGGTTACTCGTGGGTCCTGACTAGAGGAAATCCTACCTGACCAACCTAGAGGAACGTCAGGTTCCCTGAGAGTTCTCAGAAGAGGTTGTGGTGTCAAGTTTTCGTAGCTAAGAAGCCGCGAGTCGGAAGAAGTGTCAGGTTGAGAGTGTAGGTATGTACTGGTGTCCTTTTTGGTATCGGAACTGATCTGTCTGGAAACAACCGCTTCATTACAGAGACGAAAACTTATACGACAGATCGAACCAGTATTGAAAGGAAGGTTCCTCATTCGCAGAAACTTAAAGTACCGACGTCAGTGGTAGACGTCACTAAAACCTCGGGTTTTTTTATTTCAGACTGTGACAAAGGTGACAAAAGGGTAGATAAACGGTACTTCACTACCCTGGTCTACGGTACTAGAAGCAAAAGACTTACAACTCGAAATTCGGTTGAAAAAGTGAGAAGAGAAAGTGAAAGTAGTTCTCTGAAAAATCGAGGAGAAGTGAAAGACGGTATTCCCACCACAGTAGACGTATAGACTCCAATAACTATAAAGAGGGCCGTTAGAACTAAGGTCGAACACAAAGAAGGTCGGGTCGCAAAGAGTACTACATGGGAAGTATCTTCAATTTATTCGTCCCACTGTAATATGTCGGAACTACATGAGGAAAAGGATAAACCTTGGTCAGACAAGGTACAGGTCAAGATTGACAACGAAGGACTGGACGTATATTCAAAGAGTTCTCCGTCCAGTCCACCAGACCATAAGGGTAGAGAAAGTCTTAAAAGGTGTCAAATAACACTAGGTGTGTCAGTTTCCGAAACCGTATCAGTTATTTCGTCTTTATCTACAAAAAGACCTTGAGAGAACGAAAAAACTACTAGGTCGTCTACAACCGTTAAACTAGAGACCACGGAGACGGAAAAGATTTTGGTCGAACTTGTAGACCTTCAAGTGTTAAGTACATAACGACTTCGGACCGAACCTCTTAACTCGTAAGGAAATGATCGTGCACTCTACTCACGTTAACACACCATCAAACTCGTAAGAAACCGTAACGGAAGGAAACCCTAACCTTACTTTTGACTGGAAAAGGACAGGACACCAGTGACGACTCAAAAGGTTTAAACGACCGTATAACTCACGTCGTGAAAGTGTCGTAGTAGAAAGTCCTAAACTTTATCGAGTTGACCTTAAGGTAGTAGAGGTGATCGAAACAAGCATCACTACGAAAGATTCCGGGTGAACTGGAGTGTAAGGTCCTACAGACCGAGACCCACTCACTAGTGTGGTAGCACTAATAGAACCAGCACTTCGAGAAAAAACATGTCAAGAAGACACATAAGAACGGTGGAGAAGAAGTATAGAAGACGAAGACAATCCAGGTATGGTAAAGATAGGAAATAGTTCGGGTAGAAATCTACTTTACAAGGGACCATAGAGATTAAAAGAACTTCTCTAGAGATCAGAAAGGGTAACACAACAAAAGGAGATAAAGAAACGTAACTAGTGACTCCTTCCGAAAGAATAGAGAAGGACGATAAGAAACCTTGAGACGTAAGTCTACGAAACTAATGTGAAACTAATGTTGGGACATTAAGGTTGGTCTCCTAGGTCGATCCACTATTGACTGAAGGTCTTTAATATTTTATTATTCACACGAAATTAAAAAATTCTATCATTTAAAACCCCCATTAAACAATACACCGTTATCTATTGATTATTGTGTTGGACCCTGGTTTGTGGGAAAGTGGATCCCTTCTGCATAAAGTCGGAAGTACCCCAACTCCTTCTCACACCGTTCGTTTAAGGAGGGAGAAGCTTTTATAGGGGAATCAACGAGACCAAAATGTAACAATTTGATCTGTTTCACATAAAGTCAGTGACCCCTCATAACGACACCAGAATCAAGAAAACTCTGTTTGTCATAAGAGAAATTCAAGAGAAGGTTTCCCTTACTCAATCCTTGAATATAGAGATTCCTCCGATCTCAAAAGGAAGACCCCTGATAACATCATTTGTCAAGTGTGTAAGACAATGGGACTTCAATCAGTCAGTAACTGAGAACTCCCAATAGAGATTTCTCCTTAAAAAGGATTAAAGTTCCGTCGTTTACCCCTTTAAATACTATGTAAACACTCGACAGACAGAAGTGAGGACAAATCTCTTTACGAGGGTTAAGAAACATCCGTAGATTCTCCGATTTTATAGGTTCGTAAAGGGTACCCCTTTCAACTCCTAGACAGGACTCAAATGTAGACACCCGTCCAATGACTTGTTTCTCAACTACGTATGTAGGTGTTACGGAACCGGGACGTCCGTAAGTCGTCAGTTACACAACTGGAATGAGTATTTCTTCGACGACATATGAAATACAAGAAATAAATTTCTTAGGTCGAATTTACCTAACCGACCTTAATCCTCATAAACGTCCTTGGATCTGTGTGCCAGCAGGTGTATTTGAATTTACGTTAAGTGTTATTCCTCTTTAATGATTCCTATATTCATTGAAATGTTTTTTTTCATGACGCTTAAGAGACCATCAGGTCACCAATCCTGAGACCATAGTGACGACTCCAAGCTAGGTACGGGCCCAAACTCAGTACCAACCTCTTGATTTTAGGATGTTCGACACGTCGCGTCGATTTTCTTTTCTTTTGTTAAGGTAAATGTCAACGTGGTTTTTTTATGAATCATTATTTAAACTGTTTCATTCACGTCTTCAATATGTAACCTTCGATGTCTTATAACGAATTTCTTCAATTTCTTCTTGATTTATCACCTTTCTGTAGGTATTAGTACTCTACCTTTTGAATTAGAAAATATCTACTGTCATTAGAGGTTTTGTAGATAAAGACGAAATAACTGATACGGTTTCGGAAACTGACACACCTAGTGTTATTTGACACCTTTTAAGACTCTCTCTACCCTTATAGTCTGGTGGACTGCACGGAGAACTCTTTAGACATACGTCCAGTCCTTCGTTGTCAATCTTGACCTGTACCTTGTTGTCTGACCAAGGTTTATCCTTTTCCTTATGTAGTTCCGACATATGACAGTGGGACGGATAAATTGAAGATACTTCTCATGTAGTACTCTTTACGACCCGACCTTCTTTGTGTTCGACCTTAGTTCTAACGGCCCTCTTTATAGTTATTGGAGTCTATACGTCTACTGTGGTGGGAATACCGTCTTTCACTTCTCCTCGATTTTTCGGAGAACTACTTTCACTTTCTCCTCTCACTTTTTCAACCGAATTTCGAGTTGTAAGTCTTTTGCTTCTAGTACCGTAGACCAGGGTAG
>SJYO01006231.1:89533993-89757045 GCA_006410555.1 Capra ibex
TCCGTATAAGTTTTCGTCTCTGTAATGAAACGGCTGATTCCAGGCAGATCAGTTCCGATACCAAAAAGGACACCAGTACATACCTACACTCTCAACCTGACACTTCTTCCGACTCGCGGTTTCTTAACTACGAAAACTTGACACCACAACTTCTGAGAGCTCTCAGGGAACCTGACGTTCCTCTAGGTTGGTCAGGTAAGACTTCCTCTAACCGGGACCCTAAAGAAACCTTCCTTACTACGATTTCGACTTTGAGGTCATGAAACCGGTGGAGTACATTTATCAACTGAGTAACCTTTTCTGAGACTACGACCCTCCCTAACCCCCGTCCTCCTCTTCCCCTGCTGTCTCCTACTCTACCGACCTACCGTAGTGCCTGAGCTACCTGCACTCAGACTCACTTGAGGCCCTCTACCACTACCTGTCCCTCCGGACCGCACGACACTAAGTACCCCAGTGTTTCTCAGCCTGTACTGACTCGCTGGTTTGACTTGACTTGACTTGACTTAGAGGTTTAACCAGATGTCTAAGTCACATTAAGGACGGTCTCATAGTAACTGAATATACATCTTTTATTCTATTGGGATTCACTTCACTTCAGCGAGTCAGCACAGACTGACAAACACTGGGGTACCTGACATCGGATGGTCCGAGGAGACAGGTACCCTAAAAGGTCCGTTGTCAGGACCTCACCTAACGATAAAGGAAGAGGTCCCTTAGAAGGGTTGGGTCTCTAGCTTGAGCCCAGAGGACGTAACATCTGTCTGTACGATGGCAGACTCGGTGGTCCCTTCAGGATCTATTGAGATTTCAAGTATACTTTTAAGTTCCCTGGATCTCATTGGTTTCCCGAAGGGTCCACTACGATCATTATTTCTTGGACGGACGGTCACGTCTTACACATTCTCTTCGTCCAAGTTAGGCACCCAACTCTTCTAGGGGACCTTCTCCCGTACCGTTAGTTGAGGTGATAAGAACGGACCTCTTAGAGTACATGTCTCCTCGGACCGTCCGGTACTAAGTATCCCAGCGTTTCTAAACATATACTGACTTCGCTGAAGTGTACGTCTTATTGGTTTTGTTAGAACTTTTCCCCCTTCTTTTAGCCTTCTAAGTGTGAAGGATTAAGGTTCAGAATGATATTTAGATGAATCTAAATATCATTTAGATTCTAAATATCTATATTTCTCAATTTTTTTATGTCTCATGTCTGTAGTTAGGTACTTCGATACCAGTTTAATAAAAACTGTTGACACAGGTTCTAGTAAGTTACCCCTTTCTACCAGAGAAATTGTTTACCACGACTCTTTTGACCTATAGTGTACCTTATCTTAAAAAACACATACCATCCTGATGGAGGACCTCTTCCGTTACCGCTGGGTGAGGTCATGAGAACGAACCTTTTAGAGTACCTACCTCCTCGGACCATCCGATGGCAGGTACCCCCGCGATCCTCAACCTGCGTTGACTCGCTGAAGTGAAAGTGAAAAGTGAAAGTACGTAATCTCTTCCTTTACCGTTGGGTGAGGTCACAAGAACGGACCTCTTAGGGTCCCTACCCCTTGGACCACCCGACGGTAGATACCCCAACGTGTCTCAGCCTGTGCTGACTTCGCTGAATCGTCGTCGTCGTCGTCCTGATGAAGGATGGTATATGTTTTTCATTAAGTTTTATCTAATATCTGAATTTACATTCCCGATTTTGGTATTTTGAGAATCGTCTTTTGTATCCCCATTCAGAGGTGTCGGAACCTTAACCGTTACTAAAGAATTGATAGTGTGGGTTTCATGTTCGTTGTCTCTTTTTTTCTATTTAACCTGACCTGGTTTTTGGGTACCTGTCCACGGGTTGTAGTAAACAGTAATCCTTTTACATCCAGTTTTGGTGTCATTTTCTCAAGGGACCGTCAGGTCACCAATCCTGTGGTACGAAAGTGACGGTACCCGGGTCCAAGTTAGGGACCAGTCCCTTGATTCTAGGGTGTACGGTATGTCACAGCAGTTTTTTTGTTTTTGTTTTTGTTTTTGGAGTGTCACTCTGTCTATGGTGAAGTTTTCCATACCAAAAAGGTCACCAGTACATACCTACACTCTTAACCTGATATTTCTTACAATTCGCGACTTCTTAACTACGAAAACTTGACACCACAGCCTCCTCTGAGAACTCTCAGGGAACCTGACGTTCCTCTAGGTCGGTCAGGTAGGATTTCCTTTAGTCGGGACTTATAAGTAACCTCCCTGACTACGACTTCGACTTCGAGGTTAGTTATGAAACCGGTGGACTACGCTTCTTGACTGAGTAAACTTTTCTGGGACTACGACCCTTTCTAACTTCCACCCTTCTCTTCCTGCCGTCTCCTACTCTACAAACCTACCGTAGTGACTGAGTTACCTGTACTCAAACACATTTGAGGCCCTCGACCACTACCTGTCCCTTCGGACCGCCTGACGTCAGGTACCCCAGTGTTTCTTAGTCTGTACTGACTCGCTGACTTGCCTTGACTTCCTACATCTCTTTCACCTTGGGAACGTTTAACGACTAACCTTACCTTTTACCATGTCGACGATACTTTTTTAAACCACCCACCCAGGAGTTTAAAAATTTGTATTCTTAATGGTATACTATGTCATTAAAGACACGATCCATATATGGGACGTTTTAACTTTTATCCATGAGTCTCTGAAGGGACCATCAGGTCACCAATTCTTAGTCGGAAGGTTACGTCCCCTGAGTCCAAGATAGGGACCTCCACTTGATTCTAGGGTGTACACGTGTAGTGTTGACCTCTCTTTGGGTGCACGGAGTTGACGACTCGGACACACGAGATCCAGGACACGAGGTGTTGAACTCTTCGGGGGCTAAAGCGGTTGTTTCTGGGACGTTTCGGGGGAGGGAGTCTTTTCCATGAGTCACCTAAAGGGACCGTCAGGTCACCAATTCTGAGGTACGAAGGTTACGTCCCCCGTACCCAAATTGAGGAGTAATCCATTGATTCTAGGGTGTACTGTAGGTCACACGTATGAGTCAGAGAGTCAGTACAGGTCGAGAAACGTTGGGATTCGAAGAGACAGGTACATTAAAAGGTCCGTTCTTATGACCTCACCCAACGACAAAGGAGGGGGTCCCTAGAAGGACTGGGTCCCTAACTTGAACGCACAGGACGTAACAGTCCGCCTAAGACCGGTGGACCTTTCGGTCGACTTATTTACTTATGAAGTAAGGGAATATACTGACTTATAGGGTAACACATATACGATGTTGACCTATGTATTTACACCACACAGGAATGTTACCCTATGAGTCGGTATATTTCCTTACTTGATGCCTATGACCGACGTTGTACCTCCTTGGAGTTTTTGTGCTCACGAATGAATTCTTCGACTGGTCTTAACTATTTACGGCTCTGTCCTTCGTCTACTCACCAACAGTCCTCTGTTCCCTCCTCCTCACCCCTCTTTGATGACCACCTATTCCTCAAAAGGAACTTCCCACTCTCTTTACAGAATCTTGGTCAATGTGCACTACCAACGTGTTGAAACACCCACACGATTTGCGGTGACGTGATAGTCGAAATTTTACCTATTGTCGGGTAAAACAGTGTACTTAAAATGGAGAACCCCCTCTTTTGGAACCTTTGGTGAAAAAAAGTTATCACGGTTCATAAATAATATGTTATTTTTTTTTTTGAATAAACCGATGTGACTCAGAATCAACACCGTCCGTCTCAGAAGTGACGTCGTCCATTTGTGTATAATTATCAAGTCCGTACACCCTAGATCAAGGTTGATCCTTTGCTTGGGACCAGGAGATGTAACCCTCACGTCTCAGAATCGGTGACCTGGTGGTCCGTCCAGGAGAATAGAGTGAATTAAGACTATGGTCGGGACACTCTTACCTGTCTAACGAGGGATAGGGTGGTGTAATACAATAGGGGATTGACTTAAGGTCAAAGAAAGTTTATGTATATTTCATATGTGAGTTGATCTACCGCAAAACTCTCCTTCATGTATCTGAGAATTCAGACTAATATCTTTTGGTTGATTTGGAGTATCCGGAGTCCCAGGACCATGTTCTATTTCCTTCACCGGGTCAAGATTTTCCGAGAAGATGAAACAAGATTTTAAGATGAGCTTGAGACTCCATGGACAGAATAGTGAGGACCGGAGGAAAGACCACACGGTCCTAGTGAAAGTCGTCATCTGCACTAAAGAAATACCAGGTTTTAGATTGTCTTCTAACTGTTTATGACTAATACACTCGTGAAACCAATAATGTGATAAAAAAGGAGAAATCGTTGACACTCACTCACTTCAACGAGTCAGCACAGGCTGAGAAACGCTGGGTACCTGACATCGGATGGTCCGAGGAGACAGGTACCCCAAAAGGTCCGTTATCATGACGTCACCTAACGGTGAAGGAAGAGGTCCCCTAGAAGGGTTGGGTCCCTGACTTGGGCCCAGAGGGCGTAACATCTGCCTGCGAAATGGTAGACTCGGTGGTCCCTTCAGGGGATAATGTGACATAAAAAAGGAGAAATCGTTGACATCATTAAAGTATTTTTGGGTTAATCTAGTGTGTCTGGGTGTCATAATGGATTTCGACTTTGATAATTATCCAACTGTAAGAATTCTGATAAAAAAACGACGGTCGGTAGATACCCCAGCGTGTCTCAGTCTGTACTGACTTTGGTGAACCGCCGTCGTCGTCGTCTCTTATGTAAGAGATTTGGACAAAACAACAACAACAGATCAACATCGTACGTTTGACAATCAAACGCCGTGCACCCTAGGTCAAGGGACGGACTGGTCCCTAACTTGGACCCGGAGGACGTGACCCTCGAGCCTCAGAATCGGTGACCTGGTGGTCCCTTCAGGGTTTGTCCGGACACATAAGTAGAGTCATAAAGTCCCAGGGTGTAGAAAAAAAAAAAAACGACGTAACCCAGAATCAACACCCATCACCCTAGAAGCAACACCACGTCTAAGAGGTCGACACCGAACACCCGGACACCGAGCACCCGGGCCTTCGTGAGTCCGAATTAACGAGGTACCGTGCACCCTAGAATCAAGGGGGTGATCCCTGACTTGGACACAGGGTACGTACCTTCCACCTGAAACTTGATTGAAAATTTGAAAAACCGACACGACCCAGGAGCAACGGCGTGCCTGAAAGTAGATCAGCACTGCGCACCCGAAGAGTGACGCCACCGAAGAGGCCAACACCTCGTCTCCGAGATCCCAGACGCCCGAAGTCAATCGACACCGAGGGCCCGAGATCGTGTCCGAGTTATCTGCACAGTGTCTTCGAATCGGCGAGGCTCCGTAACCCTAGAAGGACGTGGTCCCTACCATCCACCTAAGGAATGGTGACTCGGGGGACCCTACAGTGTCATAAGGGGTGGAAATTACACCCCGGAATCTTCAATGAATTGAAGGAAGAGTCCAAAGAGGGGATGTCTCTTCTATTTTGACTATTTATAAGCAAAGGTTACTCACTCGGACGTTGAGTGAGGACAGTAGAGTCCGTATAGTCCTGTAGGAAAACACGTTGGTTCATTACTGAGGGGTAGAACCCCTTACTCCCGGACTAAATTTGGATTTAAATTCTTATTTTACTTGGTACAGTAAAGTATGACCCCCATCCACCATTCCCACCCTCATTTTCTTGCATTATCTTTAAGTCTAAGTTACCGTCCGGAACATAATTAAAATGTTCTTTTGGTTCCCTTAAGGGACCGTCAAGTCACGAATCCTGCGGTGCGAAAGTGACGTCTCCCGTGGCCACTAACGTCTTGATTCTAGGGGGTTCAGTGTACCGTACCGGTTTTTTTGGATCAAAGTATCAAAACAATAAGAGAGAGTCTGTGAAAACGGAGTTCTCTTGTTCGAAGTTGCCCGTACGTATTGGACACTGATTCGGTGCAGATACGTCATAATCAGTCGTTTACACCTTTTGAGCCGTCACCGGTGTCCTGACCTTCTCCCGTCACAAGTGAGGTTGGAATTGATTCCCGTCACGGTTTCTTACAAGTCTGATGGCATGTCAACACGAGTAAAGTGTACGATCATTCCAATACGAGTTTTAGGAAGTTCGATCCGGAGTCGTCATGTAAGCTCCGAAGACCTTGACTCTTGAAGGTCTACATGTTCGACCCAAGTCTTTTCCGGATCCTTAGTCTCTAGTTTGACGGTTGGAAACAACCTAGTATCCCTTTCGTTCCCTTAAGGTCTTTTTGTAGATGAAGACGAAGTACTTGTTGTGATTTCGGAAACACCTAGTGTCGTTTGACACCTTTTAAGGATCTCTACCCTTACGGTCTAGTGGAATAGATAGAGGATTCTTTTGACATGCGTCCAGTTCTTTACTCAATCTTGGTCTGTACTTGTTGACTGACCAAGGTTTGACCTTTTCCTCATACTGTTCGGACACATAACATTGGGACTAATAAATTGAATATACGTCACATGTAGTACCCTTTACGGTCCGAGTTCGACCTTAGTTCTAACGGTCCTCTTTATAGTCGTTGGAGTCTACGATACGTCTACTATGGTGAGATTACCGTGTTTCACTTCTCCTTGATCAGAGAACTATTCCCACTTTCTCTCACTTTTTCGACCGAATTTTGAGTTACAAGTTTTTTACTTATAGTACCGTAGATCAGGGTAGTCAAGTTCCGTTTGTTCTACCCCTTTTTTACATTTGTCACTGTTCAAAATAAAAGAGCCCGAGGTTTTAGTGACACCTGTCACTGACGTCGGTACTTTAATTTTCCGCGAACGAGGCACCTTCCTTTAGATACTGTTTGGATCACATAATTTTTCGTCTCTGTAGTGAAACGGTTGTTTCCAGGTATCTCAGTTTCGATACCCAAAAGGTCATCAGGATATGTCTACACTCGACCTGGTATTTGTTCCGACTTGTGGCTTCTTAACTAAGAAAGTTTGACACCACAACCTCTTCTGAGAACCTCAGGGAGCCTGTCGTACTAGTATGGTCAGTTAGGATTTCCTTTAGTTGGGACTTTCAAGGAACCTTCCTGACTACGACTTCGAGGTTATGAAACCGGTGGACTACGTTTCTCGACTGAGTGACCTTTTCTGGGACTAGGACCTTTCTGACTTCCGTTTTCATCCCCGACCTTCTCTTACTCTACCAATCTATTGTAACGGTTAAGTTACCTGTACTTAGACTCGTTTGAGACCCTCTACCTGTCCCCTCGGACCGTACGACAGGTGTCCCAACCTTTCAGACTGTGTTGAATCACTGACTTGTTTTGTTTACGTCATAATTCCTTACTACTCGTCTTTTCTAAGTCTCCGTGACAAAGAACGAATGATTCGTCAAATAAACAAGAATCAAGATGGTAAACTGAAAAGGTATTTATGGATAGAGTTCAGAGGTTATTCCGAGGAACTCTCGTCACGTGTATGGATTCACAACAGTACTTAGTCGTGGACCATATGTTGTCCACGAGAGAAAAGATAGTGGAGAAAAGATCATTGCAGGGTGACCGGTCACGGAAGGATTCACACTGTCGAGTTTCCGAATGTCCGTTTGTCTGGGTCGTCATGGTAAAGTTTTCCCGCCAATTAGAAGGTCAAGAAAACTAATGTACTTTCACATTGACAACGAATGATTGGAAGTTGTGTACGATCGAAAAGACAGAATGTCTAAGTTTTTGAAGGTTTCCTTATAAATAGATTTTATTTTACAAATAAGTAAAAGGTGTCTATCCATAGAGATACCGTTAAATATAACTAAAAGGTAAGTGTTCTGTAGCTTAAAAGAAAAATTTATATATATTCATTTTCATTGAGTTAAATTTCTTTTTGTTCTTTGGGACTTCATTACGTCTCCACCCAGTGTTTACTCCATTTTGTAACGTTTCCACTAAGTGGTTCCTGATTTTCAACCCTTTGTTACGGGGTCCGTTTTATAGGAGTAAGAACTCCCATTCATCCACACGAAGGTTACCAAGTGCACACTCTCAGAAGTCCTGAAACTCTTAAGTGACTACACTGTCTTAGTTTAGTGTACAATGGTTCTAAGACGATGGAGAACACTTCCTCCTAGTGTGTGGTGTGTCACATGGTGTTTTCGTCTCTAGTTTTTGGTTTCGGTTTCATTTAAGAGCTTTGAAAATTGTTTTTGTCATTTTCGAAATATTTCGTTCTATGTAGGATCATGACTTGACGAGGACTGGTTTTTTATTATTTTTCCCCACGTAAGTCGGTCACCGACATAAATTGTTCGTTTCGTAGTCGTTTCAGATTAATAGGTTTAAAATAATAAGGTTGATGGTACATTTCTCTCTACATTTCTGTCGGTGAACCCCCTTACATGTTGAAAACGTCGGAAGTGTGGTTCCGTCTTTCGGAACACTGCTGAGACACTCTGTTCGGACACTCCATGTGAAAAGACTTCCTTTACCGACACAGAGAAACGGCTTTATTATAAGGTCATAGTGTATGGGATCATGATGAGTCTTCGGTTTCCTCTCTCGTATTACGTAGTATATCGGATAGGGAACTTTGTCCCTTCCTCCCAGTGAGACGCCCTCGTCGTGGAAACCCGAGACGTAGTCAGACGGGGTGACACCGAAGCCGTCGTCGACACTGACAGCTCCACGAAAGACCGAGACGACGGTGCCGAAGGCGAAGCTGAGGTCGGAGTCGTCGAAGTGGAGGTCGAAGACGAAGTCGCGACGGGAAGGGTCCACGGTGAGACGTCCCTCAGAGACGAAGCCCCACCCCTGGTGACCACCGGAGTCGGCACAGACGCCCCGGTAGGGCAAGCCGTCCGTAGAGGGGTGAAAGACCTCGTCCTCGAAGGAGTGGTAGATGACGTGAGTGACGACGGCATTGGTGGAGTCGGTTCTGGACCCGACGGTGGAGGAGTCCCCAGAGGAGGAATAGGAGTGAAGGATTTACGAGTAGAGGAAGATAAAGACGTAGTGGTCGAAGTGACCACTTTCCCAGAAGTGGGACCGGTTGTTCTCCTTTGGGTCCAATAACGCCAGATTTGTTGACAGGTTTGCTCTCTGACTCCGAGTCCGACGACCCTCTAGTACAAAAGTACTACCCGTCTCAGTCCTTCTCTTTGTAAAATTTAGTATAGTTCACTCAGGTAGGATGTTCACGAGTCTTTTCTGTAGAGTCTTTTCGAAGTGCTCATGATAAAATATGAACAATAAGTTCGTATATTACTACTCCCTTCCAAATTTTTCAGTATCTATGAGAGTTGGGTTAATTTTTTTTTTGTTGGGGTTTTGGGTATTTGGAGTAAAATTGTCCTTCAAGTCCGAAAAAAAAAAAGTTACACCTGGTAAAATTTTCAGACATAACTTAGATTATGTTATGATGAAGAGAAAACATAAAACTAAAAGACCGAAGCACCGTACATCCTAGAATCAAGAGACTGGACCCCAGTTTGATCGTAGGGAACGTAACCTTCTATTTAAGAAGTGGTGACCTGGTGGTTCTTTTCAGGGTTCCGAGAAAGATTTCAAAGTAAATTCGTGTGTCGGGACCGTACTTCCAATGGGGGAAAAATGTCACTTCTTTTACTCTCAATGATTTGTCATTAGTCTTTTACAAAATTTTATGTCACAAATCCTGAAGGACCGTCAGGTCACTAATTCTGAGGGTCGAAGGTGATGTCCCCTACACGCAAGCTAGGGACCAACCCCTTTGATTCTAGCGTGTATGGTTTTTTTATTACCACACATCCCTCAAGGGACCACCGGAGTACGAATCCTAAGACTCGAAAGTGACGGTACCGGACCTAAGTCAGGGACCAGTCCCTTGACTCTAAGATGTTCAATACTCCATCCCGGTTTTGTTTTGCTTCATAAATCTTTGAACTCAATTGTCGACTGAGGTCTTTGAAAATTCTGACAGATTCGGTGTTCCATTTTGTGACTAGTCAGTACCAAGAATGTGACTAATAAATTTAAGATAGGGAAATACCTACTTTACTTAGAAGTTTATGACTTCGTTAATTATTGACTCTTCTCCCGTTTGTGCAGGATCAGTCCAATACGACTTAGGATTGACGGTCGGGGTTTACAACTTCAGTACCCAGACTCGTGAATCGTTTTACCCGAAGGTTTCCTCCTTGGTCTCTGAGAAGGTTGGTCTGAGGATAGGTGCTATAGGAGGAACCGCAAAAAAACTAATGAGACGAGGACTATGATACCGTGGCGATCGGGAAGGGAGAGGGAACAAGGGCTAGAATGCAGCCAACAGAGACGGTCGTTTTTGTGCAAAATCGTAGATGTACCTCTTACTGGTAGATGAAACCAAAAGACAAAACAACACTCGTAAAGTGGTAGTAAACCCAACGATAAAATACCTCTCTGTCAGACCAAAAGAGTACCACTGTCAGTCGTGGTGACGTGTCTAATTAGTTCATCCTGGTAAAGGGTCTCAAGGGTCCGTTCGTCAGTCAGAGTCCCTTACGTGTGGACACCTTAGGGGTTCGGACTATGTAAGGTTGCAGAGAGTTAAGAGGTTTTCTGAGTCTTTACGATTTACGACGTGAAACTTATCTTAAGGTTTGGGTCTCTCAATCAAGTAGGAGGTAAAGGTTTCGAAAAGGGTAGATGACCTGAGACTTCGTGTTTGGAATTCCATAAAAAGGTCGTAGAAGTGATATACAGACAACAAGTTTTGTGAGAATCGGTGTACCTCTGAACAAAAGAACTTGACAAGTCGTCGGTTGATGTTTCCCTTAGTTTGTACTCAACAATTTTTACCACACGTGTCTCCTCGCTCTCTTATTTGGTCGGACCCATGTGACTCAACAAGACTCTAAGCAGGATACGTTGATTTTAGAAAGAAGTCATACCGTTCAGAGGTTCACGACCTGAGGTTCTTACTTTCGTTCGTTCGTGACCTCTTCTTAGTCTTGACTCAGACACTTTATCACCCCTATTCAGATTCTGCAATTTTTCACGTCCGTGTGGTGACTACAGGTTCATGGTACGTATGTTCGTTCCTTTTTTATTTTGGTAAATGTCTAGTCTTCGATCCACCTGAGTCCCCTTTTCCCGTTCGAAAAAGAAAAGTCAAAAGACTCAATATGACTGAAATGTTCATTTAAGATATCCCTTTCAGACTTACGACGTTTGTGAACTGACAAAATCTCGAATTGAGTCTACTATTAGGGAACAAACATGTCACCAAAAACAGACCAGAAATCATTATGGTCCTCTACTACCCGGCCATCCATCGAGGTTAGACCATCAGTCCATTTGATTGGTCTCTACGATTTGGTCCCGAACCGTTCGATCTCGGACGTCCGGTCTGCGCCGGTGTGGGTAAGGGAAATGAATTCCGGACACCGACAAAGACGGGTAGTCGGTGTCTGAACTCCTAATTGTTCAATTCCGTCCCTGGACTACCGAACGTTGCGATTTTTATGAATGTCAAACTGGGAAATAAATTTAATTTTTTCGACAGTTATGAAACCGTAAATCGGAGTCCGGGGTAGTCGATCATTCCTAGTTTGGTTAGGGACTGGGACTCAGGAGGTCTGATAAGGCGATACTCACCAGAAGTCGGAGTGGAACATTCTTTAGGTCAAAAAGTCGTTGACCCCTTAAATGAGTACACTGAATGTTCCTTATAAGAGTTGGGTCCTTTTAAAGGTCAGTTAGAATTCGTTGTGTAAAAGGAGTGTAAAATTATCTTTGACCCACGTACAATGTTAGTGAAGTACTTTACTACCTGAATACCGTTTTCGGGGATTTCTTCAATTGAAGGTGTACGTGTGTGTGTTTAACGACTTGGGGAGCGTGACCGTCGGTCCTGACAAACGGGGTGGGGTGTGGTCCCCCCGTGAGTGGGCTGCCAACACTAACACCAGCTGTCTCACGTCCACGGCGACCTCCTCGACCCCGACGCGGCCCTAGTCGTACAGTGTCCGGTCCGTTACTCGTCGGAGATAAAAGAACTTCTTCACGAGGACCGGTTAGGGACAACTGTTGTGGGGTCTGAACACCCTAAACCCAGCCGTAGGTTCACCACGAAGAAAGGGTGATTGAGGGGTAGTCCCGAGTGTCAAAGAGGGGTACCGGGATTCCTGAGCCAATCCTGTCTTAGACTCTGTGTGTAGTGGACGGGAGGTCGTCCACGTACCTCTGTCTTGTGTGCCGGAGGTGTGGACCCTTGAAATAAAAATTGAAAAGAGTAGGAAACCAGGAAGGAGAAGTATGATTCCTCCTTTTTGTAGTCTCACGAATTTGTCGTGGGGTCATTCGACGGACATCTCGACAGTCGATGGAATCCGGTGTGTACTTCCAGAGGAAGGGAACGATTCGTGGGGAGGGTAAACAGAAGAGAAACAGTGTAAAAGTTGGTGGGACTGGACCCGAGACGCTAGACCTGATTGTGGGTGGGGGGTGGAGTCTAGCTTTGGGTGGAAACTTTCCTAGGCCAAAACCAAAACATGAAAGGAAGAGGTAGTCGAGGACTGCGGCGAAGAGCTAAAAGAATAAGGACAAATATTACATAAGGATCTCTGCAACCCTCTACGTGGTTTACTTTACTCCCCCCTTCAGCGTGTACCCATAAAAAAGTTGACGTGGTCTCCGTCGAGTAGTTCCCACTGACGGTTCGGGTGCCACCCACCACTGTTGGAATAGAGTAGACGAGAGTCTTGACCTTCTGTCGGTACTCTCGTCGAGGTACCCGTCTTAAGCACGCTTGATGTTACTCACCTTGAGAGTAACAGGAAGACGGAGTCCCTGGACGTGTGACGATAAGACCTTTTTCTTCAGAACTGGATCAAATCCGAAGGGAAGAGATACCCCATAGGTTGTGGACATCCTAGTGACCGTGTGCGGCACTACCTCCGATTCACACTAAATGGACCTCCTTAAGGTGGCAGAACAGTCCGTCGAACCATGAATATTTCGCGTCACAGAGAAACACTTTGAACGAAACGTTTACGAAGACCTAAAGAAGTAGAAGTTTTGAGGCCTTGAACGTGTGCCTTGTCCGTTTGACTTAGGACCTCTTCCTTCTGTTATTCTTTTCGTCACTACCTCTATTGGTCGAATAGAGACGTAGTCTCATTGTCAATGAGGTTCGAAGAGGTGTAATTCTTAGTCTCACGTTGGAAAGTTCATAAAGTCCTTTTACTAGGGACATCGTGAGACGGTATGGTGAGAAAGACCGGGTTTCTCCACCTCTGAAAAGTCTTGACACCTAAGGGATTCAGAGATCGGGTGACGAGACCCCTGGATCTTGGGTTGAGGTATCGAAGAGTCTACGAAGAAAGACGTCGGTGAACCTTCTATGTTCTGTTGACTGGGGTAAATCGTGGTGTCTTAAGGACTACTAGAGTGTTTTAAGTTTTGAGTGTACTAGAGTCAAGAGGTTACCCTGAGTTACCTTCCTGTGTAGTATGGATTTCTACTTTTGACTCCAAAGAAACAACACACGAAAGTTTTAGAGTGGTCTATATACGCACGGCATACTGCTCCCCTCTCGTGGGGTGTCTGTCTGAGGGTTTGGGGGTCTCGTGTCTCGTTCCACAACGAAGGGAGTCGAGGCGAGGAGTACCCCAGATTCTCGTCTCGTCTCCGCGACGCCGTGAGTCCTTAGGAGGAGACGGTTTAGTCTGAAGACGACCTGTTCACGGTGTTCTGTCGGAACGGAAACGTCTATGAGGGCTTTCCCCTCGCTTCTCCTTTCAGAGGACCCGGGACACACGTGTTAACAGTCCTTCGGTGGCTTCTTTATGTCCGGGGCGAAGAAACGACGTAGAACTGGAGGGGACACTGTTGAAGAGGTTAAAAAAACTCCTAGAAGTCAGTAATCCCGTCAGATTCACTTTCAGGAAGTCAGCACAGACAAACACTGGGGTACCTGACAGGGACCTTAAGAGGTCCGGTCTTAGGACCTCACCCATCAGCAAAGGAGAGGTCCCCTAGAAGGGTTGGGTCCCTAGTTTGGGTCCAGAGGGCGTAACACCTGCCTAAGAAATGGTGGACTCGGTGTTCCCTTCGGGTCCCGTCAGATTTCTAAGAAAATTTTGTCATTAGAGTCAAGGGTACACCGTACTTTTGTCTAGATCTTACTGGCAGTAAAAATACGTAGACAAATTTCTATTCTAAAGTCACTTAAGACATTGTGAACCTTGAGGAGGATGGGGTGAAAGGTCGGAGATGACAAACGAGAAAACGATTCACAATGAACGTGTCCTTTTGGTAATAGGGGTAAACTCGGAATTCCCGTTCCTAAAGGAGAGTTCAGAAGTTCTCTTGGACGCGTGTCCCTTCATCGGTCGAACCAGTGCCGGAGTGGTTGGTACATGAGGTCACCAAATACTCCTGTCCATGTCACACGGGTCTGGCTACGGGAACCGCCAAACGTGACCACGAAAATTCAGAACTCCAAATTGTAGATATGTGTAGTTTGAGGTGTTCACCAAACCTAAATGTACCTGCTCCGTAGGTTTTGTGGAACCGTCGAGTCGATTTATGTGAAGTGGACAGACCTTACTGTCGGTTCTCTGTTCCCTTGAGGAGTGTCCGGATGTCCTCCCGTTCGTTGTGGTCGTTCCGATTCTGAGTCACACAAAGGGTTCAAAACAGAGGGTAGCTGGACTGATCCGAAAGGACTGTGTGTGGGTCTCAGTCTGTCATCCGACGACCTATCCTTTTCGTTCTATCCCTTCCTGTGTCTGTCGTCCACCCGGCATCACGCTCTCCCCACCCGTCCGGCACAGGAGGGGTCGAGCAGGGTTGGAACAGTCCGGGACCCCCATCCCCTCACCTTTACTCCACTGGTCCGGGGAGTGGGGGGGTTGATGCCTCACTTCTGTCGCCTCGAGTCCTCTCGGAACTGCCGCGGGCGGAGTAGACGGGGGAGTGGACAGTCGGCGGGCCAGAGCGTAGGACAGAGAGGAGGAGACGAAGAGGGAGGAGAAGAAGTGAAGTAGCAGGAGCAGCAGGAAGAGAGGACGTTGTCTCCTCAGGGAAGGTCTGGGAGACTCCACGGCCATCTCCGCGACTCGTGGTCCCGAAACTGCCCCCGGTGTCGACACGGTGGTATGGGGTACGGGACGACGCGGGAGGTGCGTGCCGTCCCAGTCCTGTGGGACTCCGTCGTTCCCCGACAGTTTCCGAGGGTTTTCCTCACCCGGAAACTACTCTTGGGACTCGTCAAGGGTCCCCTCAGTGCAGTGATGGGGGGTCCCGGACTATTCCAACCCTACCCGGTCCCTGTGCCGGGCGGGTGGGGTGAGTGTGATGCCGGGTGAACGAGACAGGAAGGGATAGAACGAAAAGGTCAGGTCGTGGGATGGTAACCCAGAAGAGGGTTACACTGAATTCCTCTGTTTCTTCGCCAAGAGGGGTCCGTCGTCGACCTGCCGGAATCTCTCACTGCGGTCGGTGAGACGGCGGGAGGCGGGGTGGAGGTCCACCCGGCACTGTCGGCAGGACGGCCGGAGGAGACTCGATCCCGGAGTCGTCCAGACTGTTAGGGACGACCGGACCTGAGATGGAGGGTGAGTGGTCTTGGTAGTTAGAGACCAAAAGGGTCGCTATACGTCCTTCGTTAGGGTCTTTATTTTTACCCTTCTCTGGTTTGCCAGGAGACAGGTAGGGTACCCCGGTCGCGCCCTCGAGACCTCTCTCGGCACGTCGGGTCTCCACGTCGGACCGGGTCCGACGGAGTGGCGCCGAGTCCCGGTCCCGGCCTGCGACTTTGTTCCAACCTATTCGTAGACTTGACATTGGGGATGGGGACTACGGTCAGTGCTCTGACAGGGTGCTTCTACCGCTGGCCACACGCGACGAGTCTTCGGAGAGTTTTCCCGCACACCCTAAAAACCGTTCTCCAGTGACGGACTTTGATAATGACGACAAATTATCGTTTCAGTAGGGTCCATCCGTCGTCCTGGACACGCGTTATTTGTACAGTGGAAACGAAATCGTAAATGGGGCGACGTGCTCGGCGATTTACGAGACACCAGGGTACGATACCTACATTAACGGAGTTATTTGTCCCGTCCTCCTGGAGTCTCCCAACAGATTTGGACTTGTACATTCTCTTCCTCGTAAATTTAGTCCCGGAAGTATTAATTACCCTCGTCGGACACCCTTTGGTCGATACCTGCATGGGTGCCCTGGTCCTCTCTTCGTTCACCGACGGAGAGGTGCGGGGAGGACTTCCCGAATTACCACGAGACAAGAACGGTGAGTAAACCCCGAGAGTGCAGAGAGTGCGACCTTGACGACCCCGGACGACTCGTCACGGACGGAGACCTCCTAGGTCCGACGGGGGGGTTGGGGGCCGAGGGGAGGGTCCGTCCGCAGACTAGAGACGGGGTGTGACACGGTCACAGAGGTGGTGTCCCCGGCCTTCGTACCGGGACCGGACCGTTCGTTCCCCTGACACCTGTCTTACTTCGGGTCCTCGTTTGTCATGTACCTGGACGTGACCGGTTGCCCCCTTGTCTCTTCCGTCCGACCTCCCGCGGAAAAGAAAAGAGAGAACGTAAAGACTCTGAGAAAAGGGATGGCGAAGCTCGATGACGTCTGTGGGTCTCTGCTCGAGGGGGCCGGAGGTCCCGGACGTGACTCACTCCGTTCGTCTGGATAAAGGTCGTTCACAACGACGTTTGTGGTTCCGTTTCGGAGTCTCGCTCACCGTTCCGGTTCCGGGTGGGCCGTCGGTGCCGGGGAGAAGACGGGACTCGGAGGTCGGGGAGGAGGTTGGAACGAGCCTTCGGGTCCACCGACCCGCAGTCCGTCACTCATGTCCCGTCGACCCGTCTGTGTTCTTTCGAGTTTCCCTAAGACCCCGTACGGATGGAGAAACGGAGGGCCTCAGTTTCCTAAGCAGGAGGACTTTTTCCCGTGTTTCCGTGTGACACTCCACCTTAAAGATCTCGAGAGGTGTTCGTCGGTGGTCCTTGTATCGGTGTCTCGTAGTCCTGTTCTGGGTCCCGGACTCACAGGACAGTGATCAGGGCGAACGGAAGACTCCGAGACACGATTGTTGATTGAACGAAAAAAATTTAATTTCTGTGTCTGATCGAAATTTCGACCTCTTAATGGAGACCGTTTGCGTGTCAAGACGTACACCCTTATGGTTTTCAAGTGGGTAGTTGTTACAGTTCTTTGGGGTTAAACATCTTTCTCGATCAGGATCGTGAGAAAGGACTTTTACCCGAAATACTGTAAAGGGTCGATGAACAAATGTAGGTGGTTTCCAATATTGTTCAGTCTATATCTATTTTTGAGTACATTGACTTGGGTAAAGAATCTGTAGTTCGACTATATGTCTAGATAGTCGTCCATATGTCTTTAGGGGTTGTTCTAGATTTGTTGGATCTGTTCGTTCTGTTAGTCTTCTCGACTTTTCAGTGACATGGGTCCCTGAAGGAGGGGAGGGGGTTCGAGTAGACTGGTAGTCTTCGGGGACCTACTGCAAAGTATGCGGGTCTAAAGGTCCAGGACGGGGTCTGAACCTAGTCTCAAGCGTCCTCCGCCGTTTCCGAACGTGGGGTCCACGAACACGGACCAGGACCGATTCTCGGTCGGAGGCCGTGGGTAGAGGGTACTGGCCAAAATTCTCGACTTCCTGTCCCTACGTTGAGTCGTGCCGTATCTCGACCGTCGTTTACTCAGAAGTCACGGATAAACTTTCGGAGTCGGATGCACCGGTGACGTCAATGGTACACCGTCGGTCCGTGTAGTGACACTCCTGGATCCTTGCCGACCCCTCTCCCGACCCTTGCAAAAGTCCTTTTGTTCCTAACAAAGTTCACCTTTTGAGAGTCTTTGGCTCGACGTTCAGACTAATAATTTAGCTGAGTACTCCACCTCAACTTAGATGGTGTCGTCGACAAGGACGGAGAGACACTCCTTCTGTGATTTCCTCCTTTTGGGTCTGATCTCTGTGACCTCCAACTAGCCATTTCCGCTTGAATGTGGGGACTTAAGAAGTAGAGGACTCGCCTTCAGTGGTCGAGGTAGTAGATGGTTTGTGTTTCCTTATTTCTTTCAGTCGGGGAACCGTCGCCCGGGTGAGGGACAAAAGTGAAGGGTTTGAGTGACAGGTCTCACTGACACGAGTAGGACTGATGTCGCCCCTGACACCCTCACACTCACTGTGTGCAGTGACTCAAGGGTACACGCGACAGGTCTGTCCGTCCGTCTCGTGGTTTGTGCGTTGACTGGGTGGAATATGGGTGCGACCGGATGACCGGGGTCCCGTATGGCAAAAGTCTTTTTAGAGGAAGCGACAGTCGAGCTCGAACAAACCACAGTCCGAGCAGTATTTAGACGTCGACGAAGGCAAAGGACGGGTTCGAAAGACCCGGCGTCGCTAACTTGGGAGAGGCGGCTCCGATGTTTGTCTTCGTGTGAGAGTACAAAACGAATGAGACTACCAGGGGTAAACAGGGGTCTCGTTACTTCTTGTCTCCCCAACATTCCAGTCTCTTGTTCCCGTCCTTTCCAGAAAGTCTTTCGTTTCCTTCTGTGGTGCCAACCTTGGAGAGGGTGGGAGTGGAGGGACGGTTTTGTGTTTTTGAAATACGACTCACTTTCTTCGGTCTGTGTTTTCCGGTGCATGATGTACTGACGTAAGTATACTTTACAGGTCTTCCTGTAGATCTCTGTTTTCGATCTAATCGACAACGGTACCCAACTCCCTCTCTTCTCCTTTACTGTCCAAAGAAAGACCCTACTACCTTTGTGAGAATTAATGTATCATCACTTCTCACTTCCAACGTGTTAAGACATGTAAAGGTGATCTTCAACTTAACGTGAATTTTTGTTTTTCACTGCATTCCAGACCATGCTAGAGATTTTATGAAATTTCTATTTGTATATTTTTCTTTGCGTTTGTTCCGTCCAATCTTGAACCGTTTCCGAGTGGACTAGAGAATAGGCCCAGACACTGGCCGGTGTGGGTATCCCGTGTCTCAACAGTATTGGAGGACGTGGGACCTGCGGGTAGTACGGTTTCAGTCCCCGGCCCCTGACCCTCTTCTCCCTTCCGCCCCCGGACGACCCCCGCCCCGGCGGTTCCGGGGCGGGTGGGTGTATCAAGTAGAGACAGGTGCCTCATCTTTCTCCGAGTCTCCGCCGACGTCCACCGTACTTCCCCAGTGGCGCGTGTTTACACGACCCCAACGAGGCCAGGACCTTCGCCGGGACCGGCGCCGGGGCGTACTTCGGTAGCTCCCTCGGGGCGAGTGCCCGACCCAGGGCCGTCAGTGACATGACTGGTGGTTTCGGTGGTAACGCCAGCCCGGGGTCCAGTTTCAGTATCAGCATCGACATCGACCCCGCCATCCCTAACACGAGTCCGTCCGTTCCGGACCTTAGTATCCTGAGTTTGCTGACCTTCGCTTTCCTCGACGTTTCTTTCGTGTTGGGTAGTGGTGTGACAGGTCCGTGGTGGAGTTGTGGAGGACGTTTCGTGTGGAGGGATGTAAGTCTCGTCGTTTTGGTTTGACGGTTCGTGGGGAGACTCTACGAGTGTTTCATTTTGTCTGGTTTAGGGAAACTTTGTGGTGACTTGTTCCCCTCACTTTGGGACCGGTGTCCTTGTCCCTCTTCTACAACCCACGAACTACGTCTGCAATTCCCCAGAATGTGTCAACTCGATTGCCGGTACGGGATTCCGGGTGGTGGGTCCTTTGGTCGTTCAGGATGGTTTGCGGAGACGGGGTTATTTCCGAGTTGAATAGACCGGATGTGACACCTCCCTCGATCCCTTCTCGGGAGGGTCCTGCTCGTCCACGGGTGAGGGAGATATGTTTCGCCCCGTGGGCCCTGGGAGCCCTTCCCGAGTCCAGATATTAGTGGAGAGGGCCAGGACGTACGGGAGGGGTGGCGACGACGAGGGCGGGGAAGGAGGAAGGAACCTGTAGTACAGGTTTGCGACCAACTAGAACCGCTACTCCCTCAGTCTTGACAGTCTCGTACCAAGACCCGGCATTCTTCGGTACACGTACCGTCCCGGGGGTCCGCGGTCCGGCAGCGACCGGAACCACCGGAGGGTACTCCGACCCGGCATCGACATTCAACGAGGCCACCACTGCGACCACAAGACCCGTGGTATCATTAACATCAAAAGTATTGGACTACCTCCCTCCTTCTCGATTCAGTCTAGAGTCGTCGATGTTCTGGTCAGGGACCCCCTGTTCAGTCCGTTCCTCGTGGGCGGCGGATACCTCTTCTTTCTCCCAGGACTCTGGTTCCCGACGACGGTGACGGGGTCGTGACGTGTGCAGTGGACGGTTGTCCGCCGTCCTCCCGTGCCGGAGTTGAGACTCGCCACCCGAAAGATATGGCTTAGTATTCTGAACGAAGAGTAGGTTTCGGTCTCTCGGGTCCTCGACCGTCAACCTTCTGACTACCTGGGTGGTTTCTCGTCTGGTGGTGGTGTTGGGAGGGATGGGGGATGGAGGTCGTTCGAGGGAGCCTCCGGACGGGGGTCGGGAGGGGGTATAGGGTCTGGGTCAGACGACTCCGAAGTCCTGTTGGTACTCGTGTGGTTCCTACCCTCTACCCCCAGGGACGTGGGGTCGGGGAGCTCCATCGACCAGTCTCCGGATGAGTGGGTGGGTGTCTGGGGATCTTCCCGTATGGAACGGTCGACCGGTGTGGTCAAGGTATACATGGAATTTAATCTTCTTTGTCTTTGTATGTTCTAAAGCCAAATGTTTTGCTTCCGTAGATTCTGCATCAAGGAGTGGGGCTGGGGTCGGATCTGTGACTCCCTGCCAGTAGTGGAGTGAGGTGATAGGTGTCCCGGTCTCGACCCCAACCGATCCAGTCACGACGTTCCTCCGTGGGAACCTACGGGTGACTCCAGTCCTTTCCACCCCAGGTGATCGACATTTTGAGTAAAGGATGTCTTTACGAGTCGATTCGCATTGGTCCCATTGGAGAGGATTCCTTCGACAGGAAATCCCGTTGTCTTTCCTGTGATATCAGAAAAAGGTCCTTCGAGCAGGTCGCACCCGGTCGTCGCTTCTCCGACGGTCCGGTCCGGGGGTCCGTCTCGACAAGGTTTCACGGTCAAAGTGGTCCGCGGTCTAGATTCCGTGGCGGTTGTCGTGCCTCACGTGACCGCCTTTTAGTGCAGGGGTCGAGTTGACTTGTCCGCTGTAGTACGCGGACCCGTTGTGTGTTCCGGAGGACGACCCTATGATCCACTACACACCTTTTCACTGAGTTTTCGCTGGGACGACGGTCACCACGTCCCCGGTTCAAGGTCCGAGTCTTTTGTTTCCTTTGGAAGTTGGTTAGGGGACCTTGTTTACGACCGTTTTTCGTCTTTTGGAGCGGGTGGTCTCTCGTGTAAGATCAAGAAGTTTGTGTGATTCATGGTCCTACCCCTGAGGACTCGTCCCAGGTACCTGCCCGGGTCCCGGTTTAGGTCAGGTGTCGGGACAAAAACATCCCGGGTGTTCGATTCTTACCCAAAATACCAAAATTTGCCAACCCCTTGTTTGTTTGTTTTTTTCAGTTTTATTATGAAGTATTGTACGTTTAAGACTGTTTTCCATGTAAAAGTATAGACAGTTTCGAGTGTTTTGACACGTTGTCTCATTTTTGATTACATTTGATATCTGGTATGTAACATACTTGTGACCGAATATCTGACATTGTGTAAGACGATTGATATTATTATGTCCTTTAACACGGACTCAGTGTCTATCCGACACTGACACGTATACTTCAAGATACATGATAGACTAGTTAGGGTATTCGGATTTTGATGACTTTTCATAATAAATATTTTTAGAAACCAATATGGGAGCTGATAAATGAATTCTATCTTGTTGTTTTCAACAATTTTATTTCTGACAAGCTACTGTATTACCTTTGGTGTACCATACGTTTAAAGTCACAGAAATACATTTGTAATAACCGTGTGTCAGGATGGATGAACAAATATTTGACAGATACCACCGAAGACGTGATATCTCTGATACATCGGACGTTTCAATTTTTTAAATGATAGACCGGGAAATGTTTTTTCCGAAGGACCAAGGTCGATACAAGTACGATCACGACGTCCGCCCATCGGGTACGGAGGGACTGTTCGTCCAGAGTGAATGGGACCCACAACCATCCAGGTCGTGAGGTACGGGGTATTGGACACTTGTATAAACACTCAATGTCAGTATGAACAGTGTGGTCTCTTGTTCACGAAGACTCCTCGTATTTCCTTAGAGGAACTTCCTCTACTCACGGTCAGAATGTTCTTCCGTCGTGTTGGTGTTGTTACGGGGGGATTTTCAGTAGGGTGTCGACCGAAAACGTAATAGTGTGAGGTGGACGGACTCCAGTTTCGTCTTTTTTCTCCTCCCCCTACCCGGAGACGCGGTCAAACCAGGTAGCGGACGACTCCCTGGAACTGGATTCGGAGTTGGGTGTTGATTCCTTCTGTGTCCTGATCGATGGTCGAGTGAGTGGTAATCTCGTGTCAGGGGTGGGGGTCGGGGGAGTCCGTCGGTACTTCACTTCACTTGAGCGAGTCAGCACGGGTTGAGAAACACTGGGGTACCTGACATCGCATGGTCCGAGGAGGGAGGTTCCCTAAGAGGGAGGTACCCTAAGAGGGAGGTACCCTAAAAGGTCCGTTCTCATGACCTCACCCAACGGTAAAGGAAGAGGTCTCCTAGAAGGACTGGGTCCCTAACTTGGACCTAGAGGGCGTAAGGTCCGTTTGCGAATTGGAGACTCGGTGGTCCCTTCTTGGAGGATTGACCCTTGTTTGAAACTGATAGACCTCGGTTGTCGACACAGAGACGTCCGGAGCGAAGAAAACTGAGACTTGAGAGGTTACGAGGAGACCCGGAACTTCAGGGTCCCGAAGTCGGACCAGGACTCCGTAGTCTACCGTAAGGAGAGACATCACCGAGGGGGCCGGGGAGACCTGTGAGGGTACTGTCGTAGATAGACCAGGGAGAAGTGGACACAAAGGTCGGACTGTGACTCGACCCGTGTCCGTTGGAAAGTGTGGACGGTTTACTGAAGTGAAGACGTTTCGGAGGAGAGAGAGTTTATGAAGGGAAGAGAGGATGGTCCTGACCTCATCCTTTACCGTTGAGTAAGGTCATGAGAACGGACCTTTTAGGGTACCTGTCTTTTCAGACCACCTGACGTCAAGCACCCCAACGTTCTCGACCTGCACTCAATCGCTGCCTCGTACTTACAAGGATGGTTCTGTTAGGTTTGGTAATCTACTTACGGATGACATACGGGTGTGCTCTGACTGTAAGTCGACCACTAGGGTCTTACGGTAAGTCTCCCTCGATCCCTCGATTCCGAGTCTGCAATACCCTGAACTTGACTTCAGTGGGACGACTTCCAATAGAGGGCAGTGTGTCTAAAGGTGCAGATACGTCGTCTTTTCGTCTCATCACTAAGATTGTCGTTGACTGGTTGAGACACCGTGACCAGATTGATTTTTCGTATTTGGTAAGTGTATTGGAGTTCTGGGAACTTTATCCATGACAAGTGAGACACCATGTGTCCCCAAGGTCTCCTATTCAGTGAACGGGTTCTTGTACAATTCCTCGTCCTTCTCCTCCTGAACCTGGGTCTAGCTCCACGGAGGCTCCCGGTTGCTCGTTGAGAATTTGCCGTTGTTCAGAATCCTTTAATCCACCTTTTCGATGTCTTCCTAAGACCCTCCGGCGACGTGGATTTGGCTCAGACTTTTCCAAAAGACCATCCATCCTTCCCCTCGTCCCACATTGGGGAGATTCGATTCTCGTGTCCATTCCGTCCTAATAATGATCGACTTTTTAGACCAATCCCTTCGTCCGTTTCTTCCCACTTTAGGTCAGACTGACGGCTTTTCTGGCCTCTTGGTCCGACTTGGTGAGTTGCTGGAACCTCTGTGGGTTCGTGTGGTCTGTGGTCCTGGAAAGACGAAGAGACGTTAAAGACGACGACCGGAGGACGATTACGACGGGAAAGTTTTGTGCGCGGAAGGGACGCCGTCGGTTCTAGACTAGCGGGCACAGACTTGGAGTATTCGGTCCTGTCTCTAGGCGCGGCCCAGTTCGGGTCAGGACGTATAAGGTTGATAAGGGACGTCCATTTGCGCCGAAGGTCGTTCGTCGTTTCCGGAGGATCCTCCGAGTCTAAGGTCTTTGTCTCGTCCAGCGAGCTCCAGGCAAGACGGCGTCCGGGACTTTAGGTTCACCCATTTCCCGTGAAAGGTGGAGTGTGTCGGGGAGACCGCAGAGGTCCGGTGGTGTCTGCTGTTGGAAATCCTCTTGGTGGTCAGACAGTGCTGGGGTCTCGTGTATCTCAAAGGTCCGAAACTAATTCTTCCATGGGGTGTAGACTGGGAGTCACAGAACAGGGTCTACACGAACTCGGTCCGGGCGCTGTCAGCGGGTCACTCCGACTATTGGCGTCTCCGACGTGATCCGGGCCGACGAGACGTGGCGGGCTGACCGCCGTTCCCCAGGCTTGGACGCGGCGGGTGTGCCGGAAGCCCTGGTCGCGGGGTCTGGAGGACACGGTGTACCTCCGGGGTCGGTTGGGGCGTCCAAGGGTCTGTCCGTCCGTGCTGTCGAGCCCTTTTCCGTCGCTAGGGCAGAGTCAGGGTTCGGTGTCTGGGGCGCGCGGGGTGCTCTAGGGCAGTATCGAGGCGGAGGGCCGCGGCGGTAAAACACCGCAGAAGGTTTTCCCTGTGGCTCGGACGCTCGCCGCCCCAAGCCGTCCCGGGCCGGCTGGGTCGGCCCCCACTTTTTGACTTTGACGCGGCTTACGGACTTCGCGGGGGGCTTCAGGCGGGGTCGCAGACCGGCGGCTTGAGCCGGTTGCACGAGTTCGGGACAGCCGGTTAGGCGTGCGTCGCGGGGCCCTTGCTGTCCCGGCTCCAGGTTACTCGACGCGCGCGCGCGGGGCCGGCGGAGAGGCGGTTCTGGCTTGACGCCATTGGCGCGAGCCCACATCAGAGGCCGGGCGCCGGGGGACGTGCCGCAGCCTTGATACGGCCCTGTGGTGGAAGGGCGGGGTGGGGCGTCTGAGCGGGTGTGGTTGGAGGCATCGGGACTAGGTACAGAAGTCGAGGCGGGCGGTTCGTCGAGGAAAAAGATCCGATAGTGTCCTGCGTACGCGAGTTGCGTGAAGGGCGGCAGGAGATTACCATCTGGTCCGCGTATGCAGTGGGGACGATGCGCTATGGTAACCGGCATCAAGTGCCGCCCGGGAGGAAATAGTGGGGCCGACCGGAAGGCCAACAAGGCCCAGCCACAAGTATCGAACGATCAAAACGAGGACCCGCGACACGGAGTGGCGAGCGTCCGCATAGGTAAGAAGAGCGGCGGTTACGCGTCTGCATTGGGTTGTCGGGGTCCAGCGTGGGCGTCTGTGTGTGTCGGGTCGCCACTCCGGACCTGTGGGCGGGTCCGCCTGGCACGTCGTGTGTCTGTTTTCTGCTGCTGCTGCTCCACCCTACCCTGCTTGAAAATAATCTGAGTCGAACGTCGGAGCCGGGGCGCTCGGGTCGGGCGGGGTTCAGTACCTCGCGGAGGAGGAGGGAGGAGAAGCAGCAGTCGGAGGTGCAGCTCCGGGCCCTACGGAGCCTAGACCGCGAGGTCGCGGGGCGGGTCATCCCCGTGCCGGAGGAGCAGGAGGAGGCCCCCGCCCCCGCCCCCACCCCTGCGCCGGGGCCCATGACCGAGACCTCCGTGACCCCCGACTCGGCCGTGCCGGAGACGTGGGAGGCGCTGGGGCCGGCGAAGTTGGTCGCCGGGGAGTAGTTCCTGTGGAGGGAGCCGGAGGAGAACAAGGAAGAGGAGGAGACCCGACAGTCACTTTCCCAAGAGTGGGACGCCTCTCCCCGCGCTGTACTTCTTTCCCTCTTGGGCGCCCCAGCGCCGACCCCTGACCCGGCCGTACGGTCCCCGCACGTGGAGTGGAAGTCTATCGCGAGGTCGAAGAACGACTAATCGAACAACAAATCCTACGACGCTCGGTGGTACTCGCTCCTGAAGAATCTGACGAGGTAGTACTCGACGCCTGTTCCGTCCGTCCCGACGTCTCCGACTGGGTCCGTAAGGTTTCTTCGGACGGTGGGAGTGTGGCGGCCCAGCCCATCTCGGGTTTGTGTGGGCGTGTGGAGAGGTGGAGGTGGAGCCCTGGGTCGTGACGGTTACTGATGTTCGTCTGACGCAATCCAGACATTCACCTGGGAACTCATGTTCGCACCCAAGTAAGATGTTCGTACCTCGGTTCTGGGCTAAACTAGAAACGAGGTTACCAGGTAGAAAGGTGCGGTATGAATGACATTGACTAATTTCAGTACAGAAATGTCGACATGACGTCGCTAGACTAAACGAATGTATTTTTAAATATTCGTCACTTGTTTGTGATTTTTGGTTTACACGTTGAAGATTGTTCTCCCGTTGACGGGATTTTGTGTGTGTTGGGACGTCCTATTTGTCCCTCCTATATTTCCGTCCTTTTCTTACAGTTTGTGATACAAATTCACTATCCTTTGACAATCAACGAGTCAGCAGAGGCTGAGAAACGCGGGGGTACCTGACATCGGGGCAGTCCGAGGAGACAGATACCCTAAGAGGTCTGTTTTTATGACCTCACCCAACGGTAAGGGAAGAGGTCCCCTAGAAGGGGTGGGTCCCTGACTTTGGTCCAGAGGGTGTAACGTCCGTCTAAGAAATGCTAGACTCGGTGGTCCCTTCGGGAATTCACTATATGTAGGAAAATTAGGTATTCTAAGGGTTCTATTTCTTAATATGGGAGTTTACATTTCCAACTTTTCTCTGTGTGAACCACTCTCCGAGTTCACAAATAAAAGACTTTTTAGTAACACTATCATGAGTGACCATTTCTAAGACTACGACACTTTCTAACTCCCGTTTTCTCCTACTCTACCAACCTACCGTAGTGACTGAGTTACCTGTACTCAGACACGTTGAGACCCTCTATCATTTCCTGTCCCTTCGGATCGTACGACGTCAGGGACTCCAGCGTTTCTCAACCTGTCCTGAGTCGCTGACTTGTTATTAGTTTTCGTTTTTAAAAGAGTCGTTAAGGAGGTCCCTCAGATCGGATTTAAATTTTAACCCTTGTACGTTCATGTGACCAATGTCTCCACTTTTTAACCTTTCGTGGAACCACAAGAAGTCACCTTTTCACCAATGTATTTGGTCTACAAGTCTTCTTGTGGTACGTCAGAATTTTGTCCCGAAGAGAGAGGGGACCGTATTTTACACACTACCCTGTCTCACGCCTCGTACGGTCACAGACCCCGCTAAATGTGGTTTTACGATGTACTAAAAGAGACACTCACTTCCGTTGAGAGTGAAGGTAGTAATTACGTTCATTACCCATTGGGTTCATATTTCGGTATTTGTCTTTTTTTTTTTTTCGATAAAAACCTCCCCACCCCTTCGACTTGAAACCCTGGAGATGAGTTGGGATCGGTTGAGAAATGTAGCGTAAAGTCTTTTAGTGAAGTAAACAGACAAAGATAAGGGAAAGGGGTGGAAGTAGAAAAAAGCAAAAATGAACCCCTTTTATCAGGAGTACATACGAGTTTTACTTTGTTCAATTTCTACGTGTTTTCTTTTGACGGATGTATGACCAAAGGGGACCACCCCTTATTTTCCCTATTGGCCAAGATTAGTGTCGACATCAACGCCCATGAAATTTGAGACCTCGTGAATGTTCCGACATCATCTTTACCTATAGGGCACCTATATAATATACAATTTAGTACACAATAGACACCTTATGCGTGAGAGTTACACGTGTGGTAACTGATGTCGATGTCTTCACAAGGAAATCGACACTGAGTTAAAAGAGACCTATTCCCGTCTTTGCACAGTGTAACGTAATAAACATTTCAGTTGTCGACAAACGAAAACAGCGAAAACGATGTGAGTGCAAGAAACATAAGTCAATTGAGTTCTTGTTTATATGTTTCTACGTTGTCTTCACTTAACGAACAATAGATAATGAAGTACATATAGTTCGTGTCGTTATTTTGTTTTTAGAGTATACAAATTTAAAATCCCAAAAACGAAAACACTAAAAAAAAATTATATGAACGGATTGTACTACACGACATTTTTTTATCAATTGTACCTTTATTGAACTCTACTACCGAAACAAATTACAGAATACTCTAAAAATACTTATTAGGTTCATATTACACCTTATTTTTAAAATACTTACCTGTTTTTTTTTTCTACGTGTTAATCCTATGATGATGTAGAATGAACGACTGTGTGATGGGAAGAGGGAGGTCCACGTGTCTGCCTGTGCGGTCTTACAGAGGGTTGACTCGTTTGAATTGTATCAAAACTCTAAAAACGATATTATTGGTTTAATTCCTATATGAATTTATAAAGGTACGATCACGAAAATTAGGATGATTTGTGCAAGGGATTTCACTGTCACGGACTCATGGGACGTTTTTGTGACATCCGACACGAAGAGGGTAGACATGATTTTGTTACATGAACAGGGGCGGAGAGGTAGTTGTAATCTATAATGGTGACAACTTACAAAAAGGACATCCCACTCGCTTTTCTTACATACGACGGAGGGCACCGTAAAGGGACGGGTGGTCGCTTAGGCTATACGTGTGACCCGACAGACAGGCCTAAAGATACTTCAGTAGAGAAGACGCCAGAGAACCAAAGGATCGAACAAGTCCTTCCGAAGGAAATTACAGTTCCACTTGTTAGAAGCTTTACAACAAGAAAAGGGGAGTGTAAATTCTAGAACTTTAAATTATATACCATACTCCATACTCAGGTTGAAAGGAAAGGTCTTTACACATTCTATTTGGTAACAAAGGGGGGTAGTTTAACTGTACCTCCAGATGTCAGGGAATAAACGTTTAGACTTTAGGTTTTCCTTTTCAAAAAGAAGATTTTAAATAAACTACGTTTAATACTCGACTGTATAAAAATATGGTAGAAATAAATAGGATGGATTTGTTCAGTGAACTTCTTAATGACTACCAAATTGACGTTCCGTGAAAGGGTCTAAGACGACCCCTACAACCGTTATGATAGTACATCGACAAGACTTTAGATTTTTAATAAAATTTTTTGTAAGTCCAAAAACTATTCCCCAGACGTTGACTGAAATTATGACTCAAGGTTTTTGTTTCGTATCTCCCGATAAAGTAATCTGAGACAAGAAATTTAGTGATACGGTTATAGTGAACAAAAGTTAATGTTAGTGAGATGTACTTAGTATAATAGACAGTGTCGCTCAGCGACATGATTGACTGACGACATATTAAAAGGACCGATAATGTGAATTGACAGTTATTATTATACCCTCCTTGACCAAAAACAAAATAAAACGATAATTTGGAGGGTAGATTCTTGAATCATGAAGGAAGGTAAGTGACTTCAGAACGAACAAAGTATAGAGACTTAAATTCTAGGGTATGGAAAGAAGAAATGTAAGGATCAATAAAGTGTGTAAAACGTCAATAACACTTATCTACAAAGGAGTAAATACAAAGATTAACCAATAATGATAATCTTACCTATTTTTGATGATGATGAAACTTTCACTTTCAGAGAGTCAACACTGAGAAACGTTGGGGTCTGAGAAACGTTGATATATCAGGTACCTTAAGAGGTCCGGTCTTATGATTTCACCCATTGGATAGGGAAGAGGTCGTCTAGAAGGGTTAGGGTCTTAACTTGGGTCCAGAGGGCATTGCGTCCGTCTAGGAAATGGTCGACTCGGTGTTCCCTTCGGGTTCTTATGACCTCACCCATTGGATAGGGAAGAGAGGTCGTCTCTGAGGGTTGGGGACCTTAGTTTGGGTCCAGAGGACGTAACGTCCACCTAAAAAGTGGTCGACTCGGTAGTCCTTTCGGATGAAGACCATACAGGATTGGGAGATACCCAAACGTTTTTCAGTCTGTGGTGACTCGTTGAAAGTGTGAAAAAAAAGGTTGGGGAATGGTTTGAGATAATTAGGATTCTTGAAAAAAAAAAACGACCTTAGTAGTCGAAAAGATCCTTATATTAGGGTAATAAACGTATAGTTGTCAAAAGTAAAGATCCTGAAATATGACTATTACAACGATTAAAGAATAACTTGGTAGGAACATAAGGTCTTCGTTTAAAAGGAATATTACACAATGTATAAACTTAGTGGTGATCTAACTATTAATCCTTATAAAACCCTTAGGGACCACCGAGTCACCACTTCTTATATGGACGTTACGTCCTCTACACCCAAACTAGGCACGCGGTCCTTCTAGGGGACCTCTTCCTTTACCGTTGGGTGAGGTTATAAGAGTGGGCCTCTTCGGGTGCCTGTCTTTCCCGATCACCCGATGTCATGCACCGCAGCCGTTTCACAACATATACTGAGTCGCTCATTTGGTGGTTGGTGGTGTAGTTACCTACTTTCAAAGTAAAGTGTAGGAACTGTTGTGTTAAAATGAATCGTGAAAATAAGAAGTTACTTGATTAGATATCAAAGTAGAGTAATAATAAGAATGGTCTAAAAACCTTAATTCCAATTTTTCTGAAGGATTTCCTTAAGGGAGTACCAGGTCACCAATTAAGTGGACGGTTACGGCCCCTGTACCCAAACTAGGGACCAGACCCTTGATTCTAGGGTTTTACGGTGTCCTTTTGATCTCGTACACGGGATCTCGGACACGAAGTGTTGTTCTCTTCGGACACGTTACTCTTCGGGTGCGTGCCGTTGATTCTTTTGTCCGAGACAAGCAGGGTTGATATCTTTCGGGCACTGGTCGTTACTTCTCCGGGACATAGAGTTGCTTCTGGGTCGTGTCGGTTATATATTATTAATTTTTGTTATTGTTTTTTTTCCGGAGGGAGAGATGAGACGATAGTGGTAACTCCCCCACATAGAAGGGTCTTCGTCCTGACATTTGTAAAGAGTAGAACGGGGATTGACGGACGACGACTCCGATTGAAGACCCGTTTAAGTCGACTCTCCACCCCCGAGGGAGGATAGTACCTTACCTTCAAATTGTGGTACGTGACGAGATTGGGACCGAACAAGTATTCCGTCTCCGGGGTACGGATCTCTCCGTTTGGTTTGGTTCAACTGGTCTCCGATGTCGACGGAGGTGTGGAGAAGAGAGGAAAAAATTTTTTTTATATATAAATAAACCAATATGACCCAGAATAAACGTCGTGTGTCCTAGAAATCAACTCCGTACACCGTAGATTAAGAGGTACTCTCAAACTTGGACTCGGGGGACGACACCCTCGTGACTCAGAAACGTGGTGGTCCCTTTTCAGGGTTTGGGAAGAGAAGATTTCGTCGTCTCAGTTATCTCAGACCAGTGGTGAGGATCGTGACTTCGGACCTGAGTCCTCAAAACGAACTCCCTTTCCGTCTGGAATTTTGTTACTCGAGGGTTTAGAGAAGGGTTTCCTTGAGGAAAAAATTTCTCAACACCCCTCAAGTTTTGATTCCCGAAAGAGTTTTGTTACTTTCCACACCTCTTTTCGTTAATTTTCCTTCCATCTATATGAAGGGACATCTTCCGTTACCGTGGGGTGAAGTCATGAGAACGGACCTTTTAGGGTACCTGTCTCCTCGGACCTTCCGACGTCAGGTACCCCAGCGACTCCCAGCCTGTGCTGACTCGTTGAAGTGAAAGTGAAAAGTGAAAGAACGTAACCTCTTCCTTTACCGTTGGGTGAGGTCACAAGAACGGACCTCTTAGGGTCCCTGCCCCCTCGGACCACCCGATGACAGATACCCCAGCGTGTCTCAGCCTGTGCTGACTTCACTGAATCATCATCATCGTCTATATGAAGGGTCCACCGTATCGCCATTTCTTAGGTGGACGCCTACCTACGTCCTCTGTCCCAAGAGTAGGGACCCGTCCTCTGTAGGGGACCTCCTCCTTTACCGTTGGTGAGGTCATAAGAACGGACCTTTTAAGGTACCTGTCTCTTCGGACCACCCAATGTCAGGTATCGTAGTGTTTCTTGACCTGTACTGACTCGTACCTAAACTATTCGTTGTGTTTGATTTGGTAACGACAGAGGTTTTTCTTGGGTATTTTGTCCATCTTCCTCGGAGGGATCACAAGTCCTATTTAGAGTTTGTTACCTTTAGGTTAAATTAACCTAATACAATTAAGTCAACCTAATCTTGTTAAATTACGGAAATCCGTAACAACTTTTGTTGTCTCGATAGTCGGTTGTTGAATACCTTTTTTTGTCGAACCACGTCATCCCCTTTTCTGTTTACCCCAGGGTAGTTTTGATGGTGGTAGGGATGGTGACTTTGATGGTGGTGGTATCCGGTTCACCGACACGGTTACCGAAGGAGAAGACTCCATGTCATTGTCCGAGACGTGACACCCTTACATTCTCTAAAATGATTTTATAAAACTGACAAGTGAGTTTGTTTGTGTTATTGTTCTGGATGTCATCCCCTCCAGATCTTGTTTCTCAACAGTCTTGTCTAATAGATTTGACAGATCAAAGGTTGTTTTTTAATACTCTACACGTTTCCTTTGACTGTAAGTCCTTTTTTCCGTCCGTTTGTTGTCTTTGACGGACACGGGTACCGGTCTACAGTTTGAATTTCTGAATTTTCGTCGGTGACATTTAGGTAAATTTCTTGATTTTCCTTTGTACGAAATTCATGTTCTACTATGACAGAGTAGTTTATCCCTTGTAGTTATTTCCCTGTCTTTAATTTATATATTTAGGATCTTGACTTTTTATGTTACTTGACTTTACTTTTTAAGTGACCTCCCCAAGTTGTCATCTAGACTTGACCGTCTTATTCGTTTAGACATCCAACCGTCTCTAGTGTGTTAGACCTCTTATCTTTTTACTTACTTCTTTTTACTTGTCAGAGTTTGTTGGGAACTGTGGTAAAATGGGTAGTGTGGGTATTACTCTAATGGTCTTTCTGTTTTCCTCGTCTTTCTTTTTTTTTTTTTGACTTATTACCGATATTTGACACATTTAGAGTACTTTTTGAAATTTGGTGTGTAGGTTCTTCGATTGTTTGAGGTTTATTTGTGTTTTTCTGTGTAATATTATTTTTACGACTCTCGGTTTCTGTTGTCTTCTTAGAACTGTCGTCGTTGTCTTTTTCCTTAGTAGTGAATTTTACCTTGGGGTCATTACAATTTTCGACTGCAGAATGGTCTTTACCCCGGTCTTCCGTCACCCTATTGTATGAATTTTACGAGTTTCTTTGACAGTTGGTTTTTAGGACACGGGTCTTTTCGATAGAAAGTTTTCACTTTCACTTTATTATTGTCAGGTGTTGTTTGTTGTTAACTCAAACGACGACCGTCTGGAAATTTCTTTATGGGTTCCTCCAGGAAGTTCTACTTTTCTTCACTCGGGTCTATCATTACGTCTAGGTGGTCTTTCTTGTTATTTCCATTAGTATATTTCTTTATGATATTTACGTTATAGAAAAGGACAGGAGAGTTGATTAAATTTGTCCTCGACATATTTTGTTATGTATAAATTTATAAAATTTTTATATATCGGGAATTTGGATATATTTATTAACATAATGAACTGGACATCATTGTATCTCTTTACATTATATAAACGGTCATTCTCGTGTTTCTTCCAGCCCTCTCATTTTGACATAACCCGATTATTCCTTTGCTGATGTCTACCATTGAACTTAGGTGTCCTTCTTAAGTTTCTCTTGGTCTTTACTCGTCAATTCAGATCAAATTGTTTTCGATCTTTATACATTGACGACGAGAGGAAAGAAGACAACCGAGGAATTTTCTGTATAATGTATTTTATTATTAATGTGACATAATGTAATGACCCAAACATTGTGTATATCTATCTACATGGTGAAACATATTGTTTTTGGATACGTCTCTCTCCAAGTATCCTCCTTGAATTAGGGTGACTTTACTGACATAGAGTTCCTTTAAAAACTTCAATTATATATATTTCATTCCGGATCTCTTTGGTGATTATTATGGGGGTTTCAAAATGTTTTTTTGGTAATTTCTTCTATTTATAAACTTTTTTTTATCATTGTAATTTACATTTACCTAATTTACTAGGTCA
Source organism: Capra ibex (assembly GCA_006410555.1). Classification (NCBI taxonomy): domain Eukaryota; kingdom Metazoa; phylum Chordata; class Mammalia; order Artiodactyla; family Bovidae; genus Capra; species Capra ibex. Next base: position 89,568,064 of record SJYO01006231.1, read on the forward strand.
GTTTCCGTTTCTACCAGTTTAACCTATCTTTTTGTTCAAGTTTAATATACGCGAGGTGTCCTCTGTTTGAAATCTAGGTTATCTAAGTTTCTATGTTTATTTATCTTTCCTTTTCCTACTCTTTTCTATATGTTTGTAGTTGGCATTCTTTTACTTGACTTGTATGATTATGGTCTACTGCCTGACATTTTTTACAAGGATTCTATGTTTCCCTGTAAAATATTACTATTTTCCCAGAGAGGTAGCCCCCTACAAATTCATATCTACGTGGACTGTTGTTAAGTTGTTATCGACTAAAATTGTAGGGTGACGTTCTTACGTTTGTTGTTGAACCGTCTTCTAGTCGTTCCTTTATTTTCCGAACTTGTGATATTTTGGTTTGTCCGTATTGTCTACTTGTGAAACGTTGTTATTGTCTTATAGGTCAGAAGAGTTTACATGTTTCGTATCGTGTCTGAGATATGATGATCCGGTATTTGGTTCGAAGTCATTTACTTTTCCTGACTTTATTACCTTACATATGACAGACTGATGTGACTTCTTTTAATCTTTAGTCATTCTCTCTCATTAAAACCTTTAAATCTTTATATAATTTTAATTTACTGTGTAACGACTTATTGGTTACTCAGATTCTTTTTCTTCCGTCTCTCTTTAATCTTTTATTAAACTCTACTCACTTTCACTCCTATTCTGTATGGTTTTGAATACCCTACGTCACTTTCGTCATGAGTCTCCTTTTGAATGTCAATATTTACAGATGTAATTTTATCTCTCTTTGGATTTCGTTCGTCTTCTAATCTTGTCTTTAATTACTTCGTCTCTTGTGTGTGTTTTTCTCGTTTTTTTTGGGGTTTGGTATCAAACAAGAAAAGTTTACAGTTATTTTAATTTGGAGTCGTTCTGACTAGTTCTTTTTTTCTTCTGAGTTTCGTTAGTCTTTACTTTCTTCCCCTGATGACTGTTATGTCTTTATTTTTCCTAATAATACCTTGTGATCCTTATTTACGTACTGTCATTTAACTCATAATCTAATTTACGTGTCTAAAGGTCTTTCTATAATGATTTTGACTGAGTCTTTCTTTGTCTCCCTTAAGGGACCATCAGATCACCAATCCTGAGCCGTGGAAGTGATGACCCCGGGTCCAAGTTAAAGTCCTGTCCCTTGATTCTAGGGTTCAGGTCTCCCTATTCCACCTTTTTTTTTTTTTTTTTTTCTTTCTTTCTTTTAGATTTATCTGGTCATTGTTCATTTCTTTGACTTAAGCATTTTTTTGTTTGTTTGTTTGTTTGTTTGTTTTTGATGAGTGTTTCTTATCGGGTCCAGGTCTGTCGAAGTCTCGTCTAAGATGGTTAAATTATGGTTAAGAAGTGTTTGAAGGTTTGTTGTCCTTCCTTTTGAAGAGTTGAGTAAAAAATTCGGGTCATAAGTCAAGTCAAGTCAACGAGTAAGTACAGGCTGGCTGAGAAACGTTGCGGTACTTGGTGTCATGTGGTCCGGAGGGACAGGTAGTGGTTGAAGACCTCAGGTGGGTTTGAGTACAGGTAACACAACCACTACGGTAGGTTGGTAGAGTAGAAGACAGAAGGGGAAGAGGAGGACGGGAGTTAGAAAGGGTCGTAGTCCCAGAAAAGTTTACGCCGTCGAGAGGCGTAGTCCACCGGTTTCATAACGTCAACGTCGAAGTTGTAGTCAGGGAGGTTACTCCGGTCATAATACAACTATGGTTTGGGGTTTTATAGTGTTTTTTTGTATGTCTGGTTATAGAGTACTCATGTCTACGTTTTTAAGAGTTGTTTTTCGGTTAAGTTGTTGTATATTTTTCTTAGTATGTGGTACCGTTTTATCCTAAAAAGGGTTGCTGCGGTTCCCACCGAATTGTGCGAGTTCAGTTACTTTATGTGAGATAGTTATTTATTTTTTGTTTTTGGTGTGCTAGTAGAGTTATTTACGTCTTTTTCGTAGACTGCTTGAGGGTATGGGAAGGTCTTATTTTTGTGAGTTGTTCTACGTTGGTCTTCCCTTAAGTTGTTGGTCTTCCCTTAAGTTGCTGGTCTGTCTCTCGTGGATACCCTTTGGGTGTCGATTCGTCGCGCGAGTTGTAAGTCTGGCTACGAGGGGGTTTCTCCTCCCCGCCAGTCTGGTTACGAGGGGGTCCCTGTTCTCCTCCCTACCAGTCTGACTACGAGGGGGTCTCTGTCCTACTCCCTACCAGTCTGGCTACGAGGGGGTCCCTGTTCTCCTCCCAGTCCCTCCCTGAAGAGAAGTTCCGATACAACCTACAAGATCGGTCCCATTAATTTGTTCCTTTTTGTTTAATTTGTCGTAGGTATAACCGTTCCTTCATTTTTTTTGAATATGTGACTTTTGACATTTTATAACAACTTTCTTTAATTTCTAAGACTTATTTCGTTTCTGTAAGGTAAAAGTACCTAACCTTCTGAATTATAACGACTCTGTCCTTAGAGAGGTTTGACTATGTCTTTAACTTATATCAGGGTAATCCTGTGGTCGACCGAAGAGACATCTTTGACTGTACAACCAGGATTTTAAGCATCTTAGAGTTCCTTGTGTCTTATCGGTTTTGTTAGAACTTTTTTTTTTTTTTCATCGCCTTCAATATCCACAGGCAAAGACTACGATTTGGAATGATGTTTCGATGTCACACCATTACCGTATTCCTATTTGTGTCTCTTGTTGTCTTGTCAGGTCTTGATTTAGGTACCTCGACATCAGTTGGCTGAAAACCGCTCTCGGTACCGGTAAGTTGTTTCTTTCTTGTGAAAGAAGATGTTTACTACAACCCTGTTGACCTTTTAGTGTACCTTATCTTACTTCAACTTGGAATGGAATGTGGTGTATGTTTTTAATTGAATTTACGTAATTTTTGGTTTAACCTCCTCGATTTTGACATTTTGGAAGTAATATTCTTCTGTTTCCCTATTTAGAAACACTGGAAAATAAACTGTTACCTAAGAATCTATACTATGGGGTTCGTGTTCCTTGTTTTCTTTTTTTTAAATCTATTTGACTCGAAGTAGTTTTAATTTGAAAACACGACGTTTCTGTGTAGTTCCACTTTTTTGGGTACGGTACCCTTCCCTCTTTTATAAACGTTTAGCATACAGACTAATTCCTGAACATAGATCTTATATATTTTTTGGAATTGAGTATTTCTGGTTGGTTAATTTTTTATTTCATAGACTTGTCTGTAAAGAAGGGAAGGTTCTTCTGTCTGTTTACCGGTTGTTCAGGCACTATTCTACGAACTGTAGTAATCAGTCAATAGTCCCTTTACGTTTACTTTTTATGTCGTCTATGTTGAGTGACGTGTGGACTTACTGACTTAGCGACCTTAGTTTTTCAGTCTATTATTGGTCATAACCACTTCATGACCATTGTATACTTATTTAGTCTTGAGTGTGTAACAACAACCCCTATATATATTTCACCATGTCGGCAAGACCTTCTATTCGACCGTCAAGGAGTTCTTCAATTTGACAATAATAAACTGGGTCTGTAAGGTGAGGACAGAATTTTTTGGTATTGTGTACAGGTATGTTTTTGAACGTAGTATTATCTTAATAGGTATTATCGGTTCTCCATCTTTGTTAGGTTTAAGATTTCGTACTTATTTGATTTACACCATATATAGGTATGTTCTCTTATGCGAATCCGGTGTGTTTCCCTATTTCAAGACTATGTACGATGTTATACCTACTTGGAACTTGTGTACGATTTGCCTTCGTCGGTTAGTGTTTTCTGGTGAATGATACCACTGATGTAAATAAACTTTACGGATCTTTTTGTGCCTCTGTCTGTCATTTAGTCACCAACGGATCCCGAACCCCTCATACCACCAATGTCTCACTGTCGATATTCCATACCGAAAACTCCACTTCTACAAGATATTAACCCGACTGTCGATGTGTTGACACTTATATAATTTTTGATGACTGAACATATGGAATGTACCTGCTTAACATACCATACCCTTAACTCGTAGTTATTTTGACAATGGTTTTAATTATTATTGATCTTCGAAAAATAAATGAAGATTTAGACCGTAAAATGTCTTATATCATAAATATGAACTTGAGAGATATTGGTTGATGAAGACCACAGAAGTTACAATGTCGAAAAAAAAAAAACCGTTGAACGAAACCTTAGTCAAACATAAAATGATCGATAGTAAGTAAAGTGGATTTAAAAGGTTCAAAATTATGGTACGTGATAGGTAAGAGATGTCAGACGAGAGACAAGAGAAAGTTGGGAATAGTCGATGGTTGGGTTTTTAGAGTGGTACCGTTCTAGGGATGTCGAAGAGACAACGGTTTCGGTTACCTGTATAAGACGTAGAAAAGTCTAGACAGTTGCCATATACGGTTAGGGCTTAGAGGAGGTGGTAGGGTCGGTCTAGAGATTCGGGTAGGGTGACAACTCTTAGTGACGTGACTTTTTCTGGTCTCTACTTAAACTACCCGTACCTTTTTCCAACTCTTTACTAAGGAATGTGAGAGGAACCGACGACGACGACGAGTATTCCAGATAGTCGTAACAAGTCCCACTACCGTCGGTCCGGAGAGAAAGATCGGGTCTGGACCGAGACCCGGAGGATCGAGAGAGGGATGACGTTTCGGGGTGGGGTGAGTGGACTAGAGATTGTCGATCGAGATTAAGTCCTACAATGGGTAAGTTGGTTTTCTTGTGGGTGAGACCTAAGACACAATCTGGGACCCTTATGTGACCTTACGTTCTGTCTTGAAAATTTTAAAGAACGGTCTGAGCGAGGAAAGGAACATGGTATATAATGGGGTGGGAGTAGAATCGTCGTGGTGATAGGTGGTCTATTTGTTCGGTCTTTAGACATTATTGGGTCTGAAAGTAGTGAGGGAGTACGGCTTGAAGACAAGTGGAAGAATTTGACGAGAAGGTAGTAGAGGGTTCCGGGAAGTGACTAGGGGGGTGGAGGAAGGGTCTTGTCCACGGGTTTCAGAGATCAGATTGTGGTTGAGATCAGGATGATCAGGGGGTGAATTTTTGAGACAACGGATATCCTCGTTCTGGTCCGGGGAGTCGGGTCGGGAACACTTGGACACAGGTTAGGGAGGAGGTTGTGGTGAACATGGTATACGAAGAGGGACAAACCACAGACTTGGATTAAACCGGTAACCGGGAATACGTATGCGTCCAGGAGTAAAGGGTCTCGGATGAAGAAGAATTCCAGACCGAGACTACGGTGGTGGACGGTGCGTCTCAGGGGCTAAGGGTAGGAAGACATCGCACCGACTAACGAGACCCGACCTCTACACAGATATAAGGACGGGGACCGTCCGTCCCCAGTACTGGGGTCGTGGAGGGGTCTCCGGATTCGGTCAATCGGGTGTCCTACCACCCTCCCGTGACCACCGGTGAGTGGGACGCCAAGGCCAACACTAGGTACCAGAACTCCACGAAGACTTACTAGGGTTTGACGTACCCTTACTTCTCCAGTGTCCGACGTGTCACCCGACGGAGATGGAAGAAGTGTTTTACAAGGTACCGTTAAAGACATCTCCCCTCTTCCTCCCTCAGCGGTGACCAGGGTCTGTGGATTCTTTCTGGGTCCTCAACCCCCTTTTACGGTCTGGTCGAGGAGTGGAGTGGGACGGTAAAGGTGCACCCGGACTCCGACAAGAGTGACTGGGAGGGACCCCCTTGTCTCCCCACAACACTGGGATGAGACTCTTGGTCTCCTCCCTTCCGACACCAGGCCGGACCATCCTGACCCTACCTTGGAGGAGTGGAACACAGTCTAGAACCAGAGACATCTAGACGACCTAGTCTGGTAGTTCCAGGAGGTGCCAAAAAGACTCGAGGAGACAGAAGAAGCAGAACAACCGCTGTATAAGGACGGCCTATGTGGTTCCTCTATAGTTCGAAACACACCCGGTGAGATACAGACGTCCCATTGTTGTCGACATGGTTGGTGAGGTTCCGAGTGGACGTCTTTCAGTCGACAGACGAACCCCTCGAACCACGGATGCATGAATTTCACAAGGAACACTTTGAACGACAGTTCCACCGACCGGTAGAGTAGGAGTATTTTCCAAGCCATAAACGTCTCTCTTGTGTGTTTGACCTAGGACGGTGTCCTCCCTTTGCGTCTCGACTCTGGTTCTCCCAAGACCCTTTCTCACGACAACGGAGTGGGTTGGGTCGACACTCGGGACTTTGTCCGGAACGAGTACCCGGAGACTCCACACCAGGGTCGTCCCCCTGTCCGATCCTGGTCACCCCAACCCTCACGTTTCCCTGTCTTGTACACGTCCGACGTCAATGACGTTGCATCCCCTGTCCCGTCCTCGAGAAGGAAGGGTGTCCGTCCTCCGACTTCGGACTCCGTCGTCGTCGACGTTGTCCGTTCCTCAGCGACCTTCCAACGACCTCCCGGAGAGATGGCTCCGACCCGTCCTCGAACACGTGAACCGGGTCGATCCCTCGTTTTCCTTCCTACGGGACCGCACTCGGTCCACTGGGACTCACGTCTCACTTCATGCGTCAGGACTCCGTCCCGGGCCTTTCCACGACGTAGAAGGAACACCCCCGACTCCCCGAGTTTCTGGGTCGGGTAGGAGACGAGTCTTACGAACCCCCATCACAGCCCTCCCTACCCTCCGTTCGTCCGGACCCGTGGACGACGGAGTAGAAGGAGAAGACTCTTCTCTGGTCAGACTCGACCTTCCTCCCGCGGGCGGACCGGACGGTCTCCCGTCGGACCTCAGTGGACTCGCTCCACGAGACAGACCCGGCGCACAGGTGTCGTCTTCGGGCCCCAGACCCCGGACCCGGCCTCGTCCGGCGGCACCGTTCCCCGCCTTCTCCGGTCGGCGGTGGCTCCGGAGCCCCGTCCAGGGATGGAGACGGCCTGCAGGAATAGACCCGGTGCCCCAGTCGAAACAGACCTCTCGGGTCCCCGGCCCGCGGCCGCTCCGACTCCTTCCAGGTCGTTCTCGTTCTCAGACTCCGCCTCCTCCTCCTCCGTTCGCGGTCACGCCCTCGGGACTCCCGTCTGTCTGGGCTGGTTCCCCGCACTTCCCGAGTCGGCGTCTGTCCGGGCCGGACTGTCCCGGCCGCCCGGCCCGTCTCCCGTCCGGGCTCCGACGGTGTCGGGTGTCCACGACGGTAGAGAGGACTCGTGCCACTGCCGGAGAACCGTCGATCGACCCCACCGTGTCCGCGGAACCTGGAACTCAGAGACGACTCGACCGGGGGAGGGTGTCCCCGTAGTCCGGGGGTCACGTGGAACCCCGAGTACACGGTTCACTGGATCGCGGCCTCGAAGACCCGTTGCCACGACTCGTCACAGTCTAGAGTCCGGTTTCAGCGATCGCCAGCGGTCCGCCGGCGTGTCCCCGTCCCCTGCTTAGTCCGGAACCCTCGACCCGGACCGCCTTTCGTCCCAGGTACGTGCCGGCTCGTCCACCGCCGAGGGTTCCCTCCGGTCTCCCGCCACTCCGTCGTCTCGATACCGGGACGAGAGGACCTCCGTCGGGGTCTCGCTCCGTCTCCGTTTCCCCACCTCCCTTCGACCAATGGAAAGGTGGTACGCCAGAGCGACGGCGAAAAAGACGAACAGGTCTGAGAAAAACGGACGGACGTTGAACGCGAACCGGACCGGTGAGAGTAGGACCCGCGAGTCCTGGGGACACCCTTGTCTTCCTATGCCGATAGTCAGACACCGGAGACCGACCTATAGGTGAGAGATGAGGTCCCCCAGGTAAGACTTTCGTCGACAGACTCGTTCCGGAGACCGACGTTCGTCCTGGCCCACGGGACCCTACCCACCCCTCAACTGGGGTGGTGCAAGGTCCTGTAGGTGTGAGACGTCTCACTCGGTGTCCCTTCGACCTTCCATTTCTCTCCGACAGAGTCACCCCTATGACCGTTTTCAAGTCTCCTGGGTCCACCGTCTTACGTCCTTCCGGAGTCCATCCCGGACTCACGTCGGGGGTTCCCATTTTCCGGGGTTTCGAGTGTACCGGGACGGGTGGGTGTGACCCATGGCGCCGTTGTCATCCGACTCCGACCTAAATCCAATCCATGGACGACCGCGAGTAGTGAGCTTATCCCTCTGTGCCTGAGGGTTGTCCCCGACATCTCCACGATTCCCTTTCCTGTGCGTTTGGTCTCGGCATTTTTGACGTGGTTCCCAGGGTCGAACCTGTGGTCGGTGACTCCTGAGCCTTGACGTACAATGATTCCCGGACTTCCGTCCCCAACGCGGACCCCAAGGGGGTGTGAAAACGAACGGGGTGGGTGGACTTCCGTTTTGGTCACATGACAGACTCTAGTCCCGGTCTCATCCTTGGTCCTTCTCCTTCTCTCCAGTGAGGGATGGTCGTGTATCAGTCGGTGTGTCCCTGCTAGGTTCAACCCGGATAAAGACGGTTTTGGGACGGGAGTCGACCGGGGGAGGGCGGTGTTCGTAGACCTTTTCGGGGGTCACGGGCCCGGTGAGTCTTCTGAGTGGGAAGAGACGTAGGAGAAACGGAGGAAGGAAGGGGAGGAGAAAAGGGAGAAGCAGAAGAGGAAGGATTCTGTGTTAAAGTCTGTCAGTTACAATTTCGGACACATCAACGAGGATTGTCGACATTTACTGTTCCGGGACATGGTCCGGTCCGTATCTCGGTCCGTGGAGTGCAGGAGGGTCGTCCGGAACGTGTCTCCCGAGTGGTCCGGTACAAGACTTTTCCTTTAGGTCGGAGACCAGTCCACCGACGGTCGTCGGACAGAGATGGTCTGGAGGTGAAGGGACACGATTAGTACAGACGTACGTCCCTATTGAGTCCGACCGGACACCAAGAACCCTCTCCGGACGAGACACCACGGCCCCGAGTTCGTCGGGGGACAGGCGTCCGGAGTGGGTGTCTGTCTGTTCTCACGTCCCGACCCCGGTGAATGACGAGACCTCGGGAAGAGGTGTCAGAGTCGCGGAAGGCACGGGAGACGTCGAAGGGGGAGACACGGGAGTAGACTTTCCGTTCTCCTTCGTTCGAGTCACGTCCTCAGGGTACCCCGTCTCCCGTTCCCAGTATCCGGGTCGTAGGCCCGAGTGGCAACAGACTTAGTGACAATAGTCTCGTCAGGCAGGCCCACCGAAACGACAGACCGAGTAGTCCTGACGGCGTAACGAAAGAGAAGAAAAAGAACCAGACCCAGTCTTCTCCCTTGTCCCAGTCCCATTTGTCGAAGTCCGGGAAGTGAAAGAGTCAGTGTCTGGTCTTCCCGGGGGAAAGTGAGTGGGCCTTCAGTCGGCACCAGGTCCAGAAGGTCCAGGCGGAGTAGACGAAGTACGGTAACGGTTTGGGTTTCGGTTTCGCCCTCGGTGGACCCTTCCACGGGGGCGGTGCGTACGGGACCTTGTACGGCATGAGTCCCTACTACAAGACCCTCTTCTCCCTCCCGTCGGCCCTCCGTGGTCCGTACGTGACCGGGGCCCGGGGGTACCCCAGAAGGGTGTACGCGGGTATCGGGCTCCGGTAGCCGGCCGGTGAGGCCCTCAGGGCCCGGGTCGGGACTCGGGCACCCGGTTTTCACAGCGACGGTGCGTACGCCTTGACCAGCGCCATCCGTAGCATGACCGGGAGCATCCGGTAAAGGTATAGTCCCAGCTCGAGAGGCATCAGTATCGGGCTGGCCATGTTCAGTGCGAGCGAGTCCTGCCGGGAGCTCAGTGTCCGGAGCATCCTTAGTATGGACGTCTCCGTCTACTGTTCGTAGTTCCCCCGGAGTCCAGGGGAGTGCGAAGACAAGGACGGAAGGTCGTTTGGAGGGGTAAAGTCCCTGTCTTCTGGGTGAGGTCGTGATGGGGTCGGGTAACATCTCCTGGTTGCAAGTCTTTACGGTTGAATTTTCCGAAGAACCCCGTCTGAAGATCTTCGATCGTCCAGGGGAGTCGAGTACAGGGGTTCGGACGTATACTGGTGTGTGGTCGAAAGTCTGGGATTCTTCCTGACTGATGATCCCATCTCATCCAGAGTCCTCTTCTCGCCCAGGTGTCCCTTACTCGTACACAGACACCGTCAGTGTTACGGGTTCCGACAAGGAGTTCCCCGTCTCGGTTCGTAGGACCGTAGGGCGTTATGTACCCGTTAGGTCGCGTAGTCACAAAACAAGTGACCCCGACCATTGTAGGTGTCCTTCGGAGTTTGGGGGAGTAGTGACTTTTGATTTTTCTTATGTCTTGTAAACGGTCGTTTCTGTGACGTTCGAACGGGTTACTGTTCTTGTCTTGAGTATACTCGAGTATAGTAGGGACCACGGGTCCTGTCGGATGTGTCGTTCACCCTTCCGTTCGGTCTACAAGACTGACACCTTACTCTCTGTCGACAAAATTGGAGCCGACGTCGGGTGTCCGGGTCCGGGATGTACAGAGAAACGGTTTCGACCCATCAATTCTTCGTGGTCGTCGTACTTTCTTCTCCGGTCCCGCTGGGTTGACGGTGAGACAGAGACTTGGGACGAAAGGTCGAAATCCGACGACGTTCTGCCATGTGTCCGTCGACCGTGGTCGTCGTTACAGTCGGGTTGGTGGGGGGGTGTGGGTGACGAGGCGGTAGACCGTCGGAGTCTAGGTTGTGTTAACTGATAGTCCGTTTTCCTCTCCCCTACACGACCCGGAGGGGGTTATGAAAGACGAACGATCTCTCGGGTACGTTCGTCTTCAGAGGAACCGTGGGAACCGGGATCACGAGGACCCCGGAGTGAACCGGGATAGTCACAGACCAGTCTGGGGAGGAATGAGAGAGGGTAGACAGTTGACCTCGGTAATCCGGTGAAGTGAGTTAGGGCACCATCTTTATGTACACGGGAAGAGTGACTTTGGAGAGTGATCCCGTGTCTTGAGGACCCGGTCGTGGTCTAGTCTGTTCCTGTTTAGACTTCCGTCTAGACTCACCTTCCGGATCGAGGACACACGGAGACCCGTTCTCCACGTTGGGTGTCCGCGAAGTGAAAGGAGTAGATGTTTCACTCCTGTAGTTGTCGAGGGGTGTCCCCGTGAAGACTCCGAGTTGTCGATGTGTGACTATTCCGTGGCTTCCCACCGGTCCTACACGGGGGTAGAAAGGGCACGGAATACACCCTACCGGGTCGAGTGCCACGAGTCGGGTTCCCGAGTGGGGTAGGAAGTATGTGTTGGCTTTACCAGGACGGGACTGTCTCACGTCCCACGTTTCATGACGTTCCTGAAGTTTACCGACAGAGGTCTCCCTTCTCAGTAAGTTATTATTGGGACTCTTCTCGGTGAGTCTCCAGTGTCACTTTGGTCGGGTCTCACCCGAACGAGCCGGGAGACGTTCGACCTTTTCTCCGAGTGGTGGTCTGTTACCCACTCCTACCTCCCTTCTGCCCTGTGTTCGGTCTCTTCCTTACACTTTGTCTGGGATGTGTCAGAGACCCTTCGGGGTCGTCATACCGTTTCTTCCTTTTTCGTCTGTCTATATTGTCCTTCAAGTCTTCCCCTCTGATGGTCCCCCGTCCCCCACTGGGACGTTTCGGAGACGGGGATCCGACCACGGGTGAGTGGAAAGAGGTGGACTCGGCATGTGCGGAGGAACATAGTACAGACAGAGGTTTACGCCGTGGTATAGATTCGCAACCAATTAAGACCTGTTTTGCCTTAGTCGTGACCGTGATGGGTACCGTGATCCCAAACGTAAACACAGTCTCAATCCGTAAAGGGTTCTCAAACTTCACCGGTATGGTATGGGTATCAACCACCACAATAGGACCGGTATCGGTATCGGTATTGGTATCAAGAGCATCGGACGTTACTACCTCTGTCTTTCTGTCTGTCTGTTCTACCTCCCCCGCTCCTCTCTGTCTGTTTGTCTCTGTTCCTGTGGAAACCAGTGTCTCTGTTCGGACCTAGAATCGGTGGGTTCCGACCTACCCGGGTCGGAAGACCCTTCCTTGTCGGTCGGGGTCCCGTGGAGCCTGGGGGTTTCCGTTCGGGGTGGGACTTTGGAACCAATTCGACGTGTCACCGTCTTTCTGAGTTGGTCAGGTTAGGGTCCTCTCTCTTCTCACTAGTACCCTTATTATGAACGGAGACAAACAGGGTCTCAAGGTTCAAGGTATAGGATGTTTTTTCATTTTCCCGTTAATATAGATATTAACGAATGTCATGCTAATCTCAGATTAAGGCCGTATTTTTGTTACTAAGGATCTTGGACTCGCCAATATCTTCCGACTTGGAGGGGATTGACTCTTCGGAACTCGAACTCTCGTGATATATTGACTGGGTCCGGTATACAACGGGACCACGGACTAGAAAGCACCTAGACTGGTAGACGATAAATTCCTTGGGGGGTGAGGATTGTGAGAGTCCCTTCCTTAAACCGAAGAGATACCGAAGATGTTATTCAGTCTTAACCTTCTAATGAGACCGGGAACCGAATCGTGGTTAGTCTCCTTCTCAGTTCGTCAAGACCACGGAGTGTGACTAAGGTGCGACATTTTCTTCGAGTCGTTTCTCGAGTATAGGTGAGGTTTTAGGACAGTTAGTCTAGTGGGTTGTTTCGGTAGACCTCGTCTCTTTTATTAGTGGGATGAGGGAGTTTACAGACGGAATTGTCCCTCTTGATAGTTCGGTAACTTAACACACTCACACGACACGACCTTGTGTATTCGTCTCCCTTTGTGTCCTACGGTGAGAACTCTTCTCGACTACTTTTATGTTAAACCTAATATTTGATTTACATGAAACCTAAAATAATGTCGTGTATTCTTTTTCAGAAAGGAAGCTTTTGTATTTCGGTAACTTTTGACTGGTTCACGTTTGAGACTCAGCTCGTACTAAGAAAGGGTTCCTTTACGTACTCTTGTCCGTTGGTGAAAGGGTCACAGAGACCACCCTGGAGTCTCAATAGAGGATAAGGTGTTACAGATGGAACGTCTGTCTGTCCAGTATGAGCAGGGTCTTGTCTCTCTCCTGGTTTGGAGTCGCTCTCCCGTCGCACTATTTGTTGTCTTAGGTCGGTATCTTTCCGTTCTCACGTATGTGACTCTTCTACTTAGTCTCACTTGTACGTACCCCCGTTCGACTCTAGGATATGAGTTCAAAGGGGAGCTAGATGACGTGTTTACTTATCCCTCTGTGACCTTTGGTCGTTCCTGGACCTCAACTTGTGATTAGTTGACACCTGTACGATCTCGAGGGTTTCACTTTTAGGAGATGTCGACCCCTTTGGTTTCGTCCCCGAAGAGTAAGTAAACAAATAAGTTACTAATAGTACGAGTCTCGTGTGTCTTGTCTCCGACCGTCAGGGTCCGTGAGGAGTCCGGGTCTCGTGACACACCATTTCGTCTGGGATTTATTAATCTCTCGTCGTTCCCTGTCGTCCACCTCTAGTACGTTCCTCACTCACCACTTACTCCGTAAGTTTGTCCGTTCTTCTCACCGACCGTGTCGGCGTGTTCCTTATTACATGTGAATCAGGGTCGTCGATTTTCCCAGACCGGTGTACCGACAGACGTTGGTCCTGCCACCTGTGACCGATAAGTTTTTCTCTGTCCTGACCCTCTGTTTCCGTCGGGTAGCTCCGATACGGACTCAAGGCTTATGCCACAGGGACGGGGTGAGGTCCGAAGGTGATGACTCCTGAACGGTCTTGTCGTTTCTTCGTGTTTCTTTCCTTCGTCGTCATCCGTATTGAGACTCGTGTTCGTGTCCGACCACCAAGGATATTGTCGCCGTCCGTTCGTGAGAGATACACAATGGACGATACGGATCTCGTTGGGACCACCCGAGGGGTCGGTCTAGGGGAGTCCCCTTTAGAAACAGATGTGACACAAGAAACCACTGAGGGAACGTTTTCTTGTGACCTTAAGTGAAGTAGAGGTGTCTCCTCTACTCTGGTATCAACTGTCTCATAAAATTCTTACATTAAACAAAAATTTTTCCTTTGGTTTTTCTCTTTCTTCTTTTTTTTCATTTCTTTTCCTCGACCAACATCGTTTATAAATTTCTCGTTTTTTATCTTTTGGTACATTTACAAACTGAAATTCCATTATCAATTAGTGTAATACCAGTCGGATGAGTCACTATAGTGTGTCCGTAGTTTTTTTATTTGATGATTCGGAAAACGACGTGTTGCTTTACGAGATTGTCGTGTTGTTTTGTAATTAAGATCGATGGACATTCTATACGTTGATGGATTTTATTGATGCGACTGTCCATATCTACCACCCTGGAACCGACTGACAAAAAGTTTTACAATAAATTTACGACAATATAATCAGAATGTTAAATTCGGTCTTCATTTTGATAAGGAAGTTTTGTACTACATTTTGAAGAGTTTTTTTTTTTTTTTTTTTTTTTTTGGGATGTGTTTTTTCAATGATCACCTTTTTTTTCAATTGAACATTTATTCACTCGAATCGTTCCGAATAATGTTCCAGTTGTATGTTTTTCTTTTTTTTTAGTTTAAAGATGTATTGTCGTTACTTGTTATCCTTTGACTTAAAAACTTTTGATAGTATAGAGTATGGTAATTGCTGTACTTTACGAATCGACATTTGACTTGTTTTATACACGTTCTAAACACACGTTTTTGCTGTTTTGTGAATTTTTTTTTTTTCTGTACTTGTTTACTTCACTGTATGACACAAGTGTATAAAATTACGAATTATGATACTTCTAAAGTTAAGAGGGTTTGATATCTAAGTTCTGGTAAGGTGAGGTTTAGAGTCCTCCTTAAAAATATCTTTAACTGTTTGACTAAGATTTTAAATATGTATGTTCGATTCCTTGTTCTTATAGGTTCAGTTAAAACCTTTTTCTTATTTGGATCTCCTGAATGTAAGTGTTTAAAGTTCTGACTGATATCACTAGTTCTGTCATTCCATGATCTCCTTTGAATCCTGTACGTTTAGTTACTTTGTCTTAATCTTAGGTCTATGTCTGGGTGTGTATATGTAAGTTAATTAAAAGTTGTTTCCATTGCTTCTTAGAACTGGATATAACATATGGACCATCTTTATAATTGAGTTTTAGTGTTTTATTTACATTTTGGATTCTGATACTTCACGAATTTTCTTTTAGAAACACTGGAACCCAATTCATATTTAAAGGGTCATTGTTGACCCCCCTGAAGGGACCACTAGGTCACCAACTCTTAGACGGAAGGTTTCGTTCGTCCCCTGAACCCAAGTTTAGGACCAGTCCGTTGATTCGAGCTCTCAGTATTGATCTCTCCGGGTACACGATGTTAATGACTCGGGTACGCGCGATCTCGGACACAAGATGTCGCTCTCTTTGTAGAACGTTGATCTCTTCGAGGACACGACGTTACTTCTTAGCCACGTTTTTCTGTTTTGTTTTGGTTCTAACCCTAAAGGGACCGTCAGGTCACCAATTCTCAGTTCAAGTTAGAGACCAGTCCCTTAATTCTAAGGTGTACGGTGTGTCGTGTCGACTTTCTGAAAATTTTGTTTTTATTTTCTGACTACTTGACCTGAAGTGGTTTTACTTCTTAGACACAAGAAGTTTTCTGTGATAGTTCTCTTGTTTATCTATTCAGGGTCGGACTCTCTTTTATAAACGTTTACCGTGTAGAACATTTTACAAAACCTGATCTTATATATTTGGACTCTCTTTTACCAAGTTTTTTCTACACATTAAACCTTAATACAGATTACTTTTCCCAACTCCGTCCCTCCCGTCCTGTCTCTTCGGTACGTTTGTTTCAAAGAGGAGGAATACTTGATAAACTATGGAGGAATGAGTAAAAGTCTTGTAAAAAAATTCAGAGAGAGAGGGGACCCTGTTAGACTGTTAGGAAATCCCTCAAAATGAATAAAGGTGAATTAGTCACTGAGGACTCTCTTACACTGACACATCTGAGTCAGAAAGGGATCTGGAACCGTCATATTGGTTAATGGGTAGAGTTATTAGTTCCGTTTTGGAAAGCTTCTTTCGAGGAAGTACTGTTTCTTGATCCCAGTGCCAGTGTTTAGTGTCTCTTTGTCGAAATGACCGTCAAAACCTGGCGACTCTATGGTTTTCTTATAGATACCTAGGAAGACTTAATCTCTAAGTCACACAGACAGGTGTTAACTCTTTCGTTACTCTTTGAAAGAGAGTGGGGACACACCCTCCTCGGATGGTCGGACTGACACAGAGATTTTCGGTAGATCTAAGTCTGTCCGTCGGAGAGGATGTGACCTTAGAGTACGTGATGGGTCCCCAATTCAATTACCGAACCAAAGACGAGTGTGGTTAGGAAACCTGAAACTAACCGGTGAGAGGAGGGGTCTGGGAGGGAGCTCCCCTAAAAGACTTGGATGTAGAAACAGTGTCCGGTGTTCATGAACATTGTCAAACAGTTTCCTTGGTTAGTATATGTCGGTTCTTGAGGTCGAACGAGTTATTGTCTGTAGAAAGGGTGTTAACGGGAGTTTCCCGTTAAGATTGGGGGGCATCGATAAGATTCTCGGGTGGCATGGTAAAGTGTGTTCAAACGTAAACCTTTGCTGTCACACTGTCGTTACAATTTCCGTTGATTATTTGGTCACCTAACGAGGCGGTGACCTCTCGTCTCGTGTGTGGGAGGTCAAGGGTCCCCGGGTGTGAATGGTATTAGTGTCCACCCGACCCGCGAACACAGACTCATGCAGCTGACGTTTCACCAAAGTCTAGGGACCTGTTTCGGATTTATATGCATGTCACACCAATTAAAGAGGTTTATTCGGTGTACTTTTACTGGATTCTGATGGGCAGTCACCTCTGACGGACCGTCTGGGAGGGGAGTGACCTTTCGGTGGTTTTGAAAACCAAAGACTTGTCGAGGTCTTGTATAGTTGGTTTCCTTTCCGTCCGATATAAATTGAACAATACAGTCTTCTTAACCTATTTGTAAAAATTTGGAAATTTGGTCATGGGACAAAACTATTTACCCATGGGTTTACTAAGTCCATTTACTTCTTTTGCAAATATAGTTTAGTGACTTTCCACTCGAGGTTTAGTTTTTTGTTACCCCCAATTAAAACTTGTTGCAATTCCATTTATTATGGATAAGGTAAGGGGGTTTAGATTTCGAATATATATAAAAAGTAAAAGGGTAATTTTTTTTTTCACATAATGTTAATGGAGAATTTACATTAATGAACCCCAATCGTACAAATGTACCTTGTTCGTAATATCTAATATACATATTAAAGGTTAGAAGAGTTTAGAATATGATAAAGAGTTGAAGATTACTTAATCATTGTTCATTCCTTTTAGACTTGAAGATGGTCTTTGATGACCAGAGTTTACGACTAATAGAAAATTAGATGTGAAAATTTTGTAAAAAATTCACTAAACGGGAATCGTGACTTTAATACTATCTGTGGTATTCTCCGTTGTAAACGGACAAGGGCAGTTCTAGGTTGAGTACTGGATTTTTAATTTCGGTCGTGGAGGTCATCGAACTCCTGTTATTTTGGTATGTGGTTCACGGAAAGGGACCCGTCCGTAAGTTCGTAAACAACTGTGAGAAAGATCAAAAGAAAAAAAAGGTCAAGTAAAGAATTCTGGTATCGTCGTTTATCCTGTCGTTGTCGTCGGTTGTAACTTGTTCACAAAAAGGACGTCCCACGATTCTCCAAGTAGACGTAATAAAGCGAAGTAGGAGTGGTGTCGGTTGTTTTCCCTGTCCCGGTTCTAGGGAATGGGACGGTTAAGGTTTCAGGTTTTTTCAGACTTTTGGCTCACAAAAGCAGTTTACACCACAGTTGTACGTAAGACCCTTTTTGACTGGGTACTCCTGTAAGAAATAGAAAGAAGTAAATTAATGTTCCACGACGGGGTTTGGGGACCTCTTCCGTTACCGTGGGTTGAGGTCCTGAGAACGGACCTTTTAGGGTACCTGCGTCCTCGGACCATCCGACGTCAGGTACCCCAACGATTCTCAGTCTGTGGTGACTCGCTGAAGTGAAAGTGAAAAGTGAAAGTACGTAACCTCTTCTTTTACCGTTGGGTGAGGTCACAAGAACGGACCTCTTAGGGTCCCTGTCCCCTCGGACCACCCGACGGTAGACACCCCAGCGTGTCTCAGTCTGTACTGACTTCACTGAATCGTCGTCGTCGTCGGGGTTTGGGGTGACGTCCACAGCACGTTACAGGAAACTTCGATCTTTAAGGTTTTGTGTGGGTCGAGGTTCCCAAAGTTTGTTTCTAGTCACCTAGGTGTGAAATGAAGGGTCTCCTCCCTTGACTTTGACCCGTGACCCCTTATTCTGTCGACCACTGTCTTCGTATATTTAGGTTGTAAAGGATATAAGGGATTAATTTCTCCCGTGTGCCGTACCTAAAGGAGGTCCCTAGGTCCTAGAAGGACTCTACGGGTTTGACATTGGGACTATTATGTATTTTTTGTAGCTTTCATTAGATTTCTTCCAAGTGGACACCCCTTCCGAGGGTTACATTCATGGTGGAATGTGACCGGAAAAGGTGACAAACGAGTTGATCGAAGACCTTTGGACAAACAAGTCGTCATCACGGTGAACGTTTTGTTGAGATCTGAAATCCATTATGCCGGACTTCCATGACGTCGACGTTGATCTTGGATGGTGTCCGATTGTCCTTATGTATGACCTTGTGTCATGATTTCGATAGCTCGTTTTCTAGATACACATAAGTCCCCTCTCCCGGGACTAAGAAGGAACTCTTTTTCCTTTCTATTAAGTAGTTACGTAGTTTGGAAGTCTCAAGTTTCCGTTTGAGTCGAGATCAAGACAGGAGAGATGTAATTATAAGACGCGGTGTTGTGACGGGGGTCCCGTCCTGGAAGAAATCGGTCAATACGAGGTTAATACTTGGGTAAGAATAGACCGACTCCTAGCTAGAACAGAATCAAGTTAAAAAGTCGAACTGATTCAAGACTTACTTTTTTATTCGAGACTCACTTTTTTATTTTATTCGTTTAAAAACCAGGATATTTAACTTTCCAGTCTGTTACACAAATATTGACACATAGTGTCGGGGAGGGAGAACCGGTCGGAGAGACCATAGAAAAAAACGAGTTTTTGTGTGTTTCGAAGAGTTAAAATAATAAAAGGAAGAAAAAAATCTTCCCCTAAGAAACTTCTTTATTATCATTCACTGTTTTTGACCTTCTGTTATCCTTTCTCCAATCCAACGGCGGTTGGAGATGATAGGTCACTTTTAGTCGGAGGTTCTACCGGAGGTTGCTAAGAACGGAAGACTGTAGTACAACAGAGAAGGGTTTATTTTCCTCCGTCAAACTGGCTTTTCTATAACGTCTTTACTGGGTCACGTTGAAGACTCCGCAGGTGGAATAAGAAAGAGTCTAATAAGTGAGAATGATATTCGGTCGTATATCATTCCTGGGAGATCATCCGGACACCTCTCGAGGTCTATCATATCTTTAGTTATCGGTCGTAGTTGGACAGTCCGTGTAATCAGACTCAGTGGAAGTCGGGTTCAAGTCGGAAGTCTACTGATTCCAGGGTTGATTGTAGGTTTTACATTGGAATACTCTTTAGGGTTCGGTCCCGGTGGGGCGATTTGGTGGACACGTAAGGATTGCGTCTCTTTTATATACTCTACTACTTACCAGGATATTTTTCTGACCGTCGTAAAGTCTGGAAACAAATTTCTAGACTAAGACCTAAAAAACAGGATATAAAGGTGACGAGGATAGAAGGAGGGGAATCACCATCTCTGTCTTGAAAGAAAGAGTTCATATGTATTTTTTTAATCCAATTTTTTCATCTATTCAATAGTTTTTCTATGTAAAATTTAGTGGAAGATGGAATGATGATTGCCATTGTAAACGAAATTCCGGAGGTCTTTAAGAGGAAATTCCGTTTCTCAATAGATTTTACACTGTATTTTACGGACTGTAAGTAAGTAAGTAAATAAATACTGTCGTGGAGGACTGTACACCCCAGAATCAAGGGGGTAGTCCTTGACTTGGTCACAGGGACGTCACCTTAGAATTGGTAACCTAACGGTCCCTTTAGGAATGTACGGAGATTGAAATCACCAGACGAAGAATTTTCCCTTTTAGTGTGTAATATTTCGCTGACACCAAAAGTCAACCAGTTCTAGTTCCCTTTTGATTAGTATTGGAGTAATCGAACCGATGGAGTGACGGTTGAGTTTGTGTCTTAATGTCGAATGTTCTATACCTCGACTATAAGTTTGTACTGGTAGACACTGGAGATATGTAATCAAAGGAACAGATACTTTAATTTACCTAGTAATAATTCGATGGGGTGTCGTGGGTTGGTCAGTAGGGGACCAAAGAAGTCGTCAGGACAGGGATTATTGGTGTCTTGACAGAAGGTCAAGAACTATTCTAAACCACTTTATCTAGTCAAAAGTTAAAGTCCATACAATCATAGTTGGTCTGACTGAAGGAACCACTTGGTCTTTTCCATGTGTTTCCGGTCCCGTCCCAACGAGTTGGAACCGTGATGACTACAAACTCCGGTCTATTAAGAAATCCCACCCCGGTGGGAAACGTGATATCGTACAAAAATCGTCGTAAGGACCGGAGATAGGTGATCTACGTGTTCATCGTTGAGGGTGGGGTTCTTTACTGTTGACTTAGGGTGCGAGGTCTGAAACGGTTACAGGGGACCTCCCGTTTGAACGGGAACCAACTCTTGGTGACCCGATTCCCTACCAACGAATTTTTTTGACCTCAAGAACGGTTCGAGGACTGGACCTCCTCCTTCTCGATTGTGATGGAAGAGCAGATTTCCACGGATACCTCGTCGGGGTCTCCGAGTCTAAGGAGAGAGTCAGGATTTGTAAGGTTCGTCTTACGTCGAATGGGTCGTTGGTGTGTTCGAATTCGGGACAATTGTTCCCTTCGAGAACCGACTCTTCGGAGAAGTCAATAAGGCTTTCGTCAGGGTCCGGTCGGAAACTTAAGTAAGTCCCTACTAAACATTAGTGGGTCCGTATAGGATACCGAGGGATAGATTAGAGTAGTAGGGGAGGGAGGGGAATCGAGTTCTGGGTGACTAGTGGAGCCCGACTAGCATTGTGCGGTCTGTCGAGGACAGTGATCCAGAAATATAGCTCCCGGGGGAACCGGTCTATAGGGATTGAGGGTGCAAGGTAAGTCCAGAGACGAGTTTACGAGTTACGAGTGGTCTCCAGGGGTTGGTTGGGTGAATTAACTTGTTCCAGGAGTCCCATGACTGATGAGGTGTTGTGTATGATGCAAGCAAAGGGCTAATCCCAGACGGGATGAGATATTTTGTGAACTCCTTAAGGGCAGTCATACAGTCACCGATAAGTTGGGGTCTGCGGTGCTACTTAAACTGTCAACACCTTACTCAATTGTGCCTTCGGTCGGTAAGAAGTGTGCCGAGTCAGGGATTCCTGCGCTCCAAGGGGTGAGCCGGGTCTGCGAAGTATATAAATAAGTGAGTGTGGGGGCGAGGTTCCTCCCCGACCGCGGAGAGGGTCGGACCCCGTCCATTTCCGCTCCCCCCCGCCCCACGCCCGTTGGCGCCACAAACGTCCCTTTGACGTGCCCCCTGTTACCGCTGTCGCCGGCTCAGGCGTCTAGCTGGACTTCCCGGCTCCGGACTCTTTCCCGCTGGGCTCCGCTACTCCCGGGTCCCCCGGCCCGGTCCTTGCCTCCGCTCTTGAGTCCACGGCTTTAGTTCCGGGTGGCTGTGTCTCCTGTCTTCGGTTTTGAAGCCCGCCAGCCCTCGGCCCTGGGCTCCACCGGTCGTGTCTCATGACTCTGCGGCTCCGCACTCCCCGCGCTATGACTCCGCTGCCCTGGGGCCGCGGTAAAACACTGGCGTCTCTCCCGTCACAGGTTCGGGGCACCCTCCGTGCCTGCTCGGGCCGCGCCGAGGCCGTGTAGGGATAGGGAGAGGTGGCCCTCGGGCTGGGGAGAGGAGTGGTTGGGGCGGCCCGGGTGGACACATCGAGTACCGTCGTCGCTTCTGACGTGGGCTTCTAAGGCCGTCGACGAGGTGCGCAGCTTGCAGCGGCGCAATCGCCTCTGTTAGGGGACTCGGGGAAGGTGTGTGTTGATTCGGGGCGGAGAGCCGTCGTAACCGAGTGCGGCCTGGGACCGAAGTGAGGACAACCTATCAGAGCGACAGGTAGAGACTCGGAGGAATCCGGGCACCGACTCCCGAGACGGTTAGAGTGCGCTCGGGGTGGGATTAGGGCGGAGGGCAATAAAACTCTGGTACGCCTAACCGAATCTCCTCTGGCGGACCTCCACCTGAGGGCGTCTCAAGCTTCCCCGCCTCGACAAGTGATGCCTTTCTGGACTCCGGGTTCTTGCCGGTCCGCCTTTTCCGGACACGGGACCTCCGGGCGGTCTCCCTCGACCCAGATGTCCCGTCCCGTGAGGAGGTCAGGGCCGAAACGGTGCCCCCACAACACGGTTAGATGCGAGAAAGGATTGAAGGGACCGGAAGTCGAGGTTTTGCTTGTTCCATTTCGGTACAACCTTACTTTTAATGTCGATTCACGGTTCGTTCTATGACCCGTGTCAAAGTTTATACACTTTACTGTATACACTTCTTAAATCAGGCTACGGCCCACTAGATTTCTTTACAATGTAAAACAATAGGTGGCAATGTATTTCTATTGTATATGTCGTGCAAATATAGTAACATACATTATTTATATAAACATAATAAAGTTTATGAGACACTCCTTCAAAAAAAAAAAAAAATTTGAGGGTAAATTTTTCTACTCTTTTGACTTCGAACTTTAAGTACTGAACGAGTCCCAGGAACTGTGAATTCACAATTTCGACCTTGATGGGTGAGATTTGGGAAGAGTCAAACAAGACCTGAAATCTCTAGGATGTCATTCTTCGGGTCGGTCCGAGGTCGCGACACAGGAGTCGTCGGAGAAACCTACACAGGTGACAGTCTCGGTCGAGTATCGACGATTCTTTGCTGAACTCCCTCGACGTCTGTGACTTTTAACACGAATTACACAAACACTTTCAAGTAGTTCGACCCACTGAACATGAAAAAACAAAATTTCATACGGTGATGACTGAAAAACTATAATTAGAGAGTAAAGTTACCGTGAAAATTTTCAGGCATAGGAAGTCTCTTTATACGACTTTGTAATTGTCTAATTAACCAGACTACTGGCATTAAGTATACCTCCTCTCCTGTGCTTCCCCGACATCGACTTCTCTGACCAGTACTCAAATGTTGACTACTCATCCACTGTCAAGTAAAGTGATAAGGTGAAAACACACTGATCTTAAGAGGCACTTTTCGAAACCGTTGAGGAGGTTGGGACCCGGATACGTTTTGAACGACGGTGCATTCGGTTTCGAGTGTTACGTAACTTTTTGAAGTGTATACTTCATGTATTTCAAGGCGGATCACACGTGAGGTCAACACCCCGAGTAAAGTCACAGTGGGAGTCCCTATGGACGGACGGCAGGTTTGATTCCGTATCGGGGTCCTGTGGAGAGGATCTAGGGTATCGAAGGAAGTACCGGACACGGTGTCAGTATAAAGTGGGAGTATACAACTGAAGTGATAGATTACATGACGGAGACTCTGTTCATCTTGACGAATACTCTTCCCCACACTAGTGTTCAAAATCCTTTTCTAGGGAGACACCGTTCTTGTCGTAAGTTGGGAAAGTTCCCGACCGGGAATAGTACCGTGGTGACATCCACCACGTCCTAGAGGATGAAAGATTCAAGAACATAGTCAAGTCAAGTCAGTGATCAAACTTGAAAAAGAAATGTAGGTCAAATGTAGTGAAAAACTTTGATTGCATAATCAAAAAAAATTTTTTTTGAATATTTTTCGACTTTCTCCACCACGGAAACCCAGTCCAGAGTAAGACTCTCCGAGACGACGACGACGACGATTCAGTGAAGTCAGTACAAGCTGAGACACGCTGGGGTATCTGTCGTCGGGTAGTCGGACGGGACAGGGACCCTGAGAGGTCCGTTCTTGTGACCTCACCCAACGGTAAAAGGAGAGGTTACGTACTTTCACTTCAGCGAGTCAGCACAGGCTGAGAAGCACTGGGGTACCTGATGTCGGATGGTCCGAGGACGCAGGTACCCTAAAAGGTTCGTTCTCATGACCTCACCCTACGGTAGCGGAAGAGGCTCACTCCGAGATGGTCGAAAGTTTAAGAGTGCGTACGGGTCGGCGTCGTGACCAATCTGTACTCATCATCTCCGGGAGGAGGCCGTCCGTTCTATACATAGGACTAGAGTATCTTCGTCTTTACGGTTCACACGTCCGGTTCTGGTGGGAACCCCTCCCCCCCACGCATGACACTCAGGGGGGAAGGGTCAGTCCCCGTGCCAACCCCCGGGTCCTATTACCCCAACCCCATCCTCTTCGGAGACGGGGTCCTCCAGTAAGGGTGAAAGGTCGGGGACCGACAAAATTCACTTTTATTACTCGATTTTTTAGTGTACGTTATTTGTTCTTCCTCGTCGGTTGTTTTAGAGAATTTTAGAGTCTTTGTAAGTTATTTGTAAACGTCTTACTCTTTTATTTATTGTTGCTTTTCCTCGGTCGTCGAGAAAAGGGGGAACACAATCAACCCAAGTCCCACACACACATAGAGGGGTGTGTCCAGTGTACAGAACTTCCGTCCCGTCAGGGTCGCCGACACGTGAAGTGGGAGGGGGGATCACTTCCAGGGGAGTGGGAGTTACCTGTCGAGGACGGGAGTCTCTCGGGAAGTCCGGAGTCAGTGCCGAGTTAGGACCGAGGGAAGGGTCTGGTCGACGGGTCTCGAGACCAAGACGAGGAACCGAGTGTCCTCGACGGCGTGGTCGACCGGTCTCCGGGTGGGCGACGGGGAGGGGGCTGGTGGTCGGGACGGTACCTTCCGGTCGTCGACCCTTGAGCCCGAGTAGGGGTCTGTCCCGACCACCCGAACCGCCGGTTGTCCTTTTGGGTCCCGAAGGTCCCCGAAAACCGCCTCCACCGAACTAGGGTCGGGACCGACGGTCTGTCTGTTACGGTCGGACAGGTGAGCTGTCTTTTTGTGTTGCGACCGACGGACGGGGCCCCACAAAGGTCTTCTCTTTAAATTAGATTAAATGTATGAAGATCCATGTAGCTATTGGTTTTACACCGGTGACTTTTTTCAATTTTCCCGTTAACCGAGGGCCAAAGATCGACCGGGTCCTAACGTTTTATTTTTCTAGGTGCAAGGAATAAGAGATGTGTTTTGCGCAAAAATTTTTTCACTTTCCAGATCCCTCGATATGTATCTTTCGTTGTCACTTTTCCCCCCCCCACTCCCACCCCTTCCTCTCAGGGTGGGGGTGGGGGAGGGTCCGGGGTCTCGGGGGCTCTGAGACCCCCCCGGAACTGTCCCGTCCTCCGTCGACAGTCGAGACTCGAGAAGGACCGACCCTTCCGGGGAGAACGTTCCTTACTCCCCCTCCGCCGGTTGTTCCTAAAGGCACCGTAACACCCGAGTCCGCCCCCCGAGGGTCCGGGACCGTCTCCCGGTGTCTCCCTCACACGGAAGAGGACTCGTTCGTGGCACCGCACTACACCATCAGCAAGTTGAGCCCTTGACCTCCCGACCCCGGCTAAGGGCCCAGAGTGCTCCAGGCACTCACGCACGCACGCACACACTCTTCTATAAGTGTCCCCGTCCCCGTTCTCCCTTGGTCCTGTCCCCAGGAACCCCAGAAACGTTCACCGGTGTCTACCGTTTTTCTCGGGCGGACCGACGACCTACGCCCTCTTGCGACCAGAAGGAGGGAACACTTGACTGACCGACGGCGGTCTGTGGACCGGCGACGGTGACGACTTGGTTTACCCGTCCACCCACACCTGACCTCCTCCCACGGGACACACACCGGGGTCTCAGGAGCCCGATCCCCTTCCCACCGATCGACCGAAGGCCACGGGGCCGACATCACACGGGCCGGGCACTTTCCACGGCCAAACTCCAAAACCGAACGAGGAAACCTTTGTCTTTTCTTTCTCCCTCCTTTCCTCTTTTTCCCCTCTTTCCACCGCAACTCTCCCCCAGACCTTACGAAAACACAATCCCACGGAGACGACGGCGACAGACACGGACACCCCGGACTCCGAGGAGGCCGCCCCCCAGGCGAAACCTCTTTAAGTAGAGATCCTACACGGCGACATTCACGGCGTGGGTGAGGAGGACCTACCTCTCCCCGGGGACCTTAAGGTGGAGTGTCTTGGATCCCCCCGCGTCCCTTGTCTCTCTCCTTCTACACCGGTAACGTCATTCCTCTCCGTCTTGGTATCGGGACCGGCGTGGGACTCGTAGTCCGTGTGGACGACGAGGAGTGACACTTGTTTCGTCCGGGTCCTACACCCCCTTCCCCCTGGGCTTCAATCCACAGGAGGATGGATGTCGATGGAGATACGTAGTGCCCCAGCACGATCCCGGGGGACCTCTCTGGGGGGGATACGAGTCCCGTCAGACGGTCGAGTCCACGACCCATGCCCAGTGACTCGAAGGGTTTGTGGAGACGGTCCACTGACTTCGTACACGAGACTCCGCCTCTCCCTGGGGTCCCTTCGTTTGCGTTGGGACGGTCCGGGGTCCTCTCTTCCTACCCTCGGTCCCTTTCCCCCCAACCCATGGTTGAGGGTGGGTGGACTGAGTGCGAGGGTTAAGTGGGTGAGTAGTGGGAGAGTCGGAGTTTAGGTCTTGGTTTCGAGCACCAAGACTCAGGACCCAAACTTAGGATGAAGACTGAACCGGACACATCGGACTCCGTCCGTGTAACGTAGGGTCTGAGAAAGGACCTGTGACTACCTACGTACCTGAAACGATTGTTACTTGATTCTGGATAAAAAAAGGAGGAATTAGGTCGTTTGTGAGCGGTTGACGAATGATACACTGTCCATGTCAAACTCACAAAACATTGATGTGTTGAAAATTAGGACTGTTGTTTAGATAAACCACCCAGACAATAGTTAGGGCAAAATATCCACCCTAATAACTCCATACCTCGTCCTTTGAGAACGAGTGCCAGTGATTTGACACACAGTCTCGGTCGTTGACTTGGGTCCAGAACGTCCAATATTTCGAGTTCCCGGGCTCGGACGCCCCATGGCGACAGACACACCTCGGGGAGGGGACCCAGGTCGGCGTGGGGTCAGACCGGGTCTCCGAGACCTCCGGGTCGGGACCCACCCGTCAGAGGAGGGAGGGGGTCCCCTCCCGACGTATGGACGTGAACTCCCACATCTACAACGGGTGCTTGAACTGCTCACTACAGACCCCGCCGGCCCCGTGGTCCCGCCCCTGACCGGCCTGGGCCCCGCCTCCGACGGCGTGGAGGAGGTCGAAGACCACGTCCAGTAACCGGAGGAGCGACGGGGCCCGGCTTCTCCGTAGACCTCCCGCCCGAACAGCCGCGAGTTTAAGACTCCACCCCTTTTCACCCCTCTCCCTGCCCTCTACTCGGCCTGCCGTTCCGGGGACTTCTCCAAGGGCGGAAATCGCTCACTCCCCGTCTACGACGTCCTTAAAACTCAGTCCTACCGACCACTTACCTTTGGAGGACCTGACGCCCTGTCCACCCTACCTCCCACCTACTGACTTGTCCTCCCACCGACCCTTTCACTGGACTCCCCTCTACGTACCGTCTCCTGGGCCCCCCGTCGAGCGCTGGGAGGAGGTGGTCGTGAGTGACAACTACAAGACTGCGACCACGAGGAGCCGGAAGTGCCACGGACCGCCCGACCGGCGGTCTCCGGCGAGTGGTGACAGCCGACGGGCCGGTCGGAGCCCGGGACCAAGTGGGGGTCGCGACGCCGGGTGGTGTCGATCTGGGGGCCCCCGGTCGGGGTCCCCGCCGGCGAACAGCGGTAGCGCTGGCACCGGTCGTGACGCTTTGAAGAATCACTTCCCTGCCGGCGAGACCTACATCGACGCCATCCGCGGACGGAAGACCCCGGCCACGAACTAGGTGAGTGAGTCACAGAGCTACCCACTCGGCAAGTGCGTGGTGAGCCAGTGCGGCTTGACGGCGTCCACGCGGGCCCGCACTGACCGGTTTCGGAACGCCAAAAGCTTCATTTCCGGTGTGTCGAGCGTCGTCCGGAGTCACCGACGTCCGTCTCCCCCACGACGACTCGGGGTCGGGGCTCCCTCTTCCCCATGGGTCTTCCGTGACGGGTCCAGCCCTCAGTCAGGGCGGAGGGTGCCCGCGGAACTGGGGGTGACCCCGACTCGCTGTGCCGTGACGGGTCGGGCTGTCCGGGACCGTCTACGGGAGGGACCTGGGACGGCGGGTGACGAATGTCCTCACCCTCCAGAAGAGCACCTCCCAGAAACGGAACTTCCCGTCAAGTCAGACCTACATCCAGAACCGGAACTGGAGACGACCCTCCTCCGCCAGGAGGACGTCCCCGGCGAACCGACGGTGCCTCGGGTCCATCGGCCACCGACGTACGAACCACGGTCATTGCCCACGGTCCCACTCGAGCGCCCCTTAGACCCGACCGGGTCGAGGCCCAAACGGACCGGCCGGTCGGTAGCCGCGGTCCCCGTTCCCCCGGACGTACCCGGGTCCCCGGTGACACCCCCCGGGCAGGAGCCAGTTCCGTCCCCGGTCCAGAGGCCGACCGCCGAGGAAGAACTACTCCGTACCGAACCTAAAGAAGAACTCCTAGAGGGCGTCGCACAGTTACCCACTCGGCAACTGTCTGGTGAGTCAGTGCGGGTAGACGGCGTCCACACTCGCACGCACCGAACTGTCCGGGAACGCCAAGAGCTTCTTGAGCGGCGTCTTGAGTGTCGCCTACAGTGCGTGGCCGAGACGGGCCCTACGACGTCACCCAGTCCCATCCCCCTCCTCTCCCTCCGCCGCCGACAACCGTCCTTCGGAGGTTCGAGTTCCAGTCACAATTCACGGGGCGACGGGTAGGTACGTCAGGGTCTGGACTTACCTGGGCGAGGGAGTAGACGGAGGTCTCCGGGGACTCATGTACTAGGTCGGGAAGACGACGAGGACAGTGGAGTTTACGATCGACCGAAGTGCTACTTAGGGACTGTGACATTACCTAACTCCCCGTTCGTGAGGGACCTAGGACCTGAGTCGACGTTCGAACCGACACTGAGGGACACACTTCGACCCTCAGAGTCAAAGGAGGAGACGTTTTACCCTCTACCTTTGGTGGAGAGAACACAAGGGCCCCAGATTTCGTCCTCGTTAAGTTTTGTACACCAAATGTCGCCAGCACCTTGCGTACACTCGTGATTCCGTCTCCGGACCCGGGAGGAATGGACGAGCCGTGTGTCGTCGAGTTGGTTGACCTCGTCTTACTTGTCACTGTCAAGCTCTCCCCTCGTGAGAACGAACGACATTATCCCTACAATGTTGATGACGTATGTGCCTCGAAACAAAGTCGCAATTTCGATTCACGAAATGTGGTGAAGCCTTTTGACATCTCGACCCTCGTACTCGTAGAGGTAGAAGGTTTTCTCCTTTGACAGGTTTCAGTGCATCAATCTGAGACCTCGTCGACTCTGGAATTGGACTTGAGGTTTACGGTTCACGAATCACTGGCCCTTATAGTCTTTCTGTGGGTAAAGGTCGTGAATGTGAGGACGGGTACCGTCTGCAGTGACTAACTAGGGATGTTCGCACAAAAAAAAGGGGAACTTCAGACCTACCATCGGTGATGGTTAGTTAGTTTCTGTCGTCTCTCTTAGAGAAATGGTGACGGATTACTGTGTTAAGACGGAGGGAGTGTCCTTACTTCTTAGTAGTTCTTCGTCGAGTGAGTCTACCCCCAGACGTATCGTCCTTGAGAGCCGATCGGGGAACAAGAGACCTGGACACATGATGAAGGAAAAGGTAAAGTTGGGACCCACAAGGTCCATGGGGGCTCCGTTCACTCCCCTTCTGGGGAGATGGACAAGAGGGACAGGACGGGGTCCCAGTGTGAATGTGTCCAAGTTCCCCCAGTACAGAAGGGCTCCACGGTGGGTCCCTGGGAGCCTACCCACACCAAGGGGTACTTCCCGGGGGCCGTCGTAGAGGGCGAACTAGAGGTGGGAGTAAACAAGTCCGAAGTCGAAGAACCCGTCCCTCCCACTCCTCTCCGGACCCTTGTAGAAGGCCCGGCACCCTCCTCCTCTTTGTCAACCACTCACCGGGTCCCCCGACGGACCACCGCCGCCGTTGAAGAACCGGTCCCCACTCTCCACTTCCAGGCTCCCCGACGCCTGAAGGTCACTCGACGGTCCTGGAGGCGACGAGTGGTGGAACCGGTCTCGAAACCCCGATCCGGGACTACCCAACCCCCCAGGCGGTCCGGCCCTGACCCAGGCAGAGAACTCCTAGAGGGCGTCGCACAGCTACCCACTTGGCAACTGCATGGTGAGCCAATGCGGGTAGACTGCGTCCACGCTCGCCCGTACCGAGCTGTCCGGGAACGCCAAGAGCTTCTTGAGAGGCGTCTTGAGTGTCGCCTACAGCGCACGGCCGAGGCCCGGGCTCCGACGTCGCCCTCTCTCCCCGCCAATCGAAGTGGTCGTGACAATCGTAGTAGTGGACGCCCAGAGGACCAGCCGACCCGTACCTGTCGTCGTACAGGTCCCCGACCCCACCACTGCCTCCCATTCACGTTCCCTCCCTCGACTCCTCGCCCGCCCCCGACCCCCGTCTGTGGGCCGTCCTCGCGTCCCTCCGAGATCTCTCTCGGACGCCCGCGACCCAGGACCACCTTTTTCCTGTCTTGGTTCTGCGGTGTCGAGACTCCCAGGGTTGGTCCTACCCCCGTCCTTCGCCATCGGGACGGTAGGCCTGGTCCCCGTTGGTACCCGTGGAAGATATGGTTCTCCGTCGTGGGGTGGGAACCGGGAGTAAGACTCCCTTCCAGTTTCCGGCTCTCTCTTCCGGATCGTCGGTTACCGGTCGTTCTAAAGACCCGTCTTGACCCGGTGACGATTCCCGGGGACAGGTGAGGACCGGAGTCGTCCCTTCCTCCTCCCTGTCCCGACACTGAGGGGTGGGACCCTCCCCGAGGTCCCGGGCGTCCCTCCTGCCCCCGTCGACTTCGCTCTTGGATGTCTCCAACTCTCCTCTGCCGAGGTGTAGTCTCCGGGTCTTTTACGGTCGCCGACGCCGCCGGCCCTCCAGGACGAAGGGGGTCCCCGACCGGCATGGGAACCGGAAGTCGAACCGGGAGAACCGGCCGCCACCCCCCCCCTCGTTCCTCTCCCGGCGTCCTCGCCCTCCTCCGGCGGGGTCGTCCCGGTCCCGCGGGGCGGGCTCACCCTCCGCCTAGACCTGCGGCCGGGAGGCCTACTCGGGCACCTCGTGCAGATACCCCCTAGGGAACCGTAGGCCCAGCGACTGCGGGTCCACCGCGTCCACCCGCGCCCGCACCGACCTGTCCGGGGACGCCCAGAGTTTGGTCCGTGGCGTGTCGACCGTCAGGTCGAGAGACGGGGGCAGTGATAGATTTCGACGCCTCTGTTTTGTGTCCCCCCGCCAAGTGCCGGCGGTGGAGCCGGCCGGGAGGCCCTGACTCCGCCCTTCCGGACCACACTCAGAGCCACCGGGTCCGACCACCCTCAGGTTCTGAGTAACGACACCTAAATACTCCAAACCCCGTTGTCTTTCAGTACAAGGAACGGATGCGGAAACCGCAGTTCGATGCACATGTCTCGAGTGCCGATGCCTCTCACCCCATCTCTCCGTCACCGGGTCAAGATTACCGTGTTAGACTCCGAAGGTCCGGGGGAAGGGTCCATCGAATCGGTCCCTTCGACACGTCCTACCCGACCTCCACTGTTTCGTCCCCGTGTGACCGACGGTCCGTAGTGTGTTGGTTCCCGTGTGGACGAGTCTGGGAACGAGGACCTTCGTGTCTTCTGGTACCTTCGTCGAAGTAACCTTGTACTCCACGTTGACCCCACGGGACAACCCGTCCCCGGTCTGGGATCCGAGTGAGAGTCTGGGACTCCGGGTGTTTACACGCCCCTCCAGACTTAAGGATTCTCTACCGGAAACAATTCAGACGAGTGGTGCGGACCCTCAACGAAGGGTTCGGGAAGAAACGGTACGGGTGTCCGTCGGGTTCTCCATGACAAGGTCGGGACCCGTGCCTCCATGGAGACGTTTCCTGTGGTCCTTGTTCTCCTACACTTCTGTCCCGGTTCGTGCCCCGGTGGACCGATCACCTGGTGGACAAATGGACGTCCTGGGGTCCACGGGGTACCCTAGGGATCGATGGAAGTGACGGGGTTGAGAGTCCAGGTCGCTTCCAGTTTTCGTCGGGATTCCCCGTTCCTACTGGGACCTCGGGGACCGTCCAAATCATCGATGGCGGTCTGAAGGTCCCCTTCTTGCCGCTTCACTTTACCCTCTGTCCATTATACGGGTTGGCCTCTGTTGTGCGAGACTGGGTCGGCTGGGTCCTGTGCGTCCGCGATCCCAGGGGTGACGTAGGTGGGGTTCGGGGTACTGGGCCGGACTCCGGGGTGGGAAGGGAGCCGAGGGTCCTGGGCGTGAGTGACTCCAAGTCCCCGGGGAGTAGAAGTCTGACCCCGGTGACCCGGAAACCTCTCCGACCAGCCCCCGAGTCTCTGTCGACCCCCGAGAACAGGAGTCCTAAGAATACCCATCCCCTCGGGCGGTCCCGGTCGCTACGGAAGAACTCCTCACCCCTCAACCCGCCCACCCGGTCCGGGAATCGACTCTTCGGCCCTCCACTGAACTACCGGAACAACTGTCGTCCCCGTAGCTCCCCGAACCGGTCGCGCTCGTCCGGTCCAGCACCCCGGGGTCGCTGATAGAGGAAGCCGCTCGACCTGAAGAAGCAGTCCGAACCCCCATCGGGCTCCCCACACAGTCCGTCCGGGAAGACGAAGTGTTCGAGCATCTCCTCCAGTTACCCCCGTGGCGACGAGAGGCTGAGCCGGTGGGGGTCGACGGCGTCCACCCTCGCGCGCACCGACCTGTCCGGGAACGCACAGAGTTTCGTCCGTGGCGTCTGGAGCGTCCACCAGTCCGAGACCCGACCTCCTACTCTGGCTCCGGCCCTCTCGACAGACAGTCCGACGTGTCCGAGACGGGAGGGCGACAAGGAGGGGCAATCCAGGACAAGTGCGTCCGAGGACCGAAGACAGTTGGGGAGGGTGTGAATTTTACTGGGATTACTCCGTCCTAAATCAGACAAGTCAAAAGTTTATATCCTTTGACTCAGAGTCTCTCTCCCCCTCCTTTTCAACACGGGTTTCCGTGTGTCGCCCTCCGTCTCGGGAACCGCCAGGTCGGTCACTGTAAGACAAGTGTAAAGATTACATGGTCCCACAGGACCGTTGTCCAAAAGTATGTCTGCGACTGGACGATCTGTGTGTGAAATTTCTCATCGAATTGAGCACGGGGTCTACGATCCGACCCCCGGAGGCGGTACCAGAGGCACCCCGGGACAGACGTGCGAAAAGACGTCTCGGGAGTAGAGATGAAGAGACGGGACGACAGGGTGTTTCCGTCACAGACCAAACGCAGAGAGTGTAGGGTTCCCAGGTCGTGTCACGGACGGTAATGACTCATTGCTGGACTCTTAGTTGTCTGCCTGTGCCGCCAAAGTACCTCTTCTAGTCTATCGATGGTTGTTAGTTTCAGTCGTTTACTTGACCCAGACCCCCCACGGGTGACGGAGAGACCTACGGGGAGGGGCCTGGTCCCGAGTTCCGGTTCGTACGGACACCGTCGTTTTTGAGTTCTCTCTTCTGTCGGCCCCCAGAGGAATCATGGTACTCTACGGTCTCTCTTTCGACACCGATTGGATCCCGGAGGGGGGTGTAATTGGGAGATCGGGTTCTCGAGGGACTCTCGCACTGGTCGGACCGGTCGTGGGAGCAGTGGACGCGGTGAGTGGGAACTCCAGGCCGTCGAGAACGAACGATGGTACTCCTTGGAGACGTCGGTAAAACGACGAGTCGGCTAACCGGTGGACGAGGTCCCCGGGTCCCTGTCCGTCCGAGAAGAACCCTTCGCCCCCCCTCGGGTTCAGGTACCGGTGGTAACGCAAAAGGAGTCTTGGGTCCGGACACTCCAACCCTTCTGTCCGAGTCGGGTCCATTCCACACCCGACAGATGGGGACACTCCTGCCTCCCGGTCCCCGCATCCCGACCACCATCACCCTCGGAAGAAGGAGTAGGAACCACGGACGAGAGTGAGACCCTGCGTCGAGTGGGGTACTTTCGACTCCGAGGTAGGTGTTGGGGCTCGAGGCTATGCTGCGTCCCTACAGCTCCGGCGGTTGACTGTCGTGTCTGATCCTTGCCGAAGGTGGATGGTGTCGTGTCTGTCCAGTGGCCCGCGTCACGATTAGAGTCTCTTTTAGAGAGAGGCCCGTCTCTCCAGAGACCCGAGGAGAGACGCCTCGCCTCGTAGAGAGTCAGTACCCCCCTGCCCATCCACCGTCAGTCTTCCCCCTAAGCCTTTCTTTTTCGGTCCCAGTCTCCGGTGTCTCCGTCACGTCTCCGTCCGTCGTGTCCTGACCTTCCCCGCGAGGGATTCTGAACACCCCTTAGAGGTGGTCCGTTCTGTTGACCCTCGGGATCCAACCAGAAGAATAGAGTTCGATTCGGGTTCCTTTCCCATGTCCATTCTTGACACTCGGACCTTGTCCGGCTCAGGACTGACCTCTGTCACTCCTACCCTTAGTGACTTGAAAGAGTCTTCAAAGACTCCGGAGGTAGTCTGACGTTTCGAATCGAGACCCATTCTGCATGTACTCCTGTCTCTTAGTTTCCACTCAAAAGTACCGGATTAAAAAACCTCTTTCCCCTGACTCTCCGGACAACTCAGGCTCAAAATCGCAAGTCTCGTGTCTCTCTCGAGGCACAACACTCGTCGCCCTCCCCCTCCTCCCTACCTGTCCATCCAGGGTCCGA
This sequence comes from Capra ibex, assembly GCA_006410555.1. Classification (NCBI taxonomy): domain Eukaryota; kingdom Metazoa; phylum Chordata; class Mammalia; order Artiodactyla; family Bovidae; genus Capra; species Capra ibex. The sequence goes on from SJYO01006231.1 coordinate 89,602,963, forward strand.
GTCAGGCTCAGGATGTCTCCGTTCCTCTTTCCTTCGACCCCAAGCCGCCCCCACCCGCGGACCCTGCGGCTCCTGAAACAGTTTCAGAGGCCCACCTCACCCGCGTAGACAGTCAGCCCCGTCGCTGGCACAGTTCCGACTTCACTGAACCTCAGCCAAAGGCGCGGCCTCCTTGTCTCCGACGCCACTCTCCGTTTGGTGCCCGAGGTTTCTCGAGTCGCGGATAGACAGTCTACCCCACTCCCAAGGCGTTTCACCGCCGCCTCTCACAAAGACTTCGAACCCTGAGACGCTCGGCGCTGTCCTCCGGGTCCCAGGGGCGCTGACCTCGCGAACCCCCCTCCCCTTCAGGGCCTCTGACCTGCCGCCCACAGACCCCGCCGCCGACGCCGTCCCCCGCCCGCCCTGCGGTTAAGACGGGAGGGGCGTGGGAGGGGCCGCGCCCGAGAATGGTCCGCGCCCGCGCCCGGGCCCGGGGCCGAGGCCGAGCCGGAACCCGGCCGGGGCGCCGCCGCCGCCGCCGCCGCCGCCGCCGCCCCCACCCCCGCCGCCGCCGCCGCGCCCTTCTCGGCGCCCCGGGCCCGAGCCCCCCGGGCCGCCCCCGCGGGGGCGCCCGCGCGCGAGTGCCCGCGGGGGGCGCGCGCCGGGGCGGCGGCGGAACGAGAGGCGAAAACAGTGAGCCGTGACCCGCCACCTCCGCCGGTAGAACCGAGGTCGCGTGCGCCCCGCCGGCGGGGTCCGCTCTCGTCGGCTTGCGGCTGACGGCGGCGGCGCCTCGGACGAGGCGAGGCGGGGTGGGGAGCCCCTCGCGGGTCCCGCCGGTTAGCTCGCGGCTCGTGGCGCTTGCTTAGGGAACAGGGGCGGGCTGGTCTCCTCTCGAGCGCGTGAGTGCGTGCGTCACGATGATCGCCGACGATTAACGACGGGATCGGCCCAGAGTTACCGGGCTCTGTAAGAGGGGCATGGGATCTGTAGACATTCTGATGCTACCCTTAGGAGGCCGGTGTACGTAAGCGGAATTGTCGTAGGTCCGAGGATCTCGGGCTGCCCTCCTGGATCCTGGACGGGCCCCTGTGACTAAGTAAGGGAAGGAACCTTCAGAGGGGAGACCCAGTCCTTAGGACCTTCTGTGAACTAGGGGTTTGGTCCTCCTAGGGGGTTGTAGTACGACCGTAGGTCGACAGGGGACTGCCGCGACAGACCGTTCGGATGACTTGAGGTGTACTCCGGCCGTTGGAAGAAGAGGGAGGGGGTTTGATTTGCCTAACGGGGGTCGACAATGAACTGTCGACCCACCCTGGTCGTAGACTGGTGACGGGGCGGGGGTTGAACCTCAGGCGAGGGATGGCGGGTGAATCCCTCCGTGCCCTCTAGGAGGCTTCCTACCGGCGAAGAGCACCAACCACGGGTCTGGACCGGGATGACAACCCGTAGCAAGGAGTTCCGAAGATCCTAGAAGGGTTGGTGAGGAATTGTGGGATTGGGGGTTGTATAAGTCGCTTTCTGACTAGTATGGCGATTGGGGGGTTCCTGTCCCGGTCACGCCATCGTCCGACTGAGGAAACAGGGTCACTGTACCAGTCGAAGGAGTCGTGATTGACCCCCGACCATGTAACAAGAAGACCATCTTTACCTTGGACCGACGACCAACGTACAACAGTCGGGGACCCACGGACTTGACCCATGGTTCATTTCTCACATTCGGACTGTAAGTCCTGAGTCAGTCTCTTTCTTCCCCGGTTCCAACCTCGGATATTTGACGAAGGACAGGGGGGGAAGGGGGGAGGGGGTGAGGGTGGGTGTTGATCGGTAGAAGTCTCGTTGACGTGGAGGGTCGGTGGTGACTCTGTGGTCCTTTGGATCGGTCCGTATACTCGACTAACGGATCCCCTATCGGAAGTGTCTCCGTTCTTCGGACTTCAGTGCCGGGGTGAGGCGGAGAGGGAAGTTACACTGGAGTTGATTGGTGATAGGAGAGAGACCCGGAGTTTAGACAAGGAACAGGTTCCTCCCCTCCCCCGAAGTTGTCGGTGTGAAGGGAAACGTCTGGGAGTTTACAGGAAGTCAGAGCACCTACCTAGGTCGTTTCCGTCTCATGTCTAGATCCCCACACACACATACACACGCGTGTGCGCGCACACGTGAGCACACGATTCAGTGATGTCAGCACAGACTGAGAAACTCTGGGATACCTGACATCGGACAGTCCGAGGAGACAGGTGCCCTAAGAGGTCCGTTCTTAAGATCTCACCCAACGGGACGGGAAGAGGCCCCCTAGAAGAACTGGGTCCCTAACTTGGGTGTAGAAAATATAGAGGACGTAACCGTCTACCCACGAAATGGCGATCGTGGTGAACCCTTCGGGTCCTGGGACTTTTGAGGTCCGTCCTCTTTGTCTTCCTTGGGAACCCGGGTTCGTCGGGGACCTGTTAAGGGGACAGGTCCATGGAAGAGGTTAGGAGTCTCGGATGAAAGAGGAGTGACGACTCCAAAAAGAGGACACTCCAAGTCCTTTCTGAGGGTGTTTCAGTCCGAAACGTTCCGACTCAGGAAGTATAAAGGTGAAGGAGGTGCCTCAGGACGGGGTCCGAGGAAGTGGTTTTATAATGAAGACCTAGTAGGGTTCGGAGACTGCAGTGGTGGATTACACGACAAGTCTTCAGATCGACACGACGAAACGCCGACACCGTCTCATCCACTGGGTGTCAGAGGAATAGGTTTTCTGTCCTTGTGTCTTTGGGAGTCGAGGTACACTCCACTTTGGAACCCTGTGTCGTTCGTGAGTGAATTCTCTCCCCAATAGTCACGACGACCTGTGTAGCGTACGGATACACGAGTCGACGAGTGAGGACAGACTAAGAGACACTAGGGTATCTAATATCGGGTGGTCCGAGGAGAGAGGTGTCCTAGTAGGGTGGTTCTTATGCTCTTACCAACAGCAAAAGAGGAGGTTTCCTAGAAGGACTGGGTTCCTAGCTTGGGCGCAGGGACACCGAGGACGTAACCGTCCGCCTAAGAAATGGTGACTCGGTAGACCCTTCGGGTCTACCTGTGACATCCGTGGTGACTTTTAGATCTTGCATTTGAGATCTCGATGTGACAGGTGAACCTAGTGGTGATTGGAACATGATTGACGGAAACTGAGTTGTCGGCATACACCCGTCACCACCACTGGGGCATCCTGTCACACTCAGAGATCTCTTGTAAAGACAACAGAGTCCTTCAAGGTGGTCTGTCACGGCGAGATCCATTTTCTGTAGTAATTCTAGTTCCTAAGACTTCGAATACGAAAGACCCGAAAGTTTGGGGTCGAGGTGTACGAAAGTCGACATACTGGAACCCGTATAATTACTTCTAGAGACTCGGAGTCAAAGGCTTAGCCATTTTACCCCTATTATTGTGGACGGAAATACTCCTATATTTACTCAAGTATAAACAATTTCCGAATCTTCTTATAGACCGAGGATCAGTTCTCTAGTCAGTCGAAGACAATTTTGGTGACAGTCCGTCCCGTCCCTCCTTGACCTGGACCTGTCTCGGGACCGGGTCGGTGACTCATTTTATCTTTCCTGGGGATTCACCGTCCTGTCATCAGTTGGATGAACCATTTCACTGAACTTTTGTGAACGTCCTTTCGTCTCACCGCCGGGTGGAGGGTGAGGAGGTAGGGAGGTCCGGGGACCCTTCCCAGTCCCGAGATCGGACGGACTGGGGAAAGGGGAATGGTAGAGGCATCCGACCGGGTCCCAGGAGTCGGGTCCACCCACCCTTCCCGTGACATTCTCCATTCGCCCCGGCCGCCCTCCAGTCCTTCGGTGATCCGCCGTGGGGTCGAAGTGCCGTGTCCCCCGACCCCCCGGCGAGTCGTCGGCTCCACCGGTCGTCGAGAACGTCCTACAACTACCCGCTCTGCCACTCGAGGGTCAACCACTACGGTTTCAGTGCGTCCACCCGGGCCCGCACCGACCTCTCCGGTCGGGCTCACAGTTTCGGCCGGGGCGTCTTCAGTGTCGCGTAGTCCGACTTCCACGGGCCCAGCTTCAATCGGTGACGCCTCTCTCTCTCTCCTGTACCTGATGGACTCACCCTCCGCCCCCCCGACAATAAGATGTAGGAGGCGAGAGGGGCAAGGGTCCCGGCGAGGGGTCACCTAGTGTGTGGGGCACGACCAAGAGTGGGACCTACGGAGGGAACGGGAAACAACATGTACGAGGACGGACGTAGACGAGTGAAGTTCGTCGAAAGACAAGGACCGGAAGATAACAGAGGGAAGTGGGTCGAGTTTCGTAGTCCCTGGAGTGGGGGTCTTTATGAAGAGGTCCTATCGAAACGTCAGTAAACCTGTTCACAAACTAATTATGGGAAGAAAGGAGATCTCGAGTACAGACATAGTGGGGTCACAATAGTTACTTTGGAACCGACTTACTTCGTTGTCTAGTTACCCTCCCTACGGAAGGAGACCCTTAGACGAGTCTAGGGGGTCTGTCTCAACCCCTAGAAGAGACCCGAAGGGGTTTGGGGAGGGACTCGACGGGGTAGTGTCGGGTCCGGGGAATTGTAACATTGACGGATCAAAACACCGTCAACCAGGGGACGGGCAAGGAGCGTCACGTGTATGTGTGTGTGTGAGAGTTTGTGGTATGGTCGGGGAGGGGTACATCCGAGGTACAGACGGTCATAGCCTTGAGGGGTCCCGTGAGTACACCTCTGTCTGGAGACCTTAGTCTTGGAACCACGGACCCTTAGTCGTATGGAGTGTCCGTCGGGGTCCCCAAGACTTCAGTCGGTCCCAGGGTGGTACGGAGACCCTGACACGTCAGGTCTTCCCGTCCCTGAGGACAAGACAAGTAACACCACTGGAGTGAGTCATTTCTAAACAGCTTACTTCCTAAGTCACTATAAAAAACGCACCCCGACTCCTCGGGTGTGAGGTCGATGACCTTCCCAGTCTGTCAACCCTACAGGGGTGTAGAGGAGACTACGTCACTGGAACCGGGGTCAAGGGACGGAAGTGGAACGACCCGTGATGTCCTCCGAAATCTAACTCCCAAACAACCAAGTCCTGAGTCGACGGGTCGACACGCAGAGGGGCCGGAACCGGAGCCTCCCTCCACCCACGACCTCACCTCGGTGGGATGGAAAAAAGAAGAAGAAAACCTTTCTCTTGGACGCGAGCTACCGGAAGTGGAGGAGTCGCCTCTACTTTACGGCGTGCAACATCGACTGTGGGTGCGCCAAGTCCACCGGGGCGTGCACCAACCGGTTCGGCTACGGTAACACCTTCGCCAGTCCCGTTATCCCCGTGAAGGCGAGGAGTCCGAAGTCACGGTGGGGACCCAGGGGTAGGTCCTTACCCAGGTCGGGGTCTCCCGGTGGGTCACCGCACAGGTCCTCGTCCTTCAGGTCCCCCACCCGCGGGGGGTCGGGGTCGAGGAGTCCGACCTCGGAACCCCCCCGGGACCGACGGCGTCGGTACTGAACGCCGGGTTCGAAGCGGTGGTCGTGATGTCCGTGGTAGGGCGTCTCGACGACGACGACACGGGAGCTCCGGTGGCGGCAGACGTCCCGAAGAGCCTTACAGGCGAAGTCGAGGTCCCGACCGACACCCTACTCCGACCCCGACCGACCGCCGCGTTTCTGGGACAAAAGCCCCCCTTTCAGGTAAAGACTCCGGTCGTCATTAAGGAGGAGGAGGAGGAGGAGGAGGAGGAGGAGCAGAAGAAGTGAGGTACCCACGGAGACCAGGAGGTCCACCGGGCCCTCGGGGACTACAACCTGTTGTGAGAACAAAGACGACCGGACATTCCTCATCCGCCGCCTACGATCACCGCTCCCCTTCCGACCGGAAGGGTCCCCGGAGACCGAGCTCGTCACACCCTCACCGAAACTGTCACCCTTTAGGGAGCACGGGTCGACGACCGTCGGACCCGGTTTCCGGTCCGACCCCAGCATAGGTCGTCCTAAGAGGACGGTGCACCCCCGGTTCTCGCCGAGTCGAAACGGTTTCATTAGCCGCCGGAGTCTCTTAACCCACATCCGCAGGACCGACCACGGCCCGACCGACCGTCCCGGGAGGAGGAGTTTTCGGAGTGGTAGGAGGAGAAGGGTCACCCCTACCCGCACGTGGTCGGAGTGTACGAGGGACTCATCCGAGAGTGACCCGCGCCCCTTCGGTGTCTTTTGTGTCCGTGACTCCGGGCTCCCCAGAGGCATCCCGACCATCCGATCCCTCCGCCGCAGCCCCGGACCCGACGGACGGGGCGACGACGGGGGCTTCCCGAGGACCCGACGACCCGGGGCACCGAGGACACGCACGTCGAACCGCACGACGTACTTCCGGAACCTCCTTAACCACGGTTTCTGCGTAGACCCCGTGACGTCGGCACGGAGGGCCGGGCACAGTGGACCCTGGACGAAATCGAAGACCTAGAGGAGTTACTAGAAGAGGGCCCTCCGGACCACGTCGACCGCCACGGCGAGCTCCCGTGACCCCAGCCGCTTACGGGTCGGTGTGAGCGGTGTCCGGTCGCCCCGGTCGAGTCGGCCGTCGAGGACCGGGCCCCGAGCCGCCACGACCGAGTACACGAGGTCCTCCACAAGGAAGACGGACTTCATCTACGACGTGAGCTGCGTGCCTTTGTGTCGACCGAGGAGCAGAAGCAGGAGCAGCCCCGACCGACGAGGGAGCCGGTGGAGGAGGTCCTCGAGTGTGTTCATCCCGGAACAGGCCTGCCTCCTGTCGTCGCCGACGTCGGCGAGGTGTCTACGGAGACTCAAGTGGCAGGTCCAGACGCACCGGTGGAGACTCCGCCTGGCCCCGTCCGAGGTGAGCCTGCCGACCCAGTCCGGGAGGTCCGGACGGTCCACGAGAGACCACGGGTGGTGGCCGGGTAGGTTACAGAAGCACCATAGTAGATGCCCCTGCTCGTGACAGGACTTCCTCCACTCCCCACCACCGACCCCTCCGTTCAGGTACAGGTCGGGACGCAGGACCTCGCCCTGGTGGAGTAGACGCAGAACGTCGGTCAGCTTGGACCCCGCTGGGGCCCCCTGGAAGAGTTTATGGAAACTAAGGGAGACCACCACCATGTTCTTGGAAGACCTCGGGAGGTCGAGTCGTACCCCGAAGTGCCAAGAGTACTACTACCTCAGGAGCTTGGAGACGAGTCTACCCTCCAGGAGATGTCGGAGGACTTAGTCCCCGGCGAGGGTCCCGGGGGCCGGTAGGTCCCCCAGACCCATCACCGGGTCCCCTACCCCACTCCCCCTCGGGCCAACCTTCAGGTCCGACGGAAGTAGGGTCGTCGACGTTCCTTCCCGGTTACCCCTGTCCAATCGGTGTCCGGAACCAAAGGAAAAGAACCCGTTCCCTGTCACTCCCCTACCCCCACCAAGGGTCCGCCAGACTCTCTCCAAGGTCTCTTGAGTTGGGCACCCCTGACTCCACCCCTCACACCCCCACAGTCAACCCTCCAGCCCCCTCATACACACCTGGGAAGGTCTCGTCAACCCAGTTTATGTTCTAAGCCGAGGGTCCAGAGTACGGACACATACCTTGGGTCGGGAAAACGTGACACCACCTGCCCCCGTCCCCGCCTCACACGTCTCTGGTGTCGCCCCTAGTGTTCCTTACAGAGGTTCAGACCACCGTGTCAGTTGAGAGTAGACAGGGGACCCTCCCAGGATCTACTGGGGGTAAAACCAATGCGACGTCCGACGAAAAAAAGCCAGAACCAGGAGGGGTTTAACCTCACTAAACACGTAACTCAAAGGAGAAAGGTCGTTTAAACCATTTTGCGCCGTTGTCCTTTGTAAGTACTCTTACGTGAAAGGAGGGACACAGAGGGTAGAACCTTCCTCCCGTCTCAGTCCGGGACGCGTCGGACACCGAGACCACTGGGACTGGAGGAGACTCCCCGTTGCCCTCCGCGCCGTTGGAGTGACTCGGAGTCAAACGGTCGGGATTTTTACCCCTGTTCAGGGCTCTTGGTTCTCGAAGACACGGACATACGTCACTGACTCCCTCAAAAGAGTGTGGTATTAGTTTCTTATGAATTGTACGACGTCCACGAATAAATTTACTACCGTTGGTGTTCGAAAGTTTACCCTTGGGACTGGGGCACTTCACGTCCCACTTACACTGCGTTGAGTCACGACCCTTTGCGAAGTGAACCGGACTTCGGGTCGAGGGTCATCCGGGTGTTGGTTACACCCAAGAATAATACTGACAAAGACTAGCTAAAGAGAGTAAAAGTTCTAGACCGGAGGTGCTCGCCGATACTTAGTGTGGGTACCTTGTCTACACCTCTACCCAAGGTGACGCTCCGACTCGTCTTTAGTACCCCAATAGAGGTACAATTACCCGGGTGAGGGGGGTCCCGATACCGTTTCTAAATCACCCCATTTCAGGGTGTGACTCTCGTGTCATATGTCTTTCACGATTTATTGACTCGATAATAATTAGGGTTATACCTGTGACAATATGTAATCGCGGACGGGTAGGTAAATTATCCCCCGAAGGGACCACCGAGTCTACCATTTCTTAGACGGACGTCACGCCCTCTGGGTCCAACTAGGTACTCAGCCCTTCCAGGGGACCTCTTTCCTTACCGATGCGTGAGGTCATAAGAACGGACCTCTTAGGGTACCTGTCTCCTCGGACCGCTCGACGTCCGGTACCCCAACGTCTCAGCTTGTGCTGACTCGCTGATTGTCAAAGTGAAAGTTCGGTAAATTATTTTCCAACGACGGTAGTCGTGACGACAACTAAGGACGAGGCTGCGATGTAGGGAGACCAGAAACTCCACTCCAACACTCTACGCGATGTTCCTGAGGTAAATGTCTACTCCTTTGACTCTGAGTCTCTCCGGCTTGGGATAAGATTCCCAGTGGACCGTCTCTGTCCTGAGGCTCCCAGGTTGGAGGTCCGAGGACCGGAAGACCGGGACGAGGGCCGTCCCTATTACTCTCAACTGACAGACACAAGTAGGGTCGGGAGGGTGGTGGGGGACGCTCGCGGGTCCCCGAACGGACTCCCCTCGGTGGAGGAGGACGGACCACAGGACTAAGGGAGGACTGGGGCAGAGTGAGGACCCCCGAAGAGAAATCGGATCCATACAGGACGAGCGGGGGGACGGGAGGGACTCCAGTCCCGGTCGCACCGTTGAGTGGTCGACGACTAGGCTACCCACCGCCTCCACCGTGCCCCTTCCCGAAGCGACTCCGGTCCCACCCCGACGGGTAGACGTTGTCTCTCCCCTCTGGGACTCCCCGACCCCAGGGGGGCCGACCTCGGGAAGTGTCGTGGGGTCGAGGCCCTCGGGTTGGCCCGTGGAACCTTCCCGGGTCGACCGAGGGGTGGGGAGAGGGGACTCTCCGGAGACCGGAGACATGAAGACTCGGGGTTTCCCCAAAGAGACCTCCCCAGGAGAACCGAAAGGATCCCCTGGTGGTCCCGAACGACGGAAGTCAGAAGGAGAGAAACAGGGGGTGGACCGTCGGTCCCACTAGAAAAAAAAAAAAAAATTTCAGTGTGGGACCATTTTGAACGGACCGAAGAGTGGTATGGAGGTTATTTTCGGTCTAAGGGTTGATGGTGGACGTTCCGGGACACTCCAGTCTGGAAACACCCAGAAAGGTCGAAAAGACGGAAGAGGAGGAGTGGGGAGAGAGTGAGACGGGTCTGTCGAGTACTTTGAAGTTCGGGTGGAGTGAGAAACCGGAGCCCCGGAAACGTGACCGATAAGGGAGACGGACCTCTTGGGAAGGGACCGGTGGACAATTTCACTCGGGGTCACTAAAGGAGCGAGCAACGGAAGAAAGAAAAGAAAGGAATCGTGAGAGACTTTAACGGTCCCAGGAGGCGACCGTGCATTCGGTGGGTGGGGGTGAGGTCCCCGGAGCGAGTGACGTCGTAGAGTCACGGACCGTGTACCGTCCATGAGTTGGTTGTCGACGGTCTACTTCTCCTCGGGAACTCGGACTCGACGTCTCCCGGGGAGGGACGGAGGACGGAGGGTCTGGGGGAAAGTCCGGATGGTGAATCTTAGTGTAGGAAGGATCCTTGGGAGTGTGTCTATCTCGGTTGAGAGGTAATAGGCGGACACCTCGGTTACGGACCTCACTGGTGTCCTTAGGACCGGACGCGGAGGAGACGGACGGTGCGGGCGGACTACGTCCGTTCGTACGGTCAGTCCCGTGTCCGGTTAACGGTCCCGGTTCCAATTGTATGACCCTCTAGAACGCGGGGTAGGTCTCGGGTTGTCTACGTTAACGACCTAGTTGAAGTTAAACTCCTACCAGGTCTTTCTCCCGATTCGCGGCCCCAACCATACCTATGAAAAGGGTTAGGGATGAGAGGTTAAACGAGTCCTCTAACTCTCGACTGACAGTCCCCAGTTTCTTAAGTCTCGACTACTCCCACCACCCATCCCCAGTCGTCCGACACTAGTGCCGGTGTCCCCAGAAAGACACCTCGAACTCTCTTCCGCGTACTGACCGTGCACCGGAGGTCCTCCACTCTCACACTACCCCTATGTCCTAAGACGTAGGGAACCTTGTCAAAGAGTTTGCACCACGACGAGTGAACTCCCCGACTTAATAAGAGACCCCACCCCCCGTAGGACACGTAATACCCTAGAAGTCATCGTGGGGGCCGGAGGTGGGTGGTCCTCGGTGGGGGTGGGAACTTGGACGTCAGTACTGTTGGTTTTAACAGAAGTCTGCACCGGTGTCACAGGGGACCCCCGTCTTTGAGGAAGGAAACTCTTCGAGACACCATCTGCCTACCCCTCGCCCCGGTCTAGTCCCAACTCGGGCCTACGTTCCCAGTCCCCTCACGACCTCTCCCAACTTCCGAACCCCTTACTTCCGGACCTGGTCGATTCCCTCATTCTGGGGTTCTTCACACAGAGAACTCTTGTGTTGTCAGGGTCTGCACTCGAAGAACCCTCTCCGGTCGGTCAAGTGCGTTCAGACTCCCAGGTCTACAGGACTAAGACTCTAAGACCCTGGGGTTCGAGGACTCTAAGGTTCACAGGGTCTAAGTTACCAAGACGCTAACGGCAACAGATTCTTAAGGTGCTCGGTCCCCCGGCAAAACCGGAGAAACAAACTTGCCGAGGTCACTTCGTGGATAAAAATCCACGAAACCTCCTTCGTCTGGTTCGTCCCAGGGCATAGGTTCTGACAACCCCCTTGACCCCCGAGTAGACCACCGAAGGTGGTGACCCTCCCCCAGGTCTTCAGGGATACCCAGTCTGTTCCGTGAGACCTACGTCGGGGGTCACTACGGCACGGCTCCCCAGGAGCAACCGAGGACGGTAGACCCCAGGGGCTCTCCCAGACTTTCACTCGTTGACTTTTACTCTTCCCACAGGCACTCGTCGAACTTCGGATTCGGTCCGTCGAACCGCTTCACCGGTTCTCAGATCTGTAGTCTCAGTCTGTCTAGGTCAAGTTCCGGTTCGCCCTCTGACTTCCCGTACGGAAAGAGTGAGGTTCGGACAAAGAAGGAGCTATATTCCCGTTGTCGATACCGGACAGAGCTCCCCGGACTCCGCCCGCGGTTCCTTCTAGTGTCTCATTTACGAGTTAGTTCTCTCAGCCGCCACCCCCCTCCTCCCCCCTACCAAACGGGTCCAACCCCAAGTCTGTGGGGGGTTCAGCCTTCCACCTCCGAACTGGCACTTGGAGTCCGGGTGAGTGAGGTGTGAGACCCTGGGGTACTCCCGTCTTTCCCACGTAACAAACAGGGAATCGAGGGACCAGGGTTACGGTCCGTACGTGGTCTGAGAAGTCTTTAGGTACGTCTGGTAGGGTCGGGGGGTCCGAAGTCCACGTGGGTCGGTTGGTCTCTTCGGTTCGTAACCCACTCCCCGACGTCCACTCCGGTTCCGGTTGTCGATATTACTTCCTGTCTTCTCCGTCACCCAAGTAGGTACAGATCCACCTCCTCAAACCTCCATCGGGGAGGTCCCCACGAGAACTCCCTGAGGGTCCTGATCCACCCCTACTCCCTCCCGGGTCCGAAGTCGTACCTTACCGTCGGAGTCTCCGACAAGGATAAATATCCGTAGTGTTCTGAGGATCCCGTCCACGGATCCCTTCCGCCCCACCTTGCCCGATTCTCCCGTCACCCCGTCTGTGAGACACACTTCGGGTCTAGGAAGAGGTGGAAGGTCCGGTACTGGGATGGGGTTCAGTTCGGGAGCGGGGTACGGGGTCTACGAGTCGACATGGTAATCCTCATCTGGACAGGGGGCAGTCGTTGGTGTTGGGGGGAGGAGGGGTCCGTGCACGGGACCTGGGACCACCTGAGGGGTTCCCCTCACTCGTGTGTGGATGGGTGGATGGATGAACGAGGGAGAGAGGTCTGAACGTTAAGAAGAAAAAGAAAAAACCGGTGTGGTACACCGTGTACCCTTAGAATCAAGGGACCTGGTCCTCAACTTAGGTGTGGGAGACGTCACCTTCGTACCTCAGACTTGGTGACCTGGTCGTCCCTTCAGGAGTCTGGATCTTGAAGACGGTCCATCTCGTCTTACGGGTCAAGGAACCTCAGTCTAGTTTCTCCCGGGATCCGGGGTTTCAGGCAAGGGGTCCTGAGGGTGTCTCAGTGTCAAGACCTGGACGGGACCAGTCGCCGTACTGGACCCTGTACCAGAACGGAGAGAAACCCGGAACCAAGGATTGTCAAACCCCCTCCCATACCAAGAAACTTGTCCCAGAACGGGAGAGCACGAGGACGTACTGTGGAAACCCATGGTGATCAGTGGAGATGTGGCGACGTACACACCTCGGGGGACAGACCTACAGGGGACGGGGGACGGACTGAGTGTCACGGAGTCGGTCCTGAGACCCTACAGGGTGGTACCGGTGAGGGGTAACGTTGGAGACGTTGATACAGAATTGTCGACCACCGACCAGACAGACAGACAGACTGGGGTCTACCGTCCCAGGTCGCCCCCGCATCCACCTCACATGCGAACCAGGGACCGACGCGTGGTCACAGGTCGGGGTTCCTCCAATCGTACGAGACATTCATTGACTCGAAGTACTCGGAGTGATTCCACTCGACCTCGTCCAGTTCCTACGGGACTGTATCCCACCACCACTTCATACGCCCGACAGTTTGGTCCAATGACGGACCGACGCCCGGGAACTCTTTAACTGAACTGTGAAGTCCTAGACTCAAAGGGGTAGAGATTGTGACCTATTATTACTGGTTCCAATGGGGTGTGTCAAGAAGACTCTTACTGTCCTCTACTAGTGTATTTCCCGAACCGTACATCCTCTGGGTACTAGTCCACGAACCTGTAAGGATCTTTGGTACCGAAAATCTCGTCCGGTTCCTCTACTTCCCTCTGTGTCTCATGTAGTCGGATATGGCGTGGGTGGTGAGAAATCGATGTGGTCCGAGGACGGACCGGGAACTGATGTGGTCCGAAGAGGAATGGTATCCCGGAGACGTGGACGACAAAGTTTAAGGTGGGGAAGTCCCTCCAAAAGGGTCCAAGGGGGTCCGTACTAGGACCGTGAGACAAATTATGGGAGTGTCCTGGACAGTGATGGACGGGCATACAATAAACATATTAACGAACAACAGACAGAGGGGCTGATCTTGCAGTCCAGGGACTCCCGTCCCTGAGAACAGCGAAAACGAATGTCGACATAGGGGTCGTCGATCTTGCCTCGGACCGTGTACTATCAACGACTCATAAATGATTTCCTTACTGTTCAGAAATCCACCCCTACCACGTTCCAGGGGAAAACAACCCTTTGTCTCCGTATTTCCCTACCGACAGTAGGGCCTGATGGGTCAGAGAGGGGCCGGTGATCCCCCGCATTCGACAAACCCGGGGACCGAGTCTTCCCTGAGTGGTTCTGGCGCGTCGTTCTACCTTGACCTTATCTGACTGGCCTTACCCCCGTACGGACCTCTTGTTCACCCAAGTCCCTCCCCTCGAGTCCCCACGATTCGACTTGTAGACCTGGGGTAATCATACGAGTTTCTTCCTTCCGTCCGTCTGAACTCAGTTCAGGGTCGAGGAACGAGAGGTGACCCCGCCCGGAACCAGTCCAGTAATCTAGGGGTCTGGAGACAAAAGTGTTGACATTTTACCCGTTGATTCATCTTCCGTTTCCGAGACTTGGGTCCATCTGAGTCTTAGGGTTGAGTCGGGGACTACCCGAGCCACTGAGCCGGGAGCGACTCGGAACCCCTGGACCGACCTACAAGGGTAGTCCCGGTGTCCCGGGTGGGAGAATGGTCTTTACGGTGGAGACGGTAGGTCTTACAGAGCTCCCGGGAGGAACCACTGTCCATCCATTACCCATCTGGCCTTCTACGTTGGAAGGGGGAGTCGTTGGAGCCGGGGTGGAAGCTACAGGAGAGAACCGCGACCCGGTCCGTCAGAGAGCCCCGGAGCTCCTGCTAGACCCCGCCGGTCCGGCGGACGGTCCCCGGGTAGGTATCTACGAGAGACGAACCGAGGTGAGTCGACGACCGGGCCGAGTCACTCCGTAACATCCAGACCACCCCCATCTCTCTGTCCACGAGTCCCCTCCGACCTTTCCCTAAGACGGAGTTAAAGACGAAGGAGCTTCGGGGACAGGAGTGGGAACACCGAACCACGGAGTCAAATGGGGGGTTCGTGTCTACTCGTTCAGGTATCACGACTCCGGGATAGGGATGGGTAACTAGAGTTACCAGAGATTAGAGTCGTGTGGAGCCGAAAGCAGGTGTCGAGGAGAGAAACGTGACGGAGTCAAAGGGGGTGAAATGTCGTAAGTGCGAGTCTGTGGAACGAAAGAACTTCGTAATTTGGATAATGAAGAGGATCTACGGAGGGAAGTAAGTAAGTACCAACGTGAAAAGGGTCAACACTTGAGTGAAGGTACGTGTACATATAGGATACGTGCACGGAGTCGTGACGATGTGAGACCAGAGTATGTGACAGAGTTCAGGGGGGTAGTAATGGGGACGTGAAAAGAGTGAGGACAACGGGCATAGTCAATGGGGAGTGAAAAGGGTGTGAGGTTGGAAGGCAGGTGTGTGTTGGAATCCCAAGAGGTCGTAATTGGGAAAGTGGGAGTGTGAGTCGGCGTTCACCGGGGTTGGAAGTGGGAGAACGAAGTGGGGTTGCAATGGGGAGTACGTATGGGACGGACCCAAGGAGGTAGGGTGGGAGGGTTCTAGAGAGGGCAGACGCCCGTTTTCCCTTCCTACCTCGAGGACCAGGTCTTTACTCCTGGGACCCCTCCGGTACCCCCCACCCCCGACAGAAGAGATGGATATTTATGGAAGTTCCATTGCCGCCTTTCACTTCCCGTCCTTACTCCGCGGGAGGGGTCCCTCTACCATCCCTCCGGCTAGGGTCCGTTGGCCCCGCCCCGGCCCCGAGGTCCGGACCGACGTCCGCGACGGGAGCTCCCGGACCCCCGAGGGTCCCCCGGATAGGCACCTGACCGGCAACACCACCCCCAGGGACGGGTCCGGGGCTCCTTGGTGGACGCCCACGGGTGGCCCACCCGTGACGGGCGCCCCTTGCCCGCCCTGGCGTTGAAGCCTCGTGAAACCGTCGCACCCCTTCCCCCAAGGGAGGACCTGCGGGGGCCCCCAGCGTCCCCACCACCGCCGCGGCGCGGTCGTGTGGGGAGCCCCGCGGTCCCAGGTGCGCTACGCGGGAGGCGGGCACGTGGAGCCCCGCCCTCTGGGGCGCCCTGCGCGGCTCCAACCCACCCCCTGTGGACGGGGTTCTGGGGGCGAGGAGGGGGGTTGGACACGCCGGGGCGGGGGCTGGTCCGGGGCGGGGATGTCCGGGGCGGGGGCGGGGGGCGGGGCCCCCCAGGGCGGACCGGGCCGGGCCGGGCCCGGAGGGGGAGGGGCACGGCCGAGGCGGGGCGGGCGCCCGAGGGGTCCGGCCCGGCCCGGAGTGGCCCCTCCGCCGCGGCGGCCGACCCACGGCCCCGAGCCGCGAGGGAAGAAACCACGCCGGCAGCGACGGCGATGGCGGGAACGCCGAGGGCCACGGCCACGGCGCCGGAGGCGTCGGCGGCGGCGGAGGTGGCGAGCCCCCTGTAACAGGGAAATTTAGCGAGGGGGGCGGCGGGGCGGGGGGGCCGCGCGGCGGCACTGGAGTCGCGCTGTCGGGGCGGCGCGGCGGTACTACCCCTCCAGACCCCGCGGGGGGGCGCGGTGGGGCCACCCCCCCGTCGGTCGTCCGCGCGGCGGTAAAACCCTCACCGGTCTTCCCACTGGGAATTTCCCGGGCGCGCTGGACTCTCAGGTCCCTCTCCGAGACAATGGTACTGTTGTGAGAACAGGAGAACAGGGGTTACCGAGAAGTAGTGGGGTGACCAAGAAGGTTACGATCCAGGCGATTATCGTGGTCTTCTCACCCCTCCCCCGTCTCTTCAAGGGGTACCCAGTAAGTATCCAGTGACCCCTAAGGTGTACCGGTTAGGGATCGGAAGTCTGGGAACGATGGAAGGTTGGTGCTCGAGCAAGGGAGGAAGGGGTAATGGATGTGACCTGAAGTCATGAAAGTACGGGGATCTCGACCGGATCCAGGGATCACGTTTCAGGGGGAAAGGTGGGTTGGGCGTTCTAGTGTCAACGGATCTGTTGGGGTATTACATGTGTTACGATGAAGAGGGTGGGTAGTGGATAGGTGTACAGGTTTGATGGGTAAGTAGAGAGGTGGGTAAGTGGGTGTGTGGGTTGGTGAGTAAATGGGTAAGTTAACTAATTGGTGGATCGGCAGGTGGAGACGTTGGTGGATAGGTAGGTAGGTAGGTAGATAGGTGGGTAGGTAGGTTTGTGAGTGAGTCACTGGTAGGTGGAGGGTAGATGGATGAGTAGGTAGGTGATGGATACATTTATGGATGAATAGGTATGTTGGCTCGTTTGTAGGTGGGTAGAGACGTGTATTAGGAAAGTATGTCAGTGGGGTTTCACTTCAGCGAATCAACACAGGTTGAGAAACACTGTGGTACCTGAGGTACCCTAAAAGGTCCGTTCTCATGACCTCACCCAACGGTAAAGCAAGAGGTCTCCGAGAAGGGTTGGGTCCCTACCTTGGGTCCAGAGGGCTTAACATTCATCGACGAAATGGTAAACTCGGTGGTCCTTTCTATCGGTGGGTTTGTGGTTAGGTAGTTGACGTACAAACAGAAGAGGTGATCTCATGTTCGAGGTACTCCTGTTCTCAGACAGACACCTCAAGTAATAATAAAGGGGTGACGTGTCGGACTCTCAGAGTCCTATGGAGTTGTTTATATGTACATTATGTTTATTGACGAATGAGTAAATTAAGTTTATAAATAAAGGATGATACTCGGTCCAGAAAAAATCTGTCTGTATGGGTAGGGTCGATTGGTAGATGAGTTGATTAGTGGATGGTCCCGTTTGTAGGTCGTTTACGATTGGATAAGTAGACGGATAACAGAATAGGTGGGATTGGGAGTGGGTAAATGGATGAGTACTAAGTTCACGGGTAAGTAAAAAAGTTGGTGGTGTGTGTGTCGAATTGAAAGATGTATAGATGGGTGAGGAAGAAAGTAGACAGAGGATCTGGGTGCGGGAGTGACTTAGTTCCTCGGTTACAACCTTAACCTCACGATACTTCTACGAGACCTCTTCCGTCACCGTAGGTCATGAGAACGGACCTTTTAGGGTACCTGTCTCCTCGGACCATCCGACGTCAAGTACCCCAGCGACTCTCAACCTGTACTGAGTCACTGAAGTGAAAGTGAAAAGTGAAAGTAGGTAACCTCTTCCTTTACCGTTGGGTGAGGTCACAAGAACGGACCTCTTAGGGTCCCTACCCCCTCGGACCACCCGACGACAGATACCCCAGCGTCTCAACCTGTGCTGACTTCGCTGAATCGTCTTCGTCGTCGTCGTCTTCTACGAGAGTAGACTCTAGACCTTTAATCACCTCTACTCTAGACCCGAAATGTCTCTTAGTCGACGATGGGGATTGTTACTGGTTATGGAAAGTAGTTTGTGAAATTTGATATCCAGAAAATGACATACTCCTTGAAATTTAGGTAAAATGTTTACTCCGCTAGTTCCGAGACTCTTTCACTCCCTGATTCCAGTGTGTCGACCACTCTTAGAGGGACGTAGCGGGGTGAGGGGACTCTGGACGTTAATCCCCTCTCAAACTCTCTCGACCTAACTCCCTTACCTCAAACGAAAGACTAACCGTTTTAAGTCCCCGTTTTTTTTTTGTAGCTAAAAATGACTTTAGTTCTAAAATGACCCGTTGGACTGTCACGGTCTGACAAACCGTGGATGTCCAGGTGAGGGATGATATCCGGTGCACCCAAACTCCGTCCCCCACTGTCCGGGGAATCTCCGAAAGAGAGACGAGGGTTTCGTACAGCCCGGCTCACCCGTCGAGTTCACCACAGAGGCAACTACGTCCCTCGAAACTCTCCGTCCCCGACCGAGACCCTGAGACTACAGGACCCTTCTTCGACGTCCAAGACCTACCATAGGAAGTCGACCCGGACTCATGAGAGATAGAGTCGGTCAGCCGTGAGGACCCCTCCGTCGTCGTCACCTGAGTCTCGGCCCACTCCCAACGTAGGGTTGAGCACAAGGGAGTGGGTCCGATTTAGACAGGGTCCCGAGCCCGTACCCAGAGTGGTCTGAAAAGTCGGACACCGAGAGTAACCAACTTCCTAGCGCGGGACCTAGGTTGAAGTGCCAGGACATCCCTAATGCCCACTTTCCTTTCTCAGTCTCCGACTCTCTGAGGGGATCTCGAGGACCAACCTCAGTCCCTGAGGCGCGCCTCGAACTCTACCTCCACCCCAAATAGGTCCGACCCCCACCCCGGATCTATGCAAACTTCTGCCCTGACGACTTAATCTTGGACCTGACCGACGCTACTTTCCTGGTTAGTTGGTCAGGACGCACTCCAGCACTCGTCCTATCCCCGCCCGGGTCTGATTCTCTATCGCCCAGACAGGGTTGAACAGACCTTCCTCGACTGACTCCCTGACGAGCTCTCCTGGAGGGTCTCTGAACCCCACCTACCTCCACTGGTTCTTCGCCGAGAATCTACACATCCCCGCCCAGAATGCCTCCCCCGCACCGGCACGGTCCGCACTAAACCCACCTGAATGACCCTCCGTCCCGGACTCGTCTAGAGAGAAAACGTTCCGGCGGACCCCGCCTCGATTATCCCTCTCGCCCCGAATGGGAAGAGCCTCGGACCTTAGATCTTCGACTTCGACCCAGGCTTCGACGAGGACGACGAGCGAGTTCCTGGCCTACACCCACGACTCACTGAGGTGCTCCGGCCTGTCGTAGAAGTCTAGGACTGCGTCCCGTCGGTGGAGCGTGACTTCAAGGCGGTCGACACCCCTCCCTCGTTGACATTGGACTCGGTGACAGGACGGGGAAGAGGGGTGCCTGTGACTGACTGGAGGGACAAGGCAAACGAGACGGAGGATTGGCGGGACGGATATCCCATTACTGCGAGATTAACATGTCTTCTCCTTTTGACTCCGAGTCTCTCCCAACCCAATCCGGACTTAGTGTCTGGTGTCGTTCGAGCCACAAACTTGGCTCTGGACGGATAGAAAGTCAGAAAAAGGTTAGGACAGAGGGGTGAGATACGCGTCTGGACTCAACATGTGGAGTGGAACGGGTGCCCAGCCACCCACGGGTCGCGGACCAGAAACAGAGAACCGACCAGGTAGACCGCGACGGTCCCGTGGCTGCCGAAGGCTCCGTCGCTACGACTCCGAGGTCAGGTCCCGGCCGGCGCCCCGCGCCCAGGCCGAACATCCCTCGGAAACCCAGCGCCGGCGCCAGGCCGTCTGCCCGCCGCCGCTCGCCCCGCCGGTCGGCCCTGTGAGACGCACGCGACATGGCCGGCTCCGTCGGCACCCCCGACAAGGAGGAGGTCGGCGCCAGCCCGGGTTGATGGACGCGGCACTTGCGACGCGTCCCTGACTGAGAACCTCTACTCTCCCCACACGAACCCCTCCAGCGCCCCCCGGTCTTTCGGTCCGAAGAGGGGACGTCTCTACGACCCCCACCCTACCCCTCGAGTCTTGAAGGTAGCCAAAGACGCGACTGGGGTGGAGTTGGTAGGTGGTCTTTATTAAGGTGGGGACTGGAAAATGAAGAGACGTTCGGGACACTGACTTCCCTAGGGTAAAACTGAAGACTAGGACAGGACCTGAAGGCTATTATAACAGGGAAGATACTGGAGTTAGATTGGAAACTCGGGAGAGATCGGAACAGGGCCTCGAGACACATTAGAGATGAAGGTTAGACGGCCTCGAACAAACGTACGATTTAGTGGAGTCAGGACGGACTGCGAAACGTCAGGATTCCTGACATCGGGTGGTCCGAGGAGACAGGTACCCTAAGAGGTCAGTTCTTATGACCTCACCCAAGAGAACGGGAGGAAGTCTCTTGGAAGGGTTGGGTTCCCAGTTTGGACGTTGAGAATCTAGAGGACATAACCGTTCGTCCAAGAAATGGTGAGCGTGACGGACGTCTCGGGGGACCTCGAACTGAACACGAGTTTTGAGATGGGAGAAGGAAGGGTTAGACTGAGGGAAAACAGGGGTTGGAGACTGGAAGTTGACTTGGACAGAGACGGAAGACTTTCTTGTACTAGGGACTGAAGACTGGGGGGTTTACTGAGACGGGTATTTGAAACTGGGGTAGAGGGGGACCCGGACTGGACTCTAGACGGGGAGTAACGACTTTCACTGTTACAGTGAAAGAGAGAGACTGGGATCTACACTGGAGACGTTACGGATTAGGGGTGGAGTCTCAGGTTAGACTGGACTACGGGGGAAAAGACTACCGTGACATTCGGAGAGGGACTGGGGGCTCTACTGGGACAGAGATCGGAGACTGGAGGTAGGATGTCACAGAGACTACTACTTGTACTGGGACAGAGACTGGGGACTGTACTAGGACAGAAGTGGAGACTGGGGCACGTACGCAAACCGGGAAGGGGATGAGGGTGGGTAGTCTTGACCTAGTCCAGCCTGAACTCCGTTCATCAATGGACCTTACCGGGACCCACACCCCACGACCCTTTGTGTAACCGTGTCAGTGTCCATGTCCAGCCGGGAGAAGCTACCGTACGTCCTATCACCCGTCGCCAAGGTCCAACAGGGCCCACCGGACCATTTCGTACGTCCCTCCTACGACTCGTTTGAGAGGTCCTGGTCTCTGGGGATGAGAGAACGGAGGGATGGAGTACAAGACCCGAGACACGAGTCCGGTGTGGACCAGTTCAAGTCGTTTCTATCATGTCTCGACCCGTACGTCCTGACGGTCGACCTCCCGGTCCAGTGACGACGGGACTATTGGTGACCCACGACACAGACGTAGGTGGTACCGGTGAACCAGGTCCTTTACAACGTACCGTCCAGGTACTAGGAGGTCTTTCCATAAGTACTTCGAGTACATCCGAAGGAAGAGTGGTTTGGACGTAGTCTCGGGTTCACCACCTACCCAGTCCAGGTCTTAGACGGTGGGGGTGGTGGGGTCACACCGATGGGTCGGAGGGTCGTGGATGCCTCGTGCCAACCGTTCCAAGACCTACTGGAACCGCTAGTCACACTCCCACGCCCGACCCGGTCCGCGGCCCACGAGACTACGATTCGGCTTCTCCGACCCACTATCTTACCGTCCTGTGTCCTCGGCGTCTTTCTCTCTCCGTGTATGCTCAGCCCCGGGGTCACGGAGTCTCGGTGCACGAAACGTACGAAGAGCGGTCGGACTCTTGTGTCACGGGTCGAGACGACCCTTGGTCGACCCTCTCTTCTCCGTTATCAGTCTCCCCTTTCTATACTCGTATTCCAAGTACCTACTAGCTTTAGGATTCCAGCCCCAGTTATCTACGGACGAACGATTCAAGGTCCTATCTTCTGTAACCCCTATTACTACGAACCCCAATATCCAGAGGAACCCCAGTCCCGAACAACCACCACATGAGTAACACCACTGAAGACCTCAGTCTTTAGAATCTAAACCCCCATATCCAAGTGTCCTCCTGTCTTCGGGACTCGAAGTACAGGTCAATATCCCCACGGTCTGTCTCATGTATTATACTTCATCATTTTCTAACCCAGTGTCTCAGTAGATCTAAGTCTTTAGTTCTCTAACTACAGGATGCACTGTACCCTAATCCGTCATTGGATCCCAGTCTCCAGTTCCTTAACCTTCGGATCCTTAAGGTCAATGTACCCTAAACCTTATGTCCCAATGAATTTAAGTCCCTAGTACCCTAACCCTCATACCGTAATGACCTTAGTCTCTAGTATCCTAACTCACTTTCACTTTCACAATCAACGACTTGGGACAGACTGAGACGTTGGGGTACCTGACTTCGGACGGTCCGAGGAAACAGGTACCTTAAGAGGACCGTTCCTATGATCTCACCCCAACGGTAAGGGCAGAGGTCCCCTAGAAGGGTTTGGTCCCTAGTTTGGGCCCAGAGGAAGTAACGTCCGTCTAAGAAATGATAGACTCGGTGGTCCCTTCGGGGTTATCCTAACTCTGGGATAAATTGACCCCAGTCCTCCGTACCTTAATCCCATACCCCAGTGGACATCAGATCTTCTGTTTCTTAGTCCAGGGTACAATGAACCCCAATCCATCGTACTGTAACCTTACTCAACGGTCTAAATCGTTTATTTTGAAATCCTTTTTGTCAATTTGAACTTAAAGTCTAAAATTTTTTTTACTTATGAAAAAAAAAAAATCATATTTTTCCACACAGTGTTTATACCATAGAGCAAATTGACCCGTACGATATAAAATAGACCTTTGGAATTAAACCTCAGTCTCGATCGTATCACTGACTCTCGTGACTGTGAGTGAACATCCTCACCTACTACAAGAGTTTCTGGAGGAACGTCGACAAAGCGTCAGACGAGACCACGACCCCGTCTAGACTCCGACCCGTAAATGACCCCAGGTGGAGTGTCAGGAGTCACCTCCGTGTCTCTGCGGCGTGCTGGACAGGACGTCAGGTCGTGTTGGTCTCTCCCGGACCTAGTACTGGTGTTGGGTGTCGTGGGTCGGAGGTCAAGATAGAGGTTGGATGAAGCCTCCGTGGATTTTAGAACCCTTTGGAGGTCAAGTGAGATCCTAGGGTCGTAGGGGTCCCGTAGTGGGTGATGGTCTTAGGTTCAAATGGGTTACCAAGAGTCTAAAGAGGACCCAACGGGATCGCCCGAGTTGATTCGGAGACTGGGGACGGGTTGAGACGAGTGGGTCGCAGAGAACCTCCATTAGGACACGGTGGTCGAAGTACATGAGTAGCTACCGGAACCACCGGTTACACAAAAGGGCCTTGTCGTCACGGAGTGCCGGAGGTGACGCACGGTCGAGACGCCACGGGTCTAGACAGTGGTCCCGGATCCGTATCACCCCAATGCAACGCGACCCGCGCCTGACTCAGCACTCTTAGGGACAAGAACCGCCTAGGGAGTGGGAACCCCGTGTCCGGGACGGGGAGCGTCGACGACGAGTCCGGGTAACCGGAGCGCAGACCCCAAGAATTGTTTTGCCCTTGGAGGCTTAGTTTCGTCTTTGAACCCAGAGTGCCACGTCCTCGAGTCAAGTCTGAGGTGGGGAGTTCGACGGGGCGGGGAGCTTCCATGGTGAGACCATGACCAGGGGCGATTGAGGGGGGAACCTCGTGCGCTAGCCAGTCGGGGACCAGTGGGCCCAAGCAGGGAAGCGCCGCGGCGTGGACTCGGGCCGGCCACCGGGCGTCGTGCGCGTGGTACCGCCGCCGGTCGAGAAGGAACCGAACTCGTCTGTCGCGCTCAAGCTCTCGGGGCGTCTCCGCGCGCATCACCTTGCACTCCTTGAGGCGGTCGAGGAACATCGCGAGGCTGCCGTCGTGAGCGTCCGCGGCGCGGGCCTAAGCACGGGCGTCGCGGCGCGGCCGACCGCGGGGCTCGTCGCCCTTGGTTGCGAGGTCTGGGCGCCGCCCGCGGGCCCCCTGCGAGTCGAGAAGGTCGCGGTTCCGGTGAGCCGGGTCGTGGCGCAGGGGCCCCGGGCGAGGCGCATCAGCGTCCCTGTCCGCTGCGCGACCGCCGTCGCGGAGTTTTACCTTCGCAAGACGGGTCTTCTCGACCGGGCCCGGCCGGGCGCCTCAGCACGCGCGGTCGTCGCGAGGCAGGTCGGTGTCGAGGCGCGCGTGCGGACCGCGGCGGCGGCGGCGGCGGGCCCCGTCGGGGAAGTGAAGCACGTGGGTGTGCGAGTCGGTGCGGAGAAGGGCGAGGTGCAACAGGACGCCTGGTTTCGTCTCTGTCCTCGCACCGAAGCCACGAGGTGTACCGCGTAGTCTCTACTTCGCGCCCTGCGGATGAGGGTTCCCAAGCGACACGGAGACCCCCTTCTGTCGCCCTGATGCCCCCAGGGTGCTGCTAGGAGTTCGAAAAGACCCGGGAGGGCCTCTCTAGGCCCCAGGTCCCGTACCTCCTCATTGGCGCCCCACCTTTGAACCGCTGAGGGACCCCACGTTTATCCCGAACCCGACTTATGTTAGGCTCGACACCTTCCCCGACCGTTAAGTACCTTGGCCGCCTCCTAGAGCCTCACCAACGTTTGCACGTCCTTCCGTCTACACAGGTTCCCCGTTTCAAAATTGCGCTCTCTTTAAACCTAACCCACCTTCCCCGCCCCGGGCCCGACACCCGCCCCGGAGGTGCAGGCTGGAACGCGAATGGATGGACTGATCCGACCTTCACCGCTGCTTCCAGGAGCTAGGTCGCCAGAGAGAGCCGTCGGCTCGCTGTCCTCTTCGTCGCTGAGGGCGGACGGGTACAATGGACAACTCCTCCCCCTTAGGTTCTCATGCCAACTCCGGTTCCCAACTCGGTTTCCCAGTCCGCTCCACCTGTCAACGGAAATGAATGGACCTTCGTCACCCCGAGGAGGTCGTCCGACGCCACGTCACCGGTCTGGGCGTGCAGGGCGAGCCGAGGCTCCAGGTCAAGCCTTTAGCACCGGTTGCTAAGGGCCCTCGGGTCTCGTGACCCCCCGGACCGCTTCCGCGTGCACCCGTTCGACAGTAAAGATGAGTGAGGGAACTGGGGGTGTTGGACGGGGGATATCGGGTTTCTCACCTTCCTTGGGTCTCCCTTGAACTTGGATTCAACTTGCACTTAGGTATGAAGACTGTGACTTAAGGAGTGACAGACATGAGGTCAGTGTGACCGGAAGACAGTGAAGTAAGCAGGAGAACTGAAGACGTGAACGACAAGGAAGACGGACCTTGCGAAAAGGACAGGAAAAACCGGACTAATTGAAGGTAGATCTGACTACGTTGAATCGTCGTCGTCGTCGGAAGTCTAGAGGGGCCTCCCTCCCTTACCGTTTCGTGAGATCATAAGAACGGTCCTTTTAGGGTGACTGTCTCCTCGGACCACCCGATGTCAGGCACCGTAACGTTTCTCAGTCTGTACTGGTTTGTGTGTGTGTGTGTGTGTGTGTGTGTGTGGGAAGTGCAGAGTCTAGTTCGCAGGGAAAGGCTCTGTGAGTGAGGGTTTGGTTCCACAACTGAGCCGACGATAAAATCTCAATGACACAGTGTGAGACGGGGGTGGGAAGTCACCTCCCGACTGAGGTAGGAATCCCAGAAAGTCACCGGGGGGCGTAACGAGTTGTTCCCCGTCCTGTGTCTCCGGGTGTCCCATATAAACCACTTCTAGTCTTAATAGCCGTCCTCCTTACCCTCCCCATCACAACTTAGAGTTGGGGAGATGGAGGAGTCTCTGGGAATGGGTAGAGCCCTTCGTGACCGAGGATCGAGACTGAACCGGAAAAAGAAGAGAAAGTTGGCGAAGTCGTCGGGGACACCCCTCCCCCTGCAGTCGACCCGTCTTGGGATACAAGGGAGAAATCCAGGAAAGGAACGGGGTGGGTCCTACAGGACCTTCTAGATAACTAGAACCCCCTTTAGTGTTCCAGTCTGATGTAAACGGTCTTATAATTTCCGTTAGTTGTCGACGGTAAAGATTTCGTGGTCGGTAAATCTTTACACGAAAGGATGTAAGAGATACCTGAAGAGTATTTGTCGGGATTCTTCCTCGAAGAGAGTGGACGAAGTAAACTGTCTATCCCTGCGATACCGGGTCTCTCCCAGTCACTGACCAGTTCTACCGGGTCCTCCTAAAGGGATCACCAAGTCACCGATTCTTAGGCAGACGGTAACGTCCCCTGTGTCGAAGGCAGAAACCATACCCTTCTAAGGTATACGAAACCTCGTCGATTCGGACTCGTAACATAGTGACTCCGGTTCGAGATCTCGGGTACTAGACGTTGATGCCTCGGGTTCACCACTAATGATGTAGAGTACACGGATCTCCGGTACGAGGTGTTATTCCCTTTATTGACGATCGTCTTCGGGTGAGTGGAGGTCCTTCTCCTCGGGGACGAGCGTCGTTGATCTCTTTCGGGTACTCGTCATTGTTTCTGGGTCGTGTCGGTTCTTATTTCTGTTTATTTAATTTTTTAATTTTTCATTTTTTTTTTTAGGGTCCTTTAATTACTTTTTTATAGTGGGTCCTTTTCAGGGGGGAAAGTGGAGACTCCCAGACTTTAGAAAAGAGAGGGGAGGTGGGTGGTGAATGCGCTTGTAACACCTAGACCACCCCCGGTCGTCGGAGACCGAGACAGAAAGGTCCCCAGGCTAGACACCCACCAGCCCCACCTTCTAACCGCCCCCCACCCTAGTAGAACCTAAAACGGGGTGAAATTGTCCAAGGGTTTACGGGGTCGGGAGGGACAGAGAGTTCGAATGGACCTAGGAACTCTAAGGGGTTCCGGTGAACCTACGACGAGAGTCTCGATCGCGAGGGTTAGGCCCCGACCACTCCTGGGACAGGGGGTTGGCCTCACCTACCAGTCTTTCCCCTCCGTCTGTCTGTCTTCCTCTCCTCCTGTGGAAAGACAATATGGGGAGTACGAGGGAATGACGACACGAGCGAGGGAAGGAAGGAAGGGGAAGGGAACGGACACACCGGGGAGAATGGAGGAGAAGTAAGGGTTCGTCGTGGTCGAAGGGTAGTTCATCACACTTCCGAAGCTACAAGGTCTGCCCCTGTAGCCCCCACCCTCGGAGACCCTAGACACGCCGGTCCCCGAGGTCGAGGCCGCGTCCGAGACCCATCTCCTTCGCCGCGACCCCTGGACCCTCAGGAAAGAAGAGGGAGTTCTGTTGGAAAGGTAAGTGGTTCCGAGTAGTTCCCAAGGGAGGATTCACGGAGGAGAAGGGTTGGGTGAGTCATCAGTACAGTCCACGACCTGTTCGGGGGTGGGGAGAGACCCGGAACAGAGGCCATCGGTACCCATCATTACCCATCACCTACGTCGGGGTGTCTGATACACAGGACATGACATGAATGATGAGGTGTAAGGAAGAGAGTAAATTAGGAGGTCTTCGGTAAGTTTCCCGATAATTTTGGGGGTAAAATGGTTCCGACGACGGTAAACGACGAATCAGCGATTCAGCACAGGCTGAGAAACACTGGGACATCTGACATCGGACGGTCCGCGGAGACAGGCACCTTAAGAGGTCCGTTCTTATGACGTCACCCAATGACACGGGAGGAGGTCCCGTAGAGGGACTGGTTCCCTGACTTGAGTCCAGAGGACGTAACGTCCGTCTAAGAAATCGTGACTCGATGAATCCCTTCGGGGAATTGGTGACCTGATGGTCCCTTACGGGACGTGACCTAGAACTTCTCGTCCAAACTAAACTGTCTCTAACTCCTCTACCATCGTAATTGTCTCACTCGTCCCAAAGGATCGACCGAGTCGCCATTTCTTGGACGGACGGTTACGTCCCCTACGTTCTCTGCATCAAAGTTAGGGACCCAACTCTTCTACGGGACCTCATCCTTTACCGTTGGGGGAGGTCATAAGAACGACCTTTTAAGGTACCTGTCTCCTCGGACCACCCAATGTCAGGTACTCCATTGTCTCTAAACCTCTACTGACTCGTTGACTCCCGTGGGCGTGTGTGTGTGTGTGTGTGTGTGTCGAACTCCTTTCCGACCCTAAACCGTGCACCGGACCGGGTCTCTTAATTTGCCTCTCCACTCCTCCCGAACCTTCCGAATTTCCGACCTCCCCTTCCAATTCTTTCTCTAACCGTCTCGGAACTCACAGTCAATCTCCTCTACCCCTAAGTAGAACTTCCATAATACCTTGGTACCCTCCACAAACTCAGTCCCTTCTCGTCCACCCGAACAGTCTCTCGAGAGTGACCTACGATACCTCACCCGTTATAGACTATAGGACCTCCCCCGACTTCCCTATGAAGACGTTTCACCCCTATACTTACTACTATTAATTTACTCGAAAGTCTTAATCCTCCTGTCTTAGTTGGGAGGGTCCCCTGGGTAGACAGGATGACAAAATGGTGGTCCCCTTATTCGCTATTGAGGTGAACGATTACCTCGTGTATTTTACACGACTCAGTATCCGTAAGGACTCGAGGTTGGGAGTACCATAGGAAATCTTAAGATCTAGAGAGACACACTGTGAATCGGGGTAGGCAGTAGAGGAATAAATGAACAAATGCCAGCCAGTGTGAGTGACGTGGGACTTGAGGTACTCCGTCCGTCCGAGAAAGTAGACAAAACAAGGACGACACAGGAGTCACAGATTTAGTCCCGTCCGGATCTTGTGTCATTTACGAGCATCTGGAGACAAACTTACTGGTTTACTTACTTACTATATGGGAAGTCCTATCCTCAGTACTAAGGTAAAATTGGACACCTCTTTGACTTCGAGTTCCTTCTCCTCTATGATTCTATAGCTCCGACCTCCCGCCCTTTCATCTTCTGTCGTCTTTACCCATAGGTCCGTCCTCTCTTCTACGGACCCGGTAACTTATACTCCTATCTGGACGGTCCCGGTTCTCGGAAAACCGTAAACCTGTCACGACAACGTAGTCTGACAAGGGACGGGGAAGGGGACCGACCTGGGGGTCGAGTATCCAAGGATCGGTGAGGGTGGTACGGGTCCGGGGACCCCACTCCCCCTTTCTCCCTTCTCCCGTCGGTCGGCCCGGGGGTCGGTGAAGGACAACCCAAAAACGTGAGGGGTGTTGAAGGACACAGACATTCCGACTACGAGACCTCCGTCTGTTTTGGAGGGACGTAGGCCCGGAGGGTCGGACCCACCCCCTCGGTGCATGGACCCAAAAGACCGAGGCCGAGACTTAGGTCGCCACCCGAGAACAAAAAGGGGGTCTCCGAGAACCTATAAAAGTCCGCCGAGCACGCACTGAGGAACCGCCCACGTCTCTCCTGCGCTGCTTTGTCGCTCGCGCCCCGGCCGACCGACGACCGGCACCAGAGGACCACCGAGACACGGGAGGGGGTAGGACGTTCCGCCGGGGTCGCCTTGGGGGGTCGAGGGAAGAGGGGTGGTGGGGGACTCACGGTCGCCATCCTCCAATCTCCCCTACCCCGACGTCCGACCCAAACCCTCCGGACCGAACCACTTCCACCCAGGTACCGTCTCTAAGAGGACCCCCTTACTCTGCCACTATTAAGACAGGCCACAGACGGGTGACCTGTCCCAACACGACAGAAGCAAAGACGGGGGAGGAGTGAGAGTCGAGACGGGGGTCCCTTGGGGAAAACCCCCGGTGTATGTGAGGCAGAGAATGGAACTAAAGGACTGGTCGGAGTCTTAGTCGTCGGCAGACGTGGGACGGGCCGAAGGAGGCCGACTTGCGTTGAGGTGCACTGGGACAGACAGGGTGGGGTGGGGTGTCGGTCCGACCCTCCCGTGTTGTCCCCCGTCCTACGATCTCCTCTCCTCCACTGTTTCGTCCTGAGTCTTAGAGAGTCACCGGTCCTCCATCGCGTACGGGGAGAAACTCGGGGTCAACGGAAGAGACGTTTTACCCATGTACGTCTAATTTACGACCTTGAGAGTAGGTGACGACCAGTCTTACATCTGGCTGAGTAGGTTCGACCTTTGGACCACACTAGAAACTTATAACTGGTATATGGAGAAAAGACTGAGTCGTCGAGGTGTATAACCCACATATACGATCCATTTGTGGGTTATCTGTACGGGTGGTCGGGATAAGTATTACACACACACGAGTCAACGAGTCAGCACAAGATGAGACAGAAAGAGAAACGTCGGGGTACCTGACATCGGGCGGTCCGAGGAGACAGGTACCTTAAGAGGTCCCTTCTTATGACGTCACCCGACGGTATAGGAGAACGTCCCCTAGAAGGACTGGGTCCTTAGCTTGGGAACAGAGGGCACAAAGGACGTGATCGTCCGTCTAAGAAATGGTGACACGGTGGACCATCGGGGTTTGACTTTTGTTGGTTGTACACGTATATGTCATCTTACCTATTTAACACCAGAGAAGCGTATCACTTTATAATACATCGTTATGCTTATTAGCTTGAGTCTACTTAGTGTTACGACTTGTTTTTTTATGCTACTTCTAATTTGTGATACATAAAGATAAATACCCGAAGGGATCACCGAGTCTCCAATTTCGCAGACGGACATTACGCCCTCTGCATCCAAACTAAGGACCCATTCAAGGTTTCGTCCGTTTTGTACACATTGTTCAGTCCTCTACCCAAAGGGAAACCTCCCCGACCTCTGACCCCTCCACCTCCTCGTGTTCCCTCGGAAAACCCTCGACTAGTAAAAAAAAAAATTACTTCACTTGAAGTGTATCATATTTATATTGGAGAAAATAAAGAACTCGACTTACAACCAATGTACCCACACAAGACGACACTTTTAAGTAATTGGTGTGTAAACCCACGGGAAAGAACGTAGAGACGATTATGGTGTTTTTCACAAGTGAACCTTTTTTTTTTTTTTTCCCACCGGTTTACGACAAGATTCCTTACTCAGTCAATTACACTCTTAGTCGTCTTACGACCGGGTGACCAGGGTCCCACTCAAACTCACGGTCGACCAGGAAGAGAGTGACACACTGGAGTCCGTTCAGTGAAGGAGAGAGACTCGGAACCAAAGGACTAAACATGTTCTACTATTGTAGTCAAAGTTTTCTAAATATTACCCTGTGGAACAAAGAAGTTGGTTACAAGAGAAGCACGGATGATACACGACCGTGACCTCTTCACTGTTCCTTGTTCTTCTTACACTAAGGACGGAAGGACCTTGAGTGTCATGTCGTTCTCTCTGTTCAGGATTTGTACTTACATCCTGTAAAGATCGACCACTCCTCCTGAATTTTCTTTTATCTGATCTCGTCTCCGACTCGTGTTCTCTGGGTGAAACTCGACCTTTTTGGGTCCTCCCGGAGGTACTACTCGACCGTAAACACTGGGCTTCGTACTCTTTCTCGACCAGCACCCTTCCCGTATGGTCCATCTTCCTTGTCGAACACGTTTCCGTTCCCACTGGTCGCAAATGTACTACCCTACCCATCTTGACGGGAGTAATCGTACGCCGGTCACGTGAGTGGGTCCCGGGGTACGAGTCCCGAGATGTGACTCGAACTAAATTACGAGACGACAGCGACAGAACTTCAAGGACGAAAAACCTGTTCCCCGAATGCAAAAGTAAAACGTGACCCGGAGCTTGTAAGACATTGAACAGGACCCCTCCTCCCAGAAGTCACTCCTAGTTGTGGGGAAGAGGTCCCCGACCTGTACAGGTGCGTCCACGTGTGTGGAATCGATACGGGACGAGTAGGTGCGCCGTGAGCCAGGTGAGTGACGTGTGTGACTATCGGAGAGGGTCACGAGAGGACCTAGAGACTCGGAAGAGGAGAAGCAACACGTGACCGGAGTTAGGGACGTA
Organism: Capra ibex; assembly: GCA_006410555.1. NCBI lineage: Eukaryota > Metazoa > Chordata > Mammalia > Artiodactyla > Bovidae > Capra > Capra ibex. The sequence goes on from SJYO01006231.1 coordinate 89,634,794, forward strand.
AAAACGACCTCCTCAGAAGAGACTGTCCACCTCAGGTGTAACGGGCATGTCGATCGTTAGGGTTTCACAGTCGTGCAATTGTGGAGGGACCCTCGAGCCCCGAAGGGTCCACCGAACCACCATTTCTTAGGTGGACGGCTCGTTCTCTGTACTCTTCTAGGGGACCTCTTCCTTTACCGTTGGGTAGGGTCATAAGAACGGACCCTTTGGGGTTCCTGTCTCCTCGGTTCCCCCGATGTCAAGTACCCCAACGTTTCTCAACCTGTGATGACTCACTGATTTGTCTTTTTTTTTTTTTTTTTCTTTCTTTTATTGGTCCCCCGACGGGAGTTGGTTACTGATACCCTGAACCTCCCAGTCATGCGGTCGAGCGAACGAGAAATTCACCCTACAGACACTCCATATACGGGATGTGACAGGGGGTCTGCAGGGGTCATCCTACCTCGAGGTACACGGAGGGTATGGTTGTACGGAAGGGAAGGGACACAGTAAAGGAATAAGGGGTCCACTATACAGGACCCTAGTGGTGGGTCTGTCTGATGAAGGTGACCCTAAGAACAGGGTCCCAGACGAAGACCCGTTGGGGTTTGACACTGACTTGTACGTTTACGTCTACTACGAACTTGTGTCCGAAAGATAAGTACCACAGGAAAAAAATTTTTTTTTAGTAAAATAAAAGACCGACACGATCCGGAAACAACGACACCCACCCGAAAGAGATCACAGTCGTTCACCCCCGACGAGAAGTGACGTCACGAGTCCGAAGAGGAACACCACCGAAGAGAACACCTTGTGCCCCGAGATCCACGTGTTCCGAAGTCATCAACGTCGTGAGACCGAGCCATCAACGCTGAACGTCCGAGATCTCGGCCCCGAGTCATCAACACTCGTGTCCGAATCAACGAGGTGTCGTACACCTTAGAAGGGTCTGGTCTCTAGTTTGGGTATAGGGGACGTAACCGTCCACCTAAGAGTTGGTGACCTGGTGGCCCCTTCAGAGAGGGTCCAGAGAAATAACCTCCAGTCACCTATCGTCATAACAACCTCCACCAGAAGAGAACCTATACGACCTCCGGGAGGACCGTCAAGAACCAAAGTGCAGGACTTTTTCTGTTCTCTCAAATCCACCCCCACCACCCCCACCACCACTATTACCTCGACCCAAACACGAGGAGTACCACCGTGGGACCTACCCATTCTCCTGTCCCCGGGTTTCACTCCTCCACCCATGTTGGGGTTGACGTCCGGTCGAATAACTTTACCTTACCATCAAACTTTCACCTTGAACTAATATGTCCCCACTAATATCTCCACCGAAACAGTAATACCAACCACCACACCACGGTAGTGGTTCGACTCTTGCACGATTGACCCGGATCTAACGAGGTCGTTTCTTCAACAGTAGTTACCAGTCCCTCGGACCCCGACTTGTTCGTAGGAACCCTGACTCTTCTAGACCCGACTCCTAACGTTGTTGACCCAATCCCCGACCCGTCTTCGACACACCCGAAGGGTCCACCACGATCACCATTTCTTGGGTGGATGGTTACGGCCTCTGTACTCTCTGAACCCAAGGTAAGGACCCAACCCTTCTAGGGGACCTCCTCCCGTACCGTTGGGAGAGGTGATAAGAACGGACCTCTTAGGGTACCTGTCTCCTCAGACCGTTCGATGTCAGGTGTCCCACCGTTTCTCAGACTGTACTGACTTCACTGAATCGTGTGTCGTGTCTTCAACAAGATACGTTTCTCCGAAAGACGTCTCCCAGGTGTCCGAACTAGTGACAACACACCTGTCTCTCGGAAACCCAACCCTCGTTCCCACTCCCGTTCCAACCCACCGACCCTATTCCAACACTTTACATCTCCCCGTCCCCGTCATCCGATACAACGTTCGTCTTACTGACTTCAGACCCAGATCTAACGGACTTATCTAACGTTCCCTCACTTCCCAGAACCGACTCCAACACCCGTGTCCCAATGTCCTTCCTCACTCTCCCCTCAATCCGTTCGTCCGTCCCTAGTCCCGTGCTCGACTCGAACACACTTGTCTCCCCGGAGTCCGGCTCCATCACGCCCGCGGCCCCTGAGTGGAACAGCTTCGCGCCGGTCCACGCGTCGTCCAACTTCTCGTCCAGCGGTCCCGTGAGTCACGCGTGCTCGACGGCCACCGGATCGTCGCGTATCAGACCGGAGTCCTCCGGCCGCGCATATCGCGTCGCGCCCTCGAGCAGAGCGTGGCGAGCGTCGCGCCGGAGACTCCCGTCGTGGGGCCACATCAACGGATATTTCCGGTGCGGCTTCGGCGCCCTCAACACCGGTTCACACACGCGTGGGTGGGTCACGGTAGGCGCCGGGAGCATGTGCATCGGCAGACTCGGGTGGTGCTTTGACGCCTCCTCTCTCCCTTCGTCCTTGGTCTGCCGCACTCCAGAGCGACGCGTAGACCGGGAGATGGGGTCAAAGGCGTGGGCACGGTTCCCGGTGGCAGTGGGGTTCAAAGGGGGCCAGTGCGTCTGAGGTGGACCAGGTCGGTACAGGGTGAGAGGGAGGTTTACGGTGGGGTCTTTATCAGAGCAAAGAGACCTAGACAGGAGTTGTAATCGGGCCAGAGAAAGATGGGTCGAGCGAGGAGTAATAAAGTTCAGATTGAGGAGGCGTCAAGACTGGGAGAAGACCGACTCTAGTATAGGTAATAACGAGGCAGGGCCTGAATCGACGATGGTGTCCAGGACAAGAAGAGGGTTCAGACCTGTGGAAAGGACCAAGGGTGGGGTCCGATTTTTCTCAGGGTGACAACTCGAGAAAGACGACGACGACGACGACGACGATTCAGTGAAGTCAGCACAGACTGAGACACGGTGGGGCATCTGCCGTCGGGTAGTCCGAGGAGGTAGGGACCCTAAGAGGTCCGTTCACTCGAGAAAGATCATCGATAATTCTGAGGTTGGGGTCAGATCCGGAACGGGGAGAGTTGGGACCGAGGTGGGTGGGATTTGAGGCGGAGCCAAAACGGACGAAGCGAGTCCAAGTTTGGGGCGGGGGACTCAGTCCGAGGCGGGTAGGTCGGAGAGGTGACGTGGCGGGGAACCAGAGGGAACGGTCGCGAGGCGTCCAAGGGCGGGTGGACATAGGATACAGGCGGGTCGGCGCACAGACGACCACCTTTGCAACGTATCTCGCGTACAGACGCCGCGTCGAGAGTTTCGACCACGTCCCACCGCGCCCGTTCATGCACACCACGTGTATGTTCTTGGGCTCGCCGTCGAAGTCGTCGCAGCCCTCTGGGACCATGCCACGCCGTGGGGTCGCCGTTGCGCCCACCTAACGACCTGTGGGACTCCCCTTCCCTTAGCTCTCACCCTCAGTCGCTCGCAAAGAGACGGACGACGGAAGAGAGTGTGATTCTCCCGTGCATTCCTAGTAGGGGGGTCAGAGGAGGGTCTAAACCCCTGCCAAGTAAGAGTGTAGTCAGAAGGGGTCACCGAGTCTACCATTTCTTAGACGGACGTTACGTCCTCTGGGCTCAAGTTGGGGACCCACCTCTTCTACGGGACCTCTTCCCTTACCGATGGTTGAGGTCATAAGAACGAACGTCCTAGGGTACCTGTCTCTTCGGATCGGTGGCAGGTACCTCAGTGGTTCTCAGGTTACGCTGATTGTGAAAAATGAAAAAAGTGAAAAGTTAGTGAGACCGGGGGTGACCCTTGATTTAGATTGTCGTAGGATCAGGACAACCGGGGGAGACCTTAGGGGATTGGTATCTAGGGTGACTGGACAGACCGTGACTCTTCCATAGACACTCTTCCTAACAGAGTCACCCACCCCCAGGATGAGTGGATCCTTTCGGAGTCACTTGAGGAACCATCGTACCCACCGGTGGACACGGTCGAGAAGAACCGAGTACGGGACATCTACTCCCACACGACCGAGATCAGAGACATCGTCCTACTCCCGAGGGGTATGAACGACCCAGTCCCACCCCCGGCTTCAGTCTCGTCGAGGCAACACGGCAGCCTTCAACGAGGCTTTAGGACCCAGAGGCCGATGGGGCCGAGGTATCATGACCGAGTCGTCCACTGACTCCCGACCGGCCCCGAGTCCCCAGGCCGAGTCTATCAGAGGTTCCTCCTGAGGCAGGTCCCGTGGCAACTCCTTCCGGCACCACTCCCCACTACGGAGTCCTAGGTCCTCGCACTTCCAGGACCCTTGTCTCTCGACCAGGGTCGTAGGGAGTCGAGGGTCAGGTCTTACTAAGGTCCAGACTCCCGGGACCTCCTTCAAGTCCGGGTCCAGGGGTCGGTCCCACTGGTGCTCCTCCGACAGGTGTCGCCAACCATTGAACCGGAACCATAGACCTCTCCTCCGAACCTGTAGACCTCTCGGTCCAGATTGACGACCTCTCCACCGAGGCTGTAGATCTAGAAACCACGATTGTAAACCTCTGTGTCGAGACTGTAGGTGTCTCCACTGTAGTCCTCTCCGTAGCGACTCGGGACCCCTCGACAACGGTTCCAGACCTTTCCACTGAGGTCGTAGGTCTCCCCACCGGCACGAGAGATTCCTCTCCAAATGCTAAGACACAGGGACTTCCGGACGGGTTTCGGGACGGTCTTCTCCGAGGTGTCGGTGTCAGCTCGGTAGCCCACGATCATGGTGGGGTATAAGGAAGGGTAGGACGTACGACACAGAGCGGTGGAGAGGGTAGTCCGGAGCTTCGAGACCCGAGTCGCTTCCTCCTAGGTCGAGCCACTACAACTCTACGAAGGGGAGGTCGTCCTTCACTACCTCCCCTGACACCCATGGTCTCGGGACCCGACTGTCGTCGGTACGTCGCTGTGATACCGGTCGGAGTCACCGACCGCGGAAGACGAGGTCGAGTCGGTCCCGGACCTACTGTCTCAGGTACTCGTCCCCGTCCCAGCGACACCCTCCTCCCTACCGTAATTGGGTTGTCGGGTCGTGGGGGTAAGGAGTCGGAGGAGGACGGCGAAGACGTAGAAGAGTTACGGGGGTTGAGAAACAACCTGTTGAAATATGCTACAGACTGTGACGGGAACACATCCACTCCTTTGACTTTGCGGCTGTTGTTCAATTCCTCGAATTTGATAGTCACCCGTGACCCCTCGGTGTCGTCGAAGTACTCGTCCGCTCTATGTGTCGGACCAACTTTAAGATTCTAACGAGAAAACTCACGGCATACTTCTTATATTAAAAAACCTCCCGTCTAGTCTCATCTCTTCCCCTCTCTCCCACCTCCATTCATCACTTCCACCGACTTCGGTCCTACCACTCCGACACTACCTATTCTCACCCGTCACAGGAGTCCATAGAATTCCCTTACTACCTGTCAAAAAGAATCACCTAACCTCAAACGTCTTCATATCTCCCTTGCCACAGAACTTCCCAGGGGTCGCCTCCCACTCGGACACGGTACACCCTTTTTACAGTCACCAACTTGAACCTTGAATCTTTACACCCCGAGTCTCGATCCCACTTAACAACTTATTATCGACTGTAATTAATTTGTAAATGATATACGGTCCGTGGTAACATCCACTGAATATATTGTTGTGTAAATTAGACGTGTTCCTGGGATACTCGCACTTCTCCAATTTAATGGATGGATTCTAGTGTGTCACTCCTTCACCGTCTCCGTCCTAGACTTGTGTCTTTCATCATTAGGAATGTGAGGTGGTAGACGACGTTAAGTCTGAGAAGAGGTCTGTCAAGTGTATCATTAAGGAGATATTGAAACGAAATGAGAGACGGATTTTACAGGAAATGACGAAGTGGTGGTTCATTTTAAGAAGAAGGACAGGATCTAAAGAAAGGGGAGGAGGTCCTCCAGAAGGATTTAAAACGAGAAAACCGGAGTCAAAGAAGGGGGTTGGGAACGGGCCTAGGATACCCCGACCCTTGTAGACACAAGGGTCTGACCTCAAAGGATCTCTGAACTCGGAACACTCAGGTTGGAGTGGGACATTTCTCGACCTGTGTCTCCCCGTCGTTATATGACTTGATTCTCAGGACCGAAGTCCGGAGACGGAAGACTGGGTGGACAGGGACAGAGGCCGACGTCGTCGTTAGGTATGTCCTAGGTCTCATATGGGACCTGGTGGTGACACCCGAAGGTCAAAGGTTTCCTGTATCGGCCAACTGGAGTCGCCTCTGAAGTCGTCCCGACCTTCCTCTGTCCGTCCCTTTTGTTCATCATGGAAACCGATGACAGTTTCAGGTCGCCACTTACTGTGCCGACGGTGAACATCTCGACACCCGCCCTCCGTCGTCTCCGTGCCCATGTCTCACGGGACGGAGTTCCAGTAGACCCAGGGTCCCCGAGGGGATCGGATAGGGTAAGGAGGGTCCGGCTCCAGTTCCTAGTCATTCAAGGTCCTCCCCGGAACCTTTGGCCTATCAAGTCTGAGGTAGTCTCAGTCGGGTAAGGGGTTCTCTCCATCTGATTCCGGGCAGGTCGTAAGGTGGGAAGGATACCCCTATCAAAACACCGACGAAGACCGGTGGTCTCCCCTGAGAGTTCACGGATGGGTTGACCATCCTGTCCGACACGACTCTCACCTCTCTCCTCTCCGGACAGACTTCAACTGTGATGGAGGACGGAAGAAACTACGGTCGCGAAATCGGAGTCCGTCTCCCACCCACGTCCCCGGCTCCACTTCAGACGAGTCTCACATCCCCCTGAGACTCTACAATGGAGAGCAGACAAAGGTCGAGGCCTAGGGTACGGTAGTCTCTATCGACTCTCGTCCTTGACCCGAGCCCCCTCCACAAGCCCTGGGACTGAGACAGGGGCCTGGACTGAAGACCCGAGTGGACCCGACCACCACTCCCCAAGAGAGGGAAAAGGCGACCACAGGCACCGGTTCAGGACGACTTCTCTCGGACAGAGGGGAAATAGACCACAGTCCACCCTACCCGAGTTGCACTGACCTCGACGGTACCAATAACGAAGTGGCACCCGGAGGGTAGAGCTTTGGTCGGGCCCCTCAAAGGTCCTTTGGGTGGTCCGACCCGTAAGTCGTCTCCCGCCCGGGACCCGCCCGGACCCCTATAAACCCACCTCGGTCCGGACCCTAAGGGGTCCCCCGGATGAATCGATAACTCTCAGTGGGTCGGACCCGAAGGAACCACCGAGTCTCCAATTTTTAGGTGGACGGTTACGTCCTATACGTCCTCTATGCCCAACCAGAGACCCAACCCTTCCACTAGGGACCCAGTCCTTCTAGGGGACCTCTTCCTTTACCGGTGGGTGAGGTCATAAGAACGGACCCTTTAGGATACATGTCTCTTTATACCTCCCGATGTCAGGTACCCCAGCGGCTCAGCCTACGTTGGTTCGTTCGTGGAGTTTAAGCGGTTTTAAGGTTTTAAAGTTCGTATCGGATCGTGTTTAGACCCGTGTGTCACCCCCGAGTATCAATCCACGATTCCCTCCCCCCACGAATCGGGTCTCGGACGAGGGGTCCTCTAAGACTCCTTTAGAAGAGGGGGTTCGAGGTCAAAGACTCCTAAACCCCACTCCCCGAGCCGGACCATCTTGGTACACCTCCTACACCCGACACACAGACAGCCCACGTCCTGATCTCACCTCTCACATCTCAAATTCCACCACGATTTTTAGAGTCGGTAGTTCTATTGTTATAAGATTACGTTAAAAAATAAGACCGACACGGGGCTCCGTACACCCTAGGAACAACGGCCTGGACCCTACCTTGGATGCGGTGGACGTAACATTCTACCTCAGAATTCGTGACCGGGTGGTCCCTTCAGGACGATTACGTCACAAAATGAATACATAAATAAATTTTATTAATAATTAAATAATATTAACCTCCTATTAAAGAAATGTCATAACACTAACAAAAACGGTATGCAGTCATACTTAGTCGGTGTCCATAGGTACACAGGGGGTAGGACTTAGGGGAGGGTGGAGGGAGGAGTAGGATAGGGAGATACGACAGTGTCTCGTGGTCGAAAGTCGCGGGATGCAGTATCACGTTACAAAATTTTCTGATTTTCGTTTCGTTTTTTTTTTTTTTTAGGTACTACTTGTTTAATCGTTGTAAAATCATTTCTGTCCTAGTCCCCGTCGCGACACGAGTCTTTATAACCTCGGTCTCCATTTTCCTTTTTGGTCCTTAAGACTACGACAGAAACACCGAGTGAACGAAATAGAAGTCAGTCCGGGACCTAGGTGACCTCCATCGGGGGTCCCCGACGGTCCACCTGACAGGGTACTCTAAGGATGGACGTCAGGAGTCAGACCTTTACTGGAACCACGCCGGAGTACTTGGGACCCAAACAGAGAGACTAAGAGCACCGACAGCCCCCCGTGAACGTCAAAATAATTTTTTTGAAAAAGACAACCAGTAGGTAAAATTTAAAAAATTTGAAAAATAAAATATAACTTCATATCGGCTAATTGTTGCAACATTATCAAAGTCCGACTGTTGTCTCCCGGAGTCGGTATACGTATAGTACATAAGTAAGAGGGAGCTTTGAGGGGAGGGTAGGTCCGACCGTGTATTGTACTCGTCTCGAGGGGCACGATGGGTCATCCAGGAACAACCAATAGGTAAAATTTATATCGGCATTTTTTTTTTTGTTTGTTTTTTTTTTGTTTGTTTTTTATTTATTTACTTATATCGGCACGCCCGTACAGGTAGGGTTTGAGGCATTGATAGGGAAGGATGGTAGGGGGAGGACGCCATTGGTACAAACAAGAGATTCAGGGAACTTCAAAATGAATTGGTGGGTGACTACGAGTAAAATGGGTCGTCCTGCCACTCGAGTTTCTCCAATTTATTGAACGGGTTCCAGTGTGGGCCCGTTCTCTTGGACCCCTCTCGAGGTTCGAGTCACGCACACAAGTGGTAGGACACCACTCTAGTCCCAGTCTCCGTTCTGACCGCTGTCTAGTCGAAGTGTGGGTCATTAAGAACCCGGTCTACCCGTCGGAACTATGGAAAAATTTCGAACTTCAAACACCATCCTCGAACCACCAAAACCTCGGTCCCTGTATCGGTCGGTCTTAAAGGGATTCCCAGGCAGACCCTAATCACTGAAAGAGTCCATCCTGGAAAGGAGGTCCTTTGGAGGGACTAATAGGGACCGAGGGGTCAAAGAGGTAAGACCATGGGATCGGGTCCTAAGGATGGAAACTGGGTCTGGATAGGTATGTTTTAGGGCTCAAAGAGACAGACCCCAAGGTAGAGGGGGTCCGATCTTCTACAACTTAAAAGAATCCGACAGGTTCTTACGGGTGGTGTCGAGTCTCTGGTCTACCCATCGTCCCTCACTGACAACTTATATCTTATCCGGAAGAACTCCCCCTGGTCAAACTCCAGTCCGTGTACGTCCGTGGGTGTGTAGTTCCGTGGACCCGACCCGACCCGAACCCTCCGATGTCCTTCCGACCTTAAGGGCACTACTCAGTAGGGGGCGGGGGTGCAGGGAGGGTGGAGACACTTCGGGTAACAGTCACTTCCAGTTCCGAGGAGGTCCGACGCCTGTCTGGTCCCCAGAATACTCTCACGGACCACGGACCCAGGTCGGAGTCGTGTGTGGCCGTCTCGGGACCTTAGACCTAGATTTCACTGCGACCCTGGTTCCGGGCTCGTGTCTCCTTTTCCTCGAACCCCCGTCCCGACCCAAACCCCCCTGGTTCTAGGCTCAATTATTGAAAGTGAAACCATTGTCACCCGAAGGGACCGTCGAGCCTGTCATTTCTTACACGGACGTTAGGTCCTTTGGGGTCAAGCTGGGGACCCAAGCCCTCCGTACCGTCAGGTGAGGTCACAAGAGCGGACCTCTTAGGGTACCTGACTCTTCGGACTTGAAACCCTGTCAGGTGTCCCAGTGTTTCTCAACCTGTACTGACTTGTTGATTGTAAAAGTGATGTGAAAGAAACCATTCTCATTGCTATTATTCTCACTTCTGGGACTATTTGAGCACATGCCCAGAGACTCTCTTCCAAAATAAATAAATAAAAATTTTATTAAAAGAACTAGATAAAAACCGACCCGTCCGAGAAACACCAACGAATCCCAAAAGAGATCAACAACTTTCGCCCCCGATGAGAGGTCACCGTCTCGGGTCCGAAGAGTAAAGTCACCGAAGAGAACAACGTCTCGTGTCGGAGACCCCGTTCACACCCGAAGGCATCAACCTCGTGTGCCTGTGTCAACGCCGAGGACCCGAGGTCTCGTGTTCGCGTCCTCCACACCTCGTGCCCGAATAAACGAGACTCTGTACACCCTAGAAAGACCTAGTCTCCAGCTTGAACACAGAGGACGTAACCGTCCCCCTAAGAAATAGTGACTCGTAGTACCTTCCGGTTCTTTTCTAAAATATACGGGTACAATTTGTAAAAAAAAGAAATGTCTTTATGTCGACTAAATGTTACAGCACAGTCACAGACGATATGTCGTTTCACTGAGTCAATAAGTGTATATCTATGCTAAAAAATCTTGTAAGAAAAGGTAATTCTAAATAATATCTTATAACTTATATCAAGGGACACTATATGTCATTCGGGAACAAATAAGTAGAATACATATTATCAAATGTAGACGATTAGGACCCCCTAGTCTTTCTAGGGGACCTCTCCCTTTACCGTTGGGTGAGGTCATAAGAACGGACCCTTTAGGGTACCCGTCTCTTCGGACCACCCGATGTCAGGTACGCCGGTGTTCTCAGTCTGTGCTAAATCCCTGATTTGTTGTTGTTAGGACCCTTAGGAAGAGAGGAGGTGGAAAGGGGAAGTCGTAGACTTTCAGACAAGAGACACAGACACTCAGACAAAGACAAACCGTCTATTCACGTAAACACGGTATAAAATCTAAGGTACACATTTACTATAGGACATCATAACTATAAACAGGAAGAGAAAGATTGAATGAAGTGATATCACACTATTAGAGACCAGCATGGGTAGGACAGACTGAGAGACCTAGTTTGGGTCCAGAGAGCGTAACATCTGTCTAAGAAATGATAGGCTCGGTAGTCCCTTTGGGGAGATCAACATGGGTGTAGTAACGTTTACTGTCGTAAGGTAAGGAGAAGTGCTGACTCATAAGGTGACATGTATACATAGTGTAAAAATGGGTAAGTAGATAGCTACCAGTAAATTTAACAAAGATACAAAACATATTCGGATGTAAAAAATTCAAGTCGAGACCCAAAACACTTCTCTACAAAATTCCGTCCTCACCGGTTTTGTGTCAGACCTAACTAGCAGACAAAAACATTTGTCAACAAAAAACAAAAGCTCCACTTTAAGTGGATTGTATTTCACTTGGTGAATTTTCACATGTTAAGACACCGTAATAATGTAAATGTCAAAACATGTCGGTAGTGGACATAGACTAGATGGTTTCAAAAGTAGTGGGGTTATATTTTGGGACGTGGGTTATTTGTCAATAAAACGTAGTAAATGGTCGGGGACTGTTAACGGTTAGAAAACCAAAGACCTAAATGGATAATACCTATAAAGTATATTAGTATGTTATACACTAAAAACACAGACCGCAAAAGAAAAGTAACTCGTACTACAAAAGTTTAAAGCAAATACAACATCGGACTTAGTTACGTAAAATGATACTTAGTGAGGATATATACCGACTCATTATAAGGTAAAATACCTATATCGTGTTAAACAAATACATTTTCCTTTTAAAGAACCTTATGTAAAAGAGGGTGAACGAAGGTGTAATGGATACCAATAAAGGTACGAGATTGTCGTCTCAACACAGGGACGTTACCTCTAGTAAACAACACGTTTCAACTTTTACGAATTGTTACACGTAGGAGGTGGAGGTCGAAATAACTCTATATTAACTGTATTTCGTAACACATTCGAATTCCGTACGTTGCACTACTAAACTACATCCAAATATAACGTTTTACTACTGGTATTATTCTAATCAATTGTGCAGGTTGGGGAGTGGAGTGTATCAATAGTAAAACACACATACACCACTCTTACAAATTCTAGACGAGAAAGTCGTCCAAAGTTCTTATGTTTTAACCACTGACATCACCGGTACAACATGTAATCCAAGAGTCTTCAATAAATAGAATATCGATTTTCAGACATGGGAAACTTGTTGTAGTGGGGCAAAGGGGATGAACGACGGGAACCGTTGGTGGTAAGATGAGAGACAAAGATACTCACGTAAAAAAGAAAACATCCCAGGTGTATATTCGTTCTGGTTTGTCATGAACAGAAAGACAGACTGAATAAAGTGAATCGTATTACGGTAGTCGAAGGTAAGTACAGTGACGTTTACCGTCCTGAAAGAATATAAAATACGGACTTAACATATATATTGTTGAATATATTTATGTTTATTTATACATTATATATAGTGTAAACACTCTATATACATATATATATATATGTATATAGTGTAAACACTCTATATACACACATATATATATATATATATATGTGTGTGTATTATATGTATGTACGAATCAGAGAGTCAGTACAAACTGAGAAACGTTGAGAAACCAGACATCGGACGGTCCGAGGAGACAGGTACCCTAAGAGGTCCGTTCTTATGACCTCGCCCTACGGTAAAGGAAGAGGTCCCTTAGAAGAGTTGGATCCCTATCGTGGACTTAGAGAACACAGAGGACGTAACATCCGTCTAAGAAATGGGTGACTCGGTAGTCCCTTCGGGAACATATAATATTCGTATAGTGTAAAAGAAAAAGGTAACTCCCCCGTGAATCGAACAAAGGGATAAAACCGATAATACTTTTTTTTACGTAGTCACTTGTACCCCGTGTCTTTGGAAAGACCCCTCATTAAAGTAAAGTAAGTCGAAGTACACCGGAAATCTATTTTAAACGACTGAGGACGACTCGGTCGGGTGGGTCTAAGGATAAGAGTGAGACAAGGAATGATTGATCTCTTTCTGAATCAGAGCTCGGGAGTAAAACGGGTAGAGACTTTACCTTCTTATCATAGTTGGAGTATCCCAATAACACTCTCAATTTACCCGAAGGGACCACGGAGTCTCTCAATTTACTCCTCTAAGTACGTTTTACCTAACTTCCTGGTACGGAAGTTTGACACAACGACCTTTTCTGAGAACTCTCAGGGGACCTGACGTTCTAGTTAGTTAGGATTTCCTTTAGTTGGACTTATAAGTAACCGTCCTGACTACCACTTCGACTTCGAGGTCACGAAACCGGTGGACTGGGCTTCTCGGCTGAGTGACCTTCTCTAAGACTACGGCCTTTTCTGACTCCCGTCCTCTTCTTCCCCCACTGTCTCCTGCTCTACCAACCTACCGTAGTAACTGAGTTACGTGTACTCAAACTCGTTTGGGGACCTCTGTCACTTCCTGTCCCTTCGGATAGCACGACATCAGGTACCTCAGTGTTTCTTAGGCTGTATTGACTTGCTGACTTGTTATTGACACGGTCCCACACCTTTCATAAGTTATTCATCTCAGTAAAGACGGGTAGATGGACTAACAGGGCCGGAGGGGTCGTCTCCCGGTCGGGTGTCCTGTTAGATAATACCGGTCTGAGGGTGTAGGACCTACTCAGGTCTGAGCGTCAGTAAATAATAAAGGTGTAGACCCCGGGAACAATTCGGTTCAGAAGGGGTGACCGGGGGAGAGTCGTGGGGATCGTCGGTCGATCCGGAATCCCGACCGGGAGATCTGTCAGGCTTTGGTGTCGGTTTAACAATGTAGGTCCCGTCTGACGAGGTTCTTAACTAGTCTAGATAAAACGTTTCCCCTTTTGTTGAACACTACACATTCTCACTGGAGTGTCGAAGGTCGACCACAATAAGATGGGAGAGGTCACCCGTCTCTAACTGAAGTCAACGAAAAAATACCCCCTGATCTCCACTCTAAATTAGAGAGTTGTGGACCTTAATCTCTCCTCCCCCAAAACGTTGACTCGTGAGACCTATAACGTCGTTTTAACACTCGAGCCGGGACCCACCATACGATCTCCAGTTCTCACTTACGCTCCATTTACCCAGTCTACAACCGTGAAGAACTCTTTACAAAGGGGTCGTGGTTACTCGAGGATTAGTGGGACGAAACTCCTTTGCTATGTCCCGTTTTATTAAAAATTGTAAAAAAGGATTTGTCTTGTAAAGTTCATATAAGTTTTCACATCTCTTAACCCGAAGGGACCACCGAGTCACCATTTCTTAGAAGGACGGTTTTGCCCTCTGTACCCAAGTTAGGGACCAGACCCTTCTAGGGTGTACAACGTCTCGTTGATTCGGGCACGAGGTAGTGATGCCTCGGACACGAGATCTCGGGTCCTCGACGTTGATGGCTCGGACACACATCGGTGATGACACTGAGAGAGAGGGATCTCGGACACGACGCGTTGTTCTCGGCGGTGACGGACACGTGGTGTTGACGTCTGTTTCGGACCTTTCGTCACTTCTGGGTTGTGTCGGTGTTTATTTATTTATTCTTTATTTTAACATTTTTTCAACGTTTACTTTGTTGGCTGTTTCCCAATTAGAAGTTTTATATATTCGTTGAGTATGTCGAGTTGTAGTCCTTTCGTTTGGCGGGTCAGTTTTTTACCCGCCTTCTGGATTCGTCTGTGTAAAGAGGTTTCTTCTACATATCTACCGATTGTTCGTGGCCTTTTCTACGAGTTGCAACGAGTAATAATCTCTTTACGTTTACACTGACGTCACTCCATAGTGGAGTGTGGTCAGTCTTACCGGTAGTAGTTTTTTAGATACTTGTTATTAACGACCTCTCCCACACCTCTTTTCTCTTGTGAAAACGTGACAACCACATTTACATTTACCTATGTCAGTGATACCTCTTGTCATACCTCTAAGGAATTTTTTGATCCTTATTTTGATGGTATACTGGGTCGTTAGGGTGGTACCCCGTATATGCCACTCCTTTGGTTTTAACTTTTTCTATGGACATGGGGTCACAAGGAACTTCGTGATAAATGCTATCGGTCCTGTACCTTCGTCGGACCTATAGGTAGTTGTCTACTTACCTATTTCTTCAGCATCATGTATATATGCTACCTTATAATGAGTCGATATTTTTTCTTGCGTAGACTCAGTCAAGATTACTCCACCTACTTGGAGCTCGGATAATATATGACTTCATTCAGTCTTTCTTTTTGTTTATATTAAATGATTGCATACATATATACCTTAGATCTTTCTACCTTGACTACTTGGGTAAACGTCCCGTCGTTACCTCTACGTCTATATTACTTGTCTGAACACCTGTGTAGTGCCCTTCCTCTCTCACTCTACTTGACCCCCTCGTGAGGACTTTGTATATGTAATGGCACACACTGTGTCTCTCGGCCACCCTCAAACGACACACTGCGCGCCTGAGTTTGAGCCACGAGACACTGCTGGATCTCCCCACCCTACCCCACCCTCCGTCCTCCCTCCAAGTCCTCCCTCCCCTGTCGTCTCTGGTTGTGTTATAACACTTCATTCATAGGAGGTTAATTTTTATTTATGTAAAAAAATTTCATCTCTCTTAACATAACCTAACCGGTTTTTCAAGGAAGTCAATAATTCGATTTTTTTCCGTGTAAAAAGTAAAGATGGTTCTTGAAAGAACTTGTTACATAAGTGACAAAACAGGTGCTGGACGACGGTAAAAAGTCCGTTGAAGTATTAAGGTAGAAGGGGTTTTAAAAAATATAAAAAGTCGTTCCTTGACAAACTCCATAGAAAATATCAGAAGGTCCCTTTACTTTAAAAAAAGTGATTCTCATAAAATTTCTGATTTTATTTACGTTTAGGTTTGCATGTTATAGTCCACTTATACCGTCTACTCAGTCTGGAAGGGTCAGTTAGTCATCGTTAAAAACGGAACAGTAGTTTCTTTATTTTTCAGAACGTAATACGACCATCTTCTAATACACAAATGACAACTGATTAAGACCTGTGAAAAACAATTCACGACGAAAGTCAACCAGATTGACCCTCGTCATGAACGACCTTAATTAGCAAACCAAAAGGTCTTTCTCGAAGAGTATCTCCTGAGGGAAGGTTAGAGTGGTATATGTGTTGTAGTGGAAGAAACCTACTTCTGGTCGGAAACCACACCAACTACCGACAAGTAAAGTGAACGGGGTACTGGGGAAGACAAGGTGTAATAATATACCATAGACGAAAAGTAACGGACAGTGTTAAACAAAATTTTTTACCTTGTAAAAACAATACGAAAAGTTTTTTATTCCATCAAAATTAAATAAGCACATAAAAACCGATGACACCCAGAAACGACAACGTGCGCCCGAAAGACATCAACACCTCTCACCTCCAATGAGAGATCGACACCAAGTACCCGAAAAGTAACACCACTAAAGAGAACGACACCTCGTGACCGAGGTCCCGAGGTTCCGAAGTCATCAACGATGTATACCCGAGTCATCAACACCACGTCCCCGAATCGACGAAGTGTCGTACACCTCAGAAGGGATTGGTCCCTACCTTGGTCACAACGGTCGTAACCGTCCACCTGAGAATTGGCGACTTCGTTGTCCTTTCGGGACAAGTAATACAAATTCATTTCTTAGAGTACACCTTTATCCTAGTTCTTCCAAAAAAAGTGAATTTAATACACCACGGGTTTGTAGTCTCACTAATAGTATTGGTTCGACCACGTTTACTAAAAGTCGCGAACTAAACCCATGAAACTCATACAGCCGATAGAGGGTGCACCACGTTATAACCGACAAGAGTTACTTACAGAGCTAAACTTACGATAGTCGAAGTCAACCAGACGGACTGGTACCTCACAGTAGGGCTCTCTTTAGAGGTCGTGTTTTGAAGCGTTTGACGAAACCTGTACGAAGCAGTCAGAGTCGTGGGAGAGGTACGAAGGGACCACCGAGTCTACCATTTCTTAGGTGGACGTTGCGACCTTTGGACCCAAACTAGGGACCCAACCCATCTAGGGGACTTCTTCCGGTGCCGTTGGGTGAGGTCATAAGAACGGACCTATTAGGGTACCCGTCTCATTCGGACCGTCCGATGTCAGACACCCCGACTTTTTCTCAGCCTGCGTTGATTCGTGTGTGTGTGTGTGGCGAAAGAGGTATGTGACGTGTTTAGTAAAAAAAAAAAAGCCAAAGTCAACGTAAAAACGGAAAGAACTTTATTATTTCATATTGTAAGGTTTTACAACGAAAAAAGAAAGGGTATAAGTTATAATTTTACCGATGTACTTGAAGTGGTTAAAACTACAATTTAAAATTTCCGTAATTTCCGTCCGACTATACTGTCGACAGTGTTATGTTATTTTTTAACAGGGTTTATTTTAATTTCTGTTATTTCACGATCATCTCGGTAGAATACCTTTTTTGACTTGTGTGGAAAACCGGTTGGGTCACATTACTTGGAGGTACTTAAAGGTAGTGGGTCAACTATATACAACTGAGTACTCCGTAGAAGACGAAGGTATTGGAGGTGAGTGACAGAGAGGAGACGTTACGATAGACGATATCTACTAATAACGGGTCTAGATAATTAAGTAACCAAAGGGTTTACCACGTCACCATTTCTTAGACGGACTTTACGTCCTTTGGACCTAAACTACGGACTCAGTCCTCCTAGCAGACCTCCTCCCTTACTGTTAGGTGAGGTCCAAAGAACGGACCTCTTAAGGTGTCTGTCTCCTCGGACCGCCCGATGTCAGGTATCTCAACGCTTCTCAACCTGTGTTGACTCGGCGACTGTTTGTGTGTCCAACGTCAGAAATAGTACGTCAAAGTCAAAGTCAAGTCAGCGAGTCAGTACAGACTGAGAAACGCTGAGGTACCTGACGTCGTACGGTCCAAAGGGACAGGTCGTGGTTGAAGGTCTCGAACGAGTTTGAGTACAGGTAACTCAGCCACTACGGTAGAGAAGGAGACAGCAGGGGAAGAGGAGGACGGGAGTTAGGAAAGGTCGTAGTCCCAGAAAAGTTTACTCAGTTAAGAAACGTAGTACACCGGTTTCGTAACCTCAAAGTCAAAGTTTAGTCAGGAAGGTTACTTATAAGTCCTGACTAGAGGAAATCCTACCTGACCAACCTAGAGGGACGTCAGGTTCCCTGAGGGCTGAGAAGAGGTTGTGGTGTCAAGTTTTCGTAGTTAAGAAGACGGGAGTCGAAAGAAATATCAGGTTGAGAGTGTAGGTATGTACTGATAACCTTTTTTGTGTCGAAAATGATCAGTTTAATAAAAGGGAAGAGACCAGTCATCCTCCGAGAAGTGTAACTGAGGACTCGAGAAAACCTGTCCTGTGAATCCATCGAAGGAACGATATCCTACATTGTTCTATTCCCTGTAGAATATGTAAAAAACGGAGTTCGTACCTTAGTCGGTAAAGAGGTTCCTCTAGAACAAGGAAACTAACCTTTCACCAGATTGTGGTGTCAGTTCCCACGAGTACTTATTACCCAATAATCAAAAAAGATCACAAAAGTAACCTGTCTTTATCCTTTAAGGAGTGATAAAAAATTTTTTATTTTATGTAGTACTTGAATACAGCTATGAAGATTAAGTATAAATCCCAATATACTGAATGAAGTCGACTATTTAGAATATGGACATAAGGGGTGCGACTTTTAAGTTTAAGAGTTACTGTGACTGTAAAGGAAATAAGGTGTTCCGTGTATATAGTAGAGTCTTATTGTTTTGTCACGGACTTTGTCATACTAATAACTTTTAGGTGACTTCACAAAAAAAGACAAAAAACAAAAAACAAAAAGAGGAAAAACAGACAACCCATATAGGGTGACCCTTACACGACGGTTCAATGACAGGACGTAACAGTGAACTCCTAGAAGGGATCATCGAGTCATCATTTCTTAGACGGACGGTTACGTCCTCTGTGTCCTCTGTTCCCAAGTTAGGGACCCAGTCTTTCTAGAGAAGCTCCTCCTTTACCGATGAGTGAGGTCATAAGAACGGACCTTTTAGGGTACCTGTCTCCTCGTACCCCCGATCTCAGGTGTCCCAGGGTTTCTCAACCGGTACTGACTCCCCGACTCGCACGTACGTTACAGTAGACTTTATCAAAGTAAAACATTCCAATACAGAGATTGAACTTCGAAAGATAAAAATCCTTTAAAGAAATATTGCTATCTTTCAAAAATAAAAAAATTTGGTATTTTTTGGTCGTACTATTCTAACACGTTGACCTTTGTTATACACTAATCTTTTGTAGAGTTCATTGTCCCAAATACAATATTACTATTAATAATCGGACGATAATAATAATTTTGTAAGTGTAGTGATAAGGTGGTGGGGTAAATTTCGATAGAGACTCATGACACCTAGTGTTGTTCGACACCTTTTAAGAAGTTCTCGACCCTCATGGTCTGGTGGAATGGACGGAGGACTCTTTAGACGTACGTCCAGTCCTTCGTTGTCACTCTTAACCTGTACCTTGTTGTCTGATCGAGGTTTAACCCTTTCCTCATGTAGTTCCGACATATAACAGTGGAACGAATAAATTGAATGTTCGTCTCATGTAGTACACTTTACGACCCGACCTTCTTCGTGTTCGACCTTAGTTCTCACGACCCTCTTTATGGTTATTGTCTATACGTCTACTGTGGTGGGAATACCGTCTTTCACTTCTCCTTGACTTCTCGGAGAACTACTTTCACTTCCTCCTTTCACTTTTTCGATCAAATTTTGAGTTGTAAGTTTTTTGATTCTAGTACCGTAGGTCAGGGTAGCGAAGTACCGTTTGTCTACCCTTTTGTTACCTTTGTCACTGTCTGAAACATAAGAACCCGAGGTTTTAGTGATGTCGGTATTTTAATTTTCTGTGAACGAGGAACCTTCTTTTCGATACCGTTTTGATCTGTCATTCTTTTTTTTTTGGTCGCTAGGGGGACGGTTGTTTCAAGACATATAAGAATCGACACCAAAAGGTCATCAACACATACCTACACTGTCAACCTAGTATTTCTTCTTACTCACGGCTTCTCAACTACGAAAACTTGACACGACAACCTCTTCTGAGAACTCTCAGCGAACCTGACGTTCCTCTAGGTTGGTCAGTTAGGATTACCTTTAGTTGGGACTTATACGTAACCTTCCTGACTACGACTTCGACTTTGAGGTTATGAAACCGGTGGACTACACTTCTTGACTGAATAACCTTTACTGGGACTACGACCCTTTCTGACTCCCATCCTCCTCTTCCCCTACTGTCTCCTACTCTACCAACCTACCGTAGTGGCTAAGTTACCTGTACTAGAACTCGTTCGAGGCCCTCCATCACTTCCTGTCCCTTCGGACCGTACGACGTCAGGTACCCCAGCGTTTCTCAGGTTGTGGTGACTCGTTGACTTGTTTTTGACTTATAACACGATATTGTTTACCTCGAATCAAGACGATACTTATACGTACATGTTATAGATAAATCCGAGGACGAAACAGAAGAAAGGTCACATATAGGTCCTCACTTTAACGACCTAGTACACTATTAACATACAAATGAAAAAACTCCTTGTATTAAGACAAGAGGTCTCACCGATGGGATAAAATGTAAAATGGTTGGTACATGTCCCAAGACTAAAGAGGTGTAGAAGTGGTTGTGAACAATAAAAGAAAAAAGATATATAATCCATAGAATTACCCATACTTCACTCCCCTAACTAAAAATTTAGATTATAGTAAAACTACAACAAGTTAACGAGTCAGTACAGGTTGAGAAACGTTGGGGTACCTGTCGTCGTCCGGTCCGAGTCTACAGGAAGTGGTAGAGGGTCTCAGACGAGTTTGAGTACAGGTAACTCAGTCACTACGGTAGGTTAGTTGAGTAGGAGACAACGGGGGAAGAGGAGAACGGGAGTTTTATGAACATACCAAGGTTTTAGTCTACATGTCTTATTCCATATGTCTCTCTGTAGATCGAAGATAAGAGCCTACCTCTTGGGAGGTAGTACAAGAAAGGGAAGGAAAGTCATTGTTAAATGTTAAAAATTACAAAAAAAGAGAAAGAGAGGGAAGGAACATATGTCTCACGAAGGAGAAAGAAAAAAATGTCGACGTATCATGAGGTGGTACACTAGAACGGTCAAATAAGTTGACGAGGGACGACAACCTGTATACCTTGAAAGGTTAGAAAACTGTTAAATTTACGACGACGATACTTTTTGAAAAAAGTGAGTAGGAAAAAAAAAAATTTTATCCTTAAATAAAATTGACCTCCAATTAATGAGATGTTATAACATAACCAAAACGGTATGTAGTTGTACTTAGGAGGTGTCTATATGTGCATAAGGGGTAGGGTTGGGGGGGAGGGGTATGGTAGGGAGACCCAGCAGAGTCACGTGGTCGGGGTTCGTAGGTCATAGTACATAGCTTGGACCTGACCGCTAAGTAAAGTATATACTATAATATGTACAGAGTTACAGTAAGAGGGTTTAGTAGGGTGGGAGAGGGAGAGGGTGTCTCAGGTTTTCTGACAAGATATGTAGACACAGAGAAAACGACAGAGAGTACGTCCCAATAGTAATGGTAGAAAGATTTAAGGTAATTAATGAAATGTCATAACATAACTAAAACGGTATGTAACTATACTTAGTCGGTACCCACATGTACACAAGGGGTAGGACTTGGGGGGAGGGTGGAGGGAGGGGTGTGGTAGGGAGACCGAGTAGGGTCACGTGGTCAAGACTCGTGGACAGAGTACGTGACTTGGACCTAACCGCTAGACAAAGTGTATACTATTATATGTACAAAGTCACGATAAGAGAGCCTAGTAGGGTGGGAACGGGAGAGGGTGTCTTAGGTTTTCTGACAAGATATGTAGACACAGAGAAAAAGACAGAACATATATCCAAATAGCAATGGTAGAAAGATTTAAGGTATATATACACAATCATATGTCATAACCACAAAAAGGAAGACCGAATGAAGTGAGACATATTATCCGAGGTCAAAGTAGGTGGAGTAATCTTGACTAACTTCACATAATAAAAATTACCGACTCATTATGAGGTAACACATATACATGGTGTCGAAAGAATAGGTAAGTAGACGACTACCTGTAGATCCAACGAAGGTACAGGACCGATAATATTTGTCACGACGCTACTTGTAACCCCATGTGCACAGAGAAAGTTAAGACCAAAGGAGTCACACATACGGGTCGTCACCCTAACGACCCAACATTCCTTCAAGATAAAGGTCAAAAAATTCCTTAGAGGTGTGACAAGAGGTATCACCGACATGATCAAACGTAAGGGTGGTTGTCACATTCTCCCAAGGGAAAAGAGGTGTGGGAGAGGTCGTAAATAACGAACATCTGAAAACCTATCGTCAGTAAGACTGACCACACTTTACCATGGAGTAACACCAGAACTAAACGTAAAGAGACTTTTACTTACTACAACTCTTAAAAAAGTACACAAACAATCGGTAGACATACAGAAGAAACCTCTTCACACACAAATCAAGAAACCGGGTAAAAAACTAACCCAGTAAATAAAAAGACCTTAACTCGACGTCCTTAACGAACATATAAAAACTCTAATTGAGAAACAGTCAACGAAGTAAACAATAATAAAAGAGGGTAAGACTTCCAACAGAAAAGTGGAACGAATATCAAAAGAAACAACACTTTTTAGAAGATAACCCCATATAAGGAGATTCACCTATTTATGTACATATTAAAACGGTCTATAAATGATTAAAGGGGGGAGGTCCTGCGTATAGTGAAACGTAAGAGGGATCATTTCATACACTCACACATTTTATGAGTGTTCGAAAAAGTAAAGTACGCACACACGATGCAGTGGAGACAGTACAGACTGAGAGACACTGGGATACCTGGTGTCGGACGGTCCAAGGAGACAAGTACCCTAAGAGGTCCGTTCTTATGACCTCACCCAACGGTAAAGGAAGACGTCCCCTGGAAGAGTTGGGTTCCTGACTTGGGTATAGAAAACACAGAGGACGTAACCGTCCCCCCAAGAAATGGTGATCACGGTGGACCCTGGGGACCACCTGAGGATATGTATGAAGTTTTGGGTAGGGGTTGTAGGTCCTTCTGAAGGGAAGAGGAGTCCGAAAGGGAAGAACGGAAAGGGTCGAGGTCTCAGGAAGGAGACCAAGTCAGGACTGTAGCTCTCCGACTCTCACAGAGTTCGAGGTATAAGAGGTCTGACCCTCGAGGAACTCACGACCGAGGTCTTGACTCAGAAGACCCCCGTAAGTCGTGTTCTGACTCTTGTCTTTCCACTGTTATTGTCTTCCAAAAGACGGACTTGTGTCCTGTCAGGGAATCGAGACCCGGAGAGGCCGACTCAGGAGGACCCGGTCTCCTTTTCTTGATCCAGTTCGATCGGTCATGAGACCCAAGAGGACAAACGGGAGAACGATTCAGTGGACACGAGATTCCGACTACACAGGTGACACTCAGACAATGGATGAACCGAAGGTCCGTCTCCTCACCTCGTACTAACTTCCGTCTCTCTGGGGTCCAGGTTAAGTCCGGAGGGATGAGGGACCCACCTCGGGGAGGAAAGAGGTACGGAATTAAGAAGGTAGAGATTTACACTTATTATAACACAGATAGAATACGAACCTCGTTTCCATAATCACTATACTTTATTGTAGTTGGATGACTACTAAATATAGATTAAATAAATGATTACTCCACTTTAGGTACATGGTATTTCAATTAGTAAAGTTTCACTTGTTAGGTCATCGTAAATCATGGAAGTGTTACAACCCGTTGATAATAGAGACGACGATTCAGTGCAGTCAACACAGGCTGAGACACACTGTGGTATCTGCCGCCGGGTGGTCCGAGGACAGGGACCCTAAGAGGTCCGTTCGTATGACCTCACCCAACGGTAAAGGAAGAGGTCACGTACTTTCACTTTTCACTTTCACTTCAACGAGTCAGGACAGGTTGAGAAGTGCTGGGGTACCTGACGTCGGGTGGTCCGAGGAGACAGGTACCCTAAAGGGTCCGTTCTCACGACCTCACCCCGCGGTGACGGAAGAGACTTGATAATAGAGATAGATCGAGGTTTTGTAAAAGTAGTGGGCTCTACCTTTGGAGTATGACTAATTCATTAGTGAGGGGTAAAGGAGGAAGGGGAGAGGGAGGGGTCGGAGACCGTTGGTGGTCAGACGAAGGACAGACATTCTTAATGGATAAGACCCGTAAAGTATTTTTACCTCAGTATGTAATACCCTGTAAAACACAGACCGAAGAAAGTGAGTTGTATTACGAAAACTCCGAGTAGATGTCCATCGCATACAGTCTCGAAGGAAGGTAAAATACCTCCTTATTAAAAGAAAAGACATCTATAAACTGTAAAATAAAGAGGCCAGCAGTAAACTACCCGTAAACCCACCGAAGGTGAAAACCGGTGAAACTTATCACGACGACACTTGCACTCACACACGAACGTGAACAAACTCACGTCAAAAGTCACGAAAACCCAAAGGTGGGTCCTCACCTTAATGATCCTACAAATTAGAAAGCTCTCTAGTACTTTGAGGTGGCAAATAAAAATGTGTGAACCCTAGAGACTACGGAGGGTTTCGGTCGCTCCTTTCTTAAGATTCAGAGGTAAACCGTCGGTTTTTAGACTCCGACCCTCTCCATGGTGTGGTGAGACTCAAATTACTGGTGTCTTATCGAGGGTAGACGAAGCACTGGTAACCCACGGTGTGTGAACGATTCCTCCCAAAATCCTAACATGGGGGTATCGGAGTGGTAGGGGCCTTAGGCTGTCTAGACCCAAATTGAGGGTTGAACCCGTTCCATATGAGACCTAGAGGTAGAGGGAGAAAGTAGTCGTACGTACGAGTCAACGAAATCAACACAAGCTGAGACACGTTGGGACGTCCGACATCGGTCGGTCCGAGGAGACAGACACCTTAAGAGGTCCGTTCTTATGACCTCACCCAACGAAACGGGAGGAACTCCCCTAGAAAGGGCCGGGTCCCTAGCTTGGTCGTAGAGAGTACAAGTGGACACAACCGTCCGCCCAAGAAACGGTGATTACGGTGAACCCTTCGGGGAGATAATAGAGTCAGGGATAGAATTACACGTCTTACTTACGCCTCTTACATCCGTCTGCTACCCCGAACGCAATTTATTTGGAAACTCCCTTAAGGGACCACCAGGTCACCAATCCTGAGATGTGGAAGTGACGACTCTCGGACCCAAGTTAGTGACCAGTCCCTTGACTCTAGGGTGTTCGGTGCGTCGTACCGGTTTTTTATTTCGTCCGAAAACTAAATTTCTACTTAGTTTGTTTTTTCACTAGCTGAGTCCGAGTTTTCCCACTCATTGAACGATTTTAGTGTATCGTTAACCACCGATCTAGGTCGGACGTTCGTAAAAACTCCAAAGGACTTGGGGAAACCTTCGACCACTCCACTCTAGGAATTCCGTCCAAGAGAACACACCCCCGCCCCTCCCTGAACGACGACACAACGAAACAAGAAACCCCTCGACTTGAAACTATTGTCTTAGAACGACTTAGTCGGACCCCACCGAACACCAGTCCTCGCTGTTAACCAAGGGGGACCCCTCCAATGGAAACGGGGATTGACAAGTGAGGAGAAAGGACAAGATGTGAAATATAGTCGTGTCGACTTCCGTCCTACTGAAGGCCACGGGGTCTGTCCGACCGGGTCCACGAAGGAACGGAGATCCGTAACCTTGGGTGACCAGGGAGACGGAACTCCGTGGGTAGTGGGAACGGAAAGTAAAGACGGGACGTATGAGATCTTAGAAGGGTCAGCTGAAGAAGGGAGTGGAGACCAGAGGAGAGGGACACCCAAGGGGTGAGGTCGGGTGACTGGAGAACGAGGAACTCCTCGGAGGGGAGTAAGTCGGGGTCCCGGAAACGAGTCTTACGAGAAGAAGGACAGAAGGATAGTAAGACCCTAGTAAGTTTGTAGTGACGGGGAATCTCCAGAACGAGACTGGTGCAATAGATTTGATCCAAGGAACAGGAAGGACACTCGTGTAGGATGAATGATTCTAGGAATGGTCTGTAATAACATCAGTAAATACATTTAAAAAATTTTTAAATCAAAAACCGGCGTAACGTGTCGTACACCCTAGAAATCGAGGACTGGTCCTTACCCTGAGTACAGGGGACTGCACCTTCGTGTCAGAATTGGTGACCTGGTGGTCCCTTCGGGGAGTAAACAAGTAAATGACGACGGAGCCGTTGAACTTACCTTTGAGGTAGTCCCGTCCTTGGGGAAACGAGTCATGACATAGAGATCCGACTCTGGTCACGGAACGTGTATCATAAGTCCACAAGTTTTTACGGACAGTTGCCTCACCGGTGTTCCAAGGAATAGTATTATACTCAAGAAAAAGGAGGGTTTAACCTCCTGCTTACACTTCTGGAAAAAGTACGAACCGTAAGTTCAAGGCCTTGAGAGTTGTCCCAGAGTCGTTAATTTTAGAACTAAGACAAGAGTGGTGGTCTTCACAGTGGAACCCGTTCAGTGACCGGAAAACACCCGGAGGTTAAACAGTTTATTTCAGAAATTTGATGAGAGGGGGTGGGAGAAAAAAAAAAAGGGGGTTTCGACCGCTTTCGACACCGAGGGTCAGAGGGGACCATTTGACTTGAGTACTAAACCATGTACTAAAATTCCCTAAATGATTACGGGACGGGTCTCAGGTTAAGACTCAAAAGGGAGAGGTCTATTAGTCATAGTTTTAACTAAACAAACACCTGAGTGACCAGTCGTCGATCAGTTTACTATAGTTATCAGACACGAATCGGAGTGCGACCCTCTAAGACCCCAGGGTTTTCTGGATCAGTACTCGATCGACCCTCTCGGGTATCACCCTCGAACTCATGTCGGATCCCTACTTCGTATCTTTCCGAGCACCTCCTCCCCGACGACGTCGACCCGAAACTTCCTACTTATCCTCAATCAAACGGTCTTTACCCATAAGGTCGTCTCCGTTCGATCGAAGACCCCTAAACTCCCACCCTCCTCTTTATTATTGTGTATAAATATGTCGTATGTCAGGTGAAAACCCCAACCTAAGAGTCCAGGTGGGATTGTCCTTTCCTCTACTAACGGGAGGAAAATGTCGACTCTTCTTCCTCCGTGTCTCGATTCTTCTCGTGTGGTCAAGTGTCTCGACCATTAACAATCTCGTCCTAATGACGACCGAAGAGGATTTCTCCATAAGAATAACCAACTCCCTGTTCTACCAACAAAAATTATCCGACTCCACCCTTCCACCTCAGACCAGCACACTCTACGCCCTCTTACAGACTAACCGACTTCCCTCCCTCCCATCTCAGACTAAACGACTCCCGACCCCCCGCTCCCCTCCCCCACCTCAGATTAACCTATTCTTCGTCCTCTAACCTTAAACAGGGCGACTTCCTGTCCTCTCGTAAATTAACCGATTCCACATCTTCCTATCTCAGACTAACCGAACGACGACGACGACGATTCAGCAGAGTCAGCACAGGCTGAGACACGCTGGCCTATCTGCCGTCGGGTGGTCCGAGGGGCTAGGGACCCTAAGAGGTCCGTTCTTGTGACCTCACCCAACGGTAAAGGAAGAGGTCACGTACTTTCACTTTTCGCTTTCACTTCAGCGAGTCATGAGAACGAACCTCTCAGGGTACCTGCCTCCTCGGACCACCCGACGTCAGGTACCCCAGCGATTCTCAACCTGTGCTGACTAACCGAATCCCCTCCAGTTTTACTTCATAGTCGTCATAGTAAATGGGAGACAAAGTATTCAGGAAATAGGGATCCGAGACCATACCCCTCCACCTCTAATTCGGGGCGGGGCTTGATACCCCTTTACCTCTGTCCACACACACCTCCTTCCCTCCCCCGACCCAGTGAGATCCGTTTCCGGTCTCTTCTGTGGAACAAGGGATGACGAGTAGAACGGCAGGGGTCTCACTGACCTAATGATCCTAAGAACAGGTCCGTCCTCTTCTCACTTCGATTGGGAGATGGGCGTCTTCCACTTCGAGAACTAGGAGACTCGAAGGGTGTAAGGGACTGTCGTGGGGATCAAAATCCCTTTGTACGACAGGTGGAGAGAGAACAACGTCGTCGTCGTTCGGTTAGTCTCTCTCCAAAGACTCCTGGTTCCGAACAGGAGGGAGGTGGGTGGAGTTTCGTTAACAACAAGTCAGTGATTCGATGCAGACTGAGAAACACCGGAACACCTGACGTCGGTCCCAGGGGACAGGAGGTGTTAGAGGACGCCAAACGAGTTTAAGTACATGTAAATCAATGACTACAATAGATTGGTAGAGTAGGAGACGGTGGAGGAAGAGGAAAACGGACGTCAGAAAGGGTCGTAGTCCCAGAAAAGGTCACTCAACCGACAAGTTTAGTCCACCGGTTTCATAACCTCGAAGTCGAAGTCGTAGTCAGGAAGGTTACTTAAAAGTTCCAATTAAAGGTAATCCTACCTGACCAAACTAGAACGTCAGATTCTCTACGAATTCTCAGAAGAGGTCTTGGTGTTAAACTTCCGTAGTTAAGAAGTCGTGGGCGAGTAGGAAGAAATACCAGATTAAGAGTGTAGGTCTGTACTGATGACCTTTTTGGTAATCGAAACTGATCTGCCTGGAAACAACCGTTCGTAGAGGTGGACCCAGATATAACGATATCAGGAACAGAAGGGACTTCAAGAGAGGGAAAGTAAGTAGGGAGAGCAAGACTCTGTATGTGAAATAGTTCTGACTCAGTTTTTCTTTGTTAAACTTGTCTAACTAGTGGTCTTTACTCTAACTTGGACTTTAATTTTTTTTTTTTACAGGGTCGTTTGTTGTCAGATCCTGATCCGTTAGGGTGTCCCCTTAAGATGGTTTGTATATTTCTTCTTGATTATGGATAGGAAAAGTTTGATGACGTTTTTTAACTTCTCCTCCCACGTGAGGGTTTGAGTAAGAGCCTCTTATGCTAATGGGACTATGGTTTTTGGTCTGTTTCTGTTGTTGTTGTTTTTCTGTGTTTTGTCTTTTAATGTCCGGTCACAGACAAAACAATAACAAAAATAGTTATAAATTTTTAACTTCATATCAACTAAATGTTACAACACAATTAAAGATGACATGTCACTTTACTAAATCAATACGTATATATATGTAAGAAAAATTTTTTGCAAGAAAAGATAATACAAAATATTATCCTATAACTTATATCAAGAGACCCGATATGTCATCCCGAAACAAATAGGTTAGATATATATTTTGGACTACGTTGAAATTTAACCTAAAAAAAAAATGAAAGATAAAGACTATAAAGTAATAATCACATATCTTTGTGCCGTCTAAAGACAAATGATTAGTACCTGGGTCGTTGGAACGACTTAAACAATCAAGATTTTCAAACCTTACTTCTGAAATCCCAAGACGTATATCTCATAGCACGGTAGACGTTTATCCCTACCAAAATGGAGAAGGGAAGGTTGAACCTATGTGAAATAAAGAAAAAGAGCAAAGACTAACGGTACCGATCCTGAAGGTCAAGATACAATTTGTCTTCGTTTTCACTTGTAGGAACAGAGTGAGGACTTAAATCATACGTCCGAAAGTTAAAAGTGGTAACTCGTAATACAACCGACACTCAAATAGTATTTCTCTGGAATAATACAACTACATACAGACGAGATATGGGTGAAGTTACTCTCAAAAGTAGTACTTACTTACGAGTTAAGACAGTTTACGAAAAAGAAGGCAACAACTCTACCAACATACTAAAAATAGAAAGGAAAATTTTTACACCATATAGTGTAACTAAAGGTATACAACTTGGTAAGAACACTGGGACCTTATTTAGGTCGAAGTGGTACGACATACTAGGAAAAATACTTAACAACCTGAGTCAAACGATTATAAAACAACTCCTAAAAACGTAGAATATAAGTCGTTTTTATACCCGGATATTAATAATCTCTTTCCGTTTATTTTTGATGTCACTCTATGTTGGAGTGTGTCCAGTGTGTCCAGTCTTACCGGTAGTAATTTTTCAGACGACGATTCAGTGAAGTCAGCACAGGCTGAGACACACTGGGGTATCTACCGTCGGGTGGTCCGAAGGGACAGGGACCCTAAGAGATCCGTTCTTGTGACCTCACCCAACGGTAAAGGAAAAGGTCACGTACTTTCACTTTCCACTTTCTTCAGCGAGTCAGTACAGGCTGAAAATCGCTGGAGTACATGACGTCGGGTGGTCCGAAGAGGCAAGTATCCTAAAAGGTCCGTTCTCATGACCTCACCCCACGGTAACGGAAGAGGTAATTTTTCAGATGTTTGTTGTTTACGATCTCTCCCATACCTCTTTTCCCTTATGAGGATGTGGTAACCGTCCTTACAATAAACCACATCCGTGACACCTTTTGTCGTACCTCCAAGGAGTCTTTTGATTTTTATCTTAATAGTGTACTAGGTCGTTAGTATACCCGTACTCATATACCGTATGTACGGGTACATGAGGACCCGTACATAGACCTGTTTTTCCACGTATGTAAGGATACAAACATCGTCACGATAAGTGTTATCACATTTTCGAAGTGCTATCACTTCTGTACCTTTGTTGTTTTATTATTTTATTATTCACTTGTTTTATTACGGTGAACGTCGTTGTACCTACATTGATCTGTGACAGTAGGATTCACTTTATTCAGTCCTTCTCTTTCTGTTTATGGCATACTATAGTGAATGTACACTTTAGATTTTATACTGTGTTTACTTGGGTACACACTTTGTCTCAGTGTCTGTGTCTCTTGACCGATCACCAACGTTTCCCCCAACTTAGTTATAACAATTTCACCGGTATGTATGAGGACTTTCGTCAGATATCTAAGTCCCGTACACACGCGAGTCGGTGACAGGTTGAGAAACACTGGGGTACATCGGATGGTCCAAGGAGACAAACACCCTAAACAGTCCGTTCTTATGACCTCACCCAATGGTAAAGTAGAAGGTCCCCTATAAGGGTTAGGTCCCTAACTTAAGTACAGGGGACACGGAGGTCGTGACGTCCGTCTAAAACATGGTGGCTCAGTAGCCCCTTCGACTTTTGGGGATATTTTTATGGGTACTGTTAAAAGTGTCTTGATCTTGTTTATTAGGATTTTAAATATACCTTGGTGTTTTCTGGACCTTAACGGTTTCGTTAGGACTCTTTTTTTCTCTTTTCTTTTTTCGACCTCCATATTAGGAGGGTCTGAAGTCCCATATGGTGTTTCGATGTCATTAGTTTTGTCGTACCATCTTGTCTGTGTATCTAGTTACCTTGTCTTATTTTTCGGGTCTTTATTTGACTGTATGGTTATCGGTTAATCAGATGTTGTTTCCTCCGTTCTTATATGTTACCTCTTCTGTTAGAGAAGTTGTTCACCACGACCCTTTTGACCTTTCGATATACATTCTCTTACTCCAATCTTGTAAGGGAGTGTGGTATATGTTTTTATTTGAGTTACAACTGGATTTACGTTCTGGACTTTGATTTTTCGAAGAAAGCGTAAGAGGTGACTTTTAAGGTCAGATTTACCCGGGTCCGGTTTTTGAGACCTCAATGGGTACTGAAAAGAAAGAGAGTGTGACGTAAGTCAGACAGTCGTCTAGAAAAGTCCCCGGGCGGTCCGCGTGCTAGACGCGACAGTGGAGGGTTGGGAGAAGAGGAGGTTGAGAGGAGGTGTGAGTTGAACGACATCTGAGTACCCAGAGAACCTACAAAGAATTCTGTGTCAGGTGGGAGTCCTGGAAACGTGTCTGACACGGGAGACGGACCATTCGAAAGAGGTTTATAGAAGGAAGAAGGGAAGACTTACTTGTAAGTACGTACAGGGAACACAGACTGAGAAACGTGGGGTACCTAACATCGGACGGTCAGAGGAGACGGGTACCCTAAAAGGGTCGTTCTTATGACCTCATCCAACGGTAAAGGACGAGGTCCCTTAGAAAGACTGGACCCCCAACTTGGGTACAGAAACCGTAGAGGACGTAACCACCCGTCTAAGAAATGGTGGACCTTAAGGGGGAAAGGAAGACCAGAGACGAATTTACAGTGAAGGAGTCTCTTCGGAACACCGAGTTTACCATTTCTTAGACGGACGTTACGCTCTCTAGAACCAAACTAGGGACCCAGCCCTTCTGGGGGGTCTCTTCCTTTACCGTTGGATGAGGTCATGAGAACTGACCTTTTAGATACCTGTCTCCTAGGACCACCCGATGTCAGGTACCCTAGCATTTCTCAACCTGTGTTGGTTCGTTGATTGTGAAAGTGAAAGTCTCTCCGGAAAGAGAAAGGGAATAGAGTGATCTGACAAGGAGATATCCTTTGTATATAGTGTATTTTATGGGGGAATTTAATACGCGAGGTCCGAAGGGACCATCGAGTCATCCCTTCTTAGGGTGGACGGTTCCGTCCTCTGTGTTCAAACTGGAGACAAGATCTTCTAGGGTGTACGGTACCGCACCGATTCGGGAACGTGGTGTTGATAACTCGGACACGAGATCTCGGGCCCTTGACGTTGATGACTTCGGACACACGGGATTTCGGATACAAGACATCGTTCTCTTCGGCGACGTTACTATTCGAGTACGAGATCTCTCATCGAGAGTGAGGGACGATGATCTCTCTTCGGACGTGTCGTTACTTCTGGGTCGTCTCTGTTTTATTTATTTATTCATTTTATTACATTTTTTAATATACGACGACTAGTGTACGAAATTTTTTATATATATATATAGGTCTCTAGCCCTTACACAAGACAAAATAAGTGGTATATTTTTGTGGACCATGAGAGACCCCTGAAAAATTTCATAAAGAAATGAAAATTTTTAAATAACATAATAAGAATGACAATAAAATAAATAAAAATACAAAACCGACACGACGTGTCCTATACCCTAGAATCGAGGGACTGGTAGTTAGTTTGGACGAGGGCAACGTAACCTTCACGTCTCAGAATTGGTAACGTGACGATCCCTTTAGGGCTTGAACAAACAACTTATTTGTACACGAGAGACGGTCGATCCTGACCCTTTCTCCGTACCTTACTTTTTCTTACAGAGGAACGGACCTCAAGTCAGGACAGGTCCCCCTCTGTCAGTGATTTGTCTGGTAAAGTTCTTATTAAAAAGACACTGACTTCTATGTATCCTCGATACCGACGGAACTCATACTAAAAACTTGACTTCTGTCTTCGACCCCTTCGGGAGTCTCGACTCTGGATTTCCTATTTATCTTCAATCGACTCGTCCACTCTTCCTTGTCTTAAGATCCGTCTTCCTTGTCGTACATGTGTCCGAAACTTCACCCTCTACCGGAACCACTCAAACCACTTTTTACCAGAGTTCACTGACCACATGCCTGATACTCGTTCTTTCACCACTCACTGCTCACCCTTTCCCGTCAAACGAGGAAATAAGTGGGTCTTGAGGACTTGACGAGAGTAGAACCGAAGTCTAGAGGGGTCCAGAAACACGGGATAAAACACAGGATCCTCTCTGACGATTCCTGGTGAGTTCGTCGATAAAACGGAACACTGAATGTCTACCCAAGTTTTACCCCTCGGTGTCGTCCGTACCCTCCCTCCTCTCACTCTAGTCACACAAAGATGGAGTAGGGGAAAGGAACATCAAACACGTTCGTCCGACTCCGAGAACCGGTTTCCAAGTACTGGGGACGGTCTGTCAGGAAAGGTGTATCGGACTAGACCAGACTCAACATCATTGGTGCATGAGGAACCGAGGTCAGGGTCCCCTCGGCAGTGGTCCTTGGTAAGACCCCACGGTATAATAGGTAAACTTTTATCACGAAAATAATTTGGGAAAAGCTTAATGGGGTTAACTCATGAGACAAAGTCTTGAGAGAGAAAAAATTCTGACTCCAATTTAAGTGTATTATATTTCAATTGGAGTTAGTTTAGGGAATACTAATATGTCACCGTCACTGCTTATCTAAGCTCCCTAATCTAGACCATCAGTCTCACGGACTTCTTGATACCTGTCTCTAAACATTGTGACATGTCCTCTGTCACTGGTTTCGATAGGGGGTTTTCTCTTTGTGTTCTTCCGTTTCACCAACAGACTCCTCCGGAACGTTTGACGGCTCTTTTCTTCTTTTGACTTTCCGTTCCCTCTTTCCCTTCTATGTCGGTTGACTTGTCTCTCAAGGTCTCGTATCGTGCCTCTCTAATTCTTCCTGAAACATTCACTTGTCACGTTTATTTATCTTCTTTTATTCTCTCAACCTTCCGGATCTCTAAAGAAGTTCTTTTGACCTCAATCGTTCCCTTGTATAGTACGTTCCTACCCGTGTTATTTCCTGACTTTACCATTCCTGGGTTGTCTTCGTCTATTCTATTTCTTCTCCACCATTCTTATCGGTCTTCTTGACATGTTTTCTCTAGAATTACTGGACCTATTGGTCCTACCACACCACTGAGTGGATCTCGACCTGTATTATCTCACACTTCAGTTCACCCAGTGTTCTTCGTGATGATGTTTCTTTCGAGCACCTTTACTACCTTAAGGTCACCTCGATAAATTGTAGGATTTACTACTACGACAATTTCACGACGTGAGTTATACAGTCGTTTAAACCTTTTGAGTCTTCGCCGGTGTCCTGACCTTTTTCACAAAAGTAAGGTTACGGTTTCTTACAAGTAGTCAAGTCAAGTCAAGTCAGCGAGTCAGCACAGGCTGAGAAACGCTGGGGTACTTAGCGTCGTACGGTCCGGAGGGACAGGTAGTGGTTGAGAACCTCAAGTGAGCCTGAGTGCAGGTAACTGAGTCACTACGATAGGTCGGTAGAGTAGGAGACAGCAAGGGAAGAGGAGGACGGAGGTTAGGGAGGGTCGTAGTCTCAGAAGGTTACTCAGTTGAGAAGCGTACTCCACCGGTTTCATGACCTCAAAGTCGAAATCGTAGTAAGGAAGGTTTCTTTAGGGTCCCGAAGTCTTACCTGACCAACCTAGAGGAACGTCAGGTTCCCTGAAAGTTCTCAGAAGAGGTTGTGGGGTTTAGTACTTGTTCTTACGAGTATGGTGGGTGTTAATGTGAGTAAAGTGTACGATCATTCCAATACCAGTTTTAGGAAGTTCAATTCGAAGTCGTCATGCATTTGGTTCTTGAAGGTCTCCATGTTCGACTCAAATCTTTTCCGTCTCCTTTGTGTCTAGTTTAACGATTGTAAGTAATCTAACATCTCTTTCGTTCTCTTAAGGTCTTTTTGTAGATGAAGACGAAGTAACTGATGTGATTTCGGAAACTGAGAATTTCTCTACCCTTATAGTCTGGTAGAATGGACACAGGACTCTTTGGACATACGTCTAGTTCTTCGTTGAATGTTGACCTGTACCTTGTCGTCGGACCAAGTTTTAACCCTTTCCTCATACTGTTTCGACATATAACAGTGGAACGAATAAATTGAATATACGTCTCATGTAGTACCCTTTACGGTTCTAGCTACTTAGTGTTCGACCTTAGTTCTAACGTTCCTCTTTGCAGTTGTTGGAGTCTATACACCTACTATGGTGAGATTACCGTCTTTCGTTTCTCCTTGATTTCTCGGAGAATTACCCCCACTTTCTCCTCCCACTTTTTCGAACGAATTTTGAGTTGTAAGTTTTTTGATTCTAGTGCCGTAGGTCAAGGTAGTGAAGTACCGTTTATCTTCCCCTTTTTCACCTTTGTCACTGTCTAAAATAAAAGAACCCGAGGTTTTGGTAACGTTTACCAATGACGTCGGTACTTTAATTTTCTGTGAACGAGGAACCTTCTTTTCGAGACTGTTTCGATCTGTCATATAATTTTTCGTCTCTATAGTGAAACGGTTGTTTCCAGACAGATCAGTTTCGTTACCAAAAAGGTCATCAGTACATGTCTACACTCTCAACCTGGTATTTCTTTCGACTCAGAGTTTCTTATCTACGAAGTTTAACACAACGGCCTCTTCCCAGAACTCTCAGAGAACCCGTTCCTCTAGTTTGGTCAGTCAGGGTTTCCTTTAGTTGGGACTTATAAGTAACCTTCCTGACTACGACTTCGACGTCGAGGTTATGAAACCGGTGGACTACACTTCTCGACTGAGTGACCTTTTCTGGGACTACGACTCTTTCTAACTCCCGTCCTCCTCTTCCTCCTCCTCCTCCTCCTCTACCCACCTACCGTAGTGACTGAGTTACTTGTACTTAAACTCGTTTGAGGTCCTGTATTTCGTCCTGTCCTTTCGGACCGTACGACGTTGGATACCCACGTGTTCCTCGACCTGTACTGAATCGATCACTTGTTATTATTTTTAATTAGTGAATTTTTACATGTTAAGTCACCGGTATCATATAAGTGTTTATAACACACTGGTAGTGCAGTCAGATCAAGGTTTTAAAAAGTAGTGGGGTTTTTCCTCTAGAATATAGGTAGGGGACAAACCATAACCGAAGAATAACGGGGAGGTAGTTCGGGGGCCATTGGTGATTAGTCGAAAGACAGAGATACCTAAATGGATAAGAACCTGCAAAGTATGTTCACCTTAGCATGTCACGTACCGGAAAGGACAGACTGAGGAAAGTAAACCGTATCAACAAAGTTCCAAGTAGTGCGACAGTTACTTAGTTACGAAGAAACAAGAAAATTTTTTTAAATAAATAAAAATTAACTTCCTATTAGTATTATAACACAACCAAAGACGGTATGTAGTTGTATCCAGATGTGTACAGGGGAGGGAGACCTCGGAGGAAGGAAGAAGGGTGGGGTAGGGTGGGTAGAACCAACAGTGTCTCGGGAACAAACACAAGGGACGCAGTATGTCGTTCAAGGAGGACCGGTAGATAAAATGTGTACAATCACATATACAAGGTACGGTGAGAGAGGTAAACAGGGTGAGAGAGGAAGGATCGACTCATTACGAGGTAGCATGTTTATGAGGTATTAACAAATAGGTAAGTAGGTGACTACCTGTGCACCTAACAACGGTGGAGGACTGATGATATTTATTACGACGATATTTGTATATATAAGTATACAGACACACTCAGGGACAAAAGTCAAAAAACCCCGTATATGAATCTTCACCTTGAACCAAGTATACCATTAAAATAAGGAGATTTTTCCTTACGGGTTTGCAAAAGGGTACCACCAACGTAGTGGAATGTAGGGGTAATAGTCAGGTACTCCTTTCGAGAGAAGAAAAGTGGAGACGGGGAATTTCAGACGACACCCGAAGACCTCGGGAAGGGACATGGTTCGGTGCGAAGTGGAAATGAGTGAAGGTCCACAGAAAGACCGTGGTAGAGGGATCAGACTAGTGACGGAGGTGAAGGAGGGGAGGATGAGCCTGAACAGACAACTCGGACCGACTCCTGAGACTACTGAACCATTGGTGTGTCAGGACTGAGAACAGTCACGGACCCGGAGAACTGGAGACCGTGTCCCCTACGACGAAGAATGGACCGAAGGAGGTGAAAGGGCTACACTGGAGGTCGAGGTACAGAGACGGACAGCAGAAAGACTTGTGTCGACACTCGTTGTGAAGAAGAAGGTAGGAGAAGAGTCAGGTTGACGACCTCATTATAGTCACTGTGTAGTGCAACCGTAGATGACAGAAGGTTTATGTCCACTCAGTGTCTGTGTGACGAGTACTATCAAGAACGACGGAGGACCCACAGACGTATGTACTGGTTCTCCAGAAAAAGTCTGAGTACCATTCAGTCCCACAGAGTCGGAACCGTGACGACTGTAAACCCCAGTCTAGCAAGAGACGACACCCCCTGTAGGAAACATAGTATCCTACGACTCGTCGTAGGGACCAGAGGTGGGTGATCTAACTAGGGACATCGTGGAGGGTGAGACGTCAGACGGGTTTCACAGAAGTCTGTAACGGTTTACAAGAGACCCCTTTGTTAGACAGGGTCAACTCTTGACGACGACGACGACGATTCAGCGAAGTAAGCACAGGCTGAGACACGCTGCCGTCGGTTGGTCCGAGGGGGCAGGGACCCTAAGAGGTCCGGTCTTGTGACCTCACCCAACGGTAAAGGAAGATTCTATCGGGTTTAGTTAGGACTTTGAACACGAGTGTGAAAAGGTCGGGTACGAGACATGGTGCGTACCGCGACTCCTGTGACGTTTACGGCAGAGTAGAGGACCAGTAACGGACGTAAAATAGACAGGTCCCTACCTCGTGGTGTCCCTAGTACACTGAACGGACTCCAGCGTGTCGGTCCTTCGGATGAGAGTGACGAAGGCGTAGGGGACCGGAGAGTCGAACGAGGAGGAAGGAACGGAGGTAGAGAGTCCCGTCTTTTCGACTCGACTGTGGGAGAGGAGAGGAGGAGTCAGGGGATCTTTGGGTGTAGGGTACCCCGTGGTCACTCCTGTGAGTGGTCACTGTCGGAACTCCCCACCCTACCCTACCCTTAACCCTCCCTCCGAGTCCTCCCTCCTCAGTGTGTATATGGATACCGACTAAGTACAACTAAATGCCATCTTTGGTTGTGTTATGACACTAATAGGAGGTTAATTTTCATTTTAATTTATTAATTTTTTTTTCGAGGTTACACGACATTTTGTTTGGTTGACCCTTAAAGGATCACCAGGTCACCAATCCTGAGGTGTGAGAGTGACGGTTCCCGACTCCAAGTCAGGGACCAGTCCCTCGATTTTAGAGTGTTCGGTGTCTCGGTCGTGTCTGCTTTTTTTTTTTTTTCTAATTTTTGTTGTCGTTGTTATTGGTCTCGAAGGGACCACCGAGGGACCGTTTTTTAGACGGACGGTTACGTTATCTGTTCACGAACTGAGGACTAGGCCCTTGTAGGGTGCATGGCGCCTCGTCGGTTCGGACACGGTCTGCTGACGACCCGGCGCGAGACCTCGGGCCCTCGGTCTTGATGACTTCGGCCTCGCGGATGTCGGACACGAGGTGTTGCCTCGTCTGTGGGTCACTCTTCGGACACAGTTTGTCAATCTCTCCTCGGGGGGCCCGACGTTGATCTCTTCTCGGACACGGCGTCACGTGGGCCGTGTCGGTTTTATTTATTTGTAATTTGTTTTGTTGGTTACCTCCCGAAGAAGGGACAAGGTCATGGTAGACGTCGAGGGGTAACGAGTGGTCCAGTTGGGAGTCCGGGAGCCCGCCCTACGGAGGTCGGACGGGCAGCGAGTGTGGGGTTCCGGTCCCTTTGGGTGGACGGGTCGGTGGAGGAGGCCACAGAGACACGACTTCGGGGTGGGGGAGAGGGCGTGGACAACTTTA
The DNA here is from genome assembly GCA_006410555.1 of Capra ibex. NCBI lineage: Eukaryota > Metazoa > Chordata > Mammalia > Artiodactyla > Bovidae > Capra > Capra ibex. The sequence continues at coordinate 89,674,046 of SJYO01006231.1, forward strand.
GGTTGGAGAGGGAGTTCAGGGCCGAGTCTACAGTGTAGGGAGTGCAACGGAGGAGACCGGAGGGAAGGCGGAGGAGGATCGGTGTTTCGAAGTTAATAAACATATAGGAGAGGAAGTGGAGCTTTGTGATGGGGGAGGGTGAGAGCGGTGGATGACTCTTGAAGTACTTTTACTGTCTCTTTCTTTAGTGGGTGTAAATGGTGGGAGACGCCGTTCACCACGTAGAATGCAAACAAGATCTTAAGAGAAGAAGTTCAAAACTCGGGAGACGGAGAAAGATCTTAAACCCTTTCTGGTCACGGGATTAAAAAGGTTTTGAGTTTGAGTCCCTAAAAGTCGGAGGAGGAAACAGAAGTAGAATTAGGTCTGTCTACCAAAACCTAAGACTTTAAAGTCGGTAAGTGTTAGTGGACAGTGGTAAAAACGGGTCTGATCCAGAATGGAAAGATAATGAACTATCAAAAGAGAGTCACGAAAAGGAAAATTCGGAATAAATAAAATTCGTTTTAAGTATAACGACAATAATGTGGGTACTCTGACCCCTAAATTACAAGTCCGGTTCACATAAAAAAGAAGATGTATACTTTTGTTTAGAGAGTAAATTATATTTATATATTTTATCTTTTACTTATCTTTTACAAGGAGATACACTGTATATTTTAATGGTCCGAACTTTTTTTCTGTGTCTACACATATTGCCTGAAAACCTGAGTCTCCCTCTCCCTCTCCCACCCTACTAAACCCTCTTACCGTAACATTGTACATATGATAGTACATTCTTAGTTTAGCGGTCAGATATAGGCTGCGTCCTATGTCGTACGAACCCCGACCCCGTGTCACTACTGGGTCTCTCTACAATACCTCTCCCTCCACCCTCCCCTCAAGTACAAACCCTTGCGTACATGTGGGTACCACCTCAGTACAGTTACATACTGTTTAGGTTATGTCATGACATTTCATTTTATTTCATTTTTATTTTTAAATAATTTTTTTTTTTATTTTAATGGTCCGAACTCAAGTCCAAGAAAAAGTCGTACTCGGTCGACAAGAGGAACGAACCGAGACGTTGTTTGGAAAGAGACGGATTTTATTTTATTTTATTTTTATTCTGATCATCTGACTTATCGATTCCTATGAACATAGTACGAAACCTTTGGTCAGTCTCATGAAAGACATTCCAAATCTGAACATTTTTAAGTAAGTAAGTAAGTAAGTGACTTTCACATAAGAAAAGGATCGAACGAAATTCATATAACTGTTTATTTTGAACATATATAAGTCCTACAAGTTACACTAAACTGTAAATAAGAGTAATAAGTCTAAAATCGACCTCTTGACTATGGATTGGAGTATATCCTCTTGGAAAAGATGGAGTACCATTTTGGGACACAATATAGGGAAATGACCACCTTTATAGCCATAGATAAAGGGGGTGAACTTAGAGTCAAGGTACTCCTGTCTATAAACCAGACAAAATAAGAGACGGTATAAGGGTCGAGATTTTGTTACGAATCTTATGTCACCCGTGAAGTGACAGCATACCTGATTGAGACTCGGTCACCGACGAGTCGAGTCATGACCGATCAGAACCCGTCCCCCCGTGAGAATCCTTCTGGGGCTAGAGTTCCTCTCTGTCTCGGTTCGATTTCACCCTGGACGTGCACCTGGCCCATCCCTTCAGAACCGACAGAGACTTGGTCCTGAACCTTAATCGTTAGTCCTCAACGACCACTCCCTCTTCCGACCTTCGAAGGGTCACCAATTATTATCGTCAGTCGCGAATGTATCATGAAGTCAAGTCAAGTCAAGTCGGTGAGTCAGCACAGGTTGAGAAACGCTGGGATACTTAACGTCGTGCGGTCCGGAGGGACAGGCAGTGGTTGAGACCCTCAAGTGAGTTTGAGTGCAGGTAGGTCAGGCACTACGGTAGGTCGGTAGAGTAGGAGACAGCAGGGGAAGCGGAGGACGGGGGTTAGGGAGGGTCGCAGTCTCAGAAAAGGTTACTCAGTTGAGAAGCGTACTCCGTCGGTTTCATAACCTCAAAGTCGAAATCATAGTCAGGAAGGTTTCTTGTGGGTCCCGACTAGAGGAAATCTTACCTGACCAACCTAGAGGAACGTTAGGTTCCCATTTTGTTTTCACGAGGAATGTGGAACTTTGTCCCAAAGAGTTGGACCCGGAACAACTGAAAGAGACGGCACTCTCCGAGAGGCTACACCCGTAGCATCCCACAAATCGTCGTAGGGACCGGAGATGAGTGTTCTACGGTTATCATGGGGTCGAGGGTCCACACTACTAGTTTACATAGAGGTCTGTAACGGTTTCCACAGATTCCTAGTCCCCATCTCCCACCCCCCACCCGCCGTCTCAACGGAACCCACACTTGTCGAAGGGATTTCGTAAGACTGTTGGAAGACTCCACCTGTATATCATTCACTTCTTCGGTAAACTTGAGAAGGAAGTCTCAAGTCAGATGGTGACACGATATGTCGAAACGTAAACTGGAACCAGGGACCGAGACAGAAGACTCTCAGGTCGCGACGAGACCCGGACGAGGTAGAGAACCGGGAAGGTGGTCCGATTGGTCTGGAGGACGGAGTAGTCGGGGGACTCGGCCCTGACCGAGTGAACTGGGAGTGATTCAGACATTGACGTAGGTCTTGAATAAAAATAAACTATTTAGTTTTCCGAAGCCTTATCACCAGGAGACCCCCTCCTTTAGACTTGCAGAAACGGGAAAGAAGTTAAAGCAATACCAAATGATATCAAAATTGAGACCTCGAGTAATTTTCCCCTAGTAATAAAAGAGTATCGAAGTCCGAAGAGACAAACTGGACCAGAAACGGACTTAGACCTGTCAGAACTCCCCTCTACAGAGGGGAGCTCGGACGTCGGACACGGAGTCCAAGGGATCTACCGGGACTTTATTCTCGAACCCGGAAACGAGAGGTCCCAAAAAAGAGGGGGAAACTGTCTATCAAAACCCGTAGGTCATACACGTTCAAGTAAACGAAACGGGACCCCTCTGACACCCCTCGACCTCTGGTGGACACTCAGGAGGATAGACGGACGGGAGAACGGGTCCAGTCTAGTCCGTTACCACACACGTTCAGACCTCCGACGGACTGAGGTAGACCCGTGTAGACCTCGTTCGCCCAACCGGTTCCTGTTGTAGGATCGACCTCCTCAGTTCCACCGACCGTCCTCTGCCTACCTCACCCTCCTCGTCTTTTTCAGACACCACGGACAACTTAGACCTTTAGAAGGACTACCGTCTGGGGGACCGCCCACCCGACCTGAGCTCTAGGTCTCCCTCTTCCTCTCGACCGAGGGTTCCCGACAACCTCAAACTCCTAAAGACTCCTAGGGTCTCCTCCCAGGACCCCCGGACGCCCACGACCGAATCCCTGGGGTCAAGGTCGAACCCTCGTCCGGGACCTGACCCCCGGTACTCCCCACGACCACACCCGCCACCCAGGATCTCTCACCAGGTCTCCCCTTATTTCCGCGGTTTCCGTCAGTCCCACCGTCCTTCGGACTACCAAAACCCGGAGACCCAATTCAGACAGAGAAGTGGACAGAGAAAGAGATAGAGTCGTAGAACAAGAGGTAGAAAGGTGAACAGTGAGAGAGAGTGACCCCGGAGAGGCACAGAAAGGGAAAGACGAGGACAGGTGCGGAGTACAGAGGTGCAGAGAGTAAAAGAGGGCAGAGACCCCGGCGCGTCGCCAGGGGCGGGTCTCCGACAACTCTAGCCCCCCGCACGGGCCCCGCCCGGAGGGCAGGGCCGGCCGACCGTCCTGCCGAATTTCCCGACCCAACGGACTGACGCGCCAGTCTCGGCTCCAACGCCAAGTCCGTCTAGGTCTAGCTCCCGGCCTCCGGCTCTGGGCGTCCCACTCACGCACAGCCCTCCCCGCCCGACATTGGATTCTCCCCGCCGTCGGGCCGCGCCATTGGGCTCCACGTAGTCGAAAGCCCGACCATGGCGCCCACGCTCGCCGACGCCCGCCGCCGACCGCCCCGTGGCGTCCGGGGTCCCTGGGGGTCCTGGTTTCTGCCCTGACGGACATTCCCTGAGACCACACACACACACACACACACACACACACACACACACAGACACACAGACACACAGACACACATAGGGGCTGGCATAGAGGCTGGCAGACACGTAGACACTCTTCAAAGAGGACAACACTCGGATCCTCAGGACCTATGTACGAAGAGAGGCCCAAAGGCACGTCTGGGTCTAGAATTCTTCCGTGTCTGAGGAGTAGTCCAGTAGTATCTGCGTAGGTTCGGGTCGGCATACTGCGGAGGAATTCTGACTCACCCCAGTGACCCTAAAGTGAAGTGGGACAGAATTTCCCTTCGGACGTACGGCGACCACTTGAAATCCGAACACCAGGGTGGACCCAGTGTGTGGAACGTCCGTATCTCGGAGGTTCTCGGGGAGATACTTTTCTTCTACGGACGGACCCAGGGGTGTCAACCGACACTCCTAACACACTCCAGGACGATTACAAGGGTCGACTACAGACAGCACACTACTTCTTTATTACAAGGCAACACAGGGTCCCCAGTCTTTACCGGGCGAACCTGTTGTCCCACCGATCGGTCGACCTTCGTGGCGTTCCGTTGACTCCGGGTAGTCGACTATTCAGAGTCCGACCTCCATCCTCCCTTTGTCAACTCCTCGACCCTAAACTTGTTTGGTCGGGACCGACTGGGGGTTTAGGACCCATGAAAGGCTACCGACGGCGGAGAGCCATATCGGGTCGAACCCAAAGCCTCGTCATTGTAATCTAGGTCCGATCACAGGGCGGCACTGGACTCAAACATAGACGTCTCCACGCACCTACTGAGACCCCTGTAAGTCTCTTACCCTGGGGTAAAGAGGAGGGATCATTCTACACCCGTACTAAGAGATTTAGGAGCTTACCGTCCCGTTGTTATTACTTACTCTACCGTCATGGTTGGCGGTACTCTCTATGGAAACTAGTTCCTGAAGAACAGGAACTAGTCCGTGACTCGACTCGGCTAATTTTTAGCACCTTTACAGTAGAGTCGGGGTCCTCCACCCATTATACCAAGGACAGAAAACCTACTCCTTTACTTCCGAGGTTCTCCACATGCCTGTGAGGGGACTCCAGTGTGTCGATGCTCCGTCTCGAAGTACCTCAGGAAAAGTTCCACGTGTAGGTTCACACCAGTGAGACCTACCTGTCTCTGTTAACGTCGGGACCTTACTCGATCTAATGACCACAGAAAATTCGAAGAAAAAGACAGTCCTAAAGGAAACCCGGTTTCATTGACGTTCGTTTACGGATGTTATACATGTTTCGACACAACTCTGAGGGGCTGAAGTGTGGGCCTTGACGGTTGAACCGGGACGGGAGCATTGACGGGGGACTTAGAGAAAGAGTCTTGGGGTCTTTAAATTCCCATCCGGGGGAAGACCGAGTATGGCAGACCCCGAACCGTGAAACCTTTTTACTCAACACGGACCCTATCGGGAAACCGCATCTCCCCCCAGTGTCCCTGTCTGACATAACTGATGTCCGACGCTCTGTCCTGCCTCTCGTCCCGACCCTACACTCCATAACCCCGGTCAGTCACGACCCACGAACAAACAGTCCGGTGAAACACCCACCCCCGTCTCCATCCTACGCATCATGGACACCAAATTCCTCTCCGTCTGTACCAAAGACCACCCAACCCCAGGTGTAATGACGTAAGGAAGAGTCCTCAGGCGTGCGGAACTTACTGCTCAGGGGCAAACGTCCGACCCGATTGGACTGTTTGGTCGTGAGGCACCCGCACCCGACCGAAACCTCGGTCAGCGACCGTAGAGGTAGAGGTCTATTACTGACGGGTTCATCCCACCCGCCCCAGTGGAGACGGTCCCGTCCAGACGACTTCCGGAAAGAACCGAAGACCCTACTCCGACCCCCGACCACGTCCAGCCTTGTCCGCACGGTCGAAGGGTGTACCAGAACTCTCACAGTCGAAACTTAAAAAGAGTGAAGGTATTTTACGATTGTCTTTATTCTTGTTACCGACTTTAAACTTCTTATTACGGACGATACACGGTTCGGAATAGAGTGACTTCACAAGGTTTGTAGGAATTCCCCATCCAGGACAACAATAATTGGTAAAATGTCTAACCTTTTTACCTTCGGCTCCTACCCCTGACCCGGGGGAGGTCCGACGAATTGACCCCTCCCCGTCTCGACACTAAACTTGGGTTTTACGTAAAACTTCCTATTACGTTGGGGGATTGTGGAGAAGTAAAATAAAAAATAAAAAAAATCAACTTCATGTTATATATATGGTCTTTCACGTATAAGATCTTGACCACAAAGGAGTGTCACTTGGGGGTGTACAGTGGTTGTGGGCATAATTCTTTTCCTTATCGACGGACGTAACGGTTTGTACGAAGAGACAAGAAAAAATATAAGTAAAACTAATACCAAATAGTATCCTATAACTTATATCAAGTGACACGATAGTTAATTAAAAAGAATTTTTATCTCTTAGTATAAAAATAAAAATTTTAAATTAAATAAAGAAAAATTCATCTCCTATTAACGAAATGTTACAACACAACCAAAGACGCTATGTAGTAGTGCTTAGTCGGTTTCCATATACATACAGGGAAGGTAGAACTTGGAGGGAGGGTGGGACGTCGGGCAGGGATGGTAGATCCAACAGTGTCTCGTGGTCCAACTTGTGGGACAATATTAAAGAGTAATCGAGAGACAAAATGTAAACCATTATATACATAAAGTTACGAGGGGAGAGTTAAGATCCGAAATGGAAAATCTCGTCACAATCCAAATTCCTTTTTAATGGGTCTTTCATGTCTCGAGGTTGTGGACGGGGGGCGTTGAGGGAACAATAATTGTAGAGGGTAGTCGTACCACGTAAACAATGTTAACTACTTGGTTATAATCTTGTAATAATGATTGGTTTCAGGTGTCAAATTTCATCTCAAGTAAGAAACCCAACATGTTAAGTGATTAAAAGTGTCAATTTTGTAAAAACTCACCAGTTATACACGAGTCAAGTCAAGTCAACGAGTCAGTACAGAACGAGAAACGCTGTGGTACATGACGTCGTGCGGTCCGGAGGGACAGGTAGTGGTTGAGGACCTCAAATGGGTTTGAGTACAGGTAACTCAGTCACTACGGTGGGTTGGTAGAGTAGGAGACAGCAGGGGAAAAGGAGGACGGAAGTTAGAAAGGGTTGTAGTCCCAGAAAAGTTTACTCAGTCAAGAAACGTAGTCCACTGGCTTCATAACCTCAAAGTCGAAGTCGTAGTCAGGAAGGTTACTTATAAGTCTGACCAGAGGAAATCCTACCTGACCAACCTAGAGGAACATCAGGTTCCCTGAGAGTTCTCAGAAGAGGTTGTGGTGTCAAGTTTTCACAGCCAAGAAATCACGAGTCGAAAGAAATATCAGTTTGAGAGTGTAGACGTGTACTGATAACCTTTTTAGTATCGAAACTGATCTACCTGTAAAAAACCATTTAAATACAGAGACGAAAAATGATACGACAGATCCAACCAGTATTGAAAAGAAGGTTTCTCGTTCGTAGAAAATTAAAGTATCGACGTCAGTGGTAGACGTCACTAAAAACTTCGGGGTTTTCTATTTCAGACAGTGACAAAGGTAACAAAGGGGTAGATAAACGGTACTTCACTACCCTGGTCTACGGTACTAGAATCAAAAGACTTTCAACTCAAAATTCGGTTGAAAAAGTGAGAGGAGAAAGTGAAAGGTCCTCCGAAAATTCAAGAAGAAGCGAAAGTCGGTATTCCCACCACAGTAGACGTATAGAGTCCAATAACTATAAAAGAGGATCGTTAGAACTAAGGTCGGACACGAAGTAGGTCGGGTCACAAAGAGTACTACATGAGACGTATCTTCAATTTATTCGTCCCACTGTTATATGTCGGAACTGCATGGGGAAAGTGCTAAACCTTGGTCAGACAACAAGGTACAGGTCAAGACTGACAACGGAGGACTGGACGTATGTCTAAAGAGTCCTCCGTCCAACCCACCAGACCATAAAGGTAGAGAAAGTCTTAAAAGGTGTCAAATAACACTACGTGTGTCAGTTTTCGAAACCGTATTTCCGAGAGTTATTTCGTTTTCATCTACAAACGAAGATGATGACGATGAAATTATACACGAGTCCCATATCTTTCAGTCTTTCTGGGGGGTCCGACCTCTTCCTTTCCATTTAGAGAGAAAGTCAGGACGAAGGTCAAGACGGTCAAAGGAAGGTCCTCGTCGGTGGTACTATTTAAAGAGTACCCAGGAGTTTGAAACATAACGTGAATTTTTTAACTCCGTTTTAAGTAGATTGTGTTTTATTGATTTTTATGAAAACACAAATCAATCCGTAAATAAACCGACACGACCCAGAATCAACGGCCTGTGTCCTAGAAGCTAGAAGTAACGTTGCACGTCCTACAAAAGCGACGTCGCATACTTTAGATCAAGGGGTAGACCCCTAACTTGGACCCCGGGGATCGTAACCCTCGAACCTCAGAATCGGTGACCTGGTGGCCCCTTCAGGGATTTTATTGATAAAATTTCCCTTGTTAGGTCACCGTAAATCATAGTTATGTAAGTGTCACAACACGCTAGTAACGTACATAGATAAAGGTTTTGTAAAAGTAGTCGGACTTTCCTCTGGGGTATGGGTAATCGTCAGTGAAGGGGAAGGGGTGGGGGTCGGGGACCGTTGGTGCTTAGACGAAGGACAGAGATACCTAAATGGATGAGACCTATAGAGTATATTTCACCTAATGTGTTATGCGCCCGAAAACACAGAACGAAGAAAGTGAGTCGTACTATAAAGGCTCCAAGTAGGTACAACATCATGCACAGTCACGAAGTAAGGAAATACACCGACTTATTATAAGGTGACATATCTATCTATGTGATATACTATAAATAGGTGGTAGTTAACTACCCGTAAACCCAACGAGGGTAGAAAACCACCAACACTTCACAACGATACTTATAAACATGTGTTCATAGATTCAGTGACAAAAGTTAAGAAAACCGATATGTGGAGTCCGAAGGGACTATCGAGTCAACCATTTCTTAGACAGACGTTACGACCTCTACGACCAAGCTAAGGACCCAGACCTTCGAGATGACCTCTTCCCTATCCGATGGGTGAGATCATAAGAACCCGAGGGGAACACAGAGTCGACCATTTCTTAGGTGGACGTCACACCCTCTGGACCCAAATTAAAGACCCAACCCTTCTAGGGGACTCCTTCCCTTTCCGATGGGTGAGGTCATAAGACCGGACCTCTTAAGGTGACTAAGATATCAGGTACCCCAGTGTTTGTCAGTCTGTGTTGACTCACTGAAAGTCAAGTGATCCTCACCTTAACGGCCCAGTAGCCCACTAAGGCATAAATTGAAAAACACTCTGGTGGTTTGACAAAGGATGTCGTCGACGTCGTGGAGTTTTGAAAAACATCGTGGAAGAAAACCCCCTCCCCGTAACCTACCTTCACGAGAACAAACTCCTTGGGTCGACTTTTTTCATCTCCTTAAGGAGTTACGTGGGTGAATAACTCGAGAAGGGTAATCGTAGTCTATCTGGAGAAATAAAATAAGGGTAATACACCTACTCTTACAACTCCGAGGGTTCCACTCTTGGTCAACCCCTAAGTGTCGTACACACAAAAAAAGACGATCCTCATCTCGACTACAGACGGGACCCTTTCTGACGTCGGACATGGACCGGACCCCCTACTACTTCATCCGTGTCCCAAAGAGACCAGGACGGAAAGGTCGTTGGGTGGACCTCGTCCCTGGAGAAAAGGTCCCTAGTATGAAATAGAACAAGGTTAAAGAAGGGTAAAGGCAAGTCCTTCTGTAAAACAACCAACCCTATAGTTGACCCTAAAAGGACCCATCTCCTCCCCCGAAAACGACGTTGAGGTGATTTCTTGGGGTGTTAAAGGAGACTCCCAATGATCTTTCTACCTTCTGTACGGACTGACACTTTCGGTGGCGTATGTCGTCCATGAGTAGTTAAGACAGTTCTTGTTTCCTACCCTCCACCTACTGACGTCATTTTACTTAACAATCCCCGTCTCGACCCGGACCTCCTACTCCCCTTCGGTCGTACCCGTCCCGACCCCCTTTCTGTACGGTCCACTTCCCTTGTCGTACACGTTTCCGAGTCTCCATCCTTACCTGAACCGGACACCGACGACACCGGTCTCAACTCACTTAGTGCCCCTTTCACCACCCTCTGTGTTAACCTCCCCCAGTCATCCCCGTCTGGTATGTCCCGGGACCCTAGGTACCTTTCCTCGGACTTAATAAAAGTCTCATTTTATCCCCCTCGTATCCTCCTTCCCCTTTCAGTACAGACTAAATTAAAATCTTTCTCTGGGACCGACGACACACTTATCTGACGACCGTCGGTTCCTCCCTTGAGTCCCCTGGTTACCCTCCTCCGATGGTGTCACCACGGTATCCAACCTTTCTACCGCTACCTCTTTTTACTTACCTTCACTTCCTACAAATCCCACCTCTACTACTGCCTAACCTACCTCCTTCTTCCTCCCTCCATCCTCCACTCCACTTAGACTCCCAGATCCCCCATGGAAACCGCCTTATAGGTCCTCAACCGACCTGGATAACGCCCCCCCCCCCAGTGACTCTGTGCCCTCCCTGAAGTCTCTACCCAGAACCGTCGGTCTCCTCCCCAACTTTCAGAGTCCTCCACACGTGTCTTCCAATCCTCTCCTGCTGGGTCCGGGTTCGAGATTCCTTTTGGTCGTAAATGTTTGGCTCACTCCTTTCGTCCCCGGTCCAGGTTTTGTCTAACTCTTCCCCTTAGAAACACCGACTCCACCTCTTACGCGTCCCAAGTGGAGGGTTTCCCGAAACCTACGGTCCCAACCACTCATCCCTCGGTTTCTATCTCAATCTGGTTCCCGTACTGTTCGGAAATCTTTCCACACACATACCACCGACCCTACCCTCCGTCTGACGTTGGCCCACAATCTACACCGGGTCCACCGGACAACCGACTGATATACATATATATATATATTGGAAAATAACTTTATCTCAATGAAATTCCGAAGGGTCCACCGTGTCACCATTTCTTAGACGTACGGTTCGTCTTCTGTGTTCTCTACTCCCAAACTAGGGACCCACCCCTTCTAAGGGGACCTCTTCCTTGACCGTTGGGTAGGGTCATAAGAACGGACCTTTTAAGACACCCGTCTCCTCAGACCACCCGATCTCAGGTACCACAACGTCTCTCAACCTGTCCTGGATCACCGATTTGGTGGTGGTATCAATGAAATGTTACAACGCAATCGAAGACGACATGTCGTTTCACTTAGTCAATATAACTATGTATATACAGCTAGGTGAGAAAAATTTTAAGAAAAGGGTATATCCAGTAATGTCTCGTAACTCATCTCAAGGGACGCTATATGTCATCCAGGAAGATTCAATAGATAACACATACATCATCACACATATGCAGTCAAGGTTAGAAAGTCAAATAGGGTGGGGGGAAGGGAGAAACCACAGGTAGTAACAAGAACAAGTTAGTACCACAGCATAGACTGAGACGCTGGAGTATCTGACATCGTACGGTCCGAAGGGACAGAAAGTGGCAGAGGACCTTAAACGAGTTTGAGTCCAGGTAACGTAACCACTACGGTAGGTTGGTAGAGTAGGAGACAGTGAGGGAAGAGGACGGGAGTTAGAAAGAGTCGTAGTCTTAAGAAAAGGTTACTCAACCGAGAAGTGTGGTCCAACGTTTTCATAACCTCATATCATAACCTCGAAGTCGACTACAGGTATCGACTTATATAACTTAGGTGTGGGGTGGGGGTCCTCAGAACCTGGACGGTCCTACCACTGAAACTGGGGTCGCAAGGTGAGTTCTGATGTGTGTCCTCACCAGTTTGGACTACCTGAGTCTCTAGTAGAGAATGTCGGTGGGGGTGAAGGTCTACCCCCTTGAACCCCACTGTCAATTTCGGTTCGTCACCCTCTAAGCCCTAATCTTGGGTCGACGAATGTCACACACACACACATTCACACACACACTCGCACACACACACTTACACGTGCACGTACACTCACACACATTCACACACGCACACGTATGCGAACATTCACACACGCACACGTATGTGCACGTACACACACGTACACACACACGCGCGTACACACACACGCACGCACGTGTGTACACACACACACACATACTCACACAGACACACACGCGCGTACGTGTACACATCATTCTTTCGGGGGAAAGGGGGGGGTCCAAGGAGAAAAGTTAGACCGGAAACACTTCCGGAGAGTCTATAAGGAGGGGACTTTCCGGAAGGACCTGGTGACGACCTATACTGACTTCGTTGAATCGTACGTACATGAGTTGGTGATCGACCGAAGGAACATAGTGACCCTTTTTAGTAATTGGTCACTTTAGTCATTTCTTTATTTATGGGTACCTAGGAAGGACGCCTCGTTCAGTGGAGGTCAGCAGGTACCCTCACCACCTGGTGTAATCACCGGGATTAAATCTCGAACACGGACCCTGAACACTGAGTCTCGAGAGACACAAAGTAATCCCTCCCAACGAATGAGGGATGGGGAGGGAGAAAGGGAAGAAGAGATGGAGGAGTCGGAAGGTCTCCTGTATAACGGATGTAGTCAGACAGACATAAAAATTTTGTTTTTAAAAAACTAAGACTGGTAAAAATTTCAGAAATAACTTAAACAATGTTTTAACGTACGCACACACACACGAGTCAACACAGACTGAGAAACGCTGGGAAACCTGACATCGGGAGGTACGAGGAGACAGGTACCCTAAAAGGTCCGTTTTTACAACCTCGGCGAACGGTACGGGAGGAGGTCCCCTAGAAGGGTTGTGTCCCTAGTTTGGGCGTAGAGGACACGGAGGACGTAATGTCCACCTAAGAAATGGATGACTCGGTAGCGCCTTCGGGGACAATGTTGTAACGAAGACAAAGGACAAACCCAAAAAACTGATACTCCGTACACTCTAGAATCCGGGGACTGGTCCCTGACTTGGACGTGGGACACACAACCTTCTGTTTCAGAATTGGTAACCTGACGGTCCCTTCAGGAACAGACATAAAAACTTTCCTTAAAATTAACACTATTTTATGTGTTTTGTAAATGGTAGAATTAGTAAAATTCACATATCAAGTCACCATAATTCATGTAAGTGTAGCACCACGTCAGTAGTAGTGGTCGGTAGAGGACTTGAAAATGTAGAAGGGATCAATTTTGGGACCTAGATAATTTGTGATTGAAAGACAAGGGAGAGGGTCCGAGACCGTTGATAGTAGGATATAAGACAGATACTTAAACTGGGGTGTCCCTCGGAGTAAACTCCTATAGTATGTAATAAACGGGAAGACACAGACCGAAAAAAGGAAATCGTATTACAGTAGTTCCAAGTAACTACAATACAGTGTACACTGTTAAAGGAAGGAAAATTTCCGACGTATTATAAGATGACACTCCAAAAGTCCACCACGATCTCCATTTCTTGGACGGACGGTTACGTCCTCTGTATTTACTAATTCTAAGTCAGGGACCCGACCCTTCTAGGAGACCTCTTCCCGTACCGTTGGGTGAGGTCATAAGAACGGACCTCTTAAGGTACCTGTCTCCTCGGACCACCCGATACCAGGTGCCTCAGTGTTTCTACCCTGTACTGATTTCTCTGTCGTGTGTGTGTACGTTATAAGACGACATACTTACCTGGTGTAATTTTTTTTTGTGTCAAACAAAACACAAACCCATATCGGTTAATTGTCACAACACTGTCAAAGTCCACTTGTCCCTTCCCTAAGTCAGTATGTATGTTACATAGGGAAGAGAGGGTTGAGGGGAGGGTAGGTCCCACGGTGTATTGTAATACTCGTCTCAAGGTACATGATGGGTCATCCAGGGACAACCAACAGGTAAAATTTATGTCGTCTCACATGTACACTTACCTGGTGTCAAATAAATAGGTAAGAAAGTGACTGTCTACGAACCCAACGAAGGTGAAAAACGGATAACACTTGTCAAGGAAGTACTTGTACTCACATGCATATAGATAGACTCAGAGACGAAAGTGAAGAAAACTCCTAGATGGGTCTTCAGCCTAACGATCTTGTATACCATTAAGATGCAAATTAAAAAAAACTCCTTGTTGGTATTACAAGAGGTAAAAGGCAAGGGAGGCCGTTACGTATCCAAAGGTTAAAGAAGTGTAGAAACGTTTGTGAAACCGACCGCCTTCTCGGTCAGTCAGTCTCGGGGATCACCCCCCGTGGGGACCGTCTCCACCCCCTCCAACTCCTGTGTCCACTCTTGAACGTGACTTCCCAAGGAAATCGTCACAACAGGTTCCTCCATCCTCGTGTCTCCCTTTGAAACCGAGTATCCTGTCTCACCTTCTCTAACTACTCTCGTCCTGAACTCGTAAAAGTCGTTAGAGGAACCACAACAGACTCTAGGTACCCGGGAGTTTGCACTAACTTCAACCGGAACCACCCCCTAAGTCCCCTGGAGACGGACGAGGGACAGAGGGAACTTAATCTCCGTGACTCGAACTTAACAGACCTGTTACCTTTCTTACTATCCTGGACGGAGGTTCCTAACGTAATTCCAAGGTTCTTTACTCCGTGGTGGGTCTACCGTGTATCATGCACGAGGTATGGACGAGTGACAATGATTATAATGACGATGGGTGGGTGAGACGAAACCCAAGAAGTCCCGTTCCTAGACTCACGTTCATCAAATAAACTCTTCACTAGTATCTTTTCTGGTCATTCGCCCCTCCTTCGCTTGGGGTTTCTTAACGTTTGTCCCTGAGTTTGTGTATGCATGTGTGGGTACCAGTATCGTCGTGTGTAGTGTCATCGGTCTTTCCACCTTTGCCCCTTACGAAGGGACCACCAGGTCCCCAATTCTGAGACGAAGGTTACATCACCCGTTCCCAAGCTAGGGACCACCCCCTTGATTCTACGATGGACACACTGGTTTTACTTTGTTTTATTTTGTTTTTGGTAGGATTTACAGGTTGTCAACTTACCTATTTGTTTTACACGATGTAAGAATGTTTCTTGATAATGATCGTCATGTTCTTTACTTCGTGACTATGTACAAGGTTCCATTACTGGAAACTTTTGTAACACGACTCACTTGGCTCGATGTTTTCTACATTTTCCAACGTCACAAACTAAGGTAAATATACTTTACAGGTCTTCTCTGTTTCAGCATCTCTGCTTTTTCTAATCACTAACGGTCCCCACCCGCCTCCCCTCTCACCTGACGACTACCCCTGCCCCAGAGGAAAACCCCACTACCTTCACAAAGCCCTGATCCAATCTTCACTACCAACGTATCGCGACACTTACGGTCACTGAACGAGCGAAATTTTACCAAGTAAAATATAGTACATCTAGAGTGAAGTTAATTTTCTACTTCTCCCTTCATTCTGTCCCCTTTCCTCCGTCGAATATTTCTTTCAAAGAGGAAGACCTCTTAGAGTCATTGTGTCCATCTTGGTGTATAGCCAGTAACGTGGTCTTTCTTTCTCGACCTTGAGTAGTCAGTAACCAATTCTGAGTACTCGTTTCGAGTAGTCAGTAACCAATTCTGAGTAGTCGTTACGAGTAGTCAGGATAACCAACTCTCGAGGAAAGTCTTCCCTCCTCCCCTCCCTCAAACAAAATTAAAAGATTGTGAGACCGGTCGACACGTGACCGTCTCCGCAGTCCTTCCTACGAGACGTTTCAGTTCCGACTCCCGTATACCTCCCCGGTCGACCCATCGAGGAGGAGGTCCGTATAGTACGAACCGAGGTGTCGAACCGAGGTGTCCATATGTGTGGAGGTGTCCCGCACATACCGTGTGGGTACCGGCCTCCCACCAAGGGTGAAAGTGACTGGGGGTAGGGTACACAGGGGGGCGTCCTACGACGGGTAGTGTCTCGTTGACGACGTGGAGGACCCCAACCTCTTCTGCCGCAAGGCAAACATACGACACAGGCCCGAGGAAGAGTGGGACGAGAAGAAGGAGAAGGCAGACGACGACGTCAAGGACTCCGAGACGACCCCAAAGATATAGTGGACGGCGGCTGATGCGACGAAGGGGGTCGGTGGGGCCGCGTTGACCGACGACCCGGTGGACCCGTACCACCCACACCGACCCGTCCACCCGGCCCGCCCGGTCCCGTCCATGTCCATAAGTCATTCCTACTACCGGGACGACCGAAGGGAATAGGGGAGTTCTTAGACCAACCTCGGTACTTGTCTGGGTAAAATGTCCTAGACTCACTCTGACTCCAAGTCTCTCCCGTTCGTCAAATGGGTTCCAGTGTGTCGAAACTGCTCCGTCTTGACTGAGATTCCAAGAGAGATATTAAGGACCGATAACGATATCGTTGTCCGTGGTCACGAATACTTTAGGGTTCCCTCCCTCTCACCCTCCATAGGAACATCTAAAGTAACGAAGTGGACAGGGGGTCACACCAAAGTGTTTGAGAGAGTAGGAGAAATTACGACACCAGGGTCCACTCCTAAAGTCGGGAAAAGAAAGAAAAGAAAAAAATTTTTTTAGTAGGTTATACCTCAAAGAAAAAAAAAAAATTATATTTAGAAAAGAATAAAGTGTATATATAAGACTCATAATCAAGTCCGTGAAATATTTATAATTGAGTAAATCAGGAGAACTGTCAAGATCTTCCATCCAGGTCGTTGATAGAGGAAAAAAAAAAAGGAAGACCTCTTACGACACCGTGTCTCTCCAATCCAACTCATCGACCGGGAGCCGGTGTGTCGAGCATTCACCGTCTCAGACCCAAGTTTGGGTACGACAGACCAGGGTCGTGTGGACTAGAATCGAGAGATGGGAACGGGCAGACAGAAGACCTACTCTTTCCGACCTGAAAAGATTTATCCGAAGTCTCCAACATTCTCTCTTTAAGTCTAGGGACTCCCACGGCTCTGACACCCCCGGGGTCTCAGGTCGGGGATAAAGGGACGACCTGAGTGGACCAAGGGGAAGGTCGGGATTTACTTCGACTCCCTGTCAACACCCCTGGAAGGCTCAATTTCGGAATACGACTTGAACCTCCGGAAACCCCTCCGTCACACCCCGCCACCAGTAGTCGTACCTGAACGGACAGAGCTGGTACTCGACGGACACACTGGAACTCTTCGAAGAAGAGGAGGGACATGAAGTAGACGTAACACCTTTATCCTAGTAGGGACTATTGGGGCACTCTCACAAGGTTACTAAGAACTTCAACAAAGACGCCGTACGAACCACGACCCGGACGAGGTGTCTCCACCCACAGACGTGAAGTGGGGCCCCAGGACGTCTCTGACTTTCCTCGTTCACTAAGATCTACAGAAAATCTATGACGAACCTCACTCACAGAGTCCTCTTCCTTCCTCCTTTGTGTACAGGTAAGTTATCACATTTTATGTAAGTAAAATGAGTCAAAACCCTTAATGGAAGGACCTCGGTCGTGAGTGGTTCAAAACGGAGAAACATGGACTTAGTAGAGGGAGAGAAGACAAGAGGCTCGGGACGAGTCCGGAGGAAAGGGGAGAAAACGACAAGGTACCAGGTCTGAGGAAGGGCCCGAGGACGGAAGTAAGAGTGGGAAGACCAAGTACGGAGTAGGTCCGAGGTCTTTCTTAGAACTTAGGGTGGCACAAGGAAGGGACGAGTGTGTGGGAGGTTCCGAGGGGTGACGACAGGACTCTTTGAGGATTGAGGAGTCGACCTCAAGTTCAGGGAAATCTGAGATTGGGAGTGGGAGGAGTGGACAAGGCGACAGAGGGAGACCAGAGTATCTTACTGGAAGACGAGGTACTTGTTCGAGACTGAAGGGTAGAGGTACTGGAAACGGTTTCGACGGGAGACAGGTCTTATAGAAAAGGACAGTCCACTTGAAGACGAGTAAACGGTACGGGGTATAGGTCGGAATGAGGTCCTTCGGGAGGCCGTACGACCACCACGACTTTCACCGCCGGTCCGGGACGACGGTGTCCACCATCCGGTCCCGGTCGAGACTTCAAGTCGGAGCTAGGGTACCCGGGTAGGACCCCGGCTCGCTAGACCTACGGTATCAGAGGGAACCCACACCTGTCCGAGTCCCGACTTGAACTAGGTCCTCTCCGTCTTTGGTCTCTGCTCAGTAAGTAACTAAGTAAGAAGTTAAAGACCTGGGACAGTAAGTGGTCCGTGACCCAATCCAGAAAACATAAACTCGAGAGGGTCAAGAGTATCGAATACTTTATCCCTACCTGGACAGACTGTAAAACCTAAACTATAAACTCCGAGTTTCTCCAGTTCACTGATCGGGTTCCAGTGTGTCGCAGACTCCTACCCAAACTCGAGTCTAGATGGACTACGACTCGGACTTCTCGAGACGGAGTATCTCGTACAACCAATTCTCGTCCACAAAACCTCGAACCCCCCGGACCCAAGTTTAGGACGGAAGTGGTGACACCGTCCACTGCGGTGTCAGACAAGTGTAAAGAGACGGGTAAAGACCGACGTTCCCCGACTGAACGGACTCAAGATCCGGAAAGAGATCGACATTGGGTGAGACGGGCCCACCTAACAATCGAACACTTAATTACGGGGTCCTATCGGGAGTCAGCCACTGATACCCTGATTTCCTCGACCATATTTTTGTAGGGACGGGGAGTGGGAGTTTACCAACCACCCAACTGGGACTCTACCTACAGGGGGGTCTCCAGGGATCACCCTTACTCGGGGTCAACGGGTACCCCTATTAAGGGAACTATTGAGAAATGACCGACAGAAAAAACAGATAGAGTGAGGGGGAGAGGAGTGGGTACAAGACCCCTTAATGGGAGGGTTCATTTGACGAACGAGATCTTGGGAACAGAAAGACGAAGATCCCCTCGGGTTTGCTTCTGTTAGGGAATGAGTGGACATTGAACTGTGTTCAGTAAACTGGGATGACTCATTTCATTTTACCCCCTTTATCATCGTTGATGTAGTATCCCAA
Organism: Capra ibex; assembly: GCA_006410555.1. Lineage (NCBI taxonomy): Eukaryota > Metazoa > Chordata > Mammalia > Artiodactyla > Bovidae > Capra > Capra ibex. The sequence goes on from SJYO01006231.1 coordinate 89,693,144, forward strand.
AAACACACCCAACTTGTATACTTATATACTTTTTACGGTCGTCACGGGTTGTGACGTTCCGTACACATACACAATCTTGTTACGGTCATTATAAAATAGTGTTTGTCTTTATGAGCTATTTACGATTAGTAATCGCAATAACACAAACGACAATGACGAAAATAAAGAACTCGTGGTCGGTACACAGTTCGGGACACGATCCTGAGAAAGTACAACGACAAAGTATTTAACAGAGTTAACAGGAGTCTTCCCCTCAACTAAGGGGGGCGGGGCCAAAAGTCGACTCCCTTACCTCCGAGTGACCCCACGTCGACTGACGGATGTTAGTGTGTCGGGAAGGACCGAAGAAAACTCCCGTCTCCTTCACCATCCTCCCCTCCCGGTTCCCTTTGGTCCCGACCCTTGGTAGAGTGATGGAAAGACATGGTGGTGGACGTCATAGAGGGTTTACTCTCTCCGGAGGTTCTACTCTTCTTCCACGACCTGTTGTACGTGGTGCACCAGGAGCACACCGATCCCGGGCAGGACGGCGAGCACCAAGACCACGTGGGACTGATGTAGTTCGGGGACCACCCGCGGAGTCCATCCACCCGACCCGGAGACTAACTACTCATTTGGGAGTCGAGGGTGCCGGATGGACCCAAAGATTCGTCCACCCGATAGGTCTCCTTTCCGGTAAACTCATCCCGAAACTTCATACTTATCCTCAAATGGTCTCGACTGAGTCGTTGTGTCTAATACTTCTGTCGTTCCCTTTTCTCCACTGTTATAGATTTTCAGGGTCCTTGAAACTGTCCGACAAATGAAGAGTTTCAGTCTCGTTTGTACAAGTCTATCCGTCAACAAAACGGGTTCGAAAACAATTTACCAACAACGAAGTAAAATTCGGTACCGTGAGGGTAGTGAACCTAAGACTGTGAGGGTGACACCGATAGGTTTAGACGTCGGACAAGACAATTGCATCCGACTGACCACCTCTCCCTTTACATCTTTCTAACGGAGAGGGCAGACATAAGGTGTAGGTAGGGTCCCAATCCTAAGGGTTCACAAGGACCCCTCGAGAACGAGTCGGAAGTAGTACGTCGAACTTATTGGGGGAGGAGGACCTTTGGAGGGAACTAAGGGGTGTGTCTGGTATCGAGAAAGGAGACTTGAGAAGGTCAGAGTGAAGATTGGCAAATCCCGACTCAATAGACACAGGTCGTAACATAGAAGGAGTATTCACTCAGAGATCCGGGGGTTCCACCGGAGCGTACATGGACCCGTAGAGGTCTCCGTAGTCTCCTACAAACTCTCTCCTCCCTACCCTTTAATTCTCGAGGTCCTTAAAATTCGGGAGACCGAAGTCGAAACCGGAGACGTTTGTGCGAAGACCTCTGGTGGAAGTTCCACCGGGGGACCCCGGTGCTTCCGCTTTCTCCGACAGTAAGACAAGAAGAGTCGAGACGGGAAGAGGACGAAGCCCCAGGGGGTGACAACGTACACACTCCCTCACGCGAGTCAACGAGTCAGCACAGACTGAAAAACGTTGAGGTACCTGACATCGGGCGGTCCCAGGAGACAGGTACCCCAAAGGGTCCGTTCCTATGACCTCACCCAACGGTAGAGGAGAAGGTCCCCTAACTTGGGTGTAGAGGGTAACCGTCCACCCAATAAATGGTGACACGGTGGCCTCTTCGGAGAACATCCCCTTATTGGTAGGGGTATCTTGTTTCTCCCTTTGGGTCTGAGACGCCGCCGNGCCCCCCCCCGTTACTGTGAAGGTTCCCTACCTGTGGTTCAACACCTTTTCTCCGGACCTGGTCCCGAACACACCCAACCCAAACTCAGGTCCGACCTCGTGTGTGCACGACACACTGGGTCGCTAAATAAATCGAAGAGTCCCGAAGTCGAAGACTAGATAATTTACCCCGTCGACACTTCTGAGTCATTCTATCACAACGGATCCAGGATTTATTCCGAAAGAAGAGAAGACGGAAATTTTTTAAAATAGAATTAACCTCCTATTAACGAAATATTATAACACAACCAAAAACGGCATCTAGTTGTACTTAGACGGAAGATTTAGAAAAAAAAAAGCAAAGAAAGGGTGTGGGGGAGGGATAGTTGAGTCTCGTAGACAAAAGACTTCCAGTAGGACGTACTAACACTCTGGGGGACGTTTATCTGGTCCTTCATCTCGGGGGTAGTATTCGAATCGTGAAATACCCTGAAAGGGTCTCTAGGTCGCCAATTCTGAGGTGGGAGGCTACGTCCCCCCGCACCGAAGTTAGGGATCAGTCCCTTCTTTCAAAGGTTTACGTCACCTCTCGTCGGTTTTCATTTGTTTCCTTTTTAATTCGAATCGTGAAATCGGCTTCGAGTCCAGAAAAGGGAAGGAGAGGGAAGAGCGGAGAGTCCTGACCGTCCTTTAGGAAACGGAGGGGTTGTCCTCCTCGGTCTACCCTCTGACGTAGAGTCCCTCCCTCCCCGACACTGAGTCCTCTTCGTCGGACCTCAGTCCCGAGGACCGGGGTCCGACAGACCCGGGGAGACACGAACGGATAGAGTATAATCTGTCCGGACCGGGGTTCAGAATCTACGGTTACAGATCCCTGGTGTAGACCACCCCACCTCTCCCCGAACGAGAAGACCAGAATTTTGGTGTGGACTCCCTGAGACCCTTTCCGTACCGAGGAGGAACTTGGAGACAAAGAAATAGAAGGTTCTCTACAAACACTATCTCTCTCTTCCATCCTTTTTACGGGAGATCTTATTGTTTCGTCCTATATATCGGTATATTAACATCGAAACAAAAATATATGAGTAAAGATTTTAACTCGACTTTAGTGTATGACATATTAATGAATGAAATTTCACCTTCCATAAATCACACAAGTATCAACACGTTGGTAGGTGGGAGGGATCAAAGTTTTGGAAAAGTAGTGGGGTATTTTGTGGGGTATTTTGTGGGGTATCGGTACTTCAACAGTAGAGAGTAAGGAAAGAGAAAAACCGGCGACCATGTATGAAAGATAGGGGTACCTGAAAGAAAAGACCTGTATAGTATTCTTTCCTCAATATGTTGTCAATATGTTGTACCCCAGAAAACATTGACTGAAGAAAATACGACTTATTACAAAAAACTCCAAGTCGTTGTACCATCGTTACTGATTCTGAAGTAAGGAAAAAATTCCGACTCTTTATAAAGTAACTACCTATATACCTATCTGGTGTAAACAAATAGGTAAGTAGACGACTATTTGTAGACCCAACAAGACGGAAAACTGACAATACTTATTCCCACGATGCTTGTATACACATGTTCAAAATTTGTATACAAAAGTAAAGAGAACCCGTCTATGGATCAACATCTTAACGCCCCAGTATACCCCGAAAGGTCCACCGAGTCACCTCTTAAGTGGACGGTTGCGTCCTCTGTGTCCTCTGTGCTCAAATTAGGGACCCAGTCCTTCTAGGGGACCTCTTCCTTCACCGTTGGGTGAGGTCATAAGAACCGACTTTTAGGGTACCTGTCTCCTCGGTCCCCCCAACGTCTGGTACCCCATTGTTTCTTAGTCTGTGCTACTTCGTACGTACATACGAATACCCTTAAGATACAAATTGAAAAGTCCCTCGGTGGTTTGGCAAAAGGTACCAAGGACACGTAAGTACAAAGGGATAGTCCCAGGAGGACACTCGACCCCTGACTCTAAAAAGTAGAGTGTTTAAGAACTATGGTGACACGTTATTAATATTAGTGTCATCATGGGGTCCACCAAGTCACCATTTCTTAGGGGGACGGTTACACTTCTGTGTCCTCTGTACCCAAGTTTGGGATCTAGTCCTTCCATGGGACTCCCTCCTTTACCGTTGGGTGAGGTCATAAGAACGAACCCTTTAGAGTTCCTGTCTCCTCGGACCGTCCGATACAGGTACCTCAACGTTTCTCAGCCTGTAGTGACTCGTTGACTCGTGTGTGTGTGTCATTTTTATCGGTGCATACGATTCAACGAAGTCAGTGTAGGCTGAGAAATTCTTGGGTATCTGACATCGGGTGGTCCGAGGAGACAGGCACCCTAAAGGGTCCGTCCTTATGACCTCACCCCACGATAAAGGAGGAGGTACTTTTCATCGGCTGTCAACCAATTAAATAAATATACGTCTTTATAAATTACTCATGGATGACTCACGGTCCTCGTGATTAAGGAACTCAAAAACATCCCAACGGTGCTCCGTCCGTCCTGCCGAGATAAAAGAACGGGTTCAAATGTGTCGGTCAGTCACCATCCGGACCCTAAACTTGGCCGGTGGCCTAAACACCGGTAGGGTCTCCGACTTCAGAGTTGGTGTCATTATACGTCGAAGGATGACCCGTGGAACCCCCTCGAAAAGAATATAGTGGAGGAGGTCCCATCTACAATGGTAGAGGAACAACGACCTCCCTTTTCACTACCCTCCCCGTCTGACCTGTGTCGGGGAGACCGTAGTTCACCAGTCCCAACCTAAACTCCTTCCTAGACTCCTACCGTCTCGTTCCCAAGTCACCCCTCTTCCAGACCTCTTCCGAAGGGCCTCCTCCGTAGTCACTTTCACCCGTAACTTCCTACGTATCCTCAAACGGACTACTCTCCAGGGTCCATCTCCCAGGGTTCACGTTTTCACGTCTACACACTTTCACAGTCCCTTTGAGTCCACTGAACCCCACAGACCTCACTTCTACTACACACCCCTCTTCATCCTTTACTCTGTCCTCAACCTGAGTCTCGTGGTCACATGTTTCACTTCCTCGAACACAAAATAGAACCCCCACAATCCTTCGGTACCCTCCATAAACTCGTCCTGACGGTAATATGTCCAAGTACACAGTCTTTCTCGAGATTTCCCGGATCGGACCTCAGGTCTCGGGTCTCTCCTCTCTGCTCTGAAGGTGAGGGGGAGGTTTCGACGGAGAAAGGTCTTCAGACGGAACTGAAGCTCGTCGGGAAAGAAACACGGAGGGAGACGAGAACCGTACGTAAGATGGACGAACGATCAATGTACCGCACGGAGACGAAGGGAAAAGATGGTGTGGGTCTCGAGGTGGTCCGTCCCGCACCTCGACTCGGTAGAGACCCAGGAGTCGTAGCGAGTAGTACCCAACCCGTGTTTTCCCACCACCTTCTCCACACAACTTACCCTCTTACTCACCTGTCCATCAACACGTATGTTAACCGGTTAAGGATCCCTCACACACACATCCACCGACTCATTATAGAGTACATTTTCACTGTAGTGAACTTAAAGTCCATGAAGGAAGGACGTGGGACGGGTAAGACAGGGTTAAGATAAATTGTGTATCTTTTCCTTAAGTGAGTGAGGTAGGTGGGTAGGTAGGTTACTAGGTAGGTAAGTAGGTAGGTTGGTAACTATCAAAAGTAAGTAAGTAGGAAATTAACCGATTAAGGAAGTATGTCATTTTTAAATAAATCGTGGTTATATAATCACTAGTTGTTCTAGGGAGGGGAGTAGGTCTCACTGACTACCCTCTCCCTTACCGTAGGTTCACCTCTGACCTTCTTGCTCCTTTCTCAAAAACTCTGTCTCCCATGGACCACCTTTCTGAATCTTGACTCTCTCTTGTATCGACAAGTTTTTCGACTCTCTTCAAGACACTGCAATCGTTCAACTCACACACACCCGACTCCCTACCAACTCCACCTCCCGTCTCCATAAGACTCTCACCACACCTGACCCTATCCAGTAAGTCTCGTGACCTTTACCCGACTCGTCGACACAAACTCTGACTGTCCACACACCCGTCCTTCCCTGTACCAGTCTAGATCTCCGTCTATTCTAGGAGGACCTAGATCCCACGTCCCGTCTGACCTTTCCCTCTCCGACCTCCGACCCTCGTGTCCTCCATACCGAGTCTACCGGACTCAACCGTCTTTTCCTCCCACTTAATCCCCTCCTTAGTCCGCTTCTTTCGGTAAGACCTCTCTCACGTGTCAGACCCGTTATCAAGTCTTCACTCTCAGTCGTACACCCCAATAAACCGTAAACGACTTCCTACTTTCCCTCTCCTTATACCGTCGGTTCGGACTCGAACTTTACAAAATGTTCCCGTTATCCCTCGGTACCCCCCACAAACTCGTCCCCTCCGAGTACAAGTCTAGTCCAACAATATTCTTAGAGGGACCCCGTCCACACCTCCTAACCTGACCTCCCCACTCCACCCTCCACTCTCGGGTCTCACCTCCCTAGGTTCCTCCAGCATTCGTCTCCAGTTCACAGTCTTGGAACAAAACTCCGTAGCAGTGGAGAAGAGAGGGGTGTCGACGGCAACGGGGATTCCTACTGGAAAAGATACCGAAGGACTTTGGAACCGACCCACTCGAGCCCTGACCCATCCGACCTCGACTCCGAAGTCCCTTCTCCCCCACCCCGTACTCTAAAGGACCTCTCCGGGAATTGGGCTAGAGGACCCGTATCCTCTACCCGACGAGGAGTCGTCTCCACTGTTCACCTCGGCCGTGGCGGCGGACGACTGCGGACGGAAGGTGAAGCTGTAGGACTTCGGGATGTACTTCTAGAAGTTGGTCACGCGACTGTGGTACGTGCACTCAGGGTTCCGAAGAGCCCTTCTCCCATAGACCTTCACCCCGACCAGGTCTGAGGTCGAGCACCGTTCAGGACACTACAGTCCTTCGGATGCAGGTCTTCGGAAGGAAGGAAAAAAAAAAAATTTGTTTGATAAATGGATAAAAACCGACATGACCCAGAAGTGACGACGGACCCGAGAAGAGACGAACACCTCTCGTCCCCAATAAGAGACCAACGTCACGCACCCGAGGAGTGCCACCCCCGAACAGAACAAAGGCTCCTGTCCGAGACGTCCGAAGCCATTAGCACCGTGCACCCGAGTCATCAACGTGCAGGCTGGAGATCTCGTGTCCGAGTTATCAACACCACGTGTCTGAAGCAAAGAGACTCCGTACACCCTAGAAGGACCCGGTCTCTACCTTGGGTATAGAGGACGTAGCCGTCCGCCTAAGAAATGGTGACTTGGTGGTCCTTTCGGGAGTGAAGGAGATGAATACTTCACCCGAACATCACTCGAACGTTGACCCAATAATAGGCGGACCGACTTTGAGACGCCAGAGGTACGGGTAAACAGTGCACAGAAACAGAAGGTCCGATTTACCGCCACGGACCGTCCCCCGAGTCTCCAGAGGGAACTGTACACACTCGTACAGTCGGAGTACTGGGACCTGACAGAAGTCTTTACACAGAAGTCGATGTTGTCGTTGACGGTCCTCACTCATACCGGAGGAATCCCTTGTATCACGGTCGACGACGTCCCCGTTCCACTACTCTCCTCTTTCTTTTACGAATCGGCAATCCGTGAGGACCCGACAACCACGAGACGGTGACTGTCCGACACACCAAGACCCTTTGACTGTAGTGGAGAGACTCGGACGAAGGAATCGGGGGTTTACGTGTAGAGGAAGACCAGGAGTATCAGCAGCATCCCCTTAATTTACTCTATTATACTCAGTTACCGAACCGTGTACCATCTACGAGTCACTCACGATTCAAATTAAATAAGAAGGTACTTTTCATACACCAGAAACCTTTCTCAGGGAGGGGTGTGAAAGACTCGGAGTCAAAAAACAAACATTTTATTCTTACTGTCAGGGACTAGACTCTCTATGAATGTCCAATCTTACTACATCGTGACGGGACCGTGTGTCATCCACTACTCACCTATAAACAACTCACTTATTCATTTTATAGGTAACGGGACCAAGTAAGTAAGTAAGTAGTTTACAAACAACACGTGGATGATACACGGACCGTGATACAATCGATACCCCCTATACCACCACTCGTGAGTCAGGGCCAAGGAACCTCGAAGATCAGATTCATCCCTATATTTCTAATGCCCTGTATTACTGACGGTTCAAATATCGTGTATCATCCAGGAGTTGTTACTCGACGACTGAGACAATGAGACCCAGAACATCACCATAACAAAGTCAATCCATTCCACCTCTACCGGAAGTATTAATTAAGTAGTCAACTAGGTTTTTATATATATAACTCACGGACGATACGGGGTTGAGATCTCATCTTGTGCCACCAGTCGTTGTGTCTATTCCTTGAATGTAAAATCACCCTTCTCCCCGTCATTGGTCCTTGTTTATTCGTTCTTTTGCCGTCGACCACTATTTTCGTACTTCTGTCGTTCGTGTGAATTCTTGATTCCTGTCGAGAACCGTCGAGACGGGGAACTCTAAAGTAAAAAGAAAAAAAGTTTTATTGTTGAGATGGCTCTACATCAACTATATGGTATGTTAAGTGGGTAAGTTTAATATATTGGTCACCGAAAATCAGACAAGTGTCTTAACACGCGGGGAGTGGTATTAACTAAAATCTTATAAAAGTGACTCTTCTTTGGGACATAGTAACATAATAAGAAAGTAGGGGGTGAAGGGTGAATGGGAGGTCTAGATCCGTTAATGACTAGAAGGAATACAGAGACATCTAAGCAGAAAATAACTTTAAAGTACATCTAAAGGTATTTTAAGTGTATCTATGTCTTAAAGTACGGACCAAAGTTATATGACAAAGGTCTAAGTGGGTACAACATCAACTTAATAGTTCTTAATTAAAATTTTTAACAACTTTTTGTAAGGTAAATGGTATATTACGCCGAGTCGCCATTTCTTAGGCAGAAGTCACCTCCTTTATATCCTCTGCACCTAAGTTAATGACCCAGTCCTTCTAGGAGACCTCTTCCTTTACAATTGGGTGAGATTGTAAGGGTGTCTGTCTCTTCGGACCACCCCACATCAGGTACCCCAACGTTTCTCAACCTGTACTGGCTCTTCAATTTACCATAATGGCATATTGTGGTTCAAAACGAATAGGTTCGTAGACAACTTTCTGTCCCAATAAAGGTAAACCCCCCGTTAATACTTGTTACAACGATATTTGTAAACACAAGTCCAAAGACACACTTGTAAAATTTAAGAGAACCCATGTATAGATTAGTATCTTAGTAGCCAGAAATACTATTAAGAAACAAATTAGAAAAAACCTTGACGGATCAAGTCAAGTCAAGTCAAGTCAGTGAATCAGTACAGACTGAGAAACGTTGGAGTACTTAACGTCGTGCGGTCCGGAGGGACAGGTAGTGGTTGAGGGCCTCAAGTGAGTCTGAGTGCAGGTAGCTCAGGCACTACGGTAGGTCAGTAGAGTAGGAGCCAGCAGGGGAAGCGGAGGACAGGGGTTAGGGAGGGTCGTAGTTTCAGAAAAGGTTACTCAGTTGAGAAGCGTACTCCACTGGTTTCATAACCTCAAAGTCGAAATCGTAGTAAGGGAGGTTTCTTTAGGGTCCTGACTAGAGGAAGTCTTACCTGACCAACCTAGAGGAACGTCAGGTTCCCTGAGAGTTCTCAGAAGAGGTTGTGGTGTCAAGTTTTCGTAGTTAAGAAACCGCGAGTCGGAAGAAGTGTCAGGTTGAGAGTGTAGGTATGTACTGATGGGTTTTTTGGTATCGGAAGTGATCTGTCTGGAATCAGTCGTTTCATTACAGAGACGAAAACTTATTCGACAAATCCAACCAGTATTGAAAAGAAGGTTCCTCATTCACAGAAAATTAAAGTACCGACCTTAGTGGTAGATGTCACTAAAACCTCGGGGGGTTTTATTTCAGACTGTGACAAAGGTGACAAAAAGGTAGATGAAGGGTACCTCACTACCCTGACCTACGGTACTAGAAGTAAAAGACTTACAACTCGAAATTCGGTTGAAAAAGTGAGAGGAGAAAGTGAAAGTAGTTCTCCTTTGATTTTTCAAGGAGAAGTGAAAGACGGTATTCCCACCACAGTAGACGTATAGACTCCAATAACTATAAAGAGGGCCGTTAGAACTAAGGTCGAACACAAAGAAGGTCAGGTCGCAAAGAGTACTACATGAGACGTATATTCAATTTATTCGTCTCACTGTTATATGTCGGAACTGTGTGAGGAAAAGGATAAACCTTGGTCAGACAACAAGGTACAGGTCAAGATTGACAACGAAAGACTGGACGTATGTCTAAAGAGTTCTCCGTCCAGTCCACCAGACCATAAGAGTAGAGAAAGTCTTAAAAGGTGTCAAATAACACTAGGTGTGTCAGTCTCCGAAACCGTATCAGTTATTCCGTCTTTATCTACAAAGAGACCTTGAGAGAACGAAAGAGGTACTAGGTCGTCTATAACCGTTGAAAAGGGTTTTTAACCAACACCGTAAAATGTAAGGATGGTCGGTATACACGTCCGAGGTCAGAGAGATGTGGGAGTCGTTGTGAACAATAATAGATAGCAAAAATAATAACGGTAGGATCAATCCAATTCACCATAATGTAACATCAAAAATAAACGTAAAGGGATTACCTATTACACAACCTCTTCTGAGAACTCTCAGGGAACCTGATGTTCCTCTAGGTTGGTCAGGTAGGATTTCCTCTGGACAGGACCCACAAGTAACCTTCCTGACTACAACTTCGACTTTGAGGTTATGAAACCGGTGGACTACGCTTCTCGACTGAGTAAACTTTCCTGGGACTACGACCCTTACTAACTCTTGTCCTCCTCTTGCCCTGCTGTCTCCTACTCTACTAACCTACCGTAGTGGCTGAGCTACCTGTACCCAAACCCACCTGAGTCCCTCAACCACTACCTGTCCCTCCGGACCGCACGACGTCAAGTACCCCAGAGTTTCTCAACCTGTGTTGACTCGCTGATTTGACTTGACTTGACTTACCTATTACCAATTAAAGGGATTACCAATCTATCGTAGTGGTTGAGTTACCTGTACTTAAACTCGTCTGAGGTCCTCTGTCCTTTCGGACCGCACGACGTCAGGTATCCCAGTGTTTCTCAGTCTGTGTTGAATAGTTGACTTTTGTGGTTATCACCGATTATGACACTTCGTAGAAAAGTACACGAATACCCGGTCCACATACAGAAGAAACCTCTTTACAGAAAAGTATAAGGAACGGGTAAAATTTCAACCCAACAAACAGACAAAATAATGACTCGAACATAAATAGACAAACCGACACCGTCCAGAATCAACGTCGTACGTCCTAGGAACCAGAAGCAACGCCGTACGTCTTGGAAAATCAGTAGTGTACACTCGAGAATCAGTGCACCCTAGATCCAGGGGTTGGTCTTTAGTTTGGACTCGGAGGACTTTACCCTCCCGTCTCAGAATCGGTACCCTGGTGTCCCTTCAGGAATAATAACTGAAACTTCTCACGAAACGTATCAAATCTATGTTCGAGGAGTAGTCTATGTACTAAACGTTTATAAATGGGGCCGTGACACCCAACATCAGTAAATCACTACGAAAGAAATATACCTTCAGGAGTAGAGAGAAACCCGGACAAAATTTTACATGGACCTTAAATCAAAATAAGTCCAATACCACTCCTGGTGTCTACTTCTTCGTTAACGGTAACTTTTCTATCAAACAATGAAGGGTAAAGGTTCTACCCCCACCCACCCCATACGGTGTTCTGTGTTCCGATGGACCTCTTCGTGGTCCTCCCCGTACCGTCCTTGTAAAAGTCCCCCAGAAGATGCCCTTCGTTACCCTTTCCGTCCCATACGTCGGAATCCTGACCCATCAAAAAAAAAAAAAAAAATTCAAAAATTTTTTCAAACAAATATCTACTCTACTCGGAAACTACACCCGAGAACCAATGACGCACACCCGAAAGAGATCAACGACACTCGTCTTCGGTGAGAGATCAACGACACCACACACCCCAAGAATAACTCCACCCAAAAGAACACTGTCACACAAAAGAACAACGTTGAGTGTCCGAGGGTTGTCGTCCGAAGTCATCAACTCCGTGTATGGGAATCAACGGGACTCCGTGCATCCTAGAATCAAGGACCTGGCCCATAGGTTGGACACAGGGGACGTAACCGTCCGTTTAAGAATTGGTGACTTGGTGGTCCGTTGAGGAACCCAACCGATTGAAACTTATTAAAGTCGACCGAGACCCCGTCTCTCCACGGGGTTCAATAGGTCACGAACCGGGACCCTATTAATCACATCCCCATATATCACCGAGTCGGGTTATTACAAACCTCATACCTGGGACCTAACCAATCAAACGTTTTCTTCCCGTACGAGGACCCCCTCAGTAAACGACGGAGATTCTTTGTCGATCAGGACTCTCCCACCATAGACAGGTCAGTCACTCCAAGGTCCACCTTCTAGTAGTTCTTATGTTCCTTTACCTAAAAAGACCTCCAGGTCTCCAATTCTCAGGTGGACGGTTACGTTCCCAAGTTAGAGACCAGACCTTTAATTCTGGGGTGTCCGGAACCTCGTTGTTTCGGAGACACGATGTTGATGACTCGGCCACCCGGATCTCGGACAAGACACATAGTCCTCTTCGGTGATGTCACTCTTCGGACACGTGAAGTTACTTCTCGTCGAGGGACGAACAGTGCTAATCTCTTTCAGACGTGCGTCACGAATTCTGGATCACGTCGGTTTTGTTTGTTCCTTTACTCTTTCATCTCAATTAAGTCCCGACGAGAAACAGTGGACCCCCGAAGGGTCTACTGAGTCACCATTTCTTGGGCGGACGGGTACGTCCTCTGAACCCAAACTGGGGACTCAACCCTTCTAGGGGGTCTCTTCCTTTACAATTGGGTGAGGTCATAAGAACGGATCTCTTAGGGTACGTGTCTACTCGGTACCCCAGTGTTTTTCAGTCTGTGTTGAATCGTTGATTTGTTGTTGTTGTCGAGACAGTGGACGGATAACTCTCTCCTTCGAACAGAATCCCGGATACGAGTACAGGAAAAAAGAGGGACCGTCCTTCTACTCGCTAATGTAGAGCCGGTAGTAACTTGACTCACGGGACCACCAGGCCGCGGTCATAGCGGACGTAGTGATGGAGCTAAAGTAGATGATGGTGTGCCGACTACCCGCCGCGAAGGCCGTCCGGACGTTGTGGCACGTACCAAAGTGGTGTCTCCAGTAGGTCCTCGCCGCCGCCCGCGATGCGGTTGTCCCCCGACTCCGGACCAAATTCCGGTTCGTCCCGTTCTGGAACCTGAAGTAACTACACGACGAGGACCGGTTCCACTCTGCCCTGGGACCTCCCACCTCAGGACGGACCCTGTCGAAGGAGGACTCAACGGTGTTGACACCTTTTAGGCTTGATTCCACCTAGAGTCCTCCGTAATCACCATTTCGTGGACGGACGTCACGTCCTTTACGTTCGCTGTGCCCTAGCTAAGGACTCAGTCCTTCTAGGGGACCTCTTCCTTTACCGTCGAGGGAGGTCATAAGAAAGGACCCGGGAGGATACCTGTCTCCGAGGACTTTCGACATCAGGTACCCCAACGTTTCTCAGCCGACACTGACTCACGTGTGTGTCTTACACCTAGATCTTACGTTCGTCTACATCTTGTGCACTCTGACATAAGTAAACGACCTAGACGTCACCCCAAAGGGTCCACCACGCCTCCATTTCTTAGGTGGACGGTCACGTCCTCTACGTTCTCTGCGCCCAAACTAGGGACCCAACCCTTCTAGGGAACCTCTTCCCTTATATATGAGAGAGGTCATAAGAACGGACCTTTTAAGGTACCTGTCTCCTCCGACCACCCGATGTCAGGTGTCCCGACGTTTCTCAACCTGTACTGACTCGTTGACTCGTGTCTAAACGGTAATTTTTTTCGTGGTACTGTGACCCACCAAATAAATAAACGAATAAAAAAACCGACTAGAAACAACGACACACGTCCGAAAGAGATCAACGTCGCTCATCCCCGACGAGAAGTAACGGTACGCGTCCGAAGAGGAACGCCACCGAAGAGAACGATGTCTCGTGCCTGAGATTCCCCTCCGGAAGTCATCAACATCGTGCACCCGAGTCATCAAAACGACGTGCCCGAATCAACTAGGTCTCGTACACCACAGAAGGTCCTTGTCCCTAACTTAACAGGGGACTTGACCGTCCATCTAAGCATACGTTACTTGGTGGTCCCTTCAGGGTCATGACCCTCCAATTTCCCGTCTTTAGTCAGAAGAGTCAGACCTCCAATCTCGAGACTCTAGTGTCACTACCGTCGCGACCAAAGAGGGCTCCGGGGAGAGGAGCCGAACGTCGACCGACAGGAGTGGACACAGAAGTACCGGAGCGGAGACATGCTCAGACAGGAGTAGAGGAGAAGAGTATTCCTGTGGCCAGTGTGACCTAATTCCGGGTGAGATTACTGCAGTGACATTGAATTAATGGAGACGTTTTCGGAATAGAGGTCTATTCCAGTGTAAAACCCCAATCCTAAAATTGAGTACCCAAGACCCCACCCCATCCCCTCCCCGTGTTAAGCCGGGTGCCGTGATTGTTTCTACTTTATGTTCTAGAACTTCTTTATACTGTAAACGTCTCTACCCACCAGTGGACAAACACTACGAAGACACCTCAAAGACTCGTCACGGACCGAAAACCTAAGTCTGACAGGACCTACGATCAAGGTCGAGATGGTGAAGTATGTATAAGCTGGAATCAAAAGGGAGACTCGGAGTCAAAGGAGTAAATGTTGTACTGCTAGTATTCTAGACTAGTACTCTAAAACAGTCCGGAGACCGTTCTCCGAACCACTATCCTTGACGGCTTCTTTACGTTTGAGAGAAGAAGGAGAGTGGAAACCGAGAGAAAGGGAGAAAGAACCTGTTCAACGTATGGAGACAGACGAACCCGAAGGGAACTACCAGTCTACCATTTCTTAGACGGACGTTACGTCGTCTGGACCCAAGTTAGGGACCCAGTCCTTCTATCGGACCTCTTCCCTTACCGTTGGGTGAGGTCATAAAAACGAACCTTTTAAGGTACCTGTCTCCTCGGACCGTCTGATGTCAGGTACCCCACCGTTTCTCAGTTCTGTACTGACTGATTGTGTGTGTGTGTGTGTGTGTGTGTGTGTGTGTGTGGATGGACCTTAGGAAAGGGGACGTCGAACCGAATTGTCTTTCTCCACCCACAGAAATTTTTTATATATAAGTAAATAAACCGACACGACCCAGAATCAACGTCGTACACTCTAGAAAAATTTTTAAAATAAATAAAAACCGACATGATCCAGAAACAACGACGAATCCGAAAGAGCTCGACATCGTTGCTCCCCAATGAGAAACAAACCCACACAGCCGAAGAGTAACACCACCGTAGAGAACAACGTCTCGTACCCGAGATCCGCACACCCGAGTCATCAACACCTTGTATCCGACTCGACGAGGGGCCGTACACCCTAGAAGACCCTGGTCCCTAACTTGGGCACTGTGGACGTAACCGTCCGTATAAGAATTGGTGACCCGGTGTCCCTGCAGGGTTCCCCGTACAGGATCCTTCTTGAGGATCCGACACCGCCCACTCTGTTTTACTCGACTCGTCAGACAACGGGTAAGGTCCTACTTCTACCTTTCCTTGAGAGTCTGCTCCTGTAGGCTCGACTCCGTCTGTGGAAGTACAAACTCCCACTCCTACACCCCACTCCGACCCCTTCCTACCTTTTCCCGGGGTAACAGACTCCTGTCGTAGAGACGATGGAAGTCCGTCGGAGATCGATCCGAGGAGTAGACGGACGTCCAGTACTGTGTTGTAGATCGCCCGACAGTACCCATAACAAGTTGAACCGGTTCATAGGTCTCATGGTCCTCTTCACGGCTCTCCTCTAGGTCCTTCAGTACTTTCCGGCCCTCGACCTCCTTGACCTCACCAGTCAGAACCCAGGACCCCTATAACCCCCGTCCAACTCAAATCTCGGAACTCATAAGTAGAGAGATGGTGAATGTCAGATTGATTGGAATCGGTTCAGTGAATTTGACGAACTTAAATTCAAAGAAGTCGACATTTTACCCCTACTGTCATTACGTATCCGTAAGAAGTATCACGTCCTTAAGAATCAACCCTTACAAAATCAGTCGTTTCCAACGTTATTATGACACATTGTTTGTCAAGGATTCGAGTCACCAAACGTCGTTCGTAAAAAAATAACGAGAACAGACGTGTATAAAAAACGAGAGTAGACGTATAAAGAGAATAACGACGACTCGAAGTGACTCAACTTATCCAAACAAGGGTTCTAGTCCAAACTTAAGTCTAGACAGGATGTACAGAGGAGTAAGAGGAGTCTGGTCGTCGGTATGACCTGTACTAGGTCGTAATACGTCGTAGTTTGTTGATCTTTCAAGGAAAACCAAGTAATAGTCAGTAAACCTAATCCTTGAGTCCCTCTGTGAAAGTCAACTACGGTAGAATGTAACTACGGTAAAATGTGGAACGATTAGGAACGATTAGACGGAACAATTCCTTCCTTCTTCTACGGAGTCTGAGACTCTTAACCGTCCTCCACCATAGATCGGTCTTAAGTTGTGGAGAGGAGAGAAAAGGGTCACCACAAATATAAATACCTAGAGAAATATGGTCCGTACGGTAAACGGGAAACACTATCGTCGTATTTTAAAGAAACTTTCTGTTGGACAATCACATTTCTTCTGTTAGATCTGGTACTTGTTAATATTAATTAGATTACAACCCGCGACTTCAGGTTTCCTTTTTTTTAATTACGTCATATTCCTCTACTACACACCCAAACATTTATGA
Source organism: Capra ibex (assembly GCA_006410555.1). Taxonomy (NCBI): domain Eukaryota; kingdom Metazoa; phylum Chordata; class Mammalia; order Artiodactyla; family Bovidae; genus Capra; species Capra ibex. Next base: position 89,709,792 of record SJYO01006231.1, read on the forward strand.
CTTCAACTAGGTAAGTCCGACCATTTGACAACGATGAGGTCCAGCGAGACAAACAGGACCGTGTAGGCGTCCCCACGGGGGACTGGCGGTGTATTAAGTAGTCAATCTCTTAATTACGACCCAAGTTTCTGTAGGTCGATCTCGCCGAGACTAACCAGTCCCCCGTCTATAAAAAAGACAACTCCTAATCTCCACACACGTCCCGTATTGACGTTTTCGTTCAACCCCCTTCAGACTTTAGGACCTGACCAAAGGACGTCAACGAGGATTATCGGAGACGTGCACACACGCACAGAGATCCCCTCCCCCACCGTAGTACCGGACCGGAGGTCAGTGGGTGACAGGGTGTAAGGGGTCCCTGCTGGACTGGGTTGACGGGAAGTGGTGATACACGTAGTTTCTCTCGGAGGCGGTCAAGGGTGGACACTGGGACCAGAGGGCGGCGACGTGCCTCCTGTAGTTCGAGGGTCTGCCTGCGTAGTAGGGGTTTCCACGGGGGAAACACAAGGGACAACGGACGAACGAGACAGCGAGCACCCCCCAGACCGGTACGGACGGGGTCCACGCCATAGGAACATCCGTCAAATATCGGACACCGAAGACCCCCACCACTCCTCTAGGTCAACACACACACATAGCCCCTCCGTCTCCACCCACCTGGGTTCGTCTTTCCTTCCTCATCCATACTACCGCACCCGAGGCACTGCCACGTCCATCTCTTCCCAACCGAAGAAAGACAACGGTCTATAGGGGACCTCTGGTCCAGGACAGGACCCACTCCGACCCGTACGTCCCTGCGGAGTAGGGGTCCAGGTTCGGAACTCATGGTCGGTCAGACCCCTTCTGTGTCGTCCCGTACCTACAAGGGTCAGTGTACCCCACTCCCTACCCGATGTCCCTCCCTGTCCCTGACCTCGTCGGGGTCTATTCCTCGCTACTGCCATAGACCGTACCTTACGTCCCTCCCGACGGACCTTCTCCCTTGTACTCTCCACTCGGAACCCTTTACCTTCTCCCTTGTACAAATACCTCGTCTCGGAGTCTTATGTGTATCACTTTCTTCAACTTACATGTCAACTCCGTGAACTTGAACTAGGAGTCCCATCATCCCTCGGTGCCCTCCATAAACTCGACACCGACTCGTTACAGTCTACACACTCCTTCTAGGGACACACCGGTCCTACTGTCGATCCTTCTTCCGATACCCCTGGAGATTGCCTCTTCGTTCCGTCACCTACCACTTCGTTTTCAAAAATTCCTTCCTACCCGTCCTTCCTCACCGTCTACCGAACACCCTTAACACACCGAGACCTCTCTGGACCCCCTCCCCCTCCAGAGGTCTCCTCCAGGATCAAAGGGAGTAAAGGTGACTGGGGTGACTGGGAGGGAAGGGGTGTCCTTAATAGACGGACCAATCGTAGATACCCTGGGTGATATTGGGACTTCACACCGGACTGAGGTTCCACTCGAGGACGGGGTTGGGAGGGAAGAGAGTCGAAGAAGGAGGATTCTGGAACCAGTCGTTCCGGAGGGGAGAGGAGGAGGGGTCCCTCGGTCTACCATCCCGACTTACGTCCCGAACTCAAGAAGAGGAGTGGATGGTAAGTAAGGGGGTAAGTAACAATTCAGTAATATAGATGTTTAGAAAAAGAAAAAAAAAAAAAAAAATTGAAAAACTGACGTGACGCACCGTACACCCTCAAAGGACTAGTCCCTGACTTCGGTACGACGGACGTCACCTTCACGCCTCAGGATTGGTGACCTGGCGGTCCTAAGTCAAGTCAGTGAGTCAACACGGACTGAAAAACACTGGGGTACCCGACGTCGTGTGGTCAGAAGGGACAGGTAGTGGTTGAGGACCTCGAATGAGTTTGAGTACAGATAGGTCAACCACTACGGTAAGTTGGTAGAGTAGGAGACAGCAGGGGAAGAGGAGGACGGAAGTTAGAAAGAGTCGTAGCCCCAGAAAAGATACTGAGTCGAGAAACGTAGTCCACCGGTGTCACAACCCCGAAGTCGTAGTCAGGAAACTGACTTATAAGTCCTAATTAAAGAAAATCCTAACTAACCAACCTAGAGGAACGTCAGGTTCCCTGAGAGTTCTCAAAAGAGGTTGTGGTGTCAAGTTTTCGTAGTCAAGAAGTCACGAGTCGAAAGAAATACCAGGTTCAGAGTGTAGGTATGTACTGATGACCTTTTTGGTATAGAAACTGATCTACCTGGAAACAACCACTTCATTATAGAGACGAAAAATTATCAGATCCAACCAGTATCGAAAAGAAGGTTCCTCGTTCGTGGAAAATTGGAGTTCCGACGTCAGTGGTAGACGTCATTAAAACCTCAGGTTCTGATGGTCCCTTTGGGGTTGTATAGAAATAACTCGTAGATGACACATACCCTGTGACTCCCGGGAGACCCCGTGAGACAGAAACGAAAGTGTCTCGTCTGTCACTTCACTCCTCCTCCTTTTATTCGTTTATTTATTCTAGTAAAACTTGACACTATGTATGTGTTTCCTTTGTCTTTGACTGGACACAACCCCCTGTCGTCAAATCGAGTGTGTCACTCCTTTCAGGAATGATTTCTTCTCTACCCACTCGATTTTGACTTTTACAAGTGTGAAATTTCACACTCCTCGTCCCTTTGGACACAGGGTACACCTCCTTCGACGGTCACGTTTCCAGGACACCACCTTTACCTTTCCTCCGTCCACACCGACCTGGAGAATCAGGTCGACCAGACCGGGGGTCCCCGACTCCCTCCCTTGGTGCGACCCTGTCGGTCTTGAGTGGGGGTTAGATGAAGACGGATCCACATGTTGGGGATAGCGAAACTAGGTCTGTTGGGTGTCGTCGCGAGGGGTAACCGAATGCACGGGAAAAGACGTCCTGGTTCCATTGAAAATAAAGGGGGTTAGGTTCACTTCACATCCTCCTTGTAGTTCCGGACACCTTCCAGTCCCTACACGGACAATCCTCGTCTTTGGTGACCCCCACAGGACAGGTGGTTGGACCATGGGAAAAGCACGGGAGTTATGTAGTCCTTCGGGGGTTTAGTCTGGGATGCTACAGTAGGTCCCATAGTCTATAGATGAGACACGGTTCGGGACCCAAGACCCGAGTACACGAGAATTACCGAGATACTACGGAAACAGGCCCTCAACTCCGAGGGTCACACACAATCAGCAAGTCAGTACAGGTTGAGAGACGCTGGGGTACGTGACATCGCGCGGTCCGAGGAGACAATACCCTAAGAGGTCCGTTCTTATGACCTCATCCAACGATACGGGAGGAGGTGCCCTTGAAGGATTGGGTCCCTAGCTTGTGTCCAGAGAGCGTAACGTCCGTCTAAGAAATGGCAGACTCGATGGGTCCTTTGGGACTCCGAGGTTCCCCCTCCAGTAAAGTGGGGTAGGGTCCCTGGGGCGAGTGTGTCGCCGACTCGGACTCGGGGGACAGGAGGCAGGTGGTCCTTGACGTAGCCTGTCTCGAAGCGGTACCGACTCTACGCGCACCGACACCGCGACTGCGATGACGCGAAGGCGGACTCGCACCTGGCTTGCGCGTTCCACGCCTCCTTCGGGCTCGAGTAAGACGCGTGCCTCTTACCGTAGACCGAGTTCCACCTCGGCGACGGAGGCGCCCGGACTTCCAGCCGCGCGGGGACTTCCAGCCGCGCGGGGACGCCTAGGGCCCCCGGGTTCGGGGCGGGTCTCTCCGGATCCAGGGCGGGGGCTCCCGGGTCCGGGGCGGGGGTTCTCGTCCTCCCGTATCTGGTGCGGGGGGCCTTCCGAGACGAGGACCTCCTGGCAATTCGTCGGACTACCACGTCCAGTGTGGGTGAGTTCCGTTCCGAGGCGGAGACCTCCCAGACTAGGGCGGGGAGCTCCAGCTCTAGGGCGGGGGGGACTCACGGTCAAAGGCGGGAGAACAAACTCCCTGGTCCTAACCGGTGCAAGGGAGCCCGAGTCCGGGGCGGGGTCGTAGAGAGCCTAAGGTTACAAGTCCGGGGTGGTTGACTTGGAAGACTCCTGGTTCCAATCTATGGAGTCCGGAGATCCGATGCTCGGGTCAGATGGAGTCTAGAGCCGGCGAAAATTTAACTTCTGCACCTTTGACCTCGGACTCTAGTCTTGGGACTGGTAGTGAAAGAACTCCGGGGGTCGAGTGTACCTACTTGAGGGCTCCGACGTAGGGTCCCGGGTCCTACAAACAACAACTGAACATTCGGGTCTGAGAGGGAGAGTTCGGGTCCTACAAACGACATTTGGGTCTGAGAGGGAGAGTTCGGGTCCTACAAACAACAACTGAACATTCGGGTCTGAGAGGGAGAGTTCGGGGAAGGAAGAAGGGAACGAGTTTTGGGGAATCCGCTCACAGGACTTAAAACATCTTATATTCGTTTCCACGTCTGTCGAGGGTAGTGGGTGAGGGATCGGTCTAGTCTAGGAGTGTGGACCTAAGGTCGTTCCTTTACTCCCCAGGACCTGTCGGCCCTTCAACACCCGATCCTCCGACCCTTCTGCAAACAGGAGACTGTATTTGAACCCGAAAAACCCTGTCAAACACGTAAACAAATAAAGTTGTACACGCACACACGATTCAGAGAAGTCACCACAGGCTGAGAAACGCTGCGATACCTGACATCGGGCGGTCCGAGGAGACAGGTACCCTAAGAGACCTGTTCTTATTACTCACCTAACGGTACGGGAGGAGGTTCCCCTAGAAGGGTTTGGTCCCCAGTTTAGGGAAAACAGGGGCCGTAACCGTCTACCCAAGAAATGGTAATCACGGTGGACCCTTCGGGGAATAAAGTTGCATAACGAATCATTCACAGGTTACCGTGACCCGACCCTCGTGCTGTCGTCCGTTTAAGGACGGGAGTCCTCCTACCCCCTGTACACAACCTGTTTATTAAGGTACCCATTTACATAAACGTTGGACACTCTTCACGACGTTTTCTCTCCGAAACCAAGACCCGTTCGTATCGTCCCCTACCTCCCACCGAGTTCCTCTCGATGAGACTACGACTTGGACCTCATCTTCAACTCACAACTCCTCCCTCACTTCACGAAAGGTCCTTCGTCCTTGTCGTAGACGTTTACAGGACCCCACTCTCTCACACCACACGAGTACCTTAAGTGTTTCCCTGATCCCACCGACCTAGACCCCTCACCCCGACCTTACCTCCTTCCCACCCAACACAGTGTCATGTCCAAAGTACGTCTCCCACACACACACACACACACACACACACACACACACACAAGATTCAGCGAAGTCAACACAGACTGAGAAACCTTGGGGCACCTGACATCGGACGGTCTGAGGAGACAGGTACCTTAAGAGGTCCGTTCTTATGACCTCGTCCAACGGTAAAGGATGAGGTCCCCTAGAAGGATTGGGTCCCTAACTTGGGTTCACGGAACACGGAGGACGTGACCGTCCGTCTAAGAAAGGATGACGTGGTGGAGGACATCTCTACCCTGCTACTATCACTGACGTTACTAGTGCAATTAAGTAGTGTATAAAAAGACTCGTAGACGACACTCGGTCCCTCACAAACTCAGGAACGTAGTGACTGTAAGACCACGACCACCATCACCCCCTTTGTCTACTGTCTACTATTTGTTCGTTTATTTATTCATTTAAGTGTGCCGGAACCTCCAGTGACCTACCTAATAGTTAAAGTGACACTGTCTTTAGCCCTCGGTACCTCCCAAGACTCGTTTTCTCCCCGTTCTAAACAGAATGTCCCTGAAGGGACCACCAGATCACCGATTCTGATGAGGTACGAGGATTACGTCCCTGTACCCAAACTAGGGACCAGTCCCTTGATCTATCGTGCGTGGTGTTGATTCTCAAGTGTCCACCGTTGATCGCTAAGCGTACCGTGTTTTGTCTTCAGACTTCTAAGGTGCACGACGTTGATTCTGGGCCTTGTCGGTTTATTTATTTATAATTTTTTTACAATAGACTGTCAGCACCCAATGATACAACTTATCTCTGACACCGCTCCTACCCTACTCCCTTTAGTCTAACCAACACCCCCCACCACCCCACCACTCTACTACCACCGAGACGGGTTCTACCCCCGACATCTCCGTTGATCGCCGCCAACCTAATACTACTCTTTACTGACAAAGTACTACCAGTATGACCGTCCAGACGTCTATTTACCGTACACTCCAAACCCTCTTACCCGGCTGTGGTCCAAACCCAGACACCACCAAATCAACGGTTCAACACAGACTGACAAACGTTGGGGTACGTGACATCGAGCGGTCCGAGGAGACAGGTACCTTAAAAGGTCCGTTCTTATGACCTCACCCAACGGTAAAGGAAGAGGTCCCCTAGAAGGTCTGGGTCCTTAGCTTGGGCCCAGAGGACGTAACTTCCACATAAGGACGTAACGTCCACCTAAGAAATGGTTGACTCGATATTCCCTTCTGGTCCAAACCCAGACTCGTGGACCTTTCTACCTTTACGATGGTTGACTCTGTCTCTTAGGGTTTACCGCACGAAAAAAGACCCCCCCACCCCTCTCGCCCCTTCGCCCTCCACCAAACTCTAGTTGTACAAACAAACCCGACCTCATCAACCTCTTCAGTTGGACCGGTCAACCCGTCTACCCAAGAATTAAACCTGCTCAGGTCCCGACCACTGCATGTAGACCCCTCCGAGTCACAAATCTACAAATCTTTCGGAGTCCCGGTCCTCCCTAGGGAACCACACACACACACGGACACAGACGTGGAGATGTGTGACCGCTCGAACACTCGTGTGCTTCCTCCCCGAGTTCCTGGTTCGGGACCACAGAGGTTTAATTATTACTCCATATTTAGCTAACTTATGAAGAACACACGGGAAGGGTCCATAAAAGTAAATTAAGAGTTCCCACGACAATAATAGAGAAAAACCCGAAGGATCCGCCGAGTCCCCATTCCTTAGACGGACGGTTCGTCTTCTGTTCCCAACCTAGGGACCCAGCCTTTCTAAGGGGATCTCCTCCTTTGCCGTTGGGTGAGGTCATAAGAACGGACCCTTTAAGGTACCTGTCTCCTCGGACCACCCGATATTAGGTACCCCAGTGTTTTCTCAGAGTCCGTTAAATCGTTGACGTGCGTGCGTGACAGAGCAAAGTGCCTCCACCTTTGAACTCAAGGGGTCTTACTTTGCTGAGTGGGGCTTAGTATGTTGCTACAGGAACCCTGGAATCTCCCCCGGACCTCAGCAAAAGATGGGATACGAAGCCCGAGGAACAGGACCGCCCCACAGATCGGGGGAAAAGGGCCTTTCCTCACACGATCCCTTGCCCCACCCCAACCCCCGCACCTCCTCGCCTCCGTTTGGACCCTTCGGCTAGGACCGCGCGGGAGTCCACCGCATTTCACCCCAGCAGCGAGCCTTAGGGCACAGTCTCCGATGTCCGCCAGATTCTCCCCTTGAACGCTAAGGCCTGGGATGTCCGTGGTGAGACGAAACTACTACGAGGCAGAAGGCGTAGGAACAAGTCCGACTCCCAGAGGTCCTCGTATGGTAAGGGATTTATAGAGTTGCCGTAGAAAGCGCGGTGGGAAAGGGAACGGTGGAACAGGAGGTGGCCGTTTTTATTGAACCGGAACCCTCCGTTCTCTGCACCCAAGTTTGGGGCCGAGACAGGCGAGGATCGCCACCCGAACCCGCGCACTGACGGGAAGAGACGACGAAGCAAGAGGGACTAGCACACCTAAAATGTTCTAGTAGTAGGAACGTTAATTACGTCTAACTGAAAGGCGATTCCCGACACCCACCACTTACTTTCTCTGTTCCTCCTCCCCTTTCTCTGTTCCAGGGGCTCTGCGTCCAGGTGGGAACGCGCACTAAGAATTCCGGACCACGACAGTGACGACGACGACGACTCAGCGAAGTCAGCACAGGCTGAGACACACTGAGGATCTGCCGTCGGGTGGTCCGAGGGCAGGGACCCTAAGAGGTCCGTTCTTGTGGCCTCACCCAACGGTAAAGGAAGAGGTTACGTACTTTCACTTTTCACTTTCCCTTCAGCGAACCAGCACAGGCTGAGAATCGCTAGGGTACCTGACGTCGGATGGTCCGAGGAGACAGGTACCCTAAAAGGTCCGTTCTCATGACCTCACCCCACGGTAACGGAAGAGGCCCCCACGCCCCTACGAAAATTAATTTAGAAAGGAGAGGACTCACACAGCCTCCGAGGGAGTCGACCTGCTAAGCCCTTGTTGTCCGAGATTTCGCACACCAGAGGTGATCAAATTGCACACTCGCACTCACGTGCGCTCCAGCAGACACTGAACCATACAATCCCACGTAAACTCACTTATACGCTGGTAGGTACACTGACACACGTTCATACACTCCCACACATGCACACATTCTCAGTTTTACACACGTGTCACACACTAACGCACGACACACTCTACCACCCACGTACGTAGGCACACACACGGACACACACCCACCCACACAACCCTTCTCGCTTCTCGTCTTAACGTGAGTGACTTACTGACGTTGACAAGTGTCGTCCGACCCGAATAGCGTCCTCGACGACAAGTTTGAAGGGAGTCCGTCCTGTAAGACCTCTTTATTACGGAAACCTTCGTCGGGATTCATTCCTGACCTCCCGCCCCCCGCCCCCCCCCCCGCCCATGTACAAGAGACGAGAGAGGGTTTCCCTGACTCGGGGTCCATGAGTATCTCATTCAAAGGGACTTTTTCGTAGGAAATGGACGACGGAAGAGAAGAAACAGAGTGAAGGGGTAACAGAATGACCGTAAAAGATCTTAGTGGAGGGTTTCTTTGTTGAATGTCAGCTTAAAAACAGAGTTCCAGTGAAGGCTTATTCCATAAAAGTGAACTTAGAAATGTAGTCGAAATTTAAGACCTCTTGGGTTTGATTCTGTGTATATACCCAAATGAAGGGATTAAGAGTACGCTCACAATAAACGAGTCAACACAGGCTGAGAAACTCTGGGGTACCTGACATCGGGTGGTCCGAGGAGACAGGAACCCTAAGAGGTCCGTTCATATCACTTCACCCAACGGTAAGGGAAGTTGTCCCCTAGAAGGACTAGGTCCTTACCTTGGGCCTAGAGGGAGTGACGTCCACCTCAGAAATGGTAGACATCTGGATTAGAATGCGGAGAAGAATGGTTCTTCCTCTTCCTTTTAGTGAACAAGTTCCAGTGTGTCGACCTCTTGTCCGTTTACACCCGTGAGTGGTACCCGACAAACTGGGGTTCAGGTCCCGAAAGAGGGGAGACCCTCAGAGGAGGAACTATTCCCGAGTCCCTTATTTACCCCACTCCGAACATTTGTCGGCCATCCAATGACTACACACACGACCTACCTGGGTTTCGAGAACGGAACACGAGTACAGGTGTAAGACAGTATTTTATTCTTCTTATTACCGTTTATTACCGTGGTACGAACCACGACTGACACACAGTTCCTTGTAACAACCTCCGTGAAATAATAAATAGAGGAGAGAGGAGAGAGAGGGGGAAGGAAAGAGAGGTGCATACTGTACCCTTTGTAAAAGTGAGACAAGGACGAGGGGTTGGTGGTCGGGGCGTCACACCATACTAAAGAAAAAGTAAAATGTTTTGACGTATATTCTCGTAAACGTTCCGTGTGTAAACACGTGTGTTTGATAAAAAAGGTAAAGAAATGGGAGGGGTACCTTTTCTTTACGTTTTTTTATCAATACACACGTGTTTACACACGGAACGTTTACGAGAATATACGTCAAAACTTTTCTTTACGTTTTTTCGTTTTACCGAAAGACTCTTCCGGAATGTTTATCGACACTTTTCTTCTCTTCGCTTTTCGTTTCCTCTTTTCCTTTCTATATTCGTAGCCTTACGTCTCAAGGTTTCTTATCGTTCTTCTCTATTCTTTCGGAAGGAGTCACTAGTTACGTTTCTTTATCTCCTTTGTTGTCTTACCCTTTCTGATCTCTAGAGAAGTTCTTTTAATCTCTATGGTTCCCTTGTAAAGTACGTTTCTACCCGAGGTATTTCCTGTCTTTATCATACCTGGATTGTCTTCGTCTTCTATAACTCTTCTCCACCGTTCTTATGTGTCTTCTTGACATGTTTTTTCTCGAAGTACTGGTTCTATTAGTACTACCACACTAGTGAGTGGATCTCGGTTTATAGGACATTACACTTCAGTTCACCCGGAATCTTTCGTAGTGATGCTTGTTTCGATCACCTCCACTACCTTAAGGTTAACTCGATAAAGTTTAGGACTTTCTACTACGACACTTTCACGACGTGAGTTATACGGTCGTTTAAACCTTTTGAGTCGTCACCGGTGTCCTGACCTTTTCCAGTCAAAAGTGAGGTTAGAGCTTCTTTCCGTTACGGTTTCTTACGAGTTTGATGGCGTGTTAACGTGAGTAGAGTGTACGATCATTTCCTTACGAGTTTTAAGAGGTTCGGTCTGAAGTCGTTATGCACTTGACACTTGAAGGACCACAAGTTCGACCAAAATCTTTTGAACCTCCTTGGTCTCTAGTTTAACGGTTGTAGGCGACCTAGTACCTTTTTCGTTCTCTCAAGGTCTTTTGTAGATAAAGACGAAATAACTGATACGGTTTCGGAAACTGACACACCTAGTGTTATTTGACACCTTATAAGACTTTCTCTACCCTTATGGTCTGGTGGACTGGACGGAGAACTCTTTGCATATACGTCCAGTCCTTCGTTGTCACTCTTCACCTGTACCTTGTTGTCTGACCAAGGTTTATCCTTTTCCTCATGCAGTTCCGACATATAACAGTGGGACGAACAAATTGAAGATAGTACTCGTTGCGACCCGACCTTCTTCGTGTCCGACCTTAGTTCTAACGGTCCTCTTTACAGTTGGAGTCTATCCGTCTACTGTAGTGGGAATATCGTCTTTCACTTCTCCTTGATTTTTCGGAGAACTACTTTCACTTACTCCTTTCACTTTTTCAAGCGAATTTCGAGTTGTAACTCTTTTACTTCTAGTACTGTAGACCAGGGTAGTCAAGTACCCTTTATCTACCCCTTTGTCACCTTTGTCACAGTCTGAAATAAAAACCCCCGAGGTTTTAGTGACGTTTACCACTGACGTCGGTACTTTAATTTTCTGCGAATGAGGAACCTTCTTTTCAATACTGGTTGGATCTATCATATAAGTTTTCGTCTCTGTAATGAAACGACTGATTCCAGACAGGTCAGTTCCGATACCAAAAAGGACACCAGTACATACCTACACTCTCAACCTGACACTTCTTTCGACTTACGGTTTCTTAACTACGAAAACTTGACACCACAACCTCTTCTGAGAACTCTCAGGGAACCTGACGTTCCTCTAGGTTGGTCAGGTAAGATTTCCTCTAGTCAGGACCCACAAGAAACCTTCCTTACTACGATTTCGACTTTGAGGTCATAAAACCGGTGGAGTACGCTTCTCAACTGAGTAACCTTTACTGAGACTACGACCCTCCCTAACCCCCGTCCTCCACTTCCCCTGTTGTCTCCTACTCTACCGACCTACCGTAGTGACTGAACTTACCTGCACTCAGACTCACTTGAGGCCCTCAACCACTACCTGTCCCTCCGGACCGCACGACGCTAAGTGCCCCAGCGTTTCTCGACCTCTACTGACTCGCTGACTTCACTTGACTTGACTTGATAAAAAACTCCTGAGATTTGTACAATCCTTTATATAGACAAACAATTGAAAATAACATATTATTTGGAGGTCCTTCAAATCATTAAATTTTACTATTTGAAATCGAGGGAACGTTTGAATTTTTTTGTAGAAGAGTCGTTGTGGATCTATTCCCAAATTATTGACCCAGGATATGAAACTGGTAGACTACGTTTCTCGACTGAGTAACCTTTTCTGGGACGACGACCCTTTCTGACTTCCGTCCTTCTCTTCTCCCACCGTCTCCTACTCTACCATCCTACCGTAGTGGCTGAGTTACCTGAACTTAGACTCGTTCGGGACCCTCTACGACTTCCTGTCCCTTGATCGCACGACGTCAAGCGTCCCAGTGTTTCTCAGTCTGTGCTAAATCACTGACTTATTGTTGCTGTTGACGGGATCAGATCGACTGCGTGTTTTATTTTAGTAGTATTAGAGAATTCCCCTCCCTACCGTTTCTCAAATGACGATTGAAATTAAATGATGAACCCTTCAATCTTCCCCTGTTTACTAGAGAAAAAATCGTAATGTGAAGGGTTCCCCGTAAAGAGGTTCGGAGGGAAGACACCGAACCCCACCAGGTGGGGTTCCTGGTGGAACCACCAATCCGATCAAAAACACTTGTTAGTAATAGGTCATTCATCTGTCCCGTCTACTACTACTACTTCTTCTTCCTCCTCCTTCCCGTCCTCCTCCCTACACCCCTCCTTCCTCTGATAAGTACTGACATAACGGTTTTTATTATGCGGGATCGCCGAAAAGGAGTGACACACACAAGAGACATGAAAAGGCTTCAAAAGGAGGTCCGAAAGACCGAGGGTTCTGTCAAATAAACTAGACGACGGTGGACCCGGTCTTTAGACCGTCGAGACGGTAGACCAAGAGGGATGTCACACCGGAGTCCCTGGACAACCAAAAAAGTGGAGTTTGGACGTAGTCCCGACCCTCACAACTCAGTCTAACGTAGTCGAGGTGACACCCAGAGGTCGTACCGACCAAGACCGACGAAACTAATAGAAGTCAAGTCAAGTCGGTGAGTCAGCACAGGCTGAGAAACGCTGGGGTACTTAGCGTCGTGCGGTCCGGAGGGACAGGTAGTGGTTGAGGGCCTCAAGTGAGTCTGAGTGCAGGTAGCTCAGGCACTACGGTAGGTCGGTAGAGTAGGAGACAACAGGGGAAGAGGAGGACGGGGGTTAGGGAGGGTCGTAGTCTCAGTAAAGGTTACTCAGTTGAGAAACGTACTCCACCGGTTTCATGACCTCAAAGTCGAAATCGTAGTAAAGAAGGTTTCTTGTGGGTCCTGGCTAGAGGAAATCTTACCTGACCAACCTAGAGGAACGTCAAGTTCCCTGAGAGTTCTCAGAAGAGGTTATGGCGTCAAGTTTTCGTAGTTAAGAAGTCGTAAGTCGGAAGAAGTGTCAGGTTGAGAGTGTAGGCATGTACTGGTGACCTTTTTGGTATCGGAACTGATCTGTCTGGAATCAACCGTTTCATTACAGAGACGAAAACTTATACGATAGATCCAACCAGTATTTAAAGGAAGGTTCCTCATTCGCAGAAAATTAAAGTACCGACGTCAGTGTTAGACGTCACTAAAACCTCGGGGGGTTTTATTTCAGACTGTGACAAAGGTGACAAAAGGGTAGATAAAGGGTACTTCACTACCCTGGCCTACGGCACTAGAAGTAAAAGACTTACAACTCGAAATTCGGTTGAAAAAGTGAGAGGAGAAAGTGAAAGTAGTTCTCCGAAAAATCAAGGAGAAGTGAAAGACGGTATTTCCACCACAGTAGACGTATAGAGTCCAATAACTATAAAGAGGGTCGTTAGAACTAAGGTCGGACACGAAGAAGGTCGGGTCGCAAAGAGTACTATATGAGACGTATCTTCAATTTATTCGTCCCACTGTTATATGTCGGAACTACATGAGGAAAAGGATAAACCTTGGTCAGACAACAAGGTACAGGTCAAGAGTGACAACGAAGGACTGGACGTATATCCAAAGAGTTCTCCGTCCAGTCCACCAGACCATAAGGGTTGAGAAAGTCTTATAAGGTGTCAAATAACACTAGGTGTGTCAGTTTCCGATACCGTATCAGTTATTTCGTCTTTATCTACAAAAGACCTTGAGAGAACGAAAAAGGTACTAGGTCGCCTACAACCGTTAAACTAGAGACCAAGGAGGTTCAAAAGATTTTGGTCGAACTTGTAGTCCTTCAAGTGCCAAGTGCATAACGACTTCAGACCGAACCTCTTAAAACTCGTAAGGAAATGATCGTACACTCTACTCACGTTAACACGCCATCAAACTCGTAAGAAACCGTAACGGAAAGAAACTCTAACCTCACTTTTGACTGGAAAAGGTCAGGACACCGGTGACGACTCAAAAGGTTTAAACGACCGTATAACTCACGTCGTGAAAGTGTCGTAGTAGAAGGTGCTAAACTTTATCGAGTTAACCTTAAGGTAGTGGAGGTGATCGAAACAAGCATCACTACGAAAGATTCCGGGTGAACTGAAGTGTAAGGTCCTATAAACCGAGATCCACTCACTAGTGTGGTAGTACTAATAGAACCAGTACTTCGAGAAAAAACATATCAAGAAGACACATAAGAACGGTGGAGAAGAATTATAGAAGACGAAGACAATCCAGGTATGTTAAAGACAGGAAATAGCTCGGGTAAAAACGTACTTTACAAGGGAACCATAGAGATTAAAAGAACTTCTCTAGAGATCAGAAAGGGTAAGACAACAAAGGAGATAAAGACACGTAACTAGCGACTTCTTCACCAAAAAATTTAGAGAAGAACGATAAGAAACCTTGAGACGTAAGGCTACGAATATAGAAAGGAAAAGAGGAAACGAAAAGCGAAGAGAAGAGAAGTGTCGATAAAACGGTTCTTTTACGTGACCAGTATCGTTTGTGGGAGAAGGTTGTTGTGTTCTCTTCTGAGATGTGTACCTGTAGTGGTCTACCAGTTGTGGCTTTAGTCTAACTAATATAAGAAACGTCGGTTTCTACCTCTTCGAGATATGTCAGTTGTTTTTGTTCTGGTCCTCGACTGACACCGAGTCTAGTACTTGAGGAATAATGGTTTAGGTCTGAATTTAACTTCTTTCATGCCTTTTGGCGATCTGGTAAGTCCATACTGGATTTAGTTTAGGGAATACTAATATGTCACCTTCACTCTTTATCTAAATTCCCTGATCTAGGCTATCTGTCTCACGGACTACTTGATACCTTACTCCAAGCACTGTAACTAATAGAATCGGGTAACTAATAGAATCGGTCGGAACTAATAGAATCAGGTAAACTTCTGTCTTCGTCTTACTTGTACACACAGGGTGGGACACGGCCTAGAGATCAGGACCACACCGAAGTCCCCCACCAAGAATAAGTACCGGGTGAAAAGGTACAGTAAGTCCAAAGACGGGTTTTCGGTGGAGGAGTCCCTCCGGACGGGACTGACGGGTCAGGTCTCGTCACGAGAGCCGGTGAAAGATCACGTAGAGTGAGACAAGTAAAGGGATTAAGGACGGTGGTGGGCTGAACCAGAATAAAGGACAGCTGAAGGAGGCGATCTACACTCGAGTTACTAGGTCTCTGGAACAAACAGAACAAGTAGGGTACACGACCCAGGGTCGGGACTCGGACGATATCTCACCTACCCGTTCGTGTCGAACAACAACTCCTTACTCGGTGGACCCTCTCTATATTTAGGAGAGAAGTAGACGTCTCCTCCTGTACTTCAAATCTCTCCCGTCACCTGAACGGGTCCCAGTGTGTCGGTCGCTCATCGTCTCGACTCTGAACTTGAGTCAGTCAAGAAGACTCAGGCCTTGAACGAGGAAGGATTATCGACTCCCTCCTCTCCACTTTGCGGTCGGTCGTCCGTCGGACGTCCGAACAAGATCTCTCTGAGGTCCGACCAAGCACTCTCCACACAGAAATAATGCTGTTGTTTATTTTTGAGTAGTAGACAAAACACACCGGTCGATACACGAAAAGTGACCCGATTTAGGCATAAAGAAAAATTTTAACACAAAATCACTATTTGTAAGCTCGTCGAGTTACACCCTCTTTTTACGTAAGCTCTGAGGTTAAATGAAGGGAGTCAAGGTGACACAACACACCTAAGAAGACCTGAAAAAGTAGCGTATATGTTTGTGCACGTGTGTATGTGTACGTAAGTATCCGCAACGAATATTAGAGTGGAAACACGACACGAGTCAACGAGTCGACACAGACTGAGAATCGTCGAGGTACCTGGTATCAGACGGTCCGAGGAGACAGGTGGCTTAAGAGGTCCGTTCTTATGGTCTCACCCAACGAGAAAAGAAGAGGTCCTCTAGAAGAGTTGGTTCCCTAACTTGTGTACGGAGGACGGAAAGGACGTAACCGTCCACCTAAGAATTAGTGACACGGTGGACGTTTGACAAAACTTTGTATGAAAGAGGATGAGAAAGACGGACGCAGATTACCCTACGAACGTTGAGAGACACTCCAAGATAGTTGGGTAAATTGTCTACACTTTTCACTCCAAGTCTCCCCACTACCTGACACGGTCACCGACCACTAAGGTTCGTTGGTGGTGTCGACCAGACCGTGTCCGAACGGGTGACGGTCCGAGACCTACCCACACCTCCCTCTCACCGAGGAAAGAAGTCGGGACCGACCCCCTGTAGGACATTCGGTCCGAACACACTAAACCGTCGACTCTACAAGAAACTACTCTTTGGGGACCTCTGCGAGGTCAGAGGAGCCCGTGTCTTGCCTTCCAGGGGTAGACTCCGAAGGACAGGAAGGTACGACCCAGGGAAATAATAGGATGACAGACTAGGTCCTTCGTCCACTACCTAGGACGGGGAGGACATCCGGGATCCGGACGACCTAAAACTCAAGAACCGGTGTACCACTTCGTCAGAAATTAGGACCGAAGACCTCTCTTACGACCTGGTTTTAAAAGTGGAATCGACCAAGGGGGTTCCTAAACCGTTGACGGAAGTGTCACACCCACGACTTTCCTGTTCCTGTCCGAACGAACGTTGATGAGACACTGACACCCCGGGAAAATTGGTGCGTCAGGTGAAGGGGAGAAGTAAACCCAGGGCGAGTTTCCAGTGGAGGAGACCCTTCGGGAGCATAGGGATAATGACAGACCGTTAAGAACTAGTAAATAGACTAGTAGCGGGAAGAGGGGGAATCTCCTCAGGAAACTGTCTTCTCTGTTACAGACAACACGAATATCGATGTTGGATGCGAGATCTTAATAAAGATCTTGTATCATCTGTGAGTCATTTAGGTGTCGGTACGTCCGGACCGTTCCTGTCTAAAAAGAGGACTAAAATGTCTAATTTTTTTCGTTCTCTGTTTGCTCCATGCCAAGGGACTGTATATAACGTCTCAGACTGGGTCCAGAGAATTTCGTCACTGAGAGTTTGAAATCGTTCGTGTTCTTAGGGACCTTAGACCAATTGTGTATTTAAGACTAATCCTTTCATGTTAGACTGCCATTACTAGACAGTGAGACTTTACTTGTGAGCGTTTTAGAAAAAAAGATTAATAAAATTTAATTTAGTTATTGAAAATTTAGAACAAAACCCCACATCGACTAATTGTTACAACACTATCAAAGTCTGTCTGTCGATTCCCTAAGTCAGTCCGTAGATGTACATAGGTAAGAGGGGTTTTGAGACGAGGGTAGGTCCGAAGGTGTATTGTGACTCGGACATCCAGGTAAACCAATAGACACCGAGTCGACCATTTCTTAGGTCGATAAAACACTGAGTCGACCATCTCTTAGGTGGACGTTACGCTCTGGACCAAAGCTAGGGACCCAACCCTTCTAGGGGACCTCTTCCCGTTCCAATGGGTGAGGTCGTAAGACCGAACCTCTTAAGGTACTTGACATATCAAGTACCCCAGTGTTTCTCATCCCGTGCTGACTCACTGAAAGCGAAAGTGAAGTGAATATTTATATCGACACACACGGACAGGTGGGGTTTGAGGGAATGGTAGGGAGGGGGTAGGAGTGACTAGGGAGGGCGGTCGTCGGTATTTAAATAGATATTCAGACACTCAGAGAAAGTCGAAACATTCATCCGAGTAAACATAGTAGAGAAAAATCTAAGGTGAACATTCCCTACAGTACGCTGCAAACAGGAGATAAATGAAGTGAGCTATACTGTCAGAGATCCAGGTCGGTACAACGACGTCTACCGTAATACAGCAAGAAACTTTAGTCGGGGGTTTGGAAGCACCGAATTTTGTTACCGATGAAGTAAAAGAGAATACTAAGACGTACAGTTGACCCTTGGGACACTGCAGTGGGTTCCGACACGCGTAGACCTCCGAGTCGCCCAACCTGGCATGTCTACCGAGGGAGAACACCGGCCGTCCACTGTGACTGACAGCCGACCTTCTCTTAGGTTCCGACGACTAGTCTCGAAGAGGTGGACCGAACCCGAAGAGATAGCGTACCACTGACTCAAGGTTCCCTGACACAAAGTTCTTGTCGTGCATCCCGAAGGGACCACCGAGTCACCATTTCTTAGACGGACGGCTACATCATCTGTGTCCAAACTAGCGACCAGACCTTTCTAGGGTGTACGACGCCTCGTTGCTTCGGGGACGTAGTCCTGATGACTCGGAAACGAGATCTCGGACCCTCGGTGTTCTCTTTTCGGCTACGTCGGGTACTTCGTCACTTCTGGGTCGCGTCGGTTTTTATTATTTATTTATGCTAATATATGTATTTTTTGAATTCGAATTTAAATTCGACGGTTTGGTCAGATTCCGGGTAGTGACCGTACCATGGTGGACTGGCGTGTTACAATCAATTTGTCACAGTCCGGACTAAGGTCCTCTTCTGTTTTATTAAGGAGGAGAGTGACCCTTGTTACGTTCTTTCAAACGTCGGTAGTGGAACCACACAATCTCGGGTTTCAAGACGTAAAGGATCTACAACGACGATAACGGTCGCGACGACCAGACTCCTGGGGTAAAACCGACCGGTCCAAAATATCGAACATCGATATTTCCAGGGAAAGAAAGGATTTGTCAACTACTCAAGACTTATATACGGTTCTAAGTGAAAGTGATCAGGATAGAACAACTTAATGAAGAGACACACCGACCTCTCTCAATAACGTGGAGAGATCTGGGGACAAAGGAGAAGAAAGAAGGACGAAGAGGGGTGGGGAGAGACCGATCGGGACGACGAAGAGTGGACGAGGGTGGAACGAGGACCGAGAAAAGACCTACCTTAACAGTCACCGACCTAGGTGGAGTAGTCTCCTCTTCTCAGATCCGTCATGTGGGTTTGAACGACCCCCGAGGTCCGAAGGGTCCACCGAGTCACCATTTCTTAGACGGACGGTTACATCCTCTACGTACAAGGTAGGGACGTAACCCTTCTAGGGGACCTCCTCCCGTACCGTTGGGTAAGGTCATAGGAACGGATCTCTTAGGGTACCTGTCTTCCCGGACCGACCGATGTATCAGGTACCCCGACGTTTCTCAACTGAATCACTGATTTGTTGTTGTTCCTGGTCCGTGGACTTCGGTCTAATTCGGAGGACTTCGGTGGACTTCGACCTAGTCTATCTAGGTCTTCTTTATCCCCCATCGTCTCCACCTCCTCCTTTAAACCCGTAGAGAGGTCGAAAGACTCTACGTCCTTCTTACAGACTCGAAGAAAGTAAGTCGTCGACGTAGGAAGTTTGGATGGGAGTAGAAAATCGGACTGGCACTCCTCTCGAGTACCCCACGACTCTGGTGAAATGTCCCTTTAAACCCTTACCCTAGACCTTCTTAAACACAGGGGACACTGCGAATGTAGGGTGCAGGGTCTTCCCTTCCGACTCGGGTCCCTTTCACTTTCACAATCAGTGAGTCAGTACAGACTGAGACATTGGGGTCCTGACATCGGATGGTCCGAGGAGACAGGTACCCTAAAAGGTCCGTTCTTATCACCTCACCTAACGGTACAGGTGGAGGTCCCCTAGAAGGGCTTGGTCCGTAGCTTGGACCCAGAGACGTAACGTCCGTCTAAGAAATGGCAGACTCGGTGGTCCCTTCGGGTCTCTTTCACCCGTGTTTGGTGTCACTCTCACTCCGAGGGGTGAGCCCTAGAGGGACGAGACGGAAGGGGACACACTTGGGACGAGAGATGCTCACGGAACGTTCGGAATGTGGAGTACGAGGGTCCACGAGAGAAGCTGACTTAGGAAAAAGGAGACTTAGATTACACCCATTAAGGTTCAGTCCGACCTAAGAGACAAGGACGAACGGTGTCAGTACCGAGTTGTGTGTGGGACCCGACAACCCTTCTTCCTGAACTTGAGGACGGTCCGAGGACACGGGATTTCCCGTCTCCGAAGTCTAGAGACTCGAAGGACTAAGACACGACTTTTTACTATGTACTACGGGAGGACCGTGTGCGTCCCTCTCCTCGACGTCTCTACAAAACCCTGTTCCGACCCGGTCCGGGACGAGTGGACCGTGGAGTTGCAAGTACGAAACTCACGGTGTGGGATCGGAACCTTCCCGTTCCCGTCAACATTTGAACCCCCGGGTCTCAGTGGAAACGAGCGTGAGGTTGTTTGGGTACGCCCTCCACCACTCAGAACTCTCAAGTCCCAAACACGGTACACTGGGACTCGACCAGAGAGACCGGTCTGTGGAGGCCAAACTTCAGAACCCGGCCTACGGTCGAACCCCTCCTCCGTCCGTCCCTGACCGACGGTCGGTTCGGGTCGGAGGGACACTAAGTCTCTAACCCGGTCTCCCTTTCTCTGGAGGGTCTTCCTCCTGCCTCCTTCAACACACCCTGTTCGGCGAGGACTGGCTTCCACGGCCCGACCACAACGACCCCGACTCCCAAGACCGGACCCCATCCTTCACCCACGACGCGATCTACCCCACCGAGGTCTCTCTCTCGGCGTGTAGGGGAGGAAGGGGAGTGCCCCCTACCACCAAAGGAGCGTTGACCTCGAGGACCGTTGGAAGGTGATTAAGGAAAGAAGTAGACAGAAAAAGAAAAAGAGAAGAGAGAGAACGAAAGTGAAGGGAAGGGAAAGAAAGGAAAGGAAAAAGAAAGGAAGAAAGAAAAAGAGACAGAGAGAGAGAGAGAGGGAGAAGGAGACTTAAAGACAAAGAGGGAGGGGAGAGGGTCAGGGACAGACGGACAGAGACTCGGGAAGAGCGGGTAGGGGTCGGGAGGGATAGGGACGGGGAGTGAGGGAAAGAGGAGAGGGAGATAGGCAGAGACGGAGTGTCGAGTGGTAGTGACAGAGAAGGAAGTAGGAGTCCTAAGTGGGACGTGGGATAGACTGGTGTCCTACGACCTCGACTCGGACAGGACCGACCCTGAGCCCCGTCACCGTCGGAGGGGCACCGACGACGACGACGACGAGCCCCGGAGGACCTAGGACCGGGCGCAGGACCGGACCTAGATACGAAAGATACTGTTGACGACAGCGGAGGCTACAAAGGGCGTCGGGGGGTTTTCCTCGACCAAAACCCCAGTGGATCCGGACCACTCACACCCGTCGTCCTATCCAGACCCCCTAGTCCCACCTATCTGAAGGACTCCCAGTCCTTACCCCGAGCCTCTCGACCCTCAGACCCTAATCCGACCCCAGACACCGCCGTTCCCTTTGGAGAACGGAGTGGAGGGTGGGTGACCCAGGTCAGGAGAGAAGAGACAGGCAGGATACGAGGTTACGGAAGGAAGAAGAAGAAGAAAAAATTTAAATGAATAAAGCGAGTGACCTAGAATCGACACCGTGCGTCCTAGCAGTTGGAAACGACGTACACCTCGAAATTAACGTCTTACGTCCTAGACCAAGGGGCTGGTTCCTAGCTTGGACCCGGAAGACGTGTCCCTCGTACCTCAGAATCGATGACCCGGTGGCCCCTTCAGGGGGGTCACGGAAAGAACAAGAGGTTACGACAGGAGTGGGGTTCGGACAAAACCCAGTACAAGGACGAACAGAAGGGGTGTAAACACGTGTAAACTCCCCGAGAGTCCCACCCGACGTCTCTCGACCCGGGGCACCACAGGGGTGTCTGACATGCCGACCAGAACTCCGGAGGAGCCTCGGTGACAGGTCCTAGACAAGGTCGACCCGGAACCCGGTCACAGATGAGGAGACGCCCGAAGCCTCAGGGTCATCCTTAATTGATACTGGGGGTGGGGTAGAAGGGGGCTACCCCAGTCTCCTTACACACCTGACAGAGGGGAAGAGGGAAAGGAGTCCGTGGAAGGAAATGGATAGAACAGAAGATGGGGGTTCTACGTAGTCACTCGGGACAACGGGTTGAACCTATTTTCACCTGGTGAGAGAAAAAGTCTTAGTGAGACGAGATTACCAGTTTGAAGGACGTTCCTCCGAAGACCGGGTGGAAGGATCAGAATAGGAGTCTCCGGAAAGGCGACACAACTCGACCGGGGAAAAACGGTGTTAGTGTGAATCCTAAAACAGTAGTGGGCATTCCCGTGGTGGAGGTTTTGGTAACTAGACTCCTAACGTAAGAGACTAGTGTTGAGGAGAAGGAAACTTGAAGACAAAAGAAGTAGAGGGTAGGATCTAGGACGGTCCTAAAGGTCACGGAAGATGTGGGCTCAGGTTACCGAAGGAAAGGTAGGATGACGGAACCTGTAGAAATCGAATCTAAGAGTAGGAAACATGAACCCGACGCCACAGACCGGTTAACCCGAAAGGAAGCACTGAGAAACTTATTCTCGATTTGGGAGGTTCATGAGACTAGAAAAGAGGTGCTACTACGATCTCCAGTGTTTTGTCCTGTTTCTCTACTGTACTTGTAGGGGTGGACGGGTAAGGGTCACCCGGAAGAAGACTTATTTTGGAGACTAGACGACAGAGTCTCGACGAAAGAGAGTGACGGAGGTAAAGAGACAAACGAAAGAGGACGAGGTCAGACCAGGGATGGAGGTAGACCGTAGACTAAGACGGTCTACCGACACTAGACATCCAGAGATGTAGGGTACCTGAGGTAGGTCGGAGGAGAGTAGGTTGAGGGTCGTCGAGAGACTCGAACACTTGATGGGACAGGAGGACTTTGGACGAAAAGGAGAACCAAGGTCGTGTACCGGAGGAGACCAGAGAGGGGATGGAGGAGTATCGAGAAGACAGAGGAGAACCGAGGAGGAAACGAGGTAGAAAGGTACACTCCTCGAGAGACGGGGGTCGTAAGATTGGGAAAGAGGAAGAAGACGAAGAAGACTCCCGTAAAGGAGTGGATCCTGAGGTCGAGCATTCCCCCGGTAGTCAAAGGAGGCTTCACTTAAAATTCAAGTGTAGAGAGGACTGGGGTTCAGTAGGTCGAGGGAGGAGGAGAAGAGTGCACTTCCCCCTCCCAGAGTATTTGTGGAGTAAGAAGCCAGTCTTAGACTTGAACACCGAGGGAGGGGTCAGGACGGAGACGGGAGTCAGATCACGTAGGAAGATCGACAGGTGTAGGGTAAGAGACGCCGGGGACTAGGACGGGTAAAGGGAGTGGGTACGTGGGTCAGGATTACACGACGGAGGTGTTAGACAGGAGTCAGACAGGGGAGAGACGTAGAGGATAGTGGGTACCGGGGTAGGTGGTAGCGAAAAGAGGTCCTTAGGAACGGTTCGGATGAGAGACCAGAGGAATAACGGTGACCGCAGGGGAGGTAGGAGAAAGAGAAAAATCGGAACCTATCTGAAAGGGCTTTAAGGTAAATCCAGTGCGGCAAAGAACCGACTTTTGACAAGTTACCGACGGATAGCGAGACTTCTATTTCTGTTACAAAGGTCCGGCCGTGGGCGACAAGAGGCATCGGAACACGTACGGTACCAGTGAGACTCGAAGACGAAATAGGGAAGCCACTTGGTTCGAGAAGGGTGCCGTCCCAAGAACGAACACGACGTCCTTCGGGAGGGAAAGGACTCAAATGGGGGACCTAAGGAAGAATAGGAAGGTAAAGACCGAGTTCATATTGACAGAAGAGATTCGAAGGAAACTGAGGGGGTCTGAGACTAGAGACTGAAACGCGTAAACAACGATAACAAGTTAGAGATTCAGTGCAGACAAGAAACGTTGGGGTGCCTGACGTCGTGTCGTCCGACGGGACAGGAAGTAGTAGAGTTCCAAACGAGTTTGAGTACAGGTAAATCAACTACTACAGTAGAGTAGGAGACTGTAGGGGAAGAGGAGGACGGAAGTTAAAAAGGGTCGTAGTCCCAGAAAAGGTTACTCGGTCGAGAAGCATAGTCCACCGGTTTCATAACCTCGAAGTTTTAAAGTCGTAGTCAGGAAGGTTACTTGTAAGTCCCAACTAAAGGAAGTCTTAACTGGCCAAACTAGAGGAACGTCAAGTTTCCTGAGAGTTTTCAGAAGTTGTACTGTCAAGTTTTCACAGTCAAGAAACCGTGAGTTGGAAGAAATACTAGGTTGAGAGTGTAGGCATGCACTGATGACCTTTTTGGTATACCTAGAAACAACCGTTTCACTACAGAGACGAAAAATTATATGAAAGATCCAAACAGTATCGAAAAGAAGGTTCCTCGTTCATAGAAAGTTAAAATACCTCGTTCATAGAAAGTTAAAATACCGACGTCAGTAGTAGACGTCACTAAAACCTCGGGACCTTTTGACAAAGGTAAAAAAGGTGTAGAGAAACTCTACTTCTCTACCCTGGTCTTAAGTACTAGAATTAAAAAACTTACAACTCAAAATTCGGTCAAAAAAGTGAGAGGAGAAAGCGGGAGTAGTTCTCCGAGAAATCAAGGAGAAACGAAAGACGGTAATCCTATCATAGGAGACGTATAGACCCAATAACTATAAAGAGGCCCGTCAGAACTAAGGTCGAACACTAAGTAAGTCGGACCGTAAAGAGCACTACCTGAGACGTACATTCAATTTTTTAGTCCCACTATTATATATCGGAACAACATGATGAAAGGGTCAAAACTTGGTCAGAAGACAAGTACGGACCAAGATTGACAACGAAGAACTGGACGTGTGTCCAAAGAGTCCTTTGTCCATTTCACCAGACCATAAAGGTATGGAAATTCTTAAAATATATCAATCGACTCTGGGTGTGTCAGTTTCCGAAATCACATCTTCGTCGTCATCTATAAAAAGACCTTAGGACAACGAAAAAGATACTAGGACGACTACAACCGTTAAACTAGAGACCAAAGAGAAGGAAAAGATTTAGGTCGAACATGTAAACCTTCAAGAACCAAGTACATAACAACTTCGGATTGAATTTCCTAAAACTCATAATGGAGCGATCTTACACTTTACTCGTGTCAAAATACCTGAACCGGGACGAGTACTAATTTATCAGTTAACAGGGCAATGAATAAATAATAGGTAGACAGTGGGATCTACAAACGAGACCCCTGTTTGTACTATATATATCACCGGGTCGGACAAACTATTTACAAACCATTATGACACCACCTCCGGACCCATTGAACGGCAGTGAAAGGAAAGAATAGGTTCCGGTTTCCGTGTCCACAGGTCGAGGAGAGAGGAGGAGGGGGTCTGGTCGTAGAGTGTCTTGTCATACACGGTTCGTGTATCATTCCGAACAGACTCTAATGTCCCGAACACTTTCCAACAACGACTTAGTACTTTTCTGCGGTCCTAAGAACCGGAGGTCTCTTCTTCTTAAGTTAGGAGCCGGTCTCTACTCTGAACTAACAAGTTTCGAAAACACATTATTTCAAAATAATTTCATATTTCCTCTATCTCTCTCGAAGACTGTATCTGTAGTCTTCCCTTGTCTTTCTTATGGGGGTACGATCAAAAATCGACCTACAATATATATCAGTAATCGTCAGACAATTACTTTCTTTCATTACAGAATTTTGAGTCTTACCGTAGTCCGGAGAGTAAGTATTTTACATAAAACCCTATTAGAACCGTGGTCTGCTCAGTAGGACTAACTGAACTTAGAACATCTTCCCGTCTAATGGTATGTTTATCGAAGCAAATGCATCTAATCCCCTTGTTACAGACTCATATTGTATTACCAAACAGTTCATCCAAGACTCGGTAATCCACCTTGACTGAACTTCTGTCTTAGACCCCATTTACGTGTCATATAATTGTATCGAATTCTGTTAGTAAAGGTATTCCTTTCACGTAACCAATTGAGTTCCAAACTCTTATCAATGCAAGTCCACTTTGGTCCACAGTAATACCATTGTGTCATAAAAATTCTCTTTGGAGGAAAATTTAAAGATATCTCTTCCTTTTTTAATAACGATCAAACAAAGGAGGACGGCGAATTTTCTCTATTTGTACAGACTGTGAACGTCGAATAAAGGAGGTAAACCTCTGGAGACCGGAAGGACGGACAATGGGAGAGTGAACCTTACAAGAGTCTCTCGGGATTTCAATGGGAAGACTGAGGGGTAGGGTCCCGAACCGACACCTCCGACCAGAATCAGTACGAAAAGAGGAGGTTATAGAGGACGACACACTGAAACCGGTTCAAAGAGAAGAAGAGACTCGACTTGAATAGTTTACGGAGTCCCAGGAATCTCTCGTCTCTCACACACAAGAGTCAGTGAGTCAGTACAGGTTGAGAAACGTTGGGGTACCTGATATCAGGTCGTTCGAAGAGACAGGTACCCTAAGAGGTCCTTTCGTATGAACTCACCCTAAAAGGTCTGGATCCCTAACCTGGACACAGAGGACGTAAACATTCATCTGAGAAATGGTGGTCACGGTGGACCCTTCAGGGGTCACTCGTTCCTCGTCAGTGTTTCCATTTTTACTGAATACAAGTGGATGGACCTCGTGGACCCCCGAACCTACCCCACAGGACTCCCTGACCTCTCCCACGGAGTGGTCTTTCGTTGAGGGGGAAGAAGAAGAAAACCCCCCATACCGAAGTCAAAGAAGTAAACATTAACCGTACTAAATACCCTCACAGGTTCTTAGTCCAAGATAAGGACGAAGAACCCTTTTAGAAACCAACCCTTCTAGCGGACCTCTTCCTTTACTGTTGGGTGAGATCATAAGAACGGACCTTTTAAGATACCTCTCTCCTCAGAGGTATCACCACCCGATATCAGGTGGTTTACCCTAATATTTCTCAACCTGTGGTGACTCTCTGATTTCTCGTTATCATCGTCGTACCCTCACAGGTATCCAAGTCCTTTCTCTATCTATCGATCCTACATGACGCTCTTTATTATCTGTCCTACATGGTCTATCCATAGATATAGGTCTCTCTATAAACCAACCGGTTTTTCAAGCAAGTTCGGAAGACATTCTACAATACCTTTTGGACTTGCGTGAAGAACCGGTTGGGTCATCGATCGATCGACCCTCTGTCTCTTCTACATGACACGTATCTCGGAGTAGTCGTCTTCCCCAAGTCTCCACTCTCCCCGACAGAACTAACTACCTGTCTCAATTGGACACAGGGAACCCCAGTTGGTCCCGACCTTTCAGGGTCCTGACATCTGGGAATTGGTACCTTCCTTAGACTCCGAGACACCTACCCGGTCTTGTACTTTCTTACACCTGAGTTTTGGGTCCCTGGTGGGACGATGACTGTATGGAGGAGGTATTCCTAGAAGAGTACACAGGTGGGGACCCCGACCGTGGTGAGGGTCCTACTCTTTTTACTAAAGAAACTCGATTCCAGTAGGAGGGACATCCGTCTCTTACAGAAGAGGGAACGGGACCCTACGGGGGAACCCTGAACCGCTCGGAGACTCAGGGAGGGTGGAGACCGTGCTTCTTCGTACCCTTAGTCTCTAAGGGAGGTAGACACGTCCAAGGGTGTGTGACAAGTGACGTCGTCGAAGAAGACCCCCTCACTACCGATAACGGAACGAACGTCCAGGAGGATTGTCACGTCCCGAACTCCCTGAAGTGAGGTGAAGTGAGTGGACGAGGGTCCCTGAATGTTAGACCGACCCGAGGTAGTAGAAGGAGTAGTAAAAGACGGTGGTACTGTAACGGACTAGACAGTGGTTGTGGTGTCCACAGACGGACCCTGTCCACCATCACCCACGGTGCCGTCAAAGACTCCCGCCACTCGGGGAGTAACCGTTTGAAGACAAGTGAAGGACGTCCAGGGTCCCGGAGAGGACGAGAACCTGTGGAAACCAGTAGAAAAAGGGGGAGGAGAAAGTAAATAAACGGTTGGGATAAGACCACAAGACTTGTAACGAACCCCTAGGAACGTCTCTGACTCGAGGCCCGAGACGACACCACCTGGGAGGTCAGAACCAGTGTGTCCTAATCTCTATAGGGACTAGGATACACCAGACCCACCCAGACTCCCTCTCTGTGTCCGACCCCCTCGGGTCTCTCCTTCGCCTCGAAAACGATGACCCCGTCCGACTTCCTGAAGAACCTCCTTCTTAACAACCTTCACCCAGACCTTGTTAATTATCCGTAAAAAAAAAAATTCTTTTCTTTCACTTTCATATAAGGCACCTCTCCTGATCACGTGAGTTTCCGGACATTCACTTTCTCACTCGTGGACCCAAAACTCGGTATCCCTCCCCAAGTCCCGTCGATGTAACTACGTCCACTCTCCGTCTCTTTTCCACCTCTCCTCTCATCCCTCTGTTCCCGAAACTCTGGTCCATCGCTGTTCCCTAACTAAGACTCTCGTCACCCCTCGGTCCCTTCCACACCTCTACTCCTCCTTGTCCTTATCCCTCAGTCCCTCTACCTGTCTCTTCATCCCCGTCGTTTTCTCTCTATGTCTCTTTCTCACTCCCTCTCTCTGACTCTCTTCCTGTGTGTCTCTGTATTTTCCCTCGTTTTCTTTTATGTATGTGTATCTATGTTTGTATAGATAGAAGATGGATAAATAGTCAGGTAGATGGGTGAAGGATAGTGTAGACAGTATAGACGAATAAATAGATATATAAGAGGTAGATAGGTATGTAGGTAGTAGACAGACAGTGGATGGTAGATAGACATGGATAGGTAGATAGTAAATAGGTAGAAAGATAGGTAGAAAGATAGGTAGGTAGATGGATGGGTAGTAGATTACTAACTATTCATCTAATAGATAGATTTAGGTAGGTAGGTGGGTAATAGAGGAGGGTGGAGATCGGGGACGGGAGAAAGAGAGAGGGGCTAGTAAGGGGGGAGAGAGAGTCAGTTTTATGTCTCTACTTCTCTTATTCCCCTATCTCTTTCCGTGTATCTCTCTGTACTTTTTTCTGTCTCCGGTTCTCTCTTTTCGACTGAGTCTACCTCTCTCATATCTAGTTGTTAGGTCCATCTTCTCCTATTCCGCTACTCACCCACACCACCCATCCCCCTACTTCACCCTCATACATTGAAGACCGCGGAGGACGGTTCGGACCGGAGTTGGGATGGACAAGGGTCCGCGTCTCGTTACTCCTCCCGTACGCCGACCACCTCCTCGACCCGGTGGTAAAGGCGCTGCAGGTGGAGACCACCTACCCCGGGAAGAAGGGGTAGGACGCCGAACAAGTGGGATTGAAGCAACGGGGAGACGAGGTCCGGAGTCCATAGAGAGGGTCCTCGTGAGGGAGGGTCGGAGAAGGGACCGGGGACGAGGGGAAGGGCGAGGACCTGTCTGGTCCAACTCGTCCTCTTACCTGTCGTAACTGTCTCTGGACGACCCACTACGACCCTTTCAGAGGTCAAGAGAGACCAACGGCTTCAGAAAAAAGTCAAAACCCACCACCTTTTAGTTGTGACAACCAGGTGGTACAGTCTACAAGGTCCTCTCCAGTCTCTCATACCCCCGTTCGTACCACAGAAACCACGGATTTTCACGTAAAACATCTCACGACACGACACGGACCCCTAAATCCTGTACGACCTGGTGCATCCTCGGTACAGTTCCACACGACCCTGTACGACACAGTACAACCCCACACAGATTCGTGTAGCCCAACACAGCTACTCCAGGTGAGACACGACGTCGGACCAGACCAGCAGGAGGGGGCGTTGGGGGTGGAGGATGAAGGAGGGTCGAAGGAGATGAAAACCGGGGTAAGGACGATACGACCCGAACCTCCTCTTTAAGTCTGGGGAAGGACCCTCGGAGGTCGGGGGTCGTTTTCAATGAAGAAGGGGGAGTAGGTGGTACCGGGGACTACAAGATAAAGAATACAGTCGGTGGTAATATGGGTTCCTATACAAAAAGATGTCGAAGGACTTTGGGACCGACCCACTCATTGACACTCACTTCCCTTACTAGAACCCCCGGGTCCCTTTCCAAGAAAACGAATGAGGAGTACCGACAGAGACGATCCCCTACCCGAGGATGACTCACGACCACTGTTCACCTCGTCGGTGGCAGCGGACGACTGTGGACGGAAGGTGAAGCTCTAAAACTTCGGGATATACTTCTAAAAGTTGTTCTCGTGTCTGTAGTACGTACACTCAGAGAACTTAGGTCCCAGGGTCGACCTCCCAACCCTTTCCCCCTTACCCGAGTTTGTGTATACCAGACGTTAGAACCAACTCGACCTACCGAAACTTCCCCCAGTGACTAAAAGGAGAGATTCGGAGTCAAAGGAGTAGACATTTTGACCCTACTTTCACTTTCACTTTCAGCGAGTCAACACAGGATGAAAAACACTGGGGTACCTGATATGTCAGGTACCTTAAGAGGTCCAGTCTTAAGACTTCACCCATCGGAAAGGGAAGAGGTTCCCTAGAAGGGTTGGGTCCCTAGCTTGGGTCCAGAGGGTGTAACTTCCGTCTAATAAACGGTCGACTCGGTGATCCCTTCGGGTTCTTATGACCTCACCCATCGGATAGGAAAGAGGTCCCCTAGAAGGGTTGGGTCCTTAGCTTGGTCCCAGAGAACGTAACGTTCGTCTAAGAAATGGCGAACTCATGGGGGGGGGAAAAAAAAATCAAAAAAAAAAAAATTAAAATTTTAGAAATTAAGAATGTACTCAAGGGTTTGTACTTGGGGGGAGGGTGGAGGGAGGGGTATTGTAGAGACACCCAGTAGTGGTACGTGGTCGGGGTTCGTACGACATAGGACGTAGTCTGTATCAGACCGCTAAGTTAAGAATGCACTATCATATGTACAAAGTTACGGTAAGGGGGTTTAGTAGGGTGGGAGAGGGAGAGGGAGACTCAGGTTTTCAGGCAATATGTGTAGACACAGAAAAAAGGACAGAACGTATGTCCCAGCAGTAACGGTAGAAGGATTTAAGGTATATATACACAATCATATGACATAACCACAAAAAGAAAGACCGAATGAAGTGAGACATATTAGCCGAGGTCAAAGTAGGTAGAGTAGTCTTGACTAAGTTTACTTAAGAAAAATTGCCGACTCATTATGAGGTAACACATATACATGGTGTCGAAAGAATAGGTAAGTAGACGACTACCTGTAGATCCAACGAAGGTACAGGACCGATAATATTTGTCACGACGCTACTTGTAACCCCATGTGCACAGAGAAAGGTAATACCAAAGGAACCACACATACGGGTCGTCACCCTAACGACCCAGTATTCCGTCAAGATAAACGTTAAAAAATTCCTTAGAGGTGTGACAAGAGGTATCACCGACATGATCAAACGTAAGGGTGGTTGTCACATCCTCCCAAGGGAAAAGAGGTGTGGGAGAGGTCGTAAATAACGAACGTCTAAAAACCTAGCGTCGGTAAGACTGACCACACTTCACCATGGAGTAACACCAAAACTAAACGTAAAGAGATTATTACTCACTACAACTCGTAGAAAAGTACACAAACAATCGGTAGGCATACAGAAGAAACCTCTTTACAGATAAATCAAGAAACCGGGTAAAAAACTAACCCATCAATTAAAAAGACCTTAACTCAACGTATTCAACGAACATATAAAAACTCTAATCAACAAACAGTCAACGAAGTAAACGATAATAAAAGAGGGTAAGTCTTCCGACAGAAAAGTGGAACGAATATAAAAGGAAACAACACGTCTTCGAAAATTAAAATTAATCTAGGGTAAACAAATAAAAACGAAAATAAAGGTCTTAAGACCCTCCACCTAGTATCTCCTAGGACGACACTAAATACAGACTCTCACAAAACGGATACAAGAGGAGATCCTCAAAATATCAAAGACCAGAATGTAAATCTATAAATTAGGTAAAACTCAAATAAAAACACACGCCACAATCTTTCACTAGATCAAAGTAAGAAAATGTTCACCAACTGGTCAAAAGGGTCGTGGTGAACAATTTCTCTAACAGAAATGAGGTAACATATAAGAACGGAGGAAACAGTTTCTATTCCACAGGTATACACACACCTAAATAGAGACCCGAAAGATAAAACAAGGTAACTAGACTCCATGGGGAAAAATTTCTAGCACTACTACCCTTTCTAACTTCCGTTTTCCTCTACTTCCGCCGTCTCCTACTCTACCAATCTATCGTAGTGGCTCAGTTACCTGTACTTAAACTCGTTTGAGGTCCTCCATCACTTCCTGTCCCTTAGGACCACACGACGTCAGGTACCCAACGTTTCTCAGTCTGTACTGAATCACTGACTTGTTATCGTTATTTTCACACCAGTTCTACTGCATTACCTTAGTCCAAGGACCGTGTGTAATCCATGAGTCTTTCAAAATCAACGATCAGACGAAGTACCTTCGAGACATTTAAGTCCTGTCTTTACTACTTGTAACGCATCATCAAGAAAGACGTAATGTATGGTGGAATTTTGAGCACCTGAACTTTCTTTCTTAATCACAAATAATAACAAGTACTCTACTATGTACTCGACTCAGTAAGAAGAGTAGGACCAAACTTAGTACGTACGTAAACACCAGTACCCACCCAATACGTCTGTCAAGACAACAAGATCTAAATCGAAACCGTACATAAGCCTCGAACCGATCGACAGTCGACCAAATTCTATCGGAACCACCCCGTTACCTGAGGACGGAAACAGAGAAGACCATCGAGAGTAGTGGACTCGAACTGACGTACCACCTCGACCCTAGGTTCTCTTACTCGTCTTTGTACGTTATAGAGAATTTTGGATCAAACCTTTGATTGTGTGGTGGAGGACAATTGACTTCGTTCAGGGACGAGTCAGGTCTAAGTTGTCTACCTCTTTCTCCAACGTGGAGGATTACTTTGTCGACACTTTAGAGTAACGTTTCTCACTTTTATTTCCCTTCCAACTTCTTTACCCCTGGGCAAACGTCAACAGAAGGTGATACTATCACTACTTCTACTACTACTATCAATTTTCAATAAATTGTGAATAACATATAGTCTTCCCGGAAGGAACCACCGAGTCTCCCATTTGTCAGACGGACGTTATTCCCTCCGTACCCAAGTTAAGAACCCAGTCCTTCTAGAGGACCTCCTCCTTTACCTTGTCACTCGGTCCAGGTACCGTCCACAACAGATTAAATAAAAGTGTCAGGACACTCCATCTCTACCAATATAAACGGTGCAATCCTATTACTTTACCTTCCAATCTCTCCAATCCCTCTCACGGGCTCTATCGAGTAATCATTCACTCGATACGCCTCACTCCGCCCATAAGATTGAACCAAACACGTTGTGGTTATGTCCAGTAGAAACGACAACAAGTCAACGATTCAACCCAGACTGAGAAACGTTGGAGTACCCAACGTCGTATGGTCCGACAGGATAGGAAATGATAGAGGACCTCAAACGAGTCTGAGTACAGGTAACTCAGTCACTCCGGTAGGATGGTAGAATGGGAGACAGTTGGGGAAGAGGAGAACGGGTGTCAGAAAGGGTCGTAGTCCCACAAAAGGTTACTCAATCGATAAGTGTAGTCCACCGGTTTCATAACCTCAAAGTCGAAGTCGTAGTCAGGAAGGTTATTTATAAGTCCAACTAAAGGAAATTCTAACTACTTAAACTAGAGGAACGTCAGATTCCCTGAGAATTCTCAGAAGAGGTCGTGGTGTTAAACTTTCGTAGTCAAGAACCGGGAGTCTGAAGAAATACCAGGTTAAGAGTTTAAACATGTACTGATGAACTCTTTGGATATACGTCCAGTCCTTCGTTGTCAATCTTGACCTGTACCTTGTTGTCTGACCAAGGTTTATCCTTTTTCTCATGCAGTTCCGACATATAACAGTGGGACGAATAAATTGAATAAACGTCTCATGTAGTGCTCTTTGCGACCCGACCTTCTTCGTGTTCGACCTTAGTTCTGACGGTCCTCGTTATAGTTATTAGAGTCTATACGTCCACAGTGGTGGGAATACCGTCTTTCACTTCTCCTTGATTTTTCGGAGAACTACTTTCACTGTCTCCTCTCACTTTTTCAACCGAATTTCGAGTTGTAAGTCTTTTGTTTCTAGTACCGTAGGTCAAGGTAGTCAAGTACCCTTTATCTACCCCTTTGTCACCTTTGTCACAGTCTGAAATAAAAAAACCCGAGGTTTTGGTGACGTCTACCACTAACGTCGGTACTTTAATTTTCTGCAAATGAGGAACCTTCCTTTCAATACTGGTTCGATCTATCGTATAACTTTTCGTCTCTATAATGAAACGGTTGTTTCCAGGTAGATC
The DNA here is from genome assembly GCA_006410555.1 of Capra ibex. Classification (NCBI taxonomy): domain Eukaryota; kingdom Metazoa; phylum Chordata; class Mammalia; order Artiodactyla; family Bovidae; genus Capra; species Capra ibex. Next base: position 89,744,025 of record SJYO01006231.1, read on the forward strand.
AGTTCCGATAGCAAAAAGGACACCAGTACATACCTACACTCTCAACCTGATATTTCTTTCGACTCATGTCTTCTTAACTACGAAAACTTGACACCACAACCTCTTCTGAGAACTCTCAGGGAATCTGACGTTCCTCTAGGTTAGTCAAGTAGGATTTCCTTTAGTCAGGACCCACAAGTACCCTTCCTGACTATAACTTCGACTTTGAGGTTATAAAACTGGTGGACTACGTTTCTCGACTAAGTAAACTTTTCTGGGACTACAACCCTTTCTAACTTCCGTCCTCCTCTACCCCTACTGTCTCCTACTCTACCAACCTACGGTAGTGACTGAGTTACCTGTACTCAAACCCATTTGAGACCCTCAACCACTACCTGTCCCTCCGGATCACACGACACCAAGTACCCCAGTGTTTCTCAGTCTGTGCTGAGTCACTGACTTGACTTAACTGTCCTTTTTTGTATCGAGACTGATATGTCTGAAAACAGTCGTTTCACTACAGAGACGAAAAACTGTGTGACAGATCCAAACAGTATCGAAAAGAAGGTTCCTCGTTCACAGAAAATTAAAGTGGTGACGTCAGTGGTAGGTGTTACTAAAACCACAGGTCCTTTTATTTTAAACAGTGACAAAACTGGAAAAGGGGTAGATAAACGGTACTTCACTATCCTGACTTACAGTACTAGAATCAAAAAACTTACAACTCAAAGTCCTGTCGAAAAATGAGAGGAGAAAGTGGAAGTAGTTCTCCGAGAAATCAAGGAGAAACGAAAGACGGTAATCTCACCATAGAAGACGTATAGACTCCAACAACTATAAAGAGGACAGTTAGAAGTAAGGTCGAACACTAAGTAGGTCGGACCATAAAACGTATTACATTAGACATATATTTAATTTATTTGTCACACTGTGATACGTCGGAACAACATGAGGAAAGGGTTAAAACTTGGTCAGGTAATAAAGTACAGGTCAAGATAACGAAGAACTGGACCAAAAAGTTCGTAGTCCATTCCATCAGACCGTAAGGGTAGAGAAATTCTCAAAAGGTCAAACAGTACTAGGTGAACCAGTTTCCGAAAACACATCAGTTACCTCGTGTTAATCTATAAAAAGACCTTATGAAAACGAAAGAGATACTAGGTTGTTTACAACCGTCAACCTGGAGACCAAGGAAACGGAAAAGATTTAGGTCGAACATGAAGACCTTCAAGAAACAAGTATATGACAACATTGGATCGAACTTCTTAAAACTCGTATTTGAACGATCGTACACTTTACTCACATTAACGTTCCATCAAACTTGTCCGGTAGACTTGACGATGATTTTTAACCTATCACCTTTTCGGTTTACCTTTCGTTACTCAATTGGGTCCTGTGTGTCTTCTCCGTCTCGACCTGGAACTCGGGTCCAGAGGACTGAAGGTCGACATCCCAGAAGTACAGAACTATCATCCTCTGAGGTGAGAGTGAGTTCGGACCAGAAGGGACCCCTACCCACAAACCTCGTGTCCTGGTCTTCCGACCCAGAGTCCCTTAAGTCGGTCCACCAACCCTAACCCGTCCCTGAACTCACCCTTCGGGGTCGGAATTGGAACGAGAAAAAATACAGGTCCGGTTCACCGTTGCGGACCGGAACCTCCCGTTGTGAGCAGACCTGTACAAACTTGTGCAGTCGGAGTACTGGGACCTGTCAGACGTCTTTACGCAGAAGTCAATGCTGTCGTTAACGGTCCTCACTCAGAGTCGGGTCCCAGACCCCTTGTACTCCGTATCTAGGTACCCGCATCTACCCAGTCCCTCCTGACTGGTTCCACTTGTCTTCCCTAGAAGAACCTCCTCCATCCAGTCTCGACCTGTGACTTCCTGTCCCTTCCCTTTCTCTTCCTCGCTAAGAACGTCCATCCGTCTTGACAAACTATTTCCGGTACTCCGGTCCTCCTCGTCTTGGACACACACATCGACCCCTCTCTGTAGAACTCCAACCTCCTTACCCGTCTCAAGATAGAAATCCTGTAAGACTTCGGTCTGTTTCTCCTATACTTGAAGTAGGACTCCAAAGGACCCTCGGTACCTTCTACAAACCCATGTACTCCTAGAACCAGTTTCAACTCGAACCTGTATACTGACCTCTCTTCTGACTAACAACACATCTGTGTCCTACACTCCTCTTGTGTCTCCCCTCCTTCAAACTCGAACCACATCTTTTGCCCCTTCTAAACCCCCTTTGACTCCTTCTATAACCGTCCGGGTCTATAACACACCCTCTCTCCTCTCTACTCCCACTAAGGGTACGAGACGGGACTACAGATCCTGTACTCCCTCGAGTGTCTCTACCCCCAGTCTCTCTCTTTACACTAACTTACCCTACACCAGGACCCATTGACTGGTCTTCACGAGAACGTCATACTCTAGTACTTCCCTCCGTTATCGAATTTTGTAGACTTTAGGTTTGCACGTGTCGATAACTATAGAGAATAGTCCCAAGGGTTCTGAAGGATAATTCTTAGTCAAAGATTCTTCTCTACCGGGTGTCTATATGTCATGAGGAAAAAAAAAAAAAAAACCGGTACGGTACATCGAAGGAGTTAGTCCCCTTAAACACGGGGGACGTCACCTTCGTATCTCGGGATTGGTGACCTGGTGGTCCCTTCAGGGAGTCATGAAGAATTCCGAAAGAGACCAGACTGGGACATCCTTTGGGTCGCTTATATAACGACGGTAGAACCTCGAGTCACGGGACCACTGCTTTGCTTAACTCGTCTAAAAGGACGTGCACCTGAAGGACATGATGGAGTGGGGGCTACCCGTCGCGAAGACGTCCCGGACGGCGGACCACGTGCTGAAGTGTCTACGGCAGTAGGTCTTCTCCGCAGCATGAGATTAGTCAGTCCCAAGGGTTCTTAAGGAGTTTTGGTTCCGATTCCGGTTCTGAAACCTGAAGTAGCTACACGAAGACGACCGGTTCCATCCGAAGAACACACGCACGCACGTACGGTTTAGCGAAGTCAGCACAGGTTGAGAAACACTGGGACAGCTGACATCGGGTGGTCCAAGACAGGTACCCTAAGAGGTCCGTTCTTATGACCTCACCCAACAGTACGGGAGGAGGTCCCCTAGAAGGGTTGGGTCTTTAGTTGGGTACAGAGGACGTCGAGGACGTGACGTCCGTCTAAGAAATGACGATTCGTGGGTCTTTCGGAGTTCCACCCGAAGAGACCCTAGAGTTAAGTTCTACATCTGACCTAGAACCAAAGTTTCCAGACTAATTTCTTGAACCTGAACTAGGTCTCTCACGATCCCTCAGTATCTCCTACGAACTCCTTCCCTCCCCGTCCAGTCTCTCTTCAAAGTCTACACTGACACATCTTTCGACGGACCTTCCTCATTTCTCCTCCGTCCTCTGGTTCCTCCTCAGGGGACCTCACCTCACCCAATACCTCTACTTCTCCCTTCCTAATACGAACCTACTACCTCGAAGTCCCTATTAGAGTCCAATCCGAGTCCACAGGAGTCTCGACCACACTGAGACTCCTAGAACGAAAGACAAGTCCTACTTCTACCCTTCCCTAACAGTCTGCTTCTATAGGCTCGACTTCGACTGTGGAAGTACAAACTCCCACTCCCAGGGCCACACCCTGATCTCTTACCCGTCCCCAGAGAAGTAGGGTCCCAACCACCCACAACCTAGTGAGGCAGAACGGATAGGAAGGGTAGAAGAAACGCCCCTCCACCCCTTCCCACCGAACCGTACCAAGTGGGAAACCACGACTTCATAGGGTCTCTGGGTTCGGATAGACCGACGGGGAGTCCGGTACTGTGGTGTCGGTCGCCGGAGAGGACCTAGGACATGTTGGACCGTTTCGTGGGACTTACCGTTCTCGCGACGGCCGTCCTCCATGTTCTCGAGGACTCCCTGGCGCTCGGATTTCTCTAACTTACCACTCACGTTCAGGAGTACCATACGAGGACTTGGGAAGGGTGACAGAGACGAGAGGTCCACCCTCGGCCCTTTCTAGAAAAAACAACTAAGATATTAATAACGAGCCACCCTTATCCTCGTCTCGGGTCTCCGTCCCAGACTATGGATCAGACTTATCGTCCACTTTCAAACATCCGGAAACCCCGTCTTTCTAGACTCGTAGGTGTAATTACAGGGATGATTGAACGATACAGTGAAATTATTTTAGTCAAAGGAAAATACTTATGGTAAAAAGAGGAGATATTTAACCCCTACCCTACCCTTTAGAGAGGGGGTGTCACGATAAACCTCATGAAACTATTATACACATCTTGTCTACAGTGGATTATATATGAGTCATATACTTGAGAAAAAGGGGAGAGACTGAAAAGACGGACTTCAACGTAAAAAGGACTTTTCTGAGAGTAAAGAGAAAAAACAAGAAAAGAGACTAAGGGTACATTATCAGATAAGGTCCCTAAAAAGAAAAATTTTTTTAATAAACAAAATTAACCTCCGATTAATGAAATGATAGAACATCATCCAAAACGGTATGTAACTGTACTTAGTCGGTACCCATATGTACATAAGGGGTAGGACTTGGGGGGAGGGTGGAGGGAGGGGTAGGTTAGGGCGTCCCAGTAGGGTCACGTGGTCGGGACTCGTGGAACAGAGTACGTAGCTTGGACCTGACCACTAGACAAAGTGTATAATACTATATGTACAAAGTTACGATAAGAGAGTTTAATAGGGTGGGAGTGGAAGAGGGTGTCTCAGATTTTCAGAAAAGATATATAGACACAGAGAAACGACAGAACGTATATCCCAGTAACAATGGTAGAAAGATTTAAGGTATATATAAGTAATCATATGACATAACCACAAAAAGTAAGACTGAATGAAGTGAGACATATTATCCGAGGTCAAAGTAGGTGGAGTAATCTTGACTAAGTTTACATAAGAAAAATTACCGACTTATTATGAGGTAACACTTATACATGGTGTCGAAAGAATAGGTCAACGAAGGTACAGGAGTGATATTTTTTGTCACGACGTTACTTGTAACCCCATGTACACAGAGAAAGTTAAGATCAAAGGAGCCACACATACGAGTCGTCGCCCTAACGATCCGGTATACCTCTTCCGTTACCGTGGGGTGAGGTCATGAGAACGGACCTTGTAGGGTACCTGTCTCCTCGGACCATCCGAGGTCAGGTACCCCAGCGATTCTCAGCCTGTGCTGACTCGTTGAAGTGAAAGGACGTAACCTCTTCCTTTACCGTTGGGTGAGGCCACAAGAACGGACCTCTTAGGGTCCCTGCCACCTCGGACTACCCGACGGCAGATACCCCAGCGTGTCTCAGCCTGTGCTGACTTCACTGAATCGTCGTCGTACCGTCAAGAGGTGTGACAAGAGGTATCACCGACGTGATCAAACGTAAGGGTGGTTATCACATTCTTCCAAGAGAAAAGAGGTGTGGGAGAGGTCGGAAATAACAAACATCTGGAAAAAAATTTTTTAAAGAAAAATTTTTAAATAATAATAATAAAATGAAATGTTAAACATAACCAAAACGATGTGTAGTTGTACTTAGGCGGTGCCCACATGTCCACAAACAAACATCTACAAAGCTATCGTCGGTAAGACTGGTCGCACTCTACCATGGAGTAACACCAAAACTAAACGTAAAGAGACTATTACTCACTACAACTCGTAGAAAAGTACACAAACAATCGGTAGACATACAGAAGAAACCTCTTTACAGACAAGTCAAGAAACCGGGTCAAAAACTAACCCAGTAAATAAAAAGACCTTAACTCGACATCCTCAACGAACATATAAAAACGTTAATTAAGAAAACAATCAACGAAGTAAATGATAATAAAAGAGGGTGTTATCCAACTTCCGACGGAAAAGTGGTACGAATATCAAAGGAAGTAACACTTTTTCGAAAATTCAAATTAATCCAGTCCTTCGGTTGACAATCTTGACCTGTACCTTGTTGTCTGAACAAGGTTTATCCTTTTCCTCATGCAGTTCCGACATATAACAGTGGGACGAATAAATTGAAGATACGTCTCATGTAGTACTCTTTGCGACCTGACCTTCTTCGTGTTCGACCTTAGTTCTAACGGCCCTCTTTATAGTTAGTGGAGTCTATACGTCTATTGTGGTGGGAATACCGTCTTTCACTTCTCCTTGATTTTTCGGAGAACTACTTACACTGTCTCCTCTCACTTTTTCAACCGAATTTCGAGTTGTAAGTCTTTTGCTTCTAGTACCGTAGACCAGGGTAGTGAAGTACCGTTTATCTACCCCTTTGTCACCTTTGTCACAGTCTGAAATAAAAACCCCCGAGGTTTTAGTGACGTCTAACACTGACGTCGGTACTTTAATTCTCTGCGAATGAGGAACCTTCCTTTCAATACTGGTTCGATCTATCGTATAACTTTTCGTCTCTGTAATGAAACAACTGATTCCAGACAGATCAGTTCCGATACCAAAAAGAACACCAGTACATATCTACACTCTCAACCTGACACTTCTTTCGACTCGCGGCTTCTTAACTACGAAAACTTGACACCACAACCTCTTCTGAGAACTCTCAGGGAACCTGACGTTCCTCTAGGTTTCTCTAGTAGGATTTCCTCTAGTCGGGACCCACAAGTAACCTTCCTGACTACGATTTCGACTTCGAGGTCATGAAACCGGTGGAGTACACTTCTCAACTGAGTAACCTTTGTTGAGACTACGACCCTCCCTAACACCCGTCCTCCTCTTCCCCTGTTGTCTCCTACTCTACCGACCTACCGTAACGGCTGAACTACCTGCACTCAAACTCACTTGAGGTCCTCAACCACTACCTGGCCCTCCGGACCGCACCACGTTAAGTACCCCAGCGTTTCTCAGTCTGTGCTGACTCACTGACTTGACTTGACTTGACTACGGAGTAAACAAATAAAAACGAAAATAAAGGTTATAAGACACTCCACCCAGTATGTCCTAGGACAACACTAAATACAGTCTCTCACAAAACGGATACAAAAGAAGATCCTCAAAATATCAGAGACCAGAATACAGATCTAGAAATTAGGTAAACTTAAATGAAAACACATACCACAATCTTTCACAAGATCAAAGTAAGAAAATGTTCACCAACTGGTCAAAAGGGTCGTGGTGAACAATTTCTCTAACAACAATTAGGTAACATATAAGAACGGAGGAAACAGTTTCTATTCCACAGACATCCATACACCTAAATAGAAACCCGAAAGATAAAACCAGTTAACTAGATATAAAGACAGAAACACGGTCATGGTATGACAGAATTACTGACGTCGAAACATCATATCGGACTTCAGTCCGTCCAACTAAAGAGGTCCAGGTAAGAAGAAAGAGTTCTAACGAAACCGATAAGCTCCAAAAAACATAAAGGTATGTTTAACACTTTAATAAACAAAATCAAGACACTTTTTATGACAACCATCGAACTATCCTCAACGTAACTTAGATATCTAACGAAACTCATCACATGAGTCAAAAGTGATATGATTAAGAAATACCCGAAGGGACCGTCGAGTCTCCAATTTCGTAGACGGACGTTACACCCTCTGGACTCAAGATAGGGACCCAGCCCTTCTAGGGGACCTCTTCCTTTACCGTTGGGTGAGGTCATAAGAACGGACCTCTTAAGGTACCTACCTTCTCGGACCACCCGATGTCAGGTGCACTTGTACAATATAAAGAGGTAGATAAACACGGGAGAAACAAAAGAAAGTAGTAACAAAATATCAAAAGATATATATCCAGAAAACGAAGGAATCCATCTAAATAACGGTTCATACAATAAGAAAAGTAACGTTACCACTTACCTTAACAAAGGAATTAAAGAGAAAGACAAAAGAACAACATGACATATCCTTACGTTCCCTAAAGAGACACAATTAAAATATAGGACGTTGAAATGATATAAGTAACTAATCAAGATCATTAAAAGACCACCTCAGAAATCCAAAAGATATATCTCCTAGTACAGTAGACGTTTGTCACTTTCAAAATGAAGAAGAAAAGGTTAGACCTAAGGAAAATAAAGAAAAAGAAGAGACTAACGACCCCGATTTTGAAGGTTTTGATACAACTTATCATCACCATCTCACCCGTGGGAACAGAACAAGGACTGAAATTCCCTTTACGAAAGTTAAAAAGTAGGAACTCTTATTACAAACGACTCCCAAACAGTATATATCGAAAATAATACAACTCCATACAGGGAGATAAGGACGAAAGACCTCCCAAAAATAGCATTTACCTACAACTTAAAACAGTTTCCGAAAGAGACGTAGATAACTCTGGAAGCAGACGTTAAAAGACCTTCTCAAACTCCTCCTATCCACAATCGAGAAGAGGTTTAAAAACCATCTTAAGTCGACACTTCGGTAGACCAGGACCCGAAAACAAACGACCTTCTAAAGACCAATGTCAAAGCTAAAGGTACGAACACTACCCAGACAATCTAAAAGACAAAGAAGGACCAAGTCAAAACCTTTGAATACGAAAAGATTCTCAAACAGGTGAAGAAGGTTCAACAGGTAAAATAACCGTATATCAACGACTATCAGAGAATACTAGGAAACATAAAGACACAACTGACAACACTAAAGAGGTAAAAGTAAAGATTAAGACAACTAAACTAAGAAGAGGGAGCAAAGAACTACTCAGACCGATTACCAAACAGTTAAAATAAATAGAAGAGTTTCTTGGTCGAAAATCGAAACAACTAAAAACGATACTAGAGAAAACAAAGAAAACGTATATAAAGACGGAATTAAAATTTCTAAATAAAGGAAGAGGATCGGGATTCGAAGAAGTAAAGAAGGAAAAGATCAACGAAATCCACATCTCAATCCAATAAATAAACTGAAAAAAGAACAAAGAACTCTATTCGGACATAACGATACTTGGAAAGGGAATCGTACTAAACTGTCACAGAGTATCCAAAACCCAACAACACCAAAGTAAAAGTAAGTAAAGATACGTATAAAACTGAAGAAAAAACTAAATAAGACACTAAACAACCAATATGTCCTCGTACAACAAATCGTAGGTATACGACCTTAAAAATTATCAAATAAAAAAAGGACATTAACTGAAGATGAGAATGACGTAACACTAATCTTTTCTACGAACCTTACTAAAATTCAAAAAACTTAAATAGTTCCGATCTATATACCGGGTCCTACACTAGATAGGACCTCCTCCAAGGTCCACGTGAACTCTTTTTCCACTTTAAGTAACAAAACCCCACTTTACAGGATATTTATAGTTAATCCAGATTGACCAGATAACATAGTAAATGTCAAACACAAAGGGACGATTAAAAGACAAATCAATTAGAGAGGTATCCACACTCACCCCATAATTTCAGAGGGTGAAAATAACACGATGACAATTAAAGGGGAAAGTATGAACAATCGTAAACGGAATGTATAACGCCACGAGGATACAACCCACGTACATATAAATATTAACAATATAGAAAAAGAACCTGACTAGGACACTAGTAATACATCGTAAAAAGAAACAGAGAAAAGTGTCGGAATTAAAGTTTCAGATAAAATAGACTATACTCATAACGATGAGGACGAAAGAAAACCAGAGATAAACGTACCTTATAGAAAAAGGTGGGGAAGTGAAAGTCAGACATACACAGAGAACAAAACTCCACCCAGAGAACATCTGTTATATATATATATATCCCCAGAACAAAAACATAGGTAAGTCGGTCAGAAACAGAAAACCAACCCCGTAAGTTGGGTAAATGTAAATTCCATTAATAACTATTCATAATAGGGTAACGGTAAATGAAACAGTAAAACCCAAACTCAAATATGTGGAAGAGACACAAAGGACAGATCTCTTCCAGGAAATCGTAAACAACTTCTCGACCAAACCCCCACGACTTAAGGGAGTCGAAAACAGACATTTCGAAAACTAAAGAGGAAGTATCAACTTACTCTAGAAACGACCCATGTCATTAGACCCAACACCCAAAAAGGAGAAAGTAGTGAAATTCATACAGGACGGTAAGGGAAGACCGGACTTCTCAAAGATAACTTTCTAGTCGACAATAGGAATACCCTTAGAGGAACACACAATAAACAACAAAAGGGGAACGACGAAACACAAACTAGAAACAATTAAACTAATTATACACAGAACCCCACAAAACGGAACCCAAATAGGACAAACCCTGAGAGACCCAAGAACCTGAACACATTGATAAAGGAAGGGATAAAATCCCTTCAAAAGTTGATAATAGAGGAATTCATAAAAGAGTACCGGAAAGAAAAACAGAAGACCCTGAGGATACTAAACTTCCAGCCCCACAAACTGTAACAGGGTCTACAGAGACTCCAATAAGAGGAAAGAAAAGTAAGAAGAAAGAGAAAAGGAGAGACGAAGTAAATAAAGGTGGTAAGACAGAAGATGGAGTGAATAGGATAAAAGACGGAGTCAATAAGATGACAACCAAGGGAGGTCTCACAAAAACTAGAGTAAATAACGTAATAAGTAATATATAACTGAGAAAAATAAAGAAGATCCAGGAACAATTTGTAAAGAACGTAGAAGAGTTAGGAACAGAGATCCGATAAATAGACATTGAGGTAAAACAAAAGTTCTAAACCCTAATAAAAACGATAGTAATAAGACTTAAGAAAAAGTCCATCTGAGGGATGGATGAGGAGAAAACAAACCAAACCACCCGTAAATAGTACAAGGAAATGGACGACTTCTAAAGAGACGGAAAGGTAGAACAAATCTAACGACACAAACCCCACCGGAAAGACATAAGACCGTCAAACACCAAGGAGAAATAACACCTCCAAGGAGGGAAACCCACCCCAACCTACTCATCGAACAGTTCAACGGACCAATCCCTTCGAACACAAACACAAGACCAACCACCTCGACCTAAAGAACAGATACCTCACGTTGCTTCACAGGTCATCACTCAAAACTCTACAGTCACCCAAACCACACTGAAACCCGTCGGACATGTAATTTCGAGTCCCAATATAAGGACGAAACGACCTCTTAATCTCACCATACAGAACGAGACCTTGAACAAACGAGAACCCACCTCGAACCAAAGTCACATCCATACCTCCGAAAACCTACTCGAGAATAACTAATTACAAGGGACCTCAGTCCCCAAAAGACCACATGAGTCCAAAACATAAATTCGGAGGACAGACCAAAGTCAGAATAAGAAAATCATCGAGTTCTGAAGAGGTAGGTATGTCGTGACTACTATTTTGTAAATCCAATTACCTCTTTTCTAAGACGTGTTACTCCCTGTGAATCTTTCCAAACGACCCAATGTACCTCTTCTCTTCTCTCTCCTCCCTCTATCTCCACTGGTCCTCCTCCTCTCCCCCTCAGTTTTCACCCCTCTCTCGTTAGATCGGTCATTAGTTTAGAGATACACGAGAGGTGTCGGACCTTGTCGGTCTCTCCAAGTACCTCTATGTATCTCTTCTCTTCTCCCTCCTTCTTATATCTCTACTAGTCCTCCTCTTCTCTCCCCAGTTTTCCTCTCTCTGTTTAGAACGGTCATTAGTCAAGGGATTCACAAGAGGTGTCGTGCCTTATCGGTTTCTCTAAGTGTCTCAACCCATCTCTTCTCTTTCCCCTCCCTCCTCTATCTCCACTGGATCCCCTTACTTTCCTTACAGTTTTCCCCCTCTCCCGTTAGTTCGGTCATTAGTGTGAGGATTCATTTTTACCCATGACTTCTAACCCAAGAATTTCCATGTTTTAACTATTGTTTATAGTTTTTTGTTTCAAATTTTTTAGATCTCTCCAATCTGACAGTTTTTATGTTATAATTTTTTTGTTTGTTTTACTTTAGTGTTTCTAATATTTTTTATATATACTTCAAACGAAATTTTTATCCCAGAAAAAAAACGTTCCATTATCATCCAATATTTTTACTTTTAATTTCCTCATTATCTCCTAAATTTTATTTTTTTAATTTTTTACTATTATCATTTTTATATAGATCCTTAAAGAGACCTCAACCCGTCACATCCCAATCAAGTGAAAGTCTATCAAGAAACAAAGACGAATATGAAGAGTTGTAGACATCCGGGGAAGGTTACATCAACCACGATTGATGTCACAAAATTAGACAACGTGGACAGTGAAGGTTTCGCCAAGGGAGACAAATAAAACCGAAGAAGACAAACGTTCAGAGAAGTCACAGATTAAAGGTGGGACTGTGTTCCCCCGCTTCCACCAGTGAATAAATCCGAGTGAACAAGTCAACACGACACCCCTCCTTGTGACGTTTGTTTATAGTGACCGTACACACCCGTACGAGCGTCACAGACTCGGTGTGACCCAAACGGGGACGAGTGCCACACACACGGGAGGGTCATATGTGACGAGTCCGAGGTCCAACGAGATTTCAGGTCAAGTCAACGAGTCAGCACAGGCTGAGAAACACTGGGATACTTAGCGTCGTGCGATCCGGAGGGACAGGTAGTGGTTGAGGGTGTCGAACGAGTTGAGTACAAGTAACTCAGCCACTACGGTAGGTCGGTAGAGTAGGAGACAGCAGGGGAAATGGAGGACGGGGGTTAGGGAGGGTCGTAGTCTCAGTAAAGGTTACTCAGTCGAGAAACGTACTCCACCGGTTTCATAACCTCAAAGTCGAAATCGTAGTAAGGAAGGTTTCTTTTGGGTCCTGACTAGAAGAAAGTTTACCTGACCAACCTAGAGGAACGTCAGGTTCCCTGAGAGTTCTTAGAAGAGGTTGTGGTGTCAAGTTTTCGTAGTTAAGAAGCCGCGAGTCGAAAGAAGTGTCAGGTTGAGAGTGTAGGTATGTACTGGTGTCCTTTTTGGTATCGGAACTGATCTGCCTGGAAACAACCGTTTCATTACGGAGACGAAAAGTTATACGATAGATCGAAGCAGTATTGAAAGGAAGGTTCCTCATTCGTAAAAAATTAAAGTACCGACGTTAGTGGTAGACGTCACTAAAACCTCGGGGGGGGGGG
>SJYO01006231.1:89758216-89806332 GCA_006410555.1 Capra ibex
ACCAAGGAGACGGAAAAGATTTTGGTCGAACTTGTAGACCTTCAAGTGCCAAGTGTATAATGACTTCAGACCGAACCTCTTAAAACTCGTAATGAAATGATCGCACACTCTACTCACGTTAACACACCATCTAACTCGTAAGAAACCTTAACGGAAAGAAACCCTAACCTTACTTTTGACTGGAAAAGGTCAGGACACCCGTGACGACTCAAAAGGTTTAAACAACCATATAACTCACGTCGTGAACGTGTCGTAGTAGAAAGTCCTAAACTTTATCAAGTCAACCTTACGGTAGTGGAGGTGATCGAAACAAGTATTACTACGAAAGAAAGAAAGAAAGAAAAAAAAAAGAGAAATAAAAAATGAAATGTTATGACATAACCAAAACGGTATGTAACTGTACTTAGACGGTGCCCACATGTACTCAAGGGATAGGACTTGGGGGGAGGGTGGTGGGAGGGGTATAGTAGAGAGACCCAGTAGGGTCACGTGGTCGGGGTTCGTAGGATATAGGACATAGCTTGGATCTGACCACTAAGTAAAGAATGTACTATCATATGTACAAAGTTACGGTAAGAGGGTTTAGTAGGGTGGGAGAGGGTGTCTCAGGTTTTCTGACAAGATATGTGGACACAGAGAAAACGACAGAGCGTCTGTCCCAGTAGTAATGGTAGAAAGATTTAAGGTATATATACACAATCATATGACACAACCACAATAAAAAAAAAAGGACCGAATGAAGTGAGACATATTATCCGAGGTCAAAGTAGGTGGAGTAATCTTGACTAAGTTTACATAGGAAAAATTACCGACTCATCATGAGGTAACACATAAACATGGTGTCGAAAGAATAGGTAAGTAGACGACTACCTGTAAGATCCAACGAAGTCACAGGACCGATAATATTTGTCACGACACTACTTACAACCCCATGTGCACAGAGAAAGGTAATACCAAAGGAGCCACACATACGGGTCGTCACCCTAACGACCCAGTATTCGTCAAGACAAAGGTCAAAAAGTTTCTTAGAGGTGTGACAAGAGGTATCACCGACATGATCAAACGTAAGGGTGGGTGTCACATTCTCCCAAGGGAAAAGAGGTGTGGGAGAGGTCGTAAATAACGAACATCTGAAAACCTAGCGTCGGTAAGACTGACCACACTTTACCATGGAGTATCACCAGAACTAAACGTAAAGAGACTATTACTCACTACAACTCGTAGAAAAGTACACAAACAGTCGGTAGACATACAGAAGAAACCTCTTTACAGATAAATCAAGAAACCGAGTAAAAAACTTACCCAGTAAATAAAAAGACCTAACTCGACGTATTCAACAAACATGTAAAAACTCTAATCAACAAACAGTCAACGAAGTAAACGATAATGAAAGAGGGTAAGACTTCCGACAGAAAAGTGGAACGAATATCAAAGGAAACAACACGTCTTCGAAAATTAAAATTAATCTAGGGTAAACAAATAAAAACGAAAACAAAGTCATAAGACCCTCCACTTAGTATCTCCTAGGACGACACTAAATACACCCTCTCACAAAACGGATACAAGAGGAGATCCTCAAAATATCAAAGACCAGAATACAAATCTAGAAATTAGGTAAAACTCAAATAAAAACATATACCACAATCTTTCACTAGATCAAAGTAAGAAAATGTTCACCAACTGGTCAAAAGGGTCGTGGTGAACAATTTCTCTAACAGAAAAGAGGTAACATATAAGAACGGAGGAAACAGCTTCTATCCACAGGTATGCACACACCTAAATAGAGACCCGAAAGATAAAACAAGGTAACTAGATATAAAGACAGAAACACGGTCATGGTATGACAGAACTATTGACACCGAAACATCATATCGGACTTCAGTCCGTCTAACTAAGGAGGTCAAGGTAAGAAGAAAGAGTTTTAACGAAACCGATAAGCTCCAAAAAACATAAAAGTATTTTTATCACTTTAATAAATAAGATCGAGACACTTTTTATGAAGACCATCGAACTATCCCTAACGTAACTTAGACATCTAACGAAACCCATCATATGAGTAAAAGTGATATAACTAAGAAGGCTAGGTACTTGTACCATATAAAGAGGAAGATAATCACAGGAGAAACTAAAGAAAGTAGTCACAAAATAACAAAAGATATATATCCAGAAATCAAAGAAATCTATCTATATAAGGATTCATAAAATAAGAAAAGCAACGTTACCACTTACCTTAACAAAGGAATTAAAGAAAAAGACAAAAGAGTAACAATCACATATCCTTACGTTCCCTAAAGACACACAACTAAAATATAGGGTGTTGAAATGACATAAGTGACTAATCGAGATCATTAAAAGACCACGTCAGAAATCCCAAAAGATACATCTCCTATACAGTAGACGTTTGTCACTCTCAAACTGAAGAAAAGGTTAAACCTAAGGAAAATAAAGAAAAAGACGAGACTAACGACACCGGTTTTGAAGGTCTTGGTACAACTTATCATCACCACTCTCACCCGTGGGAACAGAACAAGGACTGAAATCCCCTTTACGAAAGTTAAAAAGTGGTAACTCCTATTACAAACGACTCACAAACAGTATATATCGAAAATAATACAACGCCATACAAGGAAGATAAGGACGAGAGACCTCTCAAAAATAGTATTTACCTACAACTTAAAACAGTTTCCGAAAGAGACGTAGATAACTCTATTAGTATACCAAAAATAAAAAGTCAAACAATTACACCACTTAATGTAACTAACTAAACGCCTATAACTTCTTAGGAACGTAGGGACCCTATTTCGGGTGAACCAGTACCACATACTAGAAAAATTACACAACAACCTAAGACTAACGATCTTAAAACAATTCTTAAAAACGTAGATGCAAGTAGTCACTATAACCGGATATCAAAAGAAAAAAACACCGTAGAAACAGTCCAAAACCATAATCCCACTACCACCGGAGTATCTTACTCAAACCTTCAAATGGACGGAGACGTTAAAAGACCTTCTCAAACTCCTCCTATCCACAATCGAGAAAGGATTTCAAAACCATCTTAAGTCGACACTTAGGTAGACCTGGACCCGAAAACAAACGACCTTCTAAAGACTAATGTCAAAGTTAAAGACACGAACACTACCCAGACAATTCTAAAAGATAAAGAAGGACCAAGACAAAACCTTTCAACATGAAAAGATTCTTAAACAGGTAAAGAAGGTTCAACAGGTAAAATAACCGTAGACCAACGACTATCATCAGAGAATACTAGGAAACATAAAGACACAACAGACAACACTAGAGAGGTAAAAGTAAAGATTAAAATAACTAAAATAAAAAGAGGGAAACAAAGAACTAATCAGACCGATTACCAAACGGTTAAAATAAATAGGAAAGTTTCTTGGTCGAAAACGAAACAACTAAAAACGATACCAGAGAAAACAAAGAAAACGTAAATAAAGACGGGATTAAAAATTCTAAAGAAAGGAAGATGATTAGGACTCCAAAAGGTAAAGAAGGAAAAGATCAACGAAATCCACATGTCAATCCAAAAATAAACTGAAAAAAGAACAAAGAACTCCATACGGACATTATGATACTGGAAAGGGGAATCGTGACGAAAATATCACAGGGTGTCCAAAAACCAACAACACAAAAGTAAAAGTAAGCAAAGATACGTATAAAACTAAAGAAAAAACTAAAGAAGACACTAAACAACCAATAAGTCTTCGCACAACAAGTCGGAGGTATACAACCTTAAAAATTATCAAAAAGAGGACATTAACTCTAGATTAGAATTGCGTAATACCAGTCTTTTCTACGAACCTTACTAAAGTTAAAAAAAAACTTAAATAGTCCCAATCTAAATACCGGGTCCGACACTAGATAGGACCCCTTCCAAGGTACTCGTGAACTCTTTTTCCACTTTAAGTAACAAAACCCCACTTTATAGGATATCTCTAGTTAATCAAGATTGACCAGACAACATAGTAAATTTCAAACACAAAGAAACGATTAAATTACAAATCAACTAGACAGGTATTCACACTCACCCCATAATTTCAGAGGGTGATAATAACACAATAACAATTAAAGGGGAAAGTATGAACAATCGTAAACAGAATGTATAACACCACGAGGATACAACCTACGTATATATAAATATTAACAATATAGAAGAAGAACCTAACTAGGAAACTAGTAATACATCACCGGAAGGAACAAAGAAAAGTGTCGGAAACAAAATTTCAGATAAAATAGACTATACTCATTACGATGAGGACGAAAGAAAACCAGAGATGAACGTACCTGATAGAAAAGGATCGGGAAGTGAAAGTCAGACATACACAGGGAATAAAACTCCACCCAGAGAACATCTGTTGTATATATCCCCAGAACAAAACATAGGTAAGTCGGTCAGAAACAGAAAACCAACCCCGTAAGTTGGGTAAATGTAAATTCCATTAATAACTATTCATACTACGGAAACGGTAAATGAAATAACAAAACCCAAGCCCAAATATGTGGGAAAAACACAAAGGACAGATCTCTTCTAGGAAATCGTAAACACCCTCTCGACCAAACCACCACGACTTAAGAGAGTCGAAAACGAACAGACATTTCGAGAACTAAAGAGGAAGTATCAACTTACTCTAGGAACGACCCATGTCATTAGACCCGACATCCAATAAAAGAAAGTAGTGAAATTCATACAGAACGGTAAGGGAGGACCGGACTTCTCAAAGATAACTTTCTAGTCGACAATAGGAATACCCTTAGGGGAACACACAATAAACAACAAAAAGGGAACGACGAAAATTATAAACAAGAAACACAAACTAGAAACAACTAAACTAATTATACACAGAACCCCACAAAGCGGAACTCAAATAGGACAAACTCTGAGAGACCTAAAGAACCTGAACCCACTAATAAAGGAAGGGGTAAAATCCCTTCAAAAGTTGATAATAGAGGAGTTCATAAAAAAGTACCAGAAAGAAAAACAGAAGAAGAACACCCTGAAGATATTAAGATTACAACCTCGCAAAGTATAACAGGACCTACNTGCACGGTGGCACCACACTCAGCTGTGAGCCGAAGTTTCAGCTCCGTCACGTCCCTTTCGTCCAAAGGGACCTTACCTGACTCTGTAGACCCCCTGAGACCCTTACCACCGTGCTGGGACCTAAAGGAGAGCGGAAAGGACACCTCTCGCGGAGGAGAACTCTACGCTACCTTCGGACCTTAAGAATGGGCTGGTGCTTCCCCTTCCAAGGGAGTAGAGCTAGTTCCTACCCCATTGCCCCGAGGAGACCTACACCAGCTCTGAGAGCACGAAGGAGAGCTCACCGCTGCCAATACAGCCCCTTGAAGAACTCAACTTCGTTCCCACACTTCCTGGGAAACCTTCAAGACCTGCAATCCACACTATCGGAGCTCTACGGAGTCGCCTTTACCCGGAGTAGAGCGGACCTACCCTCTTGGAGGACCTAAAAGAGGACAACGCCGGCCACGAGAGGTGAATGCTGCCCCTGGAGTCCCTGGGCGAGACCACAGGAGTCCTTTCCGTTCAGGGGTACGCTTAACGAGCCCCCGGAGAGGCCTAAGGAGAGGGCAGCTACGGCCCCGGATTCTGGCACACACCTCAGCNACCCAGTATTCCATCAAGATAAACGTTAAAAAATTCCTTAGAGGTGTGACAAGAGGTATCACCGACATGATCAAACGTAAGGGTGGTTGTCACATCCTCCCAAGGGAAAAGAGGTGTGGGAGAGGTCGTAAATAACGAACGTCTAAAAACCTAGCGTCGGTAAGACTGACCACACTTCACCATGGAGTAACACCAAAACTACGTAATAAGTAATATATAACTGAGAAAAAATAAAGTAGATCCAGGAACAATTTGATAAGAACGTAGAAGAGTTAGGAACAGAGGTCCGATAAATAGACACTAAGGTAAAACTAAGTTCTAAAACCTAGTAAAAGTGATAGTAATAAGAATTAAGAAATAATCCATCTAAGGGATAGAGAAGGAAAAAACAAACCAAACNTAATATATAACTGAGAAAAAATAAAGTAGATCCAGGAACAATTTGATAAGAACGTAGAAGAGTTAGGAACAGAGGTCCGATAAATAGACACTAAGGTAAAACTAAGTTCTAAAACCTAGTAAAAGTGATAGTAATAAGAATTAAGAAATAATCCATCTAAGGGATAGAGAAGGAGAAAACAAACCAAACCACCCGTAAAGAGGACAAGGAAATGGACGACCCATAAGGAGACAGAGAAGTAGAACAAATATAACGACGCAAACCCCACCGGAAAGACATAAGACCGTCAAAGACCTCAAGAGAAATAATACCACAAAGGAGCGACACCCACCCCAAAATAGTCACCGAACAGTTCCAAAGAACCAATCCCTTCGAACACAGTAAAGACCACCGACCTCGACCTAAAGAAGAGAGACCTCACGTTACTTCACAGGTCATTACCCAATACTCTACAGTTACCAAAACCTCATTGAAACTCGACGGACATATAACTTCGAGTCCCCACACAAGGACACAACGACCTCTTAAACGTACCATACAGAAAGAGACCTTGAACAACCGGGAACCCACCACGAACCAAAGTCACATCCATACCTCCGTAAACTACTCGAGGATATCTAAATACAAGGGACCTCAGTCCTCAAGAGACTACAAGAGTCCTAAACCTGAATTCGGAGGACGAAGACCAAAAGTCAAAGTAAAAATATCATCGGAGTTCGGAAGAGGTAGATATGTCGGGGCTACCATTTTGTAGATCCAATTTCTACTTTTCAAAGAGGTGTAACTCCCTGTGGGTCTCTTCAAGTGACTCAATGTACCTCTTCTCTTCTCCCTCCCCCCGCAATCTCCACTGACCTTACTCTACTCCACCCTAGTTTTCTCCTCTCTCGTTCGATAGGTCATTAGTGAAGGAATACACGTAAGGTGACAGACCTGGTGAGTCTCTACAAGTGCCTCAATATGTCTCTTCTCCTCTCCCTCCTTCCTCTGTCTCCACCGGTCCTCCTATTTACTCCCTTTACTTTTCCTCTCTGTCTAGGTCGGTCATTGGTCAAGGGATTCACAAGCGGTGACAGACCTTGGGTGTCTTTAAGTCTCAACCCATCTCTTCTCTTCTCTTCCCCCTCCCTCCTCTGTCTCCGTTGGACCGCCTCTTTTCTCTTAGGTTTCCTCCTCTCTCGCCAGTTCGGTCATTAGAGTGAGAGTTCATTTTTACCCATGACTTCTAACCCAAAAATTTCCATGTTTTAACTATTGTTTATGGTTTTTGTTTCTAATTTTTAGATCTCATCTCCAACCTAAAAGTTTTTATGTTATAATTTCTTTTCTTCTTCTTCCTCTTTTTTTTTTCAGTGTTCTTTATAATTTGTTGTTGTTGTTGGTGTGTGTGTGTGTTTATACCGTAAACGAAATTTTTATCCCAGAAAAAAAAACTTTTCATTATCATCCAATATTTTTATTTTCAATTTCCTCTTTATCTCCTGAATTTTTAATTTTGTACAATTTTTTCTTCTTTTTCTTTTCTTTTTTGTTTGTTTGTTTGTTTTCTTACTAGTATTTTAATCATTTCCATATAGACCCTAAAGAGACCACAACAACACCCGTTACACCCCAGTCAAGTAAAAGCCTATCAAGGAACCAGACCGAATATAAAGAGTTTTAGATATACGGGGAAGGATACATCAGCCATGATTGTCCCAAAATTAGATAACGTGGACAGTGAAGGTTCCGCCAAGGGAGACAAAATCGAAGAAGACAAACGACCAGAGAAGTCACAGAAGGGACCCGACGTACGTGGAGGGTCCAGATTCGTCGAGTCCGAGTCCGTGAGTCCATCAGGAGTCTCCACGTCTGAGCCAACCCGGACGCAAAACGCGGAAAGGGTCCAGGCTCATCGAGCCCACAAACCGCTCTCGTCAGTGACGCTGAATAGCAGAAAGGGCAGGGACGACGAGTCAAAAGACCCACATGTCGACCGCGGGGAAGAGTCCGCCTACCACTGACAGGTCTTGGGGTTCTTCAGAATCAATCGTCTCTTCGAACGAACGTCAAACCATCAATTACAGAGAGACCCCGACACTAACGGGGGAAGGTCGGGAAGTTCGAGACCGACGGACAGTGACCTCCCCCTACCAGACATCGACCGATTAAGACAAGACAGGAAACAAGACACGCGCCAGGACCACCACAGAAGACAAGCTCGAAAAGCGTACCATCGATAGGGTGTCAGACCATACGATCGGGTTCAATTAAACGAGACCAATGTGAGTCCCGTAAGACCGGGTTAAGAATTTTTCGTGACGTCGGCCGCGGAGGGACGGGTCGGGGGCAAACGATCACCGTCCACGTCCGTAGACACGACGAAGAGGTGACCCCCTCAATGGCAACCCGAGTATTAGACACCCAAAAATTAATAAATAAATAAAAAGGAGGGACAAGACAACGGGAGACACGAAGGTTCCGAGCGGTGTCTGAGCCGTCGTTCTCACAAAGGACCACAAACCTTTGAAGAGAGAAAAATTCTGAGGGAAGGACCCTACCTCGAGGGAGGGATAGAGAAAACAGAGAAAATAGTAGAAAATATAAAAAAGGATGGACAAAAACTTCTGTTACTAGACGAAAAGACCCACGGACGACAGGAGACGGTTGTAAGTCTTCAACAAAACACTTTGAATGAGTCACAACTTTATAAGAAAACTACCTAAACACTCCCTCTTTCACCAGAGCGGAAGGATAAGGAGACGGTAGAATCCTGGCGACGGGGTATCACTACGATTCCGGGTGAACTGAAGTGTAAGGTCCTACAGACCGAGATCCACTCACTAGTATGGTAGCACTAATAGAACCAGCACTTCGAGAAAAAACATGTCAAGAAGACATATAAGAACGGTGGAGAAGAATTATAGAAGACGAAGGTAATCCAGGTATGGTAAAGACAGGAAATAGCTCGGGTAGAAACGTACTTTACAAGGGAACCATAGAGATTAAAAGAACTTCTCTAGAGATCAGAAAGGGTAAGACAAGAAAAGAAGATAAAGAAACGTAACTAGTGACTCCTTCCGGAAGAATAGAGAAGAACGATAAGAAACCTTAAGACGTAAGATTTCGTCCGGGACCCAACGCACGTCAAGGGTCCAGATTCGGCGAGTCCAAGTCCAAGAACTTATGAGGTGTTTCTGTATCTGAACCAACCCGGACGCCCACTGTCCACGAACCGCTCGCGTGAGAGGAATCCACCCGCCACACAGAATAGTGGAGGGGGTAGGGTCTACGGACCAAAGGACCCAAGTGTCACCCTCGCGGGAGAGTCCACACGACACACAGAGAATACCCCTCGACTAGAGACCGACGTTGGGAGGACTACCTACAGTTGACAGGTCCTAGGGTCCTTCTGAACCAACCGTTGACCCTCGGACAAGCTTCAAACCATCCCCTACGGTAGAGACCCCGACTCAAACGGGGAAAGGCCGAGATCGACGACGGACGGACGGAGGGACGGAGGCCACCCCCTACCCGACAAGACGACCGCCGATCGAGAGGAGACCATAAACGAGTCAGGAAACAACACACTCGCCGGACCGTCACGGAATCCAATCCCGAAAACCGCCCTTTCAAGAGAGAGAGAAAAAAAGAGAGAGAGAGACCGATAGGGTGTCAAACCCAACGATAGAGTACAATCGAGGGAGTCTAACGGGAGTCCCATAAGTCCGGGTCAGGAATGGGATTCGTTACGTCGGGCGTGGAGGGACAAGTCGGGGGTGAACGACCACCGTCTACGCTCTCAGACCCGATGAAGAGACGACTCTCAACGGTGATCCGTGTATTAGACACCCAAACAATAAATAAATTAAAAGGGAAGGTCAATACAAAGGGAGACTCTAAGGTTTTGAGGGGTGTCTGGGCGATCACTCTCCCAAAGGACCACAAACCTTTGAAGAGAAAATACTGAGGGAGGGGCCCTGCCTAGAGACAGGGATTGAGAAAACAGAGAAATAGAAGATATAAAACAGGATGGAGGAAAACTTCTGTCAACTCGACGGAAAGACCCACGGACCACAGGAGACGGTCACAAGTCTTCAACAAAACACCTTAAACGAGTCGCAAGTTTACAAGAAAGCTACTTAAACACCCCCTCTTTCACCAGAGGGACAGGATAACGAGGCGGTAGAATCAGGTCCCTAAAAAGACGGCCCCGTCTCTCCTTTCATCCACTCCGAACTATCATTTTGTCACTTATACTTAAGCGGTGAGGCCCACATCCATCACCCGTCACGGTCCGGTTCCTGCATAGAACACGTTTCCGGTCCTCACTCGGACTCAAACCTTCATTTTCACGAACTATCAACACTTTATATGTCACACTCATAGTTTCCCCGAGGGTCGTTCCGACCTTAAACATTACCTTCGCGAAGAAATTTACAAAACTTTCAGTACAATTCTTAAAAATCCCCTAGTCAAGTTTAGGAAATCCCTCGGTTATAACCTATTTTCTATCTTTACCCGTCCATACGGTGTTAATTCCTTTTCAGTTCAACCCGTTTTTACCAGTTAGTCCGTGATCACACGAGTCAGTAACTGACACTCGACGGATCCTTTCACGCCTGAACCGAACTTAGGATGTCGTCTCGTGTCTCTGGTATATCGACCTCCGACAGTCGACTGTCGAGAGGAATATCGAGAGGTCGTCCAAGAAAGAACTTCCCTCTAGGTACTGATTACGTCCTCCCGTCACCCCTCGGAACCCTCTATAAACTCGTCCCCTCCCCGTCCAGTCTATACTCATAATCTTTATAAAGAATCGTCCCTGAAAGGACCACCAGGCCACCAATTCTTAGGTGGAAGGTTACGTTCCCTGTACCCAAACTAGGGACCAGTCCCTTGATTCTAGGGTGCACGGTGCTCCAGTTACGTCGGTTTTTATTTAGAAGAAAAAATTTTTCTTTCTTTATAGAGAAACGTCGATGTCCCTGTTTGACCTCCCCCACTCGACATCAGACCCCCAGGTCCCCTCCTAAGACCCGGCTCCTGACTTCCTACCTTTCCTTCATATCCTGATCTCTTTCCTTCAGTACGGGAGTTGAAGTTCCAAAACGAGTCGTATCGTCAGGACATTCCACCTTTTTACAAAAACACGAAGGGGTTTAAAGTTTTTTAATACGTGAACCAATTTTAGGTTTGTCGTCCGTACTTTCCTAAATGTTACTTGAATTCGGAGGGTAGTCGGGGTGGGGATCGAAATAACTCTGCATTAGTTGCATATTGTAATACATGTAAAATCCACGTGTTGTACTGGACTACATACATATATAACGTTTTACTAATGTTATCCCATCAATTGTGTAGGTGGTGGAGTATATTTGGAGACAGTATACGGTCACAGGGTTAGGGTAAGGTAGGAAGTTACCAAAGGACACAGGAAGGCCTGTAACAAGTCAGACAGGAATGCAAATAACCAAAAAGAAAAAGGAGACGATTACTGAAATAAGTACTTAGATATTACCTTGAGTTTTATCGTTTCTTGCACTTTTTGAAGTCTAATTATAAGTAGTTGGTTTATATAGTTTCTTATGTAAATAAAAAAATTATATTAATTGTTTTGGAGATTTTACGTGTACGCTCTTATGTTTATAAGGAGTAAAACACCTTAAAGTTTCATTACTTCTAGACCAATTGTGTCAACCGGTCTTATCGGGAAACCTGACGTATAGGTCCTACGAGGGTAGTGTAATGAGTTGTTTGTAGAAACACATACACAGAAATAAATGGACAGAATCTTCGAGAGACTTAGATGGGTCCTCGGTCGAACGACCTGACATTTTCTGTGTAACGGAAAGGAACTGTTACGACTACGGGAGACGAACCACTAGAGACAGGTGTGGAGGAGTAAAGTCACGGGTCGTGAGGTGGGCGTGTTGGAGTCGGTGAGGAAGGGTAATGGGTGGGGCACTTAAGACACTTATTCGACATCAGCGAATCCATACTGGAGAGAAACCACACAAGCGTAAAGAGTGTGGCAAAACTTCTATCAGTTGCTCAAGACTTACTCAGCATCAGAGAAGTCATACTGGGGAGAAACTATACAACTGTACAGAATGTGGCAAAGCCTTTAATCAGACTTCAAACCTTAATAAACATAGGCGAATTCATACTGGGGAGAAACCATACACATATGAAGAATATGACAAAGCTTTTAATTGCTACTCAAACCTTACTCGTCATAAAATAATTCATAGCACCAAATAATCTTACAAATATAAATAATGTGACAAAGCCTTGGAGCGAGCCGTCACCTTAAACCCTTACCCCTCGTCTCTATGGTAAGATGAGACCAATGACAATGACGATATTCATTATTTGCCTAAGAATACTAGGTCATAAGACATACATTGTACCTATATATGTCAAATAAAGACATCATCTGATTGAATGATTAACCCTTCCTCTCATTTTAGAGTTCGGAAGTGTCAAAGTCTGAATCGTCAGGGGACGTCCGACGTGGGGTGTACACGCACACACAATCAACGAGTCAGGACAGACTGAAAAACGTTGGGGTACCTGACTTCGGGTGGTCCGAGAAGACAGGCACCTTAAGAGATCCGTTTTTATGACCTCACCCCACGGTAAAGGATGAGGTCCCCTAGAAGGACTGGATCCCTAGCTTGAACCCGGAGGACGTGACCTCCACCTAAGAACTGACACACTCGGTGGTCCCTTCGGGACACATAAGGTGTACCAGTAGAGATTTTGTATGGGGATTGGGTCGGGAAGGAAGTTGTTCTTAGAGTTTACCGAGGGGTCGTGGGAGACGTAGGTCAAGTTCAAGAAACTAATTTAGTTCAAGGATTCCGGATATGACGAAGAACTTAAGTCTAGGGTCACCTCGGGTGGAACCAGTCGTCCTCATGTAGTTATTTCAGGTTTCAGAACCAGAAGAGGAACCGGAACTCCTTCAGTGGTTATAGAAGGAACCCCTCCCACGTCGCGGCGAGGACCTACTGTCGTGGACACTTCAGCACGTGGTCCGCCGTCCGGGACGCCTTCGCGGCGGGTAGTCCCCACTCCATCATGTCCTTCAGGTACACGTCCTTCTCGACGACTATAGCAAAACGGTGTTCCCGTGACTCGAGGTTCTACCGTCGCTATATCAGTGACCCAAAGGATGTCCTACTCTCGTACTTTTAGGTTGTTAAATTTTATAGACTACAGACTTTATTTGAAACTTGTCTTGGGAGAAGAGTTTGTGGAAGGTACCGAGAGACCTTTCGGGTCCTCTTTCAAGAATAGGAGAAACCAAAGTTTTACAAGAATTCTATATTTCTATGGGTACGGAGGTAGGAATAGAGGTTCTACAGAGGAATGATAACGTGTATGGTACGAGGAGGATCGGAGGACCGGAAATAGTTTGTCAAGATGAGTGGATTTTCCTACCGAAGAAGAGAAAGGGGAAGAACAAGAAACTACAGGTCTAGACTGGGTGGAGGAGGTTCTTCTGGAAAGACTAACAGGACCAGTTGGGAGGGAGTGGGTAGATGAGGACACCTAGACACCGAGTACAAGGGGTCCGGGAACCCACTCTGAGTGAGGACCGTTAACGACAGCATCGACTTCTGCGTAAAGACGTCTGACAGGTCCCAGTACTCCGACTATACAAGTTTGTACAGGTCTACCCACACCGGGAGACACTAGTCCGCGACGGTGAATCGGACCTGTCTCTTCCCCTGTGTCGACTGTGACTCTTGACGGAGGGACCACGGGGAAGGATTGGGGTCTATGGTTCTACGTGAGGGACCTCAGACAGAGGACTAGGCTCCGTGGGTGGGGGTCCCTCCTGGTCCGAGTACATCCTCACTTTTGACAATGATAATCCTGTACTTCAGAGGTAATGACCTTCAGTCTTCTAGACCCAAAACATTAGGACTAAGATGGGTGAGATGAAATACACGTACTCTCACACGAGTCAATGAGTCAGCACAGGCTACGACACAGACTATGAAACCTGACACCGGAGGGGTCAGAGGAGACAGGAACCCTAAAAAGTCCGTCCTTATCATATCACCCAACGGTAAAAGGGGCGACCCCCTACAAGGGTTGGGTCCCTAGTTTGGGTGTAGAGGACTCAGAGGTCGTAACGTCCGCCTAAGGAATGGACAACTCGAGTATGAAACAGGTGGTGACCAGTTGAAAAGTATTTCAATTCACGATTGTTTACAATCAAAAGTAGTAAAAGTAACAATATTCAACTAATCCTTTTACTAGGGATACAATTATCTCTATCAGGAGGTACCCGGGACTCATGAAGACGTGAAAATAAAAAAAGAAAAACCAAAACGGTTTTTTAAGATTCTGAGGTTCAAGAAATGGACCCGGTAAAGAGTCTCAACACAAACATCGTTTGTTGGACGAAGATTGACGATATTTACGGTGTCTCAAGAATTTTGATTATAAAGGAGGGGACACTATATTGAATGATATACTCATCTGTAGGTATCTTCGGGTGGACACAATAAATGTACTCTAAACCACTGAACCTTCTTCTTACGTTTGGTTGTTCTTCGTGTACGACAAACGACTCGGTTCTCATTATTTGACAGGAAACAGACACTGAATCCTCAGAGTACATAAGACCGTCTTAGGTTCTTTGTCACTGTTCGAATAGCCGAACGTTCATACTTTTTTTTAGTGTCCGTGAAGTGTTTTCGGACACGAGGTCAAGAAATGAAAGGGTACATATATAGTTTTGGGAAACGTTACATTAAAAAGTCATTGAGATGAACCTCCACCTCGGAGAAAGTGGTAGGAAACTAAGACTCGACCGGAACCTGAAAGAAACCAGTTGTCTGACGCCACTTTTACTACTCCACTAGTAAGGTTTGGATCTGGGGTTCCCCGTGACGTCGAAGGAGAGTCAGAAAAGTATGAGACGGAGATGGTACACCTGGTCGGACTCTACGGAAAACTTCCCTCTCTTAGTGTACTTTCGTTCAGATAAATGGCATGGGCTCCAGTACGATCTAGTCGAATGTCGGTTGGCTCGAAGTTTGGACACTCTCCTGATTGGGGTCTGGTCGTTATGAAGGATAGACATACCAGTCCGACGGGTTCTGTCGACAGGAGAACAAGAGACATGTAGGGTACGAACTGGTCAGGGACGAAGTGGATGTGGAATAAGTGTAAAGGAGAATGAGTACCTCGGATTAGTCATTTACGGCTGTATGAACGAGAGTCGATGTCTATGTGTTCTACCCTATAGTGAGGACCTGAAACGAAGTCTGTGTATTCTAGGGAAATAGGTAATTTGGTGACTACATACAGACAATAACTGAGGTCGAGAAAGAAGTCAGAACTCAGAACGTCACGACGTCCCATGTCAGGTTGTGCTGGTCTGGGAGTCGACTAGTGACCATGTACTCACCGGGGTAGGTGTAGGTCTCTTTGGTGGGTTGACTAAGTGTCAGAACGATATTCATGATTTGGGAATAACAAAAGTTCACTAAGTAATGAGTCTTTATTGATGAGGGACTATGAGTATAAGTAATAATAGTAGTTTATACAGAGCTCTAAGATTCCGGAAGACACTTCCATTTTGTCTTCGATTGTGGAAGACTCGTAGATGATACACGGTCCCTGCACCGAGGTAATACTATAGAACTTTCACTTTCAGTAAGTCAATACATGCTGAGAAACACTGGGGCACCTAACATCGGACGGTCCGAGGGGACAGGTACCTTAAGAGGTCCGTTCTTGTAACCTCTTACCGTTGTGAACCAACGGTAAAAGAAGAGGTTCCCTAGAAGGACTGGGTCCCCAACTTGGGTCCAGAGGACGTAACGTCCGTCTAAGAAATGGTAGACTCGGTGGCCCTTTGAGTCGAACGTCCTATAGAACTAGTGGGACGTTTCGTCCCTAGTATAATGAGAAATGTATCGATTCCTGTGACTCCGACTCTTTCCTTTTTGTTACCTGAGCTCCGTTAGTCTTCTTCCTCTTTAGGTCTGTTCTGCAGAGACTCAGGGGTAACAGGGGTTCTGAGGTCGACCCTGGGACCCAAGTTCTCTGAGTGTACGTACTACAGACGTGAGAACCACTTTTAGAAGTATATCCCGAAGTCCTACAACTTCACCTTCCGTCCACAGTCGTCCGCTGCCACCGACGAGGTGAACAGTGGTCGTGAGTCGTCCTCGGGTAGGGGATCTTCTCTATTAGTGTCCCTTACTCGTTTCTTTCTTGGGAGGGGACCCAGAGGTTCCAGTAGGAGTTGGGGGAAGTGAGTGTCAATGAGTGGGTCGGTTCCGAAGTCTTTCAACATCTTCTAGTGTAAGAACCCACACTACCGTCGACTATACCTACTCCTGGTAGTCCCTGGTTCCTCTCCCCCTCTCCTCCCAGAAAACCACCCCTCACCTCCGAGGGTCGGTCCTTAGACGTAAGGGGGAGGTTCGGGTTGTATCGTCTTGTCCTGGCTCTCGTGTCCTTCGACCCTCCCCTCTCCTCTGGTCTGGTCCGGTGTCATGTCTTGTCTCGTTTCCGTCTCGGGCATCTGTGTTACACGAATCTGTGTGGGGTTGGACTGTGTACTGACCTGTAACGTAGAAGATGGAGGGTTCGTATCAGGTAGTGAAATGTTTTGTGGAAATACCCCTGGATCCTGTGGTGTAGACGGGATCGTGACTGGGGAAGACTCTGTAGACTGTACCAGGGTACAGAATTGTTCAGGATTGTTCCGGTGTGGTACTTACTGTGTTGTACTGTACTGTCTTACGAAACGGTACCCGGACTTCTGTTAGATTGTACTGGAGTCACACGGGGTCCACCTGAGGTCTGTCCTGAACTTATGTGACTACTGTGTCTGGACTCGGTCCGTTTTGAGTGTGTATATGATTTGTAGTCTGTTCTAAGTGTATTCCAGAGTCCGTAAAGAGTCTCACTAGGATCTCAAGGTCTGGAGTCTGTTTGTAGGTCTTCACTGGTTGACCTCTTGATCCGTTAGAGATTGTCGTAGCGTCTGTTCTTGGTCTCTCCGAGGTTCTACGGAGTTTACAGGAACCGGTGTCCACTCGAGATCTGTACTGACTCTTGTAGAGACTTGAGTCTAAATTTGTATATGGTCCATAGTGATCCATATTGTATGTGATTGACATTGGTCTTAGGTACATCTTTGTATGTAGACTAGTCTGTAACGGTAAGTCGTCTGTAACGTGTCTGTACTGACCTCTCGTACGTCGACCCTAAGACGTCACCCTCTGTCACCGTAGAAACGGTACGAGGGGAGACGGACGTAGGACCAGTGAACATGTTGATCTCCGTTGTGTCTCTGGTACCGCTACCCGTTCGATACCGGTCCCTCCGTAGATGGACCTCGTTTCTCGTGTCCGAACTACGTCCACCCCACCTTCTACGCCTACTAGCGCACGGTCCCGGGGTGGGTGGTCGTCGTACGTAGAGGTATCCACGACCGGTCCGGGACACACATGTCCTCTGGAAGGAGACTCGAGACTTAGACCTCTCCTTGTTTATCCTGGAGTAAGTGTGAGAAGATCCGACGGTCTCCCTTCCTAGATATCCCGTCACTAGGTCTCGACCCTGCTACTTAGTGGAGGTCGTCGACGAGGAGACAGGAGTCGGAGGACGGTGGGAGACAGGGGAATAGGAGGTGTATACTATTAACCCCAGGAAACTCAAATCCCTATCCTTCCCAGAAAGGGACAAACCTAGGGTTTATGGCACAAGGGGACTGAAGAGAAGGTAGTGCTATAAGGACTATTCCTGTGACTCCTAGACTTGCTACCTTAGACAACGGGTGTAAGAGAGTCTGTTATTTGGACTCTGTACACGGTTGTAGACAGAGTTGGGTCCCAGACACAAGAATTGGTAGTTTAGTGAGACTCGGAGTCTTGTTGTCGAATCTCCTGGGAATTTGGTGGAAGTTCTGACCCATGAGTCTCAAAGTTCCTGTGTCCTTACCCAGGATACTGTGTCCGATCCCTTTAATTTCCTTTAGGACACAGAAAAGGACTTTTACAACAGTCACTCGAGTGAAAAGGTACCCCCAACTCGAACAACCTAAGTCAAAATGGTTCTACTATCCTTTCGGTAGTGTCTCCTTGTCTCTTGATTTGTTACTTTTGTCTAAAGAATGTAATATATCTGTATCTATCTAGACCCAGACTTCTATGGGGAGGAACCTAAAGTATATCAGTGAACTAAGGAAAAGAAAGGTAGGTAGTGTGTCGTACCGTAAAGACGGTGATTGTCGACCTCCTCTGAAGTCGTCGGTCTCTCTCGGTCCCGGGAAGAGCACAAGTGAGACGAAGGAACCCAGACTTGGGTCCAAAGACAATGTACGACGGACAAGGGGACGAACGGACCAGTAGACAGACACCTACCCTTCCCGTCCCCTGTTCCCTTCTCTCGGTCCAACCCCACCTCAGAGGAGTCCCTCTAAGGACCGTTGACCTCTTCCTCCCGTGACTAGATCTTCACCTGGTCGAGGTTCTATCCCATCTTCTTTCACTGGGTGGGTGGTCTCTCCACCTACAGTACCCTTATCGTTGAATATGCATGTGGTCGGTATTCGGCAGTAACGAATCGTGGACCCCTATCCACTCCTGACTCTCGTCCAGACCGTCCCCTGGACCCTATAATACCTACGGGTATGTAGTGAGGTATGAGACAAAATTTTTGAAAGACGAGTAACAAGACCTGGGTCAAGATTGAGGAGGAGGTCCTTCGGAAGGTCGTAGGGGGTCTTCTCTTGGAACGAAGAAGAGACCCAAACGTCTCGAGTAAAGGGAGACCGTTTAAGGACTGGTGTGGTCCAGTGTCTAGAGAGACGGACTTAGACTTAGAAGTACAGGACAGAAAATGGGTCCTGTGGTCCCACCCCACATTTACCGTCACTCTCCTTTCTCCTCCGATACTCTACCGCCACTAGTTATGTACTTCCTTTCTCCTTCTACCGTCTCTCTCCTCCCCCTCCCCCAACCCCAGGACATCCCCGGTGTACCTTCGAACCGTCCCCACCCCGACCTTCGGGACTCCACACAGTACCGTGGGTGGTGGTGGTCGAGACGGACCCATGGACTCCGTGACCGTTTTCAGGCCTAGTTCAGTCCCACCGTCTTTTACTGGTCCCCCTACTACCCCGGGTAGGTGTAGTTCATTGGGACTCCCATCAACCAGTGGTCGACTCAATGAAACGAGTTCGGGACGAGGCACCCCCCCTGGACTTTCGTTCCATTCCCGGTAGTGAAGTGTCTTCCTCTCAGGTGACTCCACCTGTCTCACACCCTAGGATATGTCTACCTCCCTTAGGGACGAAGGAGGAAGGGAGACCCCCTCCCTCCCTGGACCTCCGACAGGTTCAGGGTTCCCAGATAGGGTCCCGTGTCCCTCTTCTGTCCGAGAGACGGGTGTCCCTCCGTCTAGAACCGAACTCTTCTGTGGAAAAAGAACAGGACCCTCTGTTTTTTCCTCTAGGAGTCACCCGTCGAAACACCCATCGTCCCACTGACCCGAAACCAGGTCGTGAGAGGGGACAAAAAGGACGAGGTGAGCCGAAGACTAAAGAACGTACCGTTCCCGAGACGTCTGGAGACTGGAATATCGGGACCGGTAGGGGGTCCCTGTTGTACTTGAGACGGATAATTGGTTTCATCCTTGTACCAGAAGTGACGAGTCCGAGCCACGTCTCACGTAGGACAGACAAAGAGACACTCAATACCCGTACGGAAAGTTAACACGGTAAAAGTTTTCTTCTTTGCCTACGGTATAGGGGAGTTTCCCCTTCTTCACGTACAACGGAGGATCACTTCGTGCGAGAGGGAGTGCTACGAGGTAAGTTTGGACTGTTTATGGGAGTCCATGAGATCCGTCCACTGTATTTTGCGAAAGTGGAAACACTGAAAGAGGGGAGAGGGTTCCGGGATTCCACTCCTAAGTTTCGTGATCTACTCTGACCGGGTCTCTTCCTCGCACCGAGTCGACTTCAGTGTGTCTTCTCACTGACTTGGTCAGGGGTACCGGTGCGGGAACCTCCGTCTCTTCCGTCTTGACCTCTTCAAAGATTGTAAGGACGACGAAGGTCCCGAGCGACTCTGGTAAACTTCTAGACCTTGGAGTCGTTTAGAAACGTCACTCGAAACCTGTGGGAGGCGACACTTGAAACGGAATTACTTATCGTTAACGTTATTCGGGAGGGGGTTCAACATCAAGAGTAGGGTCCGTACTTTCCTTTTCAACAGACCCTCTAACCCCCTCGACTTATATTAGGGAAACTGGAACTGACTCCCTCTACTACCGTTCAACTAGTGGAGTCAGTAGTTCGTAAATAAAACTCGCGAATGTAACGAGGTCAGGACCTTACCCGTGACATCACAGATAAGGGGGTTTGATAGTAGTTTAACCCTTCACCAATGATTCATTACCTACTAATGGGTAAAGTAATTAGTACTCACCCCAGTTCAGTATTCATAGTCAGACCCCATGTTCGATCCTTCCACACCTCCACCCTATCCAGATTCTTCCGAAGACTTTCTCCTTCACTCATCGACCGAAATAGATCTAACCCGTTGTCCGGGTAACCCTGTAGAAGCCCCTTCCCTACTCTCAATTTAATCTCCTTCCCCAGGACCTTTCCCCTCCTCCACCCGTCGACACGAGGACATCCACCCTTACCCCTCCACCATCAATAAAGGGAATCCTTTCGACACCGACTCTTGTTCTGTGTTCCTATACCCGGGACACGTCTCGTCTGCGACCTACCACTTAGAATAGTCCACGTATTACACACCTTCAGTCCGTCCCTTACCTGGGGTTTCGTCCGATCCTGACCTTCCTATCCTACACCTCTTGCAGAGCTACCGTCCCATCTCCTTACTTACTCACTCCCTTCTCCCCCAAGGAACCGAAGGGACAGAAGAGACGACAGGATCTGTGGTCGGGTTTGGACTCGGGGTAAGGACTGGAGGGTCCTTCAGGTAGATGGAACTGAAGGGTCTGAGTTAGACGACGGGTGTGAGTGGTCCGGGTCCACTGGGTTCTTGGTCAATGCAAAACCCCCGACGCCCTTTGTAGCCTCCGCCGCTCTCAACAACATCCTCCACATCCAGGTCCGGTCCTGTACCCGGTCCTCGGTCCTCCGGGGATGGTGGTGGTCGTCGTCGGTGCCCCTCCAACGGTGACCGGGCTTAGGGTCGGTCCTGTCCGAGTCGAGGTCGTAGGACACCAGTCTACCCCACGTCCCACCGCTCAGGACTCCTACTTCCTTCTCTGTCACTACCACTCGACACTCCGTCTCTGCCTTTCTCCCTTTACTCGTTCCCTCACTCCCCGTCCCTATCCCTCCCGACCCCTGCCCGTTCTTCCTGAGTCTCTGTCTGTCTGTCCCTGACCCTCTCCCCTCCCTCTTTGTCTTTAAATCTCCTTCTCCCTCTCTGTCTCTGTCTGTCTGTCTGTCTGTCTATGTGTGTGTGTATGTGTGTGTGTGTGTGACCATAGGTGAGTAGAGGGTCCAGTAGAGTAAGAGACCTCGGTGGGACGGAACCCGTAGACGGAAGGGATGGAACCCGGTCTTGGGAGTCGAAGACTGGAAGACACACCCGACCGAACACCGTGTGTTGAAGAAGATGGGAGGAAGACCCTACCGACCCAGACTGGGGTCTAGATCTCCTTCGACGGTCCCCGGCCCGATTTAGTCGGTTAGGAATGTCGAAGGAATGAAGGAGGGGTGGACCGTCGACAGACCTATGTCCCACCCCCCTCCCCCTCGACGGAAACTTAGTCGAGTCCTAGACGGGAGGACACACCTGTGACCGAGGAGACCTGAGTCATGGAGGGTGCACTCGTTCAACACCACGTCTGTTTCCACTGAGACCCGGAGGTCCAAGTGTCGGTGGGGACGTGAAGGTTCCGGTCACACACCGTCCGTTTTCGTACGTGTCCTCCCGTCCCGTTTCGAGAGACGTCGAGGAGAGGTGTGTACCCGGTCCTTCGGAGTCTGTGCTAAAGGTCCGGACCTTAGTCCTTCGAGTCTTGACAATTTTAAGACCGAAAACCCCAGTGTGTGTCGGACCGTCCTCAAGTCCAACACAGAGGTTCGTCGGGTCCCAGACCCCACTCTGCACTGAGGACGTCTTGTCCTTATCTCTTTGGATGAACTGACCCCTAATGGACGTAGTCTGAGTCTTCTATTTCCCGGGTAAACCTTCTCCCGAGGACCTCCGACACTCCTCGAATCTCTCTCGTCCCAGGTGTGCCCCCTCCCGTCTCGACCCTCACAGGACGGGACGGGAACGAGACTAACACCTGAGACACATGGGAGACACCCGAGTCAGAAGGGTAGACCCTTTACCCTTCAACCTATTCTGGGACTCTCCCCCGGACTCTTCCCAAGATGTCCTTCTACCATTCCTAGTTCTGACGGGTTTCTCTACCTTACTTCCTTTTCCCGATCGATGACGATGGGCACGATCACATACAGCACCTCGGGATACGGTTCCAGTGTCCCGTATTTCGAGACGTTTACTGGCTCAGGGCATCGTTGACGACGGTACTTGGAGACCTGGATTTGACCGGACAAAGGCCTGTGGTACAATCCATTTTATGGGTGGGATATTGTTGGGTGAGGTCGTAAGAACGGACTCTTTAGGTACCTGTTCTCTTTGGACCGCCCGATGTAAGGTACCCCAACGTTTCTCAGTCTACGTTGACTTATGTGTGTATCGTAGGATTGGCTAGTGGATTATGGTGGTAACGTCATCCTTAAAAGAGACAGAAGTCAAGTCAAGTCAAGTCAAGTCAGCGAGTTAGCACAGGCTAAGAAACTCTGGGGTACTTAGCGTCGTACGGTCCGGAGCGACAAGTAGTGGTAGAGGGCCTCAAGTGAGTCTGAGTGTAGGTAGCTCAGGTACTACGGTAGTCGGTAGAGTAGGAGCCAGTAGGGGAAGAGGAGGACGGGGGTTAGGGAGGGTCGTAGTCTCAAAAACGGTTACTCAGTTGAGAAACGTACTCCACCGGTTTCATGACCTCAAAGTCGAAATCCTAGTAAGGAAGGTTTCTTTAGGGTCCCAACTAGAAGTCTCACCTGACCAACCTAGAGGAACGTCAGGTTCCCTGAGAGTTCTCAGAAGAGGTTGTGATGTCAAGTTTTCGTAGTTAAGAAGCCGCGAGTCGGAAGAAGTGTCAGGTTGAGAGTGTAGGTATGTACTGGTGTCCTTTTTGGTATCGGAACTGATCTGCCTGGAATCAGCCGTTTCATTACAGAGACGAAAACTTATACGATAGATCCAACCAGTATTGAAAAGAAGGTTCCTCATTCGCAGAAAATTAAAGTACCGACGTCAGTGGTAGACGTCAGAACTCCGATATTTTTAACCGATGATCGGACACTTTCCCAAGTCGAGAGGGAACTCGGACGGGCGACAAGATTTTTGTAGAGGATGAGATTATTTTATAAGAGGAGAGTAAGACGGAGTACAGACCTTTAAGAAAAGGTTGGGTATGTGTCTGGTGCTGTACACGGTCATCGGGTGTATATCATTCGGATGAGACACGTCTGTTGACATACATTTCTAACGGATGAGACACGACCCATGGAGTTTTTCGTACGGATATCCCCAGTCTTTAAGATGTATTTCGTACGGATGAGACACAGTCTACGAGATGCATTTCGCGTAGATGACACGGTACATGAGACATATTTAGAACAGATCACATACGGTCCACAACATGTGTTTCGTACGGGCGACACTCAAACCAGTAGAAGCATTTCGTGTAGGTGACACACGTCCAACGAGATACATTTATACGGATGACACGAGGTGTACGGACTGTATTTCGTATGGACGACACACGGTTGACGAGATTTATTTTATTTGGATAAGACACGGTTCATGAATGTATTTCGTATAACTGATACACCGGAAGGGTCCACCCGGACCACCATTTCTTGAGTGGACGGTTACATCCTCTGAATGCTATGTACTCAAGTCAGGGACCTAGTCCTTCTAAGGGACCTCCTCCAGTACCGTTGGGTGAGATCATAAGAACGGGCCTCTTAGGATTCCTGGGCCCTCGGACCACCCGATACCAGGTTTCCCAGCGTTTCTGAGTCTGTGCTGACTTCGCTGAATCGTGTCTGTGTACGTATAACTGATATACGATCTATTAGATGCTTTCATTCATGATATACGACCCAATAACAAATCAACGATTCAGTACAAGCTGAGAAAACGTTGGGGTACCTGACATCGGGTGGTCCCTAAAGTCAGGCACCCTAAAGAGTCCGTTCTTATGACCTTACCCAATGGTAAAGGAAGAGGTCCCTTAGAAGGACTGGGTTCCTATTGGTCGTAGAGGACGCAACCATCCATCTAAGAAATGGTGACTCAGTGGACCCTTCGAGTGATGTGTGACCCATGAGATTTGTTTAGGATAGATAGTATAGGTCACATAAGATGTATTTCATACGGACAACTTGGGGACTGTATTATGTGTTTCTTGTAGATGACACACGACCCAGGAGATTTTCTTAGTATGGATGATACACGGTCCATGACATATATTTTATAAGTACGACTCAGTCCACGAGATGTGTTTCATGTGGACAATACACGGTCTTCAAGACAGTCGTTCTATTATGTAGTAGGAAGGGAGTCACGAGACCCGGTCGTGGGACCCTAGTCCGTCTCTGGGTTCACTACTGTTCGCCCCTCTATGACTACTTGTCTTCTCGTTTGACTCCGAGTTTCTCCCGTTCGGAGATCGGATTCAACGTCTTGACCTTCCTTGGGTACAGACAGTATAGTGGTCCGGACAGAAAGGGTAGACGGTACGACGAGGTGGGAGTAAGTGTTCCCTGTTACGGGACAATTAGGTCCCTATGAATATTTCTACATGAGAGTCCGTTTCACCACTGGGGTTCCCCCTCTATGGAACTCCAGAAGCATAGTAGTGTACCTAGTGTGTCGGTATAAGTCCCACGTGGTGGGTTTCCTAGAAGTCACTTACGTGGTAGAGAAGGACCGGGACACCCCACCCGAGACCACTCTCTTTTGAACTTCCTACCCCGAGGACCGTCTCGATGACTAGTCCTTTCATCACACCCCTCCTTCCTCAGGACTGTGACCATCCTACGACCCCTCTGGGATTTGGAGGAGGGGGTTGTGACCGGTCCCCTTAATTCACCTTCTAGGATTTCGACAGTCACCCCACCCCACGTGGAACGGGGGTCTTAAAGGAAGGGAAGACATCTAAAGTGGAGGACTGTCAAGGTAAGTGTAGTTCCAATCCGTCCGTTTCGGTCTTATACTATTTGGTTCGTCGTAGGACCCTGTACGTCCTCTTTCTCAGGAGTCACGAGTCTCCTCAGTCGAGTGACACCTGGATGACACACGACCCTTATCCGTCCGTCGGATCTCATCATTAACATCGGTGGTGTGGTTGTAAATGGTTGTATTCGGTGACTTCGACAAAATTTGGGGAAGGGACCCATCCCTTCTGGGGACCTCTTCCCTGACCGACGGGTGAGGTCATAAAAACGGAACTCTGATGGTACCTGTCTCCTAGGACCACCGGATGTCAGGTATCACAACATTTCTGAACCTGTGTTGACTCTCTGATTGTGTGTGTGTTCATATAATTGAAAAAAGTAAAATATGTCAACTCCTTTAACTCTCAACTTTTAGTGCACTCACCGAGTGTGTTTCGATATGTCGACCCCCTTGGTGCGAGACGGGGTCCGAAGTGTCACCCATGAGACTTGGTGATTCGAGACGGAGAAGGTATAGACATTTACCCGTAAAGTAATCGTGGTGAAAGGTTCTGCCACCTTTAGTGACTTTCTCTATTGTGTACATTTTGTGTATCCTACCTCCTTCCCGAGTTATTTCCTTCAGTAATAACGACAACAGTAACAAAAACAACATTAGTAGACTGTCGGGACGTTCTAGTTTAAGTGATGGACAAAAATGTCTTCTCCTCGACCTCTAAAGTCTCTCTACTTCGTTGAACGAGGTGGAGTGGTCGTTAAATCCATTTACACTGTCCTGCCCACTGTCGTTTCGGACCGTGTATCATGGATGAGTGACTTATAGACCCCTTCTTTATAAAAACTTGACACCAACCAACTGAGTCACTTACGTGTTAGGTGTCTATGTCTTCCGAGGGACATAAACAGAAAGAGATTGTAAATTAAATCGTTTACGGGAGTGTAACAAGGTAGGTGCAACAGTGTTTCCTCGTTCGAAAGTAGAAAGAGTGCTGACTTATCATAAGATTACATATGGTATAAAAGAAGTAGGTAACTACCTCTCAATCCGACAAAGGTATAGAACAGACAACACTTATTATGACGTCACTCCTACCCTCACGTCTATATAGATTATCTATGATTAAAGTTAAAATGACAGAGTATGCCATTAAAATAAAAATTCAGAAATTTCTTAGAGGTATGACAAAAAGTATCCGCATGTACATTGACTGTTATAGACAGTAAATTCATATTCTAAAGGTCAAAGAGGGGTGTGAGACAATACGGGTTCAGTGCTTTAGAGGGTTACTGGTGGTCCCTCGGCTATAGGTTACGTTTTCGTTCTCTCAAAAATAATGGTTCGAGCTCGACCCCGAGGGTGGTTATGGCTACGTCGTCGATATCCCTCCTCGGGACTCGAGACCCAATGTAACGAATATATCCCATAATAGCACACTTTTTAAGTTTTTTGCCCTCAGAGGCCCAGACTGACCAGTGGAAGACCACTTCCCAATCCACAACTCAAGACTAACCAAGAGGAAAGGACCCGAACTGAGCTTAAAGGGCCCGACCGGTTCCCAAGACTAACCAAGCGTCCACCACCCCACTCCAGTCCCCTAAAGGTTTCCGAGAAAAGGGCCTTGGAATGTTTTACCTCATCGAAACTAAGAAGTTGAGTAACCGTGGACCATGACAGTGAGTCAAGAAGGGGGTCGGTAATAATGTTCATACGTAACGATGTAAGGACACTAGAAACGTAAAGGACTACAGATTACTACAACTTGTCGAAAAGTACACGGATAACCAGTAGGTATATAGAAGACACCATTTCACGGATAAGTTTAGAAAACGGGTAAAAATCAAAATTTTTAAGAATTAATTTAAAAAATAACCTCATATTAACTAAATGTTACAACATAAATCAATGTTTACGTGTGGTTTTACTTAGTCAACATGTATATAGGTGAGAAAACATCTAAGAAACGGGTCTATTCGGTAATGTCCCATAACTCATCTTAAGGGATCCGAACGAGTAATTAAAACCCAGAAGACTAATAACATAAAACGTATTTCTAGGAAGTACTCTATACATTAAACATCTACAAAAAAGGATCACATACCGAACAGAACTGTAATAGAATTCAAAGAAAGTGTCTCTTTGTAAGTCTTTAAAATATTACAGGTAAAAAAAGAAACATACTAGTATGAAAACGACACGACACGAATCAGTGAGTCAGTACAGGTTGAGAAACGTTGGGTTACCTGACGTCGGACGGTAGGTACGCTAACAGGTCCGTTCTTATGACCTCAC
Organism: Capra ibex; assembly: GCA_006410555.1. Lineage (NCBI taxonomy): Eukaryota > Metazoa > Chordata > Mammalia > Artiodactyla > Bovidae > Capra > Capra ibex. The sequence goes on from SJYO01006231.1 coordinate 89,785,824, forward strand.
CCAATATACGGGAGGAGGTCTATACTAATAAGAATACCATGATTTATATTCTTGAGAAACAGATTGGACTCCGGTGTTTCTATGGGAATGTATAAAAGAAGACTTTCAATCAATATGTTAAAATACAAGAATGTAAAAATCAAGACAATGTAAAATATATTCCACACTCCATACACAACTACAAAGATAAAATGTACACCTACAGGTTAAACAGATCGTGATAAATAACTTTTCTGATAGTAAACGTGTAACTGAACGGGACGTACCAAAAAAATTTTTAAAGACCTGAGATATAAGTCAACGAAACTAAATACATAGATCAGAAACTAGTTATAATGTGACAATACTAACGACAACAAAATAACATGTAGAACTTTCCCCAGAATATTTAGGAAGTTGATAATATGTAACGAGAAAAGGTCTTTATATAACCGATAAGATTCAGGGAACGTAAAATACATCTAAAACACTAGTCAAATAGATAAAGATGTTTTTCAGGAAGATCCTAACCCTAATGAATCTTAAATATCTAGTTGAACTCCTCTGAATTGTAGAATTACCCCGAAGGAACTACCAAGTCATCCATTTCTTAGACGGACGTCCTCTACACCCAAGGTAGGGTCCCAGTCCTTCTAGGGGACCTCTTCCTTTACCGTTGGGTGTGGTCATAAGAACGGACCTCTTAGGGTACCTGTCTCCTCGGGCCACCCGATGTCAGGTACCCCAGTGTTTCTCAGCCTATGGTGAATCGGTGACTCTCCCATTGTCAGTCCCTCCGGTCCCCAGAGGTTTGCCTCCTTTCTCCGACGTTCACGGTCTGTAAAAATAGAGAGAATTCCCCGTCCTCCTTTGTTTGATCGTTATAAAAAAAAAGGAAGAGATATGTTTAAATTTTCCTCCAATTTTATGACACAACGGTATTACTGTGGACTAAAATGGACTTCCATTGATAAGAGTTTGGAACTCAATTGGTTACGTAAAAAGAATACCTTTACAAACAGAATTCGATACAATTACATGATACGTAAATGGGGTTTGAGACAGAAGTTCAGTCAAGGTGGATTACCGAGTCTTGACTGAACTGTTTGGTCATACAATATGCGTCTATAACAAGGGGATTAGATACATTTACTTTGATAAACATACCATTAGACGGGAAGATGTTCTAAGTTCAGTTAACACAATACCGGGTAGACGACGGTTCTACTAGGGTTTTATTTAGAATGCCCACTCCCCGGACCACGGTAAGGCTCAAAATTCTGTAAGGAAAGAAAGTAATTGTCTGACGAGCACTGATATATTGTAGGTCGACTTCTGATCGTCCCCCTATGAGAAAGACGGGGGAAGACTACGGATACAGTCTGCGAAAGGGATAGGGGAAATATGAAATTATTTTGAAATAATGTGTTTTCGAGACTCACTACTTCGGAGCAGAGACCGGGGCCTAAATTAAGAAGAGGAGACCTCCGGTTCTTAGGACCGCAGAAAAGTAAGTCGTTGTTGGAAAGTGGTGATTTGGTGGTGGTGAGTTGTAGAATTACTATAACTCAGAAGACGAGATACTTCCAAAAATTAGAAAAAATGAGTGAACCCATAAATACCTAAAGAAAGTAGACACCGAATTTCAAAAGTAGGACTTTAAGTACTTGTGTAAAACAATCTAAATATGGACTTATAGAGTCAAGAAGGTCACTTACTAAGAACTTTTTACTACACACTTTTGTAAAGGGTTAACAAACGACGATCACGTATCTTTCACTTTCACTTGCACTTTCACTTCATCGAGTCAGTGCAGACTGAGAAACGCTGGGGGCACCTGACATCGGATGGTCCGAGGAGGTAGGTACCTTAAGGGGTCCGTTCCTATGACCTCACCCAACGGTAAAGGAAGAGGTTGCTAGAAGGGCTGGGTCCCTAACTTGGGCCCAGAGGGTGAAACGTCCGTCTACAAAATGGAAGACTCGGTGGTCCCTTCGGGGATCACATATCTTCCTACTAAGAAAATATAAAAAGTTCCTAATATTTTCTCCCCCTCCTTCTCTTCCTCCGTAAGGACTTGTACTGAACATTCAGTACGGAGGAAGAGTCATCCAACCGATTAGAAAAAATATTTATAGGTATATCATTTATAAAATCACGAACGTTCAGTACAAGTCCTTACGGAGGAAGAGTCACCCAACCGATTAGTAAAAATATTTGTAGGTATATCATTTATAAAATCACGAGTGTTCAGTACAAGTCCTTGAGGAGGAAGAGAAGGAGGGGGAGAAAATATTAGAAACTTTTTATATCTTAATGAAAGAACGTATAGAAAGATTCTATCCGGTATTCGGTCCTAATCAGGTATCTGGTGTCAAACTGTTGAGGACCTTATGTTTTTAACTTAATTAAAAATATATAACTTGTACATAGGACTTCAGATAACCTATCAAGGATTACCTTATGTTTACTACAAAAATGGAGTCAGAATTTTTTTTTTTTTTTCCGTTTTGTAAAAGTTAACTGGGACATTCTTTATTTTTCAAAATTCACCAGGTAAAAATTCTTATCGATCGAAACTCACTGTCGAACGACTACATTGTCGACTATCGGTGTTCCGAATGTTTTGACCTTTCAGACCCGTTTGTTTCCCTTCCGCCCTACGGATCTTAAAAGTTTCCCAAGCAAGACAACCACTTAAGTTTTGTGTTCTTGCCCTTATGTAAGCATCCTTTCCTCCTTTGTTCTACAATCCCTTCCCGGTCGGGTATTTCTCCTTCCCTTGTTTGGATCCTCTGTAGACCCTTCTAACAAGTGGGGTATTATGAGTCGGTCACTCCTTGACCCCCTCCCTAAACGCACGATCCTAATGAACGAGACACGTTACTGAGACCCACATGGACGGGTGGTCTGTGGGTTAGAACGTTCTGGTAGTAGGTTCGGAACGAAGGGTGACGTAGAGTACAGAGGTTCAGGTAAGAAAACTCAAACCAGACCACTCACAGAAAAAGTGTTGGGGTAAAAGGGTAACAATTATGTGATACAAAAGGGGGTGACACCTCGATTGGGGAAGTTTCTCAATACATGTGAACCCACAGTTTACAGAGGAGAAAGCGATCTGTTTCCGAAACTGAACGGTGATTTCTGACACTACCACTTACTTACTCTGTCTCCCTCCTCCTCTCCACACCAGGGACACCCCGGGGTCTACCACGACGTGGACACCCAAATTAAGAGTCATGTGTGGGTCGGGACCAAGACAGTGACCGACGATACTCCCACAGGTAAGGAGAGGACTCACAAAACCTCCGAGGAAGACGACCTTCTAAACCTTTGTTGTTCGAGATTCTGTAAACCAGAGGTTCAGTGTAAAAGAATTTTAATTTGGAAATTTTAAAACATATGTTACATAGTGTTACATAGTGTTGTTACAACACTATCAAAGTCCACTTGTCGTTTCCCTGAGTCGGTATGTATAAACAACAACAAGTCAACAGTTCAGTACAGGATGAGAAACACTAGGGCACCCGACGTGGTGGGGTCCGAGGAGACAGGAGGTGATGTACATAAGTGAGAGGGGGTTTGGAGGGAGGGTAGGTCCAACGGTGTATTATAACTCGTCCCAAGGAACAACCAATAGATAAATTTTATATCGTTACACAAGTACAGGTAAGGGTTTAAGGGATTGATAGGGAAGGGGGTTAGGAAGGGGTACGTTGGCATTCAAGATAATAAAACAAGAGATTTAAACACTCAGATAAAGACGAAACATTCATTCAATTAAACATAGTAAAGAAAAATCTAAGGTGAATATTCCCTACAGTATACGATAAAGAGGAAGAGACAGATTTCAGTGCAAAAGACCAGGATTGTTAAGAAGAGAATTAATAGCCGGACGACATATCGCTCCTCATATTCGAACCTTAGTCATTGTGACAACATCGGGTAAAATAGTAGGACCCAGTCACAGTCCAGGTGTACGGGAACGTCTGTCCTCAAATGAGTGGGCGACATATGGACCGGTGTCACGGAAACGGGTAATTGATTCGTCTGTGGACTTAATCCTATTTTTAAGACAGAGAGGGGAACGTCCGAGGGAGGAGAGGAAAACTCACTACCTCTTCCCTTACCGTTGGGTGAGGTCATAAGAACGGACCTCTTAAGGTACCTGTTTTCTCGAAGTACCCGATGTCAGGTACCCCAATGTTTCTCAGCCTATACTGACTCGTTGATTGTGATGAGAACGTCGAATGGGTGTAAGTAAAAAAACCCACCCCCCACTCTTTGTGGGAAGGAGGAGGTGTCCCTATATGAAATAATTAGGAGAGAGAATAGGAGGATGAAAACCCACCGCCCTCACCAGTCCCATAAAAGTCTTGACCATAGTCGTTCTTTAGGGTAGGTACCGTTTAACTGCGATTGAGAGTACAGAAGTCCTGAAAGGACTTTACAAGGAACACAGAAAAAAAAAAAAAAAAAAAATTTGGTCGAATAAACAAGAGGACCATGGAGACGGTTCTTAAACCGTTATAGTCGATTGTCTAGACGGGACTGAGTCACACGGAAGTCTCAGACCAATTTAAAGGATTAGAAATAATGCCATTCACTTTACGACGAAGGACGAACTCACAGACCGGTCTGAAGTGGTAGTCACACTCAGAGGTCATACTAATCAAGAATCAAGGGGGAACCAATCTGTACCTCCCTTTAACGGAGTGAGAGAGGTAAAAAGAGTCGTGTAGACTCCTTCCTTCGTTCTTACTGTGAAAAATTCAGGTAGACTTACGAGGCAGAACACGACCCAGGAAAGTCCCGACCGGTCTGAACCTCCTTACACACACCCCAACTAGAAATAAGTGATGGGTGAAGAGGTACAGTAAGTCCAAAACGAGTTTCCAGGATTGTCTTTTCTTGTTTGGACTAAGATAAAACATAGATAAGGAGATGGAAATTAGAGACACGAATCAACAGACACGAATCAGACTTTATGTGCCACCATCGGGTAAGAGTTCCGAGACAGAAGGTCCGAACTGTAAAGTTCCATATTTTGAAAAATAAGTATACCTCTATTTTTCAACACCGTATTTCTTATTGTAAACACAATGACCTCCAAATGTCCTTGTAACATTGGCCTGGAAACACCTATTGACGTCCTTGTGTCACAAGATCGTAGTTCTTCGAACGTTGTTGGTCAATGTGGGGGTTGGGAGGAAACTCTTATTTTCTTCGAACTTAAGATTGAAGTCATTCTACCAAGAGTCGAATTAACTACTGAGTCACCCATTTCTTATACGGACGTTACGTCCTTTGTGTCCTCTGAGCTCAAGTCAGGGACCCATCCCTTCTATGGGACCTCCTCCTTTACCGTTGGGTGAGGTCATACAAACGGACGTTTTAGGGTACCTGTCTCCGCGGAGGACTCGATGTCAGATCAGTGTTTCTCAGTCTGCACTGACTCGCGTTCGTGTTCTACCAGGAGACACTGTAGTCAGGTGGTAGAGGAACCAGAAGATCGAAAGGTTTATTTCAGTAGTATGGAACGGAGTTTGGAGACGAGAGCTAAATTATCGGACGGACCGTCACTCCGTCCGATAATTTCGAACCTGAGACATTGTCCCGATGGAGGAGTCCCTCCGAGAGAAACTAACGAGGTAAGTCTTCTCGGGGAAGCCTGTGAAAGATCGTCCGGTGTGATAATGAAAAGTAGTAGTAATGGTGGAAGAATGAACCAGAATAAAGGATAAACGAAGGGGGTACTCTGTACTCGTGTGTTAGGTCTCTGGAACAGACAGAACAAGTAAGACACAAACCCGGGGTCGCGACACGTACCATGTCTCACTCACCAGTCCATGTCAAACAACAACTCCTCACTTGATGGACCCTCCATATTTGGGTGGAGAGATAAATGTCTTCTCCTGTACTTCTAATCTCTCCCGTTAGTCGCCCGGGTTCCAGTGTGTCGGTCGTTCACTATCTCGAACTTAAACAAAAATAAAAAATAAATTTTTTTAAAAAATAAAAATGAAATAAAATGAAATGTTATGACATAACCAAAACGATATGTAACTGTACTTAGGTGGTGCCCACATGTACGCAAGGGTTTGTACTTGGGGGGAGGGTGGAGGGAGGGGTATTCTAGAGAGACATCTCGAACCTAAACTTGAGTTAAGACGACTTAGATCACGAATAAAGAAGTGACGTCGGTTCCTTTCCTCTCTACTTTACGGTCGGTCGTCCGTAAGACGTACGAACGAGATCTCTCTGGGGACTGACTAAGGACCCTTCACACAGAAATACCACTGTGTTTTATTCTTGACGAGTCGACAAACCCGAGGTTTTAGTGACGTCTGTCACTGACATTGGTACCTTTAATTTTTATGTGAACGAAGAACCTTCTTTTAGATACTGTTTTGGATCTGTCACATAATTTGTCGTCTCTATAGTGAAACACCTGTTTCCAGGTATATCAGTTCCGATACCAAAAAGGTCATCAGTACATGTCTACACTCTCGACCTGGTATTCCTTCAAAACTCGATTCTTTTTGACTACGAAAACTTACCACGACCTCTTCTGAGAACTCTCAGGGAACCCGTCGTTCTAGTTTGGTCAGTTGGGATTTCCTTTAGTTGAGACTTATAATTAACCTTTTTGACTACGGTTTCGAGGTTGTGAAACCGATGAACTACGTTTCTCGGTTGAGTAACCTTTTATGGGACTACGACCCTTTCTAACTCCCGTCCTCTTCTTCCCCTGCCGTCTCCTACTCTACCAACCTATTGTAGTGACTGAGTTACCTGTACTTAAACTCGTTTGAGGTCCTCTGTCACTTCCCTGTCCCTTCGGACCACACAACGTCAGGTACCCTAACGTTTCTCAGCCTGTTCGGAGCCGTCAACTTGTTGTTGTTGACATGGGGAGTGACACGGTTTATGAATAAACAAAAATCCTAACACAAAATCACCATCTTCAAGATCGTCGAGTTACACCGACTTTTTACGTGATCTCTGAAGTTAAGATGAAGGAGGTTAAGGTGGTACTACATGTCTAAGAAGACTTAGAAAAGTTACGTATATGTTTGTACAGGGGGGGAGGTTGTGTGTGTAAGTGTTCAAAATAAATATCTATCTTGGAAATAAGTGTATGGTAAAACTTTGTATGAAAGGGGACGACAAAGACGGACACAGATTACCCTACGAACGTTGAGAGACACTCCATAATAGTCTAGGTAAGATCTACACTTCTCACTCCAAGTTTACCGACTACACGACACGGGTTCGACCACTGAGTGTCACTGACGGGGGTGCACAAACTATGTCCAAACGGGAGACGGACTGAGACCCAACCCCACCTTCCTGGTACTTCTACCATGTCCCCCGTTCACCCAGGAGAGAAAGGTCGTGACCGACTCCTTATAAGGTATTCGGTTCGAACACACTAAACCGTCGACTCTACGAGGAACAAACTACTTTCAGGAAACTGTTACTGGGTCTTGAAAGGATAGTTACTTGTCTTACAGGGGTGAACACCGAAGGACGGAGGACAAGACCAAGGAAAGGGGAACATGACTTTAGTGTGTGAAGTAGAGTCTTGAATAACTTCGAGTCAAAGAAACTAGAACCACGTCTTCTTAAGACACTCTCCGTTTCATTGTCTATTTCTCACTTAAATAATCGAAGCCCACGAACACTGTCTATGTTCGCCCGTCCGTCTTCTCGAAAGGGGAATCTTCGCTCATCCGAAATCAAAGTATTTACTTTCTTTTCACCGCTTCTAGGGGAAGAATGAGTAAAAATACTCATTTACAGTTCAAAAGTAGTAATTAAGGAGGATGTTCAGAACACCCCCTCAAAAACTGGGATATACCGGGTTGGTCCTCACAGTACCACGATACATTTTCTTGTCTTCCGACCGTTGTATGTGTGTAAGTACCACTTAGTAGAATCCAAAGTCGTACTACAGTGGAAGGGGATCAAAGAGAGTGGAAAGGGGGTATAAGGATACCCTCGACACATGTTCTTTCGTCAAAAAGTCTCAGGCAATAGAGTATCTGTAGTGGTCCGGTTTACGTCTAGAGTATAGGTAACAAGACACCATACGGAATAAGGACTAGTATATCTGATCACCAGATTCATTCAGACAAATCAAAATTTAATAGGACTAACAACAAATCGACAGTCCACAAGACCCGTAGAGGACAAACCACAGATCGAAAACCACTAGAGGTACTCAGGGAGAGATAGAAGGGGTTCACACAAAAGATTTGATCGACACGTTGATAGGAGAAGACAGGGAAAGTAATGGTGGACTAGACCCTTTAGTCTCCTCGGTCCACTATCTGCCCCTTCAACCTGTGAGTAAATAACGAAGGTATTCCCCGGTCTTAAACGACGGGTACAACCGGAAGGGTTCACAGTTAATGTACTACAGTTTACAATCTGGGTCACAGTTTTCTTATTTTGGGTGGACGAAAAAACACGTCAGACTCTAAAGGTGGAACAAGACAAGAACCTCCGAGAGAAAGGAGTAAGTCCAGAGACGAGTGGGACCGAGGACCTGATACCATCCTGGGGAGGAGTCCGTGTAGTGAATAGTGACAGACTGCGTAGAAACCAGTAAACAAGGCAGTTTCGGGTAGAGGGGTTTTCTACACTCGGAGAACTGTCGTCCTTACTGTAGACGTCACGAGTACCGAAGTTCACTGGCTTTATCGCAGATCGAGTATTGCAACAACGACAACAACGAATCAGTGAGTCATTACTGGCTGAGAAAACACTAGGGTACCTGACATCGGGGTGGTCCGAGGAGACAGGTACCCTAAAGGGCCCGTTCTTATAACCTCACACGGCCCTCGGTCGCACTCCTTGAGGCGGGTACCGTTTGCAGTACTCCTTCCTCCGAAGCCGTACGCGTTTCCACCCTAGCTCGGAGTCCTCTGGAGGACAAGGTCTCGTAGATGGGGGGTTTGGTCTCACGGATGAAATGACAAAATACGAAAGTGGATATGGAGACTGAAATGTGGTGGATAGAACCTCTTCCTCAATTGGACGTCGAGGTCAATTATTTTTAAGGACCCGTACTGTTCTCACAAAGTTGAATGTTTGAGGAGACTTCCAAGAGATCGGACGGACTCGTCCAAACAGGTCGGTGTACACTAACAAATGTCGGAGGGTTGGCACTCTCCGTGCTCTACGAAATTTGAAAGATATATGTCTAAGAAAACTCTTCAATGTTTTAATAATCATATCATAATCACCCAACTAATCTTTAATATAACCACTTCCCAAAAAGTAAACAACTCGGTTATAAACGACGATTTAGAGGTGTAAGGGACGGGAATATTACTTATATTGATCGTATATCCTCTTTATTCATAATTGGAAATTCTAATTAGTACAATTTGGAATCCGATTCATTTAAGGAAAAGAACTAACATTGGGCGATGTGGGAGTGGGATATCCTTACGTTGCAATAAACCTCCCACCCCGGACCAAATTCTTTTTTTAGTGGGGACCTTTTTTATTCAAAAGACCAACTGGCTGGCAATAGTCTTTGTCGGTATTTTATAGACGTCCGGAGTACCGGTTTTCTACTACATTTTGGGGATTCTGGAAACATATTAAAATATACTTCGTGGACTAAAACTGTTCCCAGTCCAGACGACTGGGACGCACTAAGACACAAGTAGGGATACATATTGTTTTTGATATATTCGTTTGGACTTTTATTTCTTTTACCTAGTCAAATACTTTTCTGACTAAGGGGGCACAGCGAAGAAAGAACAAGAGGCAAAAAGACCGACTTAAGGGTAGACCTCACACCCATGAGTGGTTCAGACGATTAAAAAGGACCCGAAGATTCTAGTCTGACCCCTCCGGAGTCACGGAGGAGAGGAAGCCCTCTTGCCTTTCTACGGACACCGGATACATCCACCACGTTCGAAGAACAAAGCTTCGAAATAACCATAAGGTGCATTTGGTTCAATAAGTCGGAGAAAAAGAGGTGATTATAAAGAATGATGTGATAAGAAAAGATTAAACAGAAATATAGACATTAATTTATTCAAAAAAGGATCCTGCGACTAAGACAAAGGGGAAACTTAATGGGACCTAGGTAACCCCGACCTGGGGCCGTCCTCACCCATCGGTAAAGGAGGAGGTCCCTTAGAAGGACTGAGTACCTAACTTGGACACAGAGGACGTAACGTCCGCCTGAGAAATAGAGACTCGGTGACCCCTTCGGGTCGAGTATTATGCACCACGCATTAGTATACCAATATCGGGGTCCTCTATATCTAAAAAGAGAAATAAAATATTGACTTTTGTTGAGACTCTTGGTCTTCCCACCTCTATAACCGAAGGACGTAGGGAACGTCTTAGGTCTGAGGTCCCTCAGAATTTCGTTGTGAAGGATTATGAACTTCTTCACATGTGTCAAGGGGTCGTCTAGATCAATCTACGTCAAGACTCAGACACAAAGGTGCACCCCCACACTCTAAGACGTAAATGACGTTTGAGAGTCCACTATGACTACTATCCTCCCCCCACCAAGTTCCCAGTCTCAAAGTCGTCGACTTGAAATCTTAAGTGAGAAACTTTGAAAAGATAAAAGGGGTCTATAAATTACTTGTACATAACGTACGGTCCGAAAAGTCAGTAAACATTACAGCATAAATGGATTAAAAGACCCTCCGACCTCTTTCAACAAAGTGGACAAACCTAGGGGAGAAGACATTTTTGTCCGAGTACCTAAAATAGAACGTCCAGCTAACCTACTAACGTACTTCTTGTTGGTGTTACTGTTGTTGTCGTTTTGTTACTGAACGTAAGTAACCCGGGAAGGAGACAAGAAACACAAAACGTGAGTACCAGAGGGAACTACTAAAGGTGGTAGGCACCTCCACCACGATTACTTTACAGTTAAATATCTATACCTTCCTCGTCTCGAATCACCAAGTCCCATGGGTCCCACTTCGGACCCGTGTCGGACCAGACTGTCGACACACCGAAACCCGTTCGGTGAGTGTATCAAAAACAGAGTCAAAGGAGTAGATATTTCACTTTTTTTTTTTTTCCAATTATATGAATCTCTTGAATTTTGTCGAAGGCACCGAATACACCTTTTTACGACCACACTACCGACACCAGGACGACATCCTACGGACGGATAAGGGCCGTGTGTCATCCAGACGCCACTCGACTCGGGGAGACCCGTGACCAGAGGACACACAGAGAACACACAGGGTCCTGAGACGTACCAAATAGTATAAGACCGAAACGGACGGACCGGGACCACACTTACCTGACAGTCCACCACTTTAGAGGACGTCTCCCCTTCCTCTAATACGTCCCGAACCCCACCCCCCCCCCCCCNCCCCCCCCCCCGCGCCCACGTGTGGTGTGGTGACTCTCGAAATCCTAGGACGAGAACTTAGGGGAGTGGTCCCAACCCCCTTACTCCAAACCCCGAGGACTAGGAAGGGCAAAAAGATACTTTAGGAGAAACCACGGTGAGAGTTCCGTGAGTAGGTTGTTAGGGTAAACGGTCTACCCTTCTGACTCGGGTCCCTTCCAGCCGTGTCGGGTATCAGTGTCACTCCGACGGATGAGTCCTATAAGGTCGAGAAGGGAGGGGACACACCTGGGATAAGGGATACTCGGGGTACGTCGGAATGGGAGTACGGAGATCTACAGGAGAAGGTTGACCCGGGAAATGGGAGACTTAGACTACATCCATTAGGTGTCAGTCCGACCTAAGATAAGACAAGGGTTTTCAGTACAGAGTGGGGTCCGGGACCCAACGAACCTTTATCCTGAACTTGAGGACGGTCCGACACACGGGACCTCTGGTCTCCGAAGTATCAAGACTCGAAGGACTAAAACACGGATCACGCAGTCAACGAGTCAGTACAGACTGAGAAACACTGGGACACTTGACATCGGGTGGTCCGAGAAGACAGGTACCTTAAGAGGTTCGTTCTTATGACCTCACCCAACGGTAAGGGAAAAGGTCCTCTAACAGGGCTGGGTCCGTAACTTGGGTCCAGAGGGAGTAATACCCGTCTAAGAAATGGTAGAATCGGTGGTCCCTTCGGGTAGACACGTAGTACAGGAAGACCGGGTGTTTCTCAGGTCCTCTACAAAGGGGACGAGTGGACCGTGGACTTGGAAATACGAAAACGGACGAAGTGGGACTCGGACCTTCCCGTCCCCGCCGACATTTGAACTCTAAGTCTCAGTGGGAAAGGACGGGGGGTTGAGCAATAGTACCCTCCATGACTCAGGACGTCTAGGTTAAAAGTGTGATACCATGAGACTCGACTAAACGTCTGGAGAGAGTCATATCAGGGAGAAGGAGGTTTCAGATAGACCCGTCGACGGTCCTCACCCCACCCCCACCATTTCTCCGACACCCCTAACCGACTGACCCGGTGGTTCGGGTCGGAGGGGATCTAGTCTCCAGTTCGGTCCCTCTCTCCGGAAGACCCCGCCCCCACCCCCCCCCCTTGTCCTTAGGCACACCGTCGTTCGGTGAGGACTGTGTTTCACGATCCAACCCTCTGTTCTCCGTCCACCACTCCTCCGCCACCCGCCCCCCTCCCCCCCTACGGTATCGGTCCCTACCCCTTCTGACGGGATCCGTCACCGAGGTCCGTTATTTGACCGGACCCTTCACTTATGTGTGTCAGACACACGTACAGAAAGACAGAGAGAGAGAAACGGAGAGACAGAAAGGAGACTTAAAGAGACCAAGAGGGAAAGGAGAGGGTCGGAGTCAGAGAGAGAGAGGGAGAAGGAGACTTAAAGACAAAGAGGGAGGGGAGAGGGTCGGGTAGACGGACAGAGACTGGGGAAGAACGGGCAGGGGTAGTGAGAGGTAGGGACGGGGAGTGAGGGAACGAGGAGAGGGAGAAACGTAGAGACGGAGTGTCGAGTGGTAGTGACAGAGAAGGAATTAGGAGTCCTGAGTGGGAGGTGGGGTAGACTGGCGTCCTACGACCTCGACTCGGACAGGACCGACCCCGAGTCCGGCCACCGTCGGAGGGGCACCGACGACGACGACGACCAACCACGGAGGACCTAGGACCGGGTGCAGGACCGGACCTGGATGTGGAGGATGTTGTTGAAAGCGGCGGAGGCTACAAAGGGTGTCGGGGGTTTTGCATTGACCAAGAACCCAGTGTACCCGGTCCACTCACACTCGTCGTCCTGTCTAGGTCCCCTAACCCAACCTACCTGAAGTACTTATCCGGAGTCCCAAACCCGACCCCAGATCCTGTAGTCTCTTCGGTCCCTCCGGTCCCTCGGGGGAGAAGGGAGGGAGTGAGTAAGGAGACGAGACGGAAGCTCTGGAAGGGGTGTAGGACAGAAAGGTCGGGATCGGACGAAACCCCAGGTAAAGGATGGACGGAACGTGTGTAATCACGTGGAGACTCAGGTCCGACGTATCTTGGACCAGGGAACCGGAGAGGTCAGACGTACCACCGGAACTCTGGAGGAGTTCCCACAACAGGTCCCAGACAAGACGTACACCGGTGAAAGGACACAGAAAAGTAAGACCCAATGTCGAAGGAAGGTCCTTTGTCGATAGTGGAGGGGTAGGGGTGGATACCGTATCTCGATGAGTGGGGGAGGGGAAAGTCCCTAGGGAGGGAGAAGAGAATGAGGGGGGGTTGATTCTCCAGGGTGACCAGAGGAACGGGGTAGACCTATTTCAACCAGTTGGTAAAGGAGAAAGTCTTCGGAAAAATCTGGAAGGAGAGGAGAGGGTGAACATGGGGTCTGGAACTTGAAAGTAACCGGAAAGAGTACTATTAACTTGTCACTTAACAGGTCAATGAATAATTGGTGGAGGGTTAAACTACTATCAAGACCACTCGTCTGTGATGTAACGGTTCACGTCCCGACCGTACGCTTTATTTACGAACTCCTGGATCCATTACTTGAAATGTAGTGGAGGGAGCCAGTTTCAGTTTACTTACCCATAGGTCGTGGAAGACGGATCGTTGGGTCGATTCTCTACTTACGTTAAAAACAAAGGAAGGACCCTACTCTTGATGTTAAACCCCCTCCTGAATGACGTTTAAATGACAAATAATATCGTTGTAACTCTTCCCTGTATCGAAGATTTCGGACGTCCCTTCTAAAGGACTCTAAGACCCAGAACTTTACCAGAGCCGGTTCAGACCCCCTTCATCCTTACGATGTTTCAGTGACGTCAAGACGACAGGGGTGATTGTCGAACCGTCACCCCAGACCAGAACCAGTCAGAAGGAAAGAGATCGGAGAGAAAGACACACTGGAGTCTATTCACTGAGAAGGAGAGATCTGGTTAGAGTTCACGAAACTCACGAGTCGACCGGAAACCAGTCTCCTTTCGTTCAGTGTCTCCACTTTCACTGAATACAAGTGAACGGTTCTCGTAGACCCCCACAAACAGTCTGAACTTACCCCGTAGGTCTACCCCTCCTAAGACTCCCAAAGTGGTCTTCTGTTGGGAGAGAAGATGGGGGAAACCCCTTGTACCGGAGACAAAGAAGACACATTTACCATACGGGTATTCAATCTGTCCTACGTCTCGGGTCGGTCGTCTCTAATCTCGACGAGAGGACTACCTATTTGTCTCAAGTGTAGACAGGGAACGTCATCTAGTCCTGACCTTCCAGGATCTAGACGTCTGGGAAGTCGTACGGTCCTTGACCTCCGATACATCTACCTTGTCTTATACTTTATTTCACTCTTGTTTGGGTCCCTCCTCAGGGCTCCGGTGGGACGATAGGTGTTTGGAGGGGTCACCCGTAGGGAAGAGGGGTCACTCGTAGAGGAAGATACCGGTGGGGAACCCCGCCTTTAGTGAGGGTCCAGTTCTTTTTGAACGGAAAAGTTCGGTTCCAGTCGGAGGGACACCCGTCTCTCGGACAGAAAAGAACACGAGACCCCATATAGGAACCCTGAACCTTTACGAGGTCCTGGGAGAGAGAGGGTCTCCCTTCCTCCTTCGTCTTCAAGGGAGGTAGACACGTCTTAGGGTGTGTGACAGGCGACGTCACCGAAGAAATTTTCTCACTACCGACAATGGAACGAACGTCATGGGTAGGTGCCTCTTCCCGTACGCCCTGAAGTGGGTCGAACATCGGTTCATGGGGGTCCCTAAATCCTAGACGGAACCGGGACGGTAAGGGTAGTAGTAAAAGACGGTGGGACTGTACTAGGCCTGACAGCGGTTACGGAGTCCATGGGTACGTCTCGAACACTACCACCCACAGTACTGTGTGGAGACCCGAAGGTCGAAGAAGGACGGTTCGAAGATACCCCGGGGATGGTTGGGGTGAGGTGAAGGGGACAGAGAGAGTCGGTAGAAAGAGAAAGGAAGTTTATAAGTGGTTATGGCAAGAACGACGGAGAAGGGAGGAAGGTTTCGACAGAGATGGGATGGGACCACAAGACCTACTTCCTGTGGGAATCAGAACTCCAGTGTATAGACCACACCATCCAGTCCTGGACCGGTCTCCTTCTACAACCAGACACTGTTACGTCTCTTCTTCGTTCCGAGAGACGACCCCGTACGACCTTCCGAAGGACCTCCACCTCAAAGACCTTGACCCAGACCTCACTGCTCGTCTTTAAAAAAGTTCGTCTCTCATCTCCCTACAGTTAGCGTTGGTACCGGAGGGTCTGGGGAAAGGTCCAGACAGGAGTAGGGTGGGTAGGGGACAGGCTCTCGTTGTTTCCGAAGATCGAGTACGTCCTAGACCCAACGATAAAGGTACTGTAGATGGAGAGACTTCCCAGTCAAAGAAACTGGGTTAGGACCCCGAACTGGTGAAGGTCAAGTCACGGGAGGAAGAGGTCAGGGGTCCTTAGAAGGACTCCTCTGAGATGGTGTGGGACCGAGGGAAGGAAACAGGAGACGGGGAGGGTGGGAAGCTGTCAGGTTCGTTCGTTCGCCCTGCCCGTTGTACGACGTCTTTGGAACCGAGACTGTGGTCTTACGACCCACTCGGAACCTTCGTGGGACCGACGGTGACCGACGACTTCAATAGAAAGTAACAATCATCACCCCTTTTTTTGGTGGGATGATACTTGAAACGGTGTTTTAGTTAACTGAAACTTCAGTGAGAGGAACTCCCATATAAGTCCGGATCGACCCGAGGTCTATGATTTATTACAGTAGTCTGTGGACAGAAGTAGTAAATCAGGGCTCAAGTAGACACTGCCGAAGGAAGAGTAGGACCAATTCTACTTCGGGTCTTCGAGTTAGGGGTGTCTTTTCAGTCGAGTAAGTGTTGTAAAGATCCTTTTACTATTCTAAAGGAAATTAAAGGGAACGGTCTAAGTATCCTGGTCAAGGACATAGGCGTTCGGAGACTCACGGACCAGAACCTCCGTGTCCCAGGAGACTCGATAACAAAACCCCAAGTCTAGTCAAATTACCGATTCTTGAGTTCGAGACACAAACCTGTCTGAACCTGAAGGTGGAGTCCGAATGACAGATACTCTTGCAGCCGTTTAATGAAATAATACATCTCGGTCTCAAAGAGGTGGACCTTATACCCCTGCCTTCTCTTCAACGTACTTTTACCACAAACCCCAGGTTTGTCCCTTCAGGGGAAAGATAGTACATAGGAACGTACGTACGACTCAGCGAAGTCAGTACGGGTTGAGACACACTGAGGTACCTGACATCGGGTGGTCCGAAGAGACAGACACCCTAAGAGGTCCGTTCTGATGACCACACCCCCACGGTACGGGAGGAGGTCCCCTAGAAGGACTGGGTCCCTAACTTGGGGATAGAGAATATAGAGGACGTAATTGTCCACCCAAGAAATGGTGATCGTGGTGGACCTTCGGGTAAGACATGGGTTGTCTAGGGTCAAGTATGTTTCACGCCCTCCCTGGGACCCTTCTCTGACTCTTGTCTCCTCGTCGACGATCTCTACTAGGTACCCACGTCCACAGTTAGTGACGGAACGGTCAGGAACGGAGACCGTCGGATCTTCTAACACTTAACCCAGGAAAAACAAGGAGAGGTCTAAACCTCGATTCTCCTTCCAGAGGACATGTGTGTCCCGGACCGGTCGTGGATACCCCTACACAGGACGATCATCCAGCCGAGGACCTTACACTAGTAGGCGTAGAAGGTGCGGTGGACGTAGTTCGGACACGAGAAACGAGGTCCATCTACGGAGGGACCGGTGTCGAACGAACAACGGTACCTGTTTCACAATGAAGTCCACACACTCACTGGTCCTACGTTCGTCTCCCCCCGCGCCGTCTCTATGGTTACACAGAGAGAGTGGACCTGGGGAGAAGACGGACTGGGTGTCTGTATAGGTGAGTACGGATCCCGTACAGACACACTACACCCTACGTACCGGTACAGACCAGTCCAAATACAAAGAGGGACTTGAGACCAATGTCGACACTGTGGACTATATACAAGTGTGGACTCGAGTCTCTAAGTATAGACTCCGAGTCGACACCGGTTTCTATAGACTTCGTACAATCCCGGACTGACCAAGAAGAGACTCTAACAGACTAAGAGGACGACCAGTACAAACCCGGTGTAAAGCCCAGACAGACTCCAGACCCTGAGTCCCAGTGAGACTCTTTACGGACTCTGGAATACACTCAGAGTAGACTACGTCCAAAATCCCATACGAACCCCGTGGACCAAGTCCATACCAAGTCCAGTAGTCATATAAGTTCAGGACAGACCTCGGACGGACCCCGTGTGACTCCAGTCCAGTCTACCAGAAGTCCAGGTACCGTCTCAACAACCCAGTATAGTCCAACACAGTAAGTACAGTCCTGTACAATTGTGTATACCGGTACAGTCTACAGAGTCCTCTCCAGTCATGACCCCGTCTACTCCATAGGAACCAGGGGTATTACTACAAAACATCTCACGACCCAATACGGACACAGAAGTATTGGACAACCTGGTACATCCTCGGTACAGTCCCTTACAACCCCGTACAACACAGTACAACCCCACACAGATTCGTGTGTCTCAACACAGATACCTGAGACGAAACGAGAAAAGACCAAAAGTCGGACCAGACCAGGGACAGAAGACAGTAGAGAGGTGGGCCGAAGACCGAAGGATACGAGAACTAGGGTAAGGACGATACCTCCCGAGTCTTTCCCGTCTAAGGACCGACCCTAGGAGATAAGGTGTGTTTTTAGGAGGGGAGGGGGAGAGGGACCGGGGACTACCAGGAGAAAGTACAGTCGACGACGACGTGGGTTCCTACACTAGAAGATACTGAAAGACTTCGGGACCGACCCACTCATTGACAAACATTTCCCCCCAACCCCTACTGGGACCCCTGGGTCCTCTTCCAGAAGGAAACGGGTGAGGGGCACCGATAGAGACGATCCCCTACCCGAGGACGACTCACGACCACTGTTCACCTCGTCCGTGGCAGCGTACGACTGTGGACGGAAGGTGAAGTTGTAGGACTTCGGGATATACTTCTAAAAGTGGTTCTCGCGTCTGTAGTACGTACACTCAGAGAACTTGGGTCCCAGGGTCGACCTCAGAACCCCTGTTACCCCTGAGTCTCTATAACAAAACCTTAAGACGGAGAAGACCCTTCGAACTCAGGTAACAAGAAAGACTCGGAGTCAAAGAAGTCAACATGTGACACTAGGGACGAAACGTCCCCCAGTTCTGTATACTTCGGTACAGAGACCGTGTGTCATCCAAAATCAAAGAGATAAAGGTAATCCCTTCGGAACTTTAGACCCTTGTGCAAACCGCTATTACTACGTGTGACACATCACCAATAAGGACTCATTGTCGAAACTTTGTTATTCTCAAATCATAACTGTTGTCCTGACACTCAGTTAACCGACCAGGAACACCTCCACCTACCCCGGCGGGTACATAGACACTAGTCGACACCCAGTCAATCCTTCGAAACGACTCGACTTCAAGACACGAGACAGTGTAATTCTCGAACCGACTGACGTTAAACTAGATCCTGCTGGAGGGGACCCCGTTTACCTGAAGGAAAGTGCTGACAGAAGGAAATCTTCCATAGACTCCGAACAAGTGTAGTGTCCTCGTCCCAAGGTAGTCTAACTCTCCTTGACGTTACAGGGAACCCTAGATCCAAACCCTACTCATAGAGTAGTAAAAGTCGTACCAGATAACCGGTTTTGTTCAGGTCTTCGTCCAGTATTTACTTTCTACCACTTTATCCGAGGTAGAGTATTATCTTCGAAGACTTTTTAATGTAACTTTTCCGAACCCTATATATGTATCCCTTTACTTCCTGATCTTCCATCCAAAGACACTTCGCGAACCCTAAAAAAGGATGTATGTTCGAAGTTCACTCGAACGGTGACAAAGTACCTAAGACGGTCTTATGTACTCTAGGACCCAGTCTCTGTTTCCTGTCAAAGAATCAAAACCGTGTCGTTTGTCGTACACGAAGATCAACCACCGTAAGAAGGAGGTACAGTGGTTTAGGGTACGTCTACGGTGTTCACCTGAAACTAACGACGGACAAGTACATCGTACAATATAATGACCCCCATCCTCATATCCAAATCCCTGAGATACTTAAAATATCTTAATCTTCGTTCGAACTATAAACAGGTCCCCCTCTGTATTGGAGTGGGGAATTCCAACAACGGATATTTATATTGAGACGTTTTAACAATTCCATTTCTTACATCTCCGGAACGTTAAAAAAAAAAAAAAAAACGTATGGATTGTAATTTCCCGTCCCAATGAGTCCCAAGTACATTCTGATGAAGAAAGTTGTATCCCCTGTAAAAGAATTAGTCAAATAGTTTTATTCGTCCTTCTTTCAATTGTAAACGAGACATGGGTGAAATACGTAATTACAATGGTGTCCTATGTTTCTACAACCTTCGTCTCGGTCCTAAATTTTTTGGGTCTAGAGGACTGAGGATCGGTACCTCTGAATTACAGGATTGTCATTGTTGAAAGTGAGGGTGGGTTCGGACCAAGAAGGACCTTTCCCCTCAGGTCCGGGTCCTACGTCCTAGACCCCCTCAGGTAGGTTCACCAAGACTGACTCCTCTCCGAGTCTCTTTGGTCGAAAGTCGGGATTGTGACAAGGGAAGAGACAGGTCCGGTTCACCGTCGCAGACTAGTGTCTTCCGGTGTGGGTAGACCTGTACAAACTTGTGTAGTCGGAGTACTGGGACCTGTCAAACGTCTTTACGCAGAAGTCAATACTATCGTTAACGGTTCTCACTCAGAACCGGTTCCCGGACCCTTGTACTCTGTATCTGGGTTTCCTTATCTACTCCCTCCCCTCTGACCGATCCTGTTAGTCTTACCTGAAGGACCTCCTCCACCCAGTCTAGACCTTTAACTTGTTGTCATTCCCTTTCCTCCTCTGTAGGAAAAAATGGAGAAAAAATTTTGTATTTAAATAAATAAAATTAACCTCCGATTAATGAAGTGTTATAACATAACCAAAACGTTATGTAACCGTACTTAGGTGGTACCCACATGTATACAAGGGATAAGACTTGTGGGAGGGTGGAG
>SJYO01006231.1:89806363-89853782 GCA_006410555.1 Capra ibex
GGGGGGGGGGGGGGGGGGGGTAGGGTAGGGAGACCCAGTAGTATCACATGGTCCGGGCTCGTAGGACATAGTACGTAGTTTGGACCTGATCGCTAAGCAAAGTGTATACTATTATATGTACAAAGTTACGGTAAGAGGGTAAAGTAGGGTGAGAGCGGGAGAGGGTGTCTCAGGTTTTCTGACAAGATATGTAGAAACAGAGAAAACGACAGAGTGTATGTCCCAATAACAATGGTAGAAAGATTTAAGGTGCATATACACAATAACATGACATAACCACAAAGAGAAAGACCGAATGAAGTGAGACATGTTATCCGAGGTCAAAGTAGGTGGAGTAATCTTGACTAAGTTTACGTAAGAAAAATTACAGACTCGTTATAAGGTGACACATATACATGGTGTCGAAAGAATAGGTAAGTAGACGACTACCTGTAAGATCCAACGAAGTTACAGGACCGATAATATGTGTCACGACACTACTTGTAACCCCATGTGCACAGAGAAAGTTAAGACCAAAGGAGTCACACATACGGGTCTTCACCCTAACGACCCAGCATATGGTCAAGATAAAGGTCCAAAAATTCCTTAAAGGTGTGACAAGAGGTATCACCGACATGATCAAACGACGGCCCCAGGTCGGGGCCACCTAGGTCCCACTAAGTTTTCACCCCTGCCTCAGCCGCAGGACCTTTTTTGAATAAATTAATATCTATATCTCCCTCTAATCTTTGTCTATCACATCATCCTCTTAATCACCTCTTTTCTCCGACTTATTGACCAAATGTACTTTAGGGTTAGTGGTAGATGCATCCGGTGTCCGCAGAAAAGAAAGAGGGTTTCCTCTCCTCCGTGACTCCGGAGGGGCCAGGCTAGAGTTTTTGTGTCCGTCTTAATCGTCCGAACCACTCATGGGTGTAAAGTCTACCCTTAAGTCGGTCCTTTCGCCTCTCGTTCTTTCTTTGCCGTGCCCCCTTAGTCAGAAAGGTCTTTGACTAGGCTAAAGAAATAAAAAGTCCAAACAAATATGGAAAAACAATATGTATCCCTACTTATGTCTCAGTGTACCCCCAGTCGTCTGGACTGGGAACAGTGTTAGTCCACGAAGTATATTTTAATATGTTTCCAGAATACTCAAAGTAGTAGAAAATCGGTACTCCAGACGACTGTAAAATACTGGGAAGGACTATGACCAGTCAATTGGTCTTTTGAATAAAAAGGTCCCCACTAAAAAAGAATTTAGTCCGTGGTGGAAGGTTTATTTCAACGTAAGGATATCCCACTCCCACATCACTCAATGTTAGTTCTTTCCTTAAATGAATTGGATTCCAAATTGTACTAATTAGAATTTCGAATTATGAATAAAGAGGATATACGATCAATATAAGTAATATTCCTGTCCTTATACCTCTAAATCGTCGTTCATAACCGAGTTGTTTACATTTGGGAAGTGGTTACAAGGAGAATTCTAGATAAAACAGAATTCTATCACTATTTCAATGTATCGTATCACTAAATATCACTAAATATTGTTTCATGTCACTAGATATTGTTTTCTCTTCTAAGTAATTGAGTTTTCAGATCATAACGATTGTAGTTTTTGACGATATAAAGGAAAAGATATAAGGTTTATGTAATTAATTATATAAGGGTCCACGGATTCCTATACCTCCAGACTACCGTTAGTAACTGAGTAGTTACTTTTTTCGGGATACGATTATGAGGTTTGAGAGACACGACAAATACCGACTCTCCGACAGTGTGTTCGATCAAACAGTCGTCTCTCCAAACTGGACTCTGTAGGAACAGTGTGGGTCCCGTCCCTTAATCGTCATTAATAACCGTCCTGTTTACTTTTTTTGGGAAGTGGTTATATTAAGGATTAGTTGGATGATTATGATATGATTACTACAAGATTGAAGAGTTTTCTCAGACATAAATCTTTCAAAATTTTGTAGGGTACGGAGAGTGTCAACCCTCCGACATTTGTTAGTGTACGTCGGCCTACTCGGACTAGTCCGTTCGGTCTCTTGGAGGTCTCAATCATTCAACTTTGTGAAAACAGTGTGGGTCCTTAAAAATAATTGACCTCGACGTTCAATTGAGGAAGAGACTCTCTTTACCAATACCCCCTCTCGAGGGGCATTTCATGAGACCAAAACCCCCATCTACGAGCCCTTGTCCCCCAAAGGACTCCGAACTAGTGCGGAAACGCATACGGTTCGAAGGAAGGAGTACCGGAAACGGTACCCGCCTCAAGGAGTGCGACCGATGGTTGTCAAACGTAAGAGTGGTTGTCTCATTCTCCCAAAGGAAAAGAGGTGTGGGAGAGGTCGTAAATAACGAACATCTGAAAACCTAGCGTCGGTAAGACTGACCGTACTTTACCATGGAGTAACCCCAAAACTAAACGTAAAGAGACTATTACTCACTACAACTCGCAGAAAAGTACACAAACAATAGGTAGACATACAGAAGAAACCTCTTTACAGACAAATCAAGAAACTGGGTAAAAAACTAACCCAGTAAATAAAAAGACCTTAACTCGACATCCTCAACGAACATATAAAAACTCTAATTAAGAAACAGTCAACGAAGTAAACGATAATAAAAGAGGGTAAGACTTCCGACATAAAAGTAGAACGAATATCAAAGGAAACAACACGTCTTCCAAAATTGAAATTACTCCAGGGTAAACAAATAAAAACGAAAATAGAGGTTATAAGACCCTCCACCCAGTATCTCCTAGGACGACACTAAATACACCCTCTCACAAAACGAATACAAGAGGAGATCCTCAAAATATCAAAGACCAGAATACAAATCTAGAAATTAGGTAAAACTCAAATAAAAACATATACCACAATCTTTCACAAGATCAAAGTAAGAAAATGTTCCCCAACTGGTCAAAAGGGTCGTGGTGAACAATTTCTCTAACAGAAAAGAGGTAACATATAAGAACGGAGGTAACAGTTTCTATTCAACAGGTATCCACACAACTAAATGGAGACCCGAAAGACAAAACAAGGTTACTAGATATAAAGACAGATTCACGGTCGTGGTATGACAGAACTACTGACACCGAAACATCATCTCGGACTTCAGTCCGTCTAACTAAGGAGGTCAAGGTAAGAAGAAAGAGTTCTAGCGAAACCGATAAGCTTCACAAAAACATAAAGGTATGTTTACCACTTTAATAAACAAGATCAAGACACTTTTTATGGCAACCATCGAACTATCCCTAACTTAACTTAGATATCTAACGAAACCCATCATATGAGTGAAAGTGATATAACTAAGAAGGTTAGGTACTTGTGCCATATAAAAGGGTAGATAAATACAGGAAAAACTAAGGAAAGTAGTCACATAATATCAAAAGATATATATCTAGAAAACAAAGAAATCCATCTATGTGTGGATTCATAAAATAAGAAAAGTAACGTTACCACTTACCTTAACAAAGGAATTAAAGAGAAAGAAAGAAGAGTAATAATCACATAGCCTTACGTTCCCTAAAGACACACAACTAAAATATAGGACGTTGAAATGATGTAAGTAACTAATCGAGATCATTAAAAGACCGTCTCAGAAAACCCAAAAGGGACATCTCTTAGTACAGTAGAAGTTTGTCACTCTCAAAATGAATAAAAGGTTATACCTAAGGAAAATAAGGGAAAAGATGAGACTAACGACACCGGTTTTGAAGGTTTTGATACAACTTATCATCGCCATTTTCACCCGTGGGAACAGAACAAGGACTGAAATCCCCTGTACGAAAGTTAAAAAGTGGTAACTCCTATTACAAACGACTCACAAACAGTATATATCGAAAATAATACAACTCCACACAAGGAAGATAAGGATGACAGACCTCTCAAAAATAGTATTTACCTACGACTTAAAACTTTTCCAAAAGAGACGTAGATAATTCTATTAGTATACCAAAAGTAGAAAGTTAAACAATTAGACCACATAATGTAACTAATTAAACGCCTATAACTTCTTAGGAACGTAGGGACCCTATTTCGGGTGAACCAGTACTACTTATACTAAAAAAAAAAAAAAAACGATCACCAAGAGACAAATAAATATCATAAAACGAGGTCGGTTAGGGTGTTTGATGTATAAACTATTATTTACTTATACCTCTAGAAAAATTACACAATAACCTAAGAAAAACGATCTTAAAACAATTCCTAAAAACGTAGATACAAGTAGTCACTATAACCGGACATCAAAAGAAAATAACACTGTAGAAACAGACTAAAACCATAATCCCACTAACACCGGAGTATCTTACTCAAACATTCAAATGTAAGGAGAAGTTAAAAGACCTCCTCAAACTCATCCTATCCACAATCGAGAAGGAATTAAAAACCATCTTAAGTCGACACTTCGGTAGACCAGGACCCGAAAACAAAGGACCTTCTAAAGACTAATGTCAAAGTTAAAGACACGAACACTACCCAGACAATTTTAAAAGATAAAGAAGGACCAAGTCAAAACCTTTCAACATGAAAAGATTCTAAAAAAGGTAAAGAAGGTTCAACAGGTAAAATAACCGTAGACCAACGACTATCATCAGAGAATACTAGGAAACATAAAGACACAACAGACAACACTAGAGAGGTAAAAGTAAAGATTAAAATCTCTCAAATAAAAAGAGGGAAACACAGAACTACTCAGACCGATTACCAAACAGTCAAAATAAATAGAAGAGTTTCTTGGTCGAAAACCGAAACAACTAAAACCGATACCAGAGAAAACAAAGAAAACGTAAATAAAGACAGGATTAAAAATTTTTATATTTAAATAAATAAAATAAACCTCCAATTAATGAAATGTTATAAGATAACCAAAACGGTATGTAGTTGTACTTAGTCGGTGTCCATATGTGCACAAGGGGTAGGACTTGCGGGGAGGGAGATTAGGACCCCAAGAAGTAGAGAAGAAAAACATCAACGAAATCCACATCTCAATCCAATAAATAAACTACAAAAAGAACAAAGAACTCCATACGGACATAATGATATTTGGAAGGGGAATCGTGACGAAAATGTCACAGGGTGTCCAAAAGTAAAGATACGTAAAAAACTAAAGAAGACAATAAACAACCAATAAATCGTCCTACAACAAGTCGAAGGTATACAACCTTAAAAATTATCAAAAAGAGGACATTGACTCTACATTAGGATGACGTAACACCAGTCTTTTCCTCGAACCTTACTAAAGGTTAACAAACTTAAATGGTTCCGATCTAAATACCGGGTCCTACACTAGATAGGACCTCTTCCAAGGCACACTTGAACTCTTTTTCTACTTTAAGTAACAAACCCCCACTTTACAGGATATCTATAGTTAATCCAGATTGACCAGACAACATAGTAAATTTCAAACACAAAGGAACAATTAAAAGACAAATCAACTAGATAGGTACCCACACCCACCCCATAATTTCAGAGGGTGATAATAACACAATAACAATTAAAGGGGAAAGTATGAACACTCGTAAACAGAATGTATAACGCCACGAGGATACAACCCACGTGTATATAAATATTAATATAGTGAAGAACCTAACTAGGAAACTAGTAATCCATCACAGGAAACAGAAAAGTGTCGAAAACAAAATTTCAGATACAATAGACTATTCTCATAACGATGAGGACGAAAGAAAACTAGAGATAAACGTACCCTATAGAAAAAGGTCGGGAAGGGAAAGTCAGACATACACAGGGAACAAAACTCCACCCAGAGAACATCTGTTGTATATATCCCCAGAACAAAAACATAGGTAAGTCGGTCAGAAACAGAGAACCAACCCCGTAAGTTGGGTAAATGTAAATTCCATTAATAACTATTCATACTAGGGCAATGGTAAATGAAATAACAAAACCCAAGCTCATATATTTGGGAAAGACATAAAGGACAGATCTCTTCTAGGAAATCGTAAACAACCTCTAGACCAAACCACCACGACTTAAGGGAGTCAAAAACGAACAGACATTTCGAAAACTAAAGAGGAAGTATAAACTTACTCTACGAACGACCCATGTCATTAGACCCGACATCCAATAAAAGAAAGTAGTGAAATTCACACAGGACGGTAAGGGAGGGCCGGACTTCGTAAAGATAACTTTCTAGTCGACAATAGGAATACCCTTAGGGGAACACACAATAAACAACAAAAAGGGGACGACGAAAATTATAAACAAGAAACACAATCTAGAAACAATTAAACTAATTATACACGGGACCCCACAAAATGGAACCCAAATAGGACAAACCCTGAGAGACCCAAAGAACCTGAACCCACTAATAAAGGAAGGGGTAAAATCCCTTCAAAAGTTGATAATAGAGGAGTTCATAAAAGAGTACCAGAAAGAAAAACAGGAGAAGGAGACCCTGAGGATACTAAACCTACAAACCCGTAAATTGTAGCAGGATCTCCAGAGACTCTAACAGGAGTAAAGAAAATTAAGTAAAAAGAAAAAAGGAGAGACGAAGTAAATAAAGGTGGTAAGATAGTAGATGGAGTGAATAGGATAGAAGACGAAGGTGATAAGATGACAACCAAGGGAGGTCTAACAAAAACTAGAGTAAATAAAGTAATAAGTAATATATAACTGAGAAAAAATAAAGAAGATACAGGAACAATTTGGAAAGAACGTAGAAAAGTTAGGAACGGAGACGAGATAAATAGACATTGAGGTAAAACAAAAGTTATATAACGTAGTAAAAGTGATAGTAATAAGAATTAAGAAATAGTCCATCTAAGGGATAGAGAAAGAGGAAACAAACAAAACCACCCGTAAATATGACAAGTAAATGGTCGACCATAAAGAGACGTAAAAGTAGAACAAATATAAAGACAAAAATCCCACCGGAAAGGTATAAGACCGTCAAAGACCTCAAGAGAAGTGACATCTCAAAGGAATGACAACCACCCCAACCTGGCCACCGAACAGTACCAAAGGACCAATCCCTTCGAACACAGCCACAAGACCACCCACCTCGACCTAAAGAAGAGAGACCTCACGTTACTTCACTTATCATTACTCAATACTCTACAGTTACCCAAACCACACTGAAACCCGTCGGACATATAACTCCGAGTCCCGATACAAGGACACAACGACCTCTTAAACGCAACATACAGAACGAGACCTTGAACAACCGGGAACCCACCACGAACCAAAGTCACAACCATACCTCCACATACTACTCGAGGATAACTCATTACAAGGGACCTCAGTCCTCAAGAGACCACAAAAGTCCTAAGTCTGAATTCGGAGGACGGAGACCAAAAGTCAGAATAAGAATGTCATCGGAGTTCTGAAGAGGTAGATATGTCGTAGTTACTAGTTTATAGATTCAATTTCTACTTTTCAAAGAGGTGTCACTCCCTGTGGGTCTCTCCAAGTGTCTCAATGTACTCCTTCTCTTCTCCCTCCTCTCTCTATCTCCACTGGTCCTCCTCTTCTCCCCCTTAGTTTATCCTGCTCTCACTCGATCGGTCATTAGTCATTCGATCGGTCAAGGGATACACGAGAGGTGTCACACCTAGGAAGTCTCTACAAGTGCCTCAATGTGTCTCTTCTCTTCTCCCTCCTTCCTCTGTCTCCACCGGTCCTCTATTTTCCCCCTTAGTTTTCCACTCTCTATCTAGGTCGGTCATTAGTCAAGGGATTCACAAGAGGTGTAGGGTCTTGTGTGTTTCTCTAAGTTTCAACTCATCTCTTCTCTTCTCCCTCCCTCCTCTATCTCCGTTGGACCACCTCTTTTTCCTCTCAGTTTTCCCCCTCTCTCGTCAGTTCGGTCATTAGAGCGAGGGTTCAGTTTTACCCATGACTTCTAACCCAAGACTTTCCATGTTTTAACTAATCTTTATGGTTTTTCGTTTCTAATTTTTAGATCTCATCTCCAACATAAGAGTTTATATGTTATAATTTCTTTTTTTGTTTCGGTATTTTTTATATTTACATACTTCAAACGAAATTTTTTATCTCAAAAAAACACGTTTCATTGTCATCCAATATTTTTACTTTTAATTTTCTCATTATCTCCTGAATTTTTATTTTTTAAATTGAATTTCTTACTATTATCATTTCTATATAGATCCTGAAAGAGACCACAACAACACCTGTCACACCCCAGTCAAGTAAAAGTCTATCAAGGAACTAGGTCGAATATGAAGAGCTCTAGATATCCGGGGAAGGATACATCAACCACGATTGATGTCCCAAAATTAGATGACGTGGACAGTGAAGGTTCCGTCAAGGGAGACAAACTAAATCGAAGAAGACAAACGACCAGAGCAGTCACGGATTAAAGGTGAGACTGTGTTCCCCCGCCACCACCTGTGAAAAATTCCGAGTGAACAAGTCAGCACGACACCCCTCCCTCCTTGTGACGTTTGTTTATTGTGACCGCACACGAGCGTCACAGAACCGGTGTGATCCAAACGGGAGCGAGTGTAGCACACACGAAAGGGACAGATGTGACGACTCCGAGATCCAACGAGACGGTCCTTGACAGACTCCGACCGGGACCCAACATACGTGAAGGGGCCAGATTCGACGAGTCCAAGTCCATGAGTCCACGAGGTGTTTCCGTGTCTGAATAAACCCGGACACAAAACACAGGAAGGGTCCAGGCTCGTCGAGTCCACTGGTCCACGAACCGTTCGTACCAACGACACTGAATAGCGGAGGGGGTAGGAACGACGAGTCAAAAGAACCACATGTTACCCGTGTGGAAGAGTCCACACGACACACAGAGAAGACCCCTCGACTAGAGACCGACGCTGGGAGGGTCGTCTACAGTTGGTAGGTCTTAGGGTTCTTCAGAACCAATAGTTACTTCGGACGAACGTCAACCCATCTACTACGGAGAGATCCCGGTGTTAACGGGGGAAGACCGAGGCCGACGGGAACGGACGGACAGAGGTCACCCCCTACCGGGTCAGACGTCGGTCGATCGAGACGAGTCAGGAAACAAGACACTCTCCCGGACCGCCACAGAATCCAATCCCGAAAAGCACTCTATCGATAGGGTGTCAGAGCAAACGATAGAGTTCAATCAAGGGAGTCTAACGGGAACCCCGTAAGTCCGGGTCAGAAATGGGATTCGTTACGTCGGGCACGGAGGGACGAGTCGGGGACGAACGATCTCCACCTACGCCCGCAGACACGACGAAGAAACGACCCTCAATGGTAACCCGTACATTAGACACCCAAAACTAATAAATAAATAAAAAGGGGGGTCAATACAACGGGAGACTCCAAGGTTCCGAGTGGTGTCTGAACGGTCACTCTCGCAAAAGACCACAAACCTTTGAAGAGAGAAAAATTTCTAAGGAAAGGGCCCTACCTAGAGGAGACAGGGATGGAGAAAACAGAGAGAAAAATAGAAAATATATGAAAAAGGACGGAGGAAAGCTTCTGTTACCCGACGAAAAGGCCCACGGACTACAGGAGACGGTCGTAAGTCTTCAACAAAACACCTTAAATGAGTCGTAAGTTTACAAGAAAACTACTTAAACACCCCTTCTTTCACCAGAGGGGTAGGATAAGGAGGCGGTAGAATCCTAGGAGGAGGGTGAAGGCCTCTATAGGAAAATCCATCCATCTTAACGAACCTTTCACTCCAACGAGTCGGCAGAGACTGAGAAACGTTGGGGTACCTGACATCGGGTGGTCCGAGAAGACAGGTACCCTAAGAGGTCCGTTCTTATGACCTCACCCAACGGTAAAGGAAGAGGTCCCCTAGAAGGGCTGGGTCCCTAGCTTGGATCCAGAGGACGTAACGTCCGTTTGCGAAATTGGAGACTCGGTGGTCCCTTCGGGAACTATTTTTGATCGTCCGATTTTACTCGTTTCACACACGTTATCACTCCTCTGTGGAACCTTTATTCAAACCTCCTCACCCGACCCAATATAGAATTTTGGAAGACTTTGGTCTGTTTTTCCTATCCTTGAAATAGGACTCCAAAAGTCTCTCGGTTCCTTCTATAAACTCGTGTGCTTCCAGTGCCAGTTTCAACTCGAACCTTCTACAGGTTCTCTAGTAAACAGTCTACTGAGTTCCGGTTGACACTATCCGTGTTGTAGTAAGTTGACACAACTGTGACCTTCATTCCTCGCATCCCTTCGACAATAGGGGTAACTAGTCGACCCGCTCCAATTCCCAGACTTGACTCACCTGTCACACCCCTTCCTCTCCCCTTGTCTTTGTCCCACTCTTTCCTCTCTTCGGACTACAGATTCGACACGAGATCCACGGACCCTGTACCTCCGTCGAGTGCCTCTACCCTACACCCAACTCTCCTCAAACTTCTCAGTGTAGAGGACCGAGTAGGGATGTGACATAGACACTTGGTAGACAAAGACCTCGGAGTCGAAGGACTTCCCTCCATCGGGCGTCGAAGACCCGAAGGACATAAAATTCACCACCGAAGGGAAGTACGAGAGTAGGAAGTCCTTCGGGTCACTTATATAACGGTGGTAGAACCTCGAGTCACGCGAACACCGTTTCGCCTTGGTCGTCTAGAAGGACGTGTACCTGAGAGACATGAAGGAGTGGGGTCTGACCACCGCGAAGGCGTCCCGGACGGCGGACCACGTGCTGAAGTGTCTACGTCAGTAAGTCCTCGCCGCGGTGTGGGAAGGGTCACTCCCATGACTACTAAAGGAGTTCCGGTTCCACTTCTGGTTCTGAAACCTGAAGTAGCTACACGAAGACAACTGGTTCCACCCAAGGAGACCCTAGACTCAAATCCTTCATTTTACCTGAAACTAGACTAGTCTCTTGGATTTATTCTATGTCTCCCATGACCCCTCAGTATCTTCCACGAAGGCCTTCCCTCCATCGGGCGTCGAAGACCCGAAGGGCATAAAATTCACCACCGAAGGGAAGTACGAGAGTAGGAAGTCCTTCGGGTCACTTATATAACGGTGGTAGAACCTCGAGTCACGTGAACACCGTTTCGCCTTGGTCGTCTTTTCAAAATATCTACTAACACACCTTATGACAGACGTCCCTGACGATTTTGACAGTTCCCGGACTCTAAAATCAGATAAAGTTTCAACTATTCAATTAGAGAGAGATACCTAACATACATACGTCTTGGAACCTAGTCTCGTCTCGTAATTAAAGTCATCAGTCTCATCGAGACCAAGAGGTAAACGTTTAAGGAAACTCCCGTGGTACTACGAAAATAGACATGCACGTCGGTACGACCGTAGTGTCGTCTTAATGGAGGTCTAAAACTTTAAACCTTGGGTATGTCCTGTCGATTATGAAGACGGGGAAGAAGGGATATCACCCATCCCTTTCCATATACCTATCCGTATTCTTCTGCCTCTTTCTCTCCCTCTCTCCTCTCTTCTTTTCTCTCTAACAAACCTCGAATTTATTTAGTAGAAACCACTCTTTCGTCAGATATTAAAATATCCAAATTATGGGTAAGGGATAGAGATCCTATTTTTCTAGAAACCCAAATTAGTGGTTCGGACACTCGTCTACAGAAACCCCTGTTACGAGTTAGAGATCGAATGTTTTGTTCAACGATCAACTACTAGGACGTTCGGTCCACCTGTAATTGAAAAAAAGAGGTTTTAGGGAGTAGTACAGTTTTGTATTTTTATGATTACCTAGTAACTAAGGATAGTGGTCCGTGTTGTATCCTCCGTTTCTTTATCTCTGTAGACCTCACCCGTATTCTCCAGATCCTCAAGTCCCACCCGAACCCAAAGACCTACCTACTACCTTTAAGTCTCCAACAACGTCAAATCCGAGTCCCTGATACTCGATCACACCAAGACCCCTAAAACGAAAGAGAGGTCCTACTTCTACCCTTCCCTAATAGTCTACTTCTATAGGCCCGACTTCGACTGTGGAAGTACAAACTCCCACTCTCAGGGTCACACCCTGATGAATCTTCCGACCCAGAGAGATGAGGTCCTACACCGGTTCCCCTGGAACCTGGTGAGTTGGGGAGGGGTAGGAGGGATACCCTCCCATAACAGGTGAGAGACCACGACTTCATCGGGTCTCTAGGTTTGGAAAGACCTATAAGGAGTCCGGTACTGTGGTGTCGATCACCAGAGAGGACCCAGGACATGTTGGAACGTTTCGTGGGTCTTATGGTCCTCGCGACGGCCGTTCTTCACGTTCTGGAAGACTCCCTGGCACTCAGATTTCTCTAACTCACCACTCACGTTCAGGAGTACCACGCGAGGACTTGGGGAGCGTAACTGAGACAAAGGACCGACCCCTATTCCCTTTAAAACACACCTAAAACAGCAACAATGAATCACCCTTATCATCGTTTCGAGTCTTCGACCTAGACAATGAGTCGTACCTATCGTCCCGTTTCAAAAGACCGAAACCCCTGTCTTTGAACCTAAAGACTCTATTGACCACTGTTACACCCTCCCGTCTACAACGATGAATCGTGTATAAGTCATACACTTGAAGGGGAGGTGAGACAATGGAAAGAGAGATTTTTAGTGTACAAAAGTGTGTAGAAGTGAGGTACTCACAAACGACTAGAGGACGGGGGAAATAGGAGTATAATAAATCAGGTCCTAAGTGTACCTTGGGAATCCCTGATTTCAGTAAGTGGTGAACAGGTCCCTATGGGCGTAGAAGGAGGTAGGTCAGGGGTAAGTTGTTTGTGACCATGTGACGGAGGGAGAAGAGTCAAGATACTATAGAGGTTAAGAAGATTCAGGGTAAGACACAGAACCTCTGAGTCCTTCCTGGTCTGGGTCAGAACGGAAGGTCCTGGAGAGTCGGACCACTCCTTATCAGGGTCCAGTCTTGTGAGGGTCAC
Organism: Capra ibex; assembly: GCA_006410555.1. Classification (NCBI taxonomy): domain Eukaryota; kingdom Metazoa; phylum Chordata; class Mammalia; order Artiodactyla; family Bovidae; genus Capra; species Capra ibex. Next base: position 89,819,199 of record SJYO01006231.1, read on the forward strand.
ATCTACCGGTCCCGCCCCAAAGCTAAATCTCTCCTTTTAGTTTCAACCTTTTTTACAGGAATTGAATCTAGAAGGTTCTACTCGTCATCTATAAAACTCCACGTAAACCCCACGAGATACCAGTTCTTTATCGACCCGGTTTTACTTCTCTACCTCTCATTCTCCCACATCCCCTCTTCCCTTCACTCTCCGTCCTCCCTCCCTCCCCAAACTAAACATGTACACTGACTGACACATTCCATCTAATTAATTATTATAGTTGTGTGTGATGAGGTCTCACACCTCACCTATTGGTCAAAACCTATAATTTTATTATATCAAATTGATATCAGACTCTAAAATCATACCTCTGGTATACGTGTAAAACAATTTAATTGGAAACTTATGAGAGCAACGATACCACTCAGTATATAGGATGGACCTACCTCTTTGTAGATATACAATTGCACCGTATGTCTGTGATGGTAAAGAACGATGTAAATTTGGTCCATCAACTATAGTAATGGTAGAAAAGATAATAAAGAGTATCCTTTCAATTATTACATACCTATATTTAAAGAACGGGTCACTCGTACCATTGTGATGTATATCTCACAGTATAGTTATCCTTTTTAATTCGGACAAAGTATTTTCGAGAATATTGTTGACCTCGCGATCTACCTTTTTTACTTAGGTTGGAGAAAGAGTTCAGAATATATTTGCATTGTAGCTGTACTTAGTTTCTGTATTTTATATTTTATTTACTTAGAATTTCCGAGGTCTCCCGAAGGGTCCACCGTGTCACCACTTCTTAGGTGGACGGTTACGTTCTCTACGTTCTCTGTACCCAAGACAGAGACCCACCCCTTCTAGGGGACCTCGTCTTTTACCACTGGGTGAGATCATAAGGACGGACCTCTTAGGGTACCTGTCTCCTTGGACCGCCCGATGTCAGGTACTCCAGCGTTTCTCATCCTGTGCTGACTCACTGACTCGTACGTGTCCGTGTTTCCGAGATCTCCTCCGGTACCCTTTAATAAACATCAAGACGTCTTCTCTTCCGGGATAAGAACTACGTTCAGGTCCTCGACATGTTCTTCTGTGACTATATGGCAACGTACTCTTTCTATGTCTGGTCCCACATGTAATATGTCGTACGATACTTGTGATATATTGAAAATTTTACGTTATGTGAGAGGGACCTTCCTATGTATTTTGTTTCAATGAATCCCTTTGTCACTCCTCCCCTTTACTCACAACCCGGTATTCTCACACATCAAAAGATTAAAACTTGATCAATTGACATGGTAAATAATTCTTAAATTTAGTGGTTTGTTTTACTTCTCCTAATCCCATTTTTGAGTCAGGGGGAACGACCTAGAATAGAAGTTTCACATATCTTCAAAAGATCACTTAAGAGAATAAAAGATTTATATTTTAGCGATAGATGGTTTTTACTGTGTAAATGGGGGTGTAAGTTCACTATAAAGAGAGGAGGGACGTGGGTAGATCAACGTAATTGATTACAGACATCACGTCATTATTTACTCATTTTTAACTTAGACAAAGAAAACGAAGAATGAATAGATGGAAAACTAAAACAAGAACTACATTTCTTATTATATAAAAATATGTTCAAAAACTTATAAAAATACCGACCTAAAACCCATACAACGAGTCTTTTCTAAGACTTTTGTAGTCTGAGTTAAAACAGACCAAGAAGACACTATGACGAAAAGAAAGATAGAAATTTTTTTGTAAATTAACTCCCTGTTCCCTGTTTCTTTTTCGACATAGTAAATACATATACTGAATTACTCAAACCTCTATAACCTATGTAGACACTAAAACAAGACCCGTCTCTCCTAGAATACCCCGTGGTCCTCCCGACCACCACACAGAGAAAAACGAGGGACCTATTAACAACACCCCCAAGGAATCCCTGCTGGACCGGGTCAACGGGAAGGACTGGTACACGTAGTTCCTCTCAGACGCTAACGTGGGGGGTCAGTGTCAGTAGAGGGCGGCGATATGGGTCCTGTGAAACGAAGGTCTACCGGCCCAGTAGGGGTTTCCATGAGTGTTACTGGTCCCCTCCTCGAAGGAACACTCTTTCTCCCCAGTTACTCCGTCACTCCTGGATCAAGACGACGGGAGAGAACAAGGTGTCCACAATAGACGGAGTAGTTATAACAACCCTGGGTGGTGTTGGGTAGACACACCGGTCTGGGACTCCACTACGGAGGGGGTGCGGTATGGAGGTAGTAGGGACAGGTAAGGGTAACTCTCCGGTCGCCCTCTGATGTCTTAAGACTAACCGTTTAGTCTGTAGTGGAGGGAGGGTAATATGTGTGTAGACGAAGAGGTTCCTACCTACAGGACCCTCTAGGGTGGGTTATCGGAACAGAACAGAACGGAGGTCCAGATACTGGGGAAGGCGAAGCTCGGTCTTTTGTAGTTCCCCTCCAGTGGAGACCGAAAATAAGGGAAGAGTCACCCTGGGTCCACTCCCATCACCCGTAGACTCCATCCCTACCCCACCACACAACCCCCAAGACCCTGACTCTAAGGTCTGTACTGAGAGACCGTCCCCTCACCCTTTTTACTTCTCCCAGTCTCAAAACCGAGAGGAAGGGAGGGGATGGGACCTTCAATATCCTTTCACAAACCCCTTACTATCACCCAGGTTCCTCCCCCAGATGTAACACGACCCTCAGGACAAAGGGACGGACGACCAGACACAGGGACTGACCCAAAAGTCAGTCCGAGTCTATCAGTTCGGATACATCCCCAGAGTCCGTTCCAAGCATAAGAGATAGTGACACCCACCCCCACCCTCAACACTCGATCTAAGATCCTCGCTACCCCGGACCTATTTCCAAGGGTCGTGTCAGTCTCTGGAGTGAGGCCGGGTGTCCTTGACGTAGCCCGTCTGCAAACGGTACTGCCTCTACTTCCACTAGGAACGCGAGTGCGATGACGCGAAGGCGCAGGACGGCCCACTCCTCGGAGCGGCCTTCGGTCTCGACTAGGACGCACGCCTCCCGCCTGAAACCGACGCCCACCTCGGAGACTCGCGTCCGGTCGTTACTGTGTCGTCGGGGAAGAGAGGACCTTAGGAGGGGCCCAGATCGGTGGAGGGACTTTTAAGGGTCCTTATTTTTAATACACCAGTGAAGACGCGATCAGAGTAGTTCTCGGTCGTCCCCGCGAACCATGAAAGATCCAAGTTGTCCTGGCCGCACCGACACTTGATCCCTCTATCCTCCTTACACACACCCTCCCTTGTGACTACACCATCGACCTCGAGGTCGGACTCAGTACTTCCATTCTGATGAGCAATCCCTTCCAACTGGTGTCTCGAACTACGTCGGTCCCAGTCTAAGTGAGGGACGATAACATGATGGTTCCAGTGGTAGGGTCAGACGGTAAATGATCGACAAAACAAACTCCCTTTAGCAAAGAGAGAGTTTCGGAGTAAAATATAATGTATTATCTTCGGTGCAGTAACGACGACACCTGTGACTTATTTGTTCGTACGCGTTTCACTGACTGAGTTATAGAACATTCGTAGTCATGAGTTATTTTCAAGTAAAGGAGGAAACAAATACGTAGTCAAAGAGTTTTACAAAGTTTCAGTATGTTCAGTATAAATTCAAAACTCTGTCCACCTTTGGACGACAACTTCTTTTGATAGTCATCTTCTCAGTCTTTCATTTTTTTTTTAGGGGTATCAATGTAGATAATGTGTCAACGGTCCCCGAAATTACACTTCGACTGCACTTCAATCTATGACTTTTTTGTTGAAAAAAGGAAGTGTCTCTGTACTGGGTCCTAAAGTAAAAACAGAACGACAAGATCATTCACCTCTAGTTCGTCCAAGTGTAATCAGTCTCTTCGACCTACACTGTCCTCACCCTGGTGAAGGAAGTCGTGGACCCTGTCATCGACAGGGTCCTGATCCGTGGGGGACGGGGTGCTGAGTCCGACGTCCCCTAGGACCCCGTCTCAGGATCAGAGTCTGGGAAAGTCCTCAGATGTTCAACCCCTGTCTTCTGAATTACCGATTGATTATTCTTTCTTTGGGACATTGTATTTTTCTCGTTCATAAATTATATAAGACTCGACTTTTAGTGTAAACAAAAAGAAACGGAAATCTCTAGAATAAATTTTACAAATAGAACATGGGATTTACTATGGAATAGTATCTTCTTTTACACTTATTTTTTTATTCTTCATTTTTAGTACAGGTATCGGGTTCGTATAGTTTCATTAGTGACAAGTATAGGAGAGTGTGTATAACGGTGTAAAATTTACATATACATTAGGAATATGGTCATTTTTAAACCGAAATGTAGACTTACATAATGTAGTACATTAGGGGAAATTTTTACGACAAAATGACTGATGGTTCGTGTACGTTCCTACAAGTTGTAGTAATCTCCAAGTCAAGTCAAGTCGAGTCAAGTCAGCGATTTAGCACAGACTGAGAAACGGTGGGATACTTAGCGTCGTGCGGTCCGGAGGGACAGGTAGTGGTTGAGGACCTCAAGTGAGTCTAAGTGCAGGTAGCTCAGTTACTACGGTAGGTCGGTAGAGTAGAAGACAGTAAGGGAAGAGGAGGACGGGGGTTAGGGACGGTCGATGTTTCAGAAAAGGTTACTCAGTTGAGAAGCGTACTCCACCGGTTTTATGACCTCAAAGTCGAAATCGTAGTAAGGAAGGTTTCTTTAGGGTCCCAACTAGAGGAAGTCTTACCTGACCAACCTAGAGGAACGTCAGGTTCCCTGAGAGTTCTCAGAAGAGGTTGTGGTGTCAACTTTTCGTAGTTAAGAAGCCACGAGTCGGAAGAAGTGTCAGGTTACGAGTGTAGGTATGTACTGATGACCTTTTTGGTATCGGAACTGATCTACCTGGAATCAGTCGTTTCATTACAGAGACGAAAAGTTATACGATAGTTCCAACTAGTATTGAAAAGAAGGTTCCTCATTTACAGAAAATTAAAGTACCGACATCAGTGGTAGACGTCACTAAAACCTCGGGGGGTTTTATTTCAGACTGTGACAAAGGTGACAAAGGGGTAGATAAAGGGTACTTCACTACCCTGGTCCACGGTACTAGAAGCAAAAGACTGACAACTCGAAATTCGGTGGAAAAAGTGAGAGGAGAAAGTGAAAGTAGTTCTCCGAGAAATCAAGGAGAAGTGAAAGACGGTATTCCCACCACAGTAGACGTATAGACTCCAATAACTATAAAGAGGACCGTTAGAACTAAGGTCGAACACAAAGAAGGTCAGGTCGCAAAGAGTACTACATGAGACGTATCTTCAATTTATTCGTCCCACTGTTATATGTCGGAACTGCATCTCCAATAACTTTACGTTTAGTTACAGACTTACACTATGACTCTCCCATTGTCCGTCCTTCCGGTCCCCAGAGGTTTACCTCCTTTATCCCACGTTCACAGTCTGTAAAAATAGAGAGAATTCGCCGTCCTCCTTTGTTTGATCGCTATAAAAAAAGAAGAGATATGTTTAAATTTTCCTCCAAAGAAGATTTTATGGCACAACGGCATTACCGTGGACCAAAGTGGACTTCCATTGATAAGAGTTTGGAACTCAATTGGTTACGTAAAAAGAATACCTTTACAAACAGAATTCGATACGATTACATGATACGTAAATGGGGTTTGAGACAGAAGTTCAGCCAAGGTGGATTACCGAGTCTTGACTGAACTGTTTGGTCATACAATATGAGTCTACAACAAGGGGATTAAATACATTTACTTTGATAAACATACCATTAGACGGAAAGATGTTCTAAGTTAGTTAGTAAAATACCGGGTAGACCACGGTTCTAATAGGGTTTTACGTAGAATGTCCACTCCCCGGACCACGGTAAGACTCAAAATTCTGTAAGGAAAGAAAGTAATTGTCTGACGATCACTGATATATGGTAGGTCGACTTCTGATCGTCCCCCATGAGAAAGACGGCGTAAGACTATGGAGACAGTCTTTTAAAGAGATAGAGGAAACATGAAATTATTTTGAAACAGTGTGTGTTGGAGACTCACTAGTTCGGACTAAAGACCGGGGTCTAACTTAAGAAGAGAAGGCCTACGGTTCTTAGGGCCGTAGAAAAGCAAGTGGTTGTTGGAAAGTTACGGTAAAGTGTGGGTGATCCTAGTGTTCTTATACTTTGTTACCTTTTATTTTTCAAAACCACTTCTACACTCTATTAACTTTAGGAATATGTGACACAACCTTTACATTTTACCACGTCGGTGACACCTTTTATCAGTCATTCAATTTGGAGCTTAATAATATACTAGGTCGGTAAAGTACGAATCTATACATGGGTCTTCTTAACTTTTGTCTATGAACATGTACTAAGAAACATCACTGTGACAGGTATTAACGGTCTTCAACTTATAAACCCTTTGTTAGGTTTATAGATAATTGTCTACTTACCCATTTATTTTACTCCATAGTATTATTCCTTATAATAACCCAGTATTTTTGCTTACTTCGTGACTATATATGAGGTTGTACTTGCTTGAAACTTTTGTACGATTTACTTCCCTCGGCCTGTGTTTTGTAGGTATAATATATAAAGGTAAATATACTTTACACGTCTTATCCATTTAGGTATCTCTCTCTAAGTACTCTACCTCCCACCTCACCCTTTATCTCTCACTGACGATAACCCATGAAATGAGGAAAGTCTATTACTTTTATAGAACTTTGGTCTGTCTCCTCTACACCACTGACATGTCATAACACTTACATGATCTACGTACCTTAACTTGGAAAATATTACCAGTTTTATCACTTAAAATAGAATACACTTAAAACGTAGTTCTTTTTTTACGATAAAATAGGATTAAAAAAAGAACGATTAGACCCAAAAGTATATTGTTATATAACACTTGTAGGAGGGTGTCGTATGTTAGTAGTAGACCACCAGAAATTTTTAGAAATTCACAATTCATAAGTTCAGTGAGAAATAAAAACATTTACCGTAATACAATCCTTTTTCGAAACAGAAGAACACGGGTTCAACTCTTTAGAGGGTTACTGGTGGTCCCTCGGCTACAGGCTACGTTTTCGTTCTCTCAAAAATAATGGTTCGAGCTCGACCCCGAGGGTGTCTATGGCTGTGTCGCCGATATCCCTCCTCGGGGCTCAAGACCCAATGTAACGAATATATCCCATAAGAACGTACTCTTTAAACTTTTTGCCCTCAAAGACCCAACCCTCTACAGATTGACCAATGGAAGACACCTTCCCAATCCACAACCAAAGACTAACCAAAAATAAAAGGGGCCGACCGGGGCCCAAGACTAACCAAGGGTAAAGAACCCGACCGGTACCCAAGACTAACCAAGGGTAAAGAACCCGACCGGTGCCCAAGACTAACCAAGGGTAATGGATCCATCTGGTGCTCAAGGACTTGTAATTCAGTCCTCTAAAACCAGACCCCAGACTAACCGAGCTCCTACCACCCCAATCCAGTCCCCTAAAGGTTTCCGAGAACCTAAAAGTTTCCGAGAAAAGGACCTTGGAATGTTTTACCTCAAAAAGACAATTGTTTTACCTCATCGATTCCAGGAAGTCAGAGTGATACATTCCCTAAGAGAAATCCTGAAACTACCGAACTATATAGTATTCAATGTTTAACTCAATGAGAATTAGTGTATGGAAACCACATCTTTAAAGTAAATATACATTATCTACGTGTATGTACTTTGTGAAAAGTGTGTCGTACATTATGGACCACTGAGGTCTGTCACAAGTGAACCAGGATCATTGTCTCCATTGATTCTGAGTACATCCAAGTGAGGAGGTCAGGGGTTCCCGGACACAAATAATGGATAAAATGACTCTTCCTTACACTTCAAGTCTCTCCCGTGTAGTCGACCTCTTACCGTTTCTAGTCGAAACTGGTACTCGGAAGACTGGGTTTCGGGTCAGGAGTAAGACAATACTTTAGTCCTTTGTTACCGTCAATAAGTACGAACCACGACTGAGACTCGGACCCTCACAACAATATTGGTGAATTGAGTAAATTTAAGTAAACTCTTCTCGTACGGGTTTAAATCAGACGACCAGGACTAAACTTAGGACCTTGGACTTCAGGAAAAAAAAAAAAAAATTTGGTCCTACGTAGACGGAAAAGTATCAAACACATACAACATAAAACGACGAACCGTCCGTCCCGTGATTCGTACGCTATTCGTATAATGATGGTATTTTGATTCGTAAAAAAGAAAATTTAAAAATTTTAAAACTTTTAGTTTTTAAAATATTGAAAGTTTAATATAAAACATTAAACATTAGTGTATCTAATCGTTAATGTTACTTTTGTAAAACGTTCTAAGTAGATTCCTTTCCTTTGTTAACCAATGTACATCTGATGAACATCAGTTTCCGGTTTCGTAAACCGACACACCTAATGTTGTTTGACACCTTTTAAGAATTTCTCTACCCTTATAGTCTGGTGGAATGGACGGAGGACTCTTTAGACACATACGTCCAAACTTTCGTTGTCAATCTTGACCTGTACTTTGTTGTCTGACCAAGGCTTAGCCCTTTCCTCATACAGTTCCGACATATAACAGTGGGACGAATAAATCGAATATACGTCTCATGTAGTACTCTTTGTGACCCGACCTATTTCGTGTCCGATCTTATTTCTAACGGTCCTCTTTATAGTTATTGGAGTCTATACGTCTATTGTTGTGGGAATACCGTCTTTCGTTTCTTGATTTCTCGGAGAACTACTTTCACTTCCTCCTTTCACTTATTCAAACGAATTTTGGGTTGTAAGTCTTTTGATTCTAGTACCTTAGTCCAGGGTAGTGAAGTACTGTTTATCTACCCCTTCGTTACCTTTGTCACTCTCTGAAATGAAACCCCCCGAGGTTTTGGTGCCGTCCACCACTGACGTCGGTACTTTAATTTTCTACGAACGAGGAACCTTCTTTTCAATACTGGTTCGATCTGTCGTATAATTTTTCGTCTCTGTAATGAAACGGTTTTTTCCAGGTAGATCTGTTTCGATACCAAAAAGGTCATCAGTACATACCCACACTCTCAAACTGATATTTCTTTCGACTCGTGACTTCTTAACTACGAAAACATGACACTACAACCTCTTCTGAGAACTCTCAGGGAACCTGTCGTTCCTCTAGTTTGGTCAGGTAGGATTTCCTTTAGTCAGGACTTATAAGTAACCTTCCTGACTACGACTTTGACTTTGAGGTTATAAAACCGGTGGACTACGTTTCTTGACTGAGTAAACTTTTCTGGGACTACGACCCTTTCTAACTTCCACCCTCCTCTTCCCCTACTGTCTACCAACCTACCATAGTGGTTACGTTACCTGTACTTAAACACATCCGAGACCCTCAACCAGTACCTGTCCCTTCGGACCGTACGACGTCAGGTACCTCAGAGTTTGTAAACCTGTGCTGACTTGACTTGACTTGACTTGACTTGACTCTGTGAATTGTTTTGGTAACAAGGAAGATGAAACGAGAGGGTGAGGTCCACAAGCCACATTATAAAGTTAAAAAGACACGGATGTGTTAGTTCCTGTGTCAGTACTGACCTAACGACTCCACAGGGTAGAGAAACCCCTTACATTATCAACCCAAGACTACCCCTGGAGTCCACCCGATGAAACAACCCAAATCCATGCCTGGTAAATGTTTTATACTCGACACATTCGTTCTTTATGAAGAGAGATAGACCGAGATATTCCTAGTTTAGTAATCGGTGACGTCAGTGATAAGTCGTGTCTCCTGTCCTACCCCATGAGACATGTGACCCTTTTCTCCGTTTTTTACGGAAATCTATAAATATGTATATATATATAGTCCTTTTTTAAAAATACTCGGAATTAAAACGTAGAACGGTATGAATCTTTTCATGAAGTTACTAATTGACTCTTTAGACAAGGGGCATTCCACATATACCCTAACAGACATAGGGAATCGGTTTTAGGGTACATACGAGTGGAGGGGAGAATGGAGAAACCTCATCAAAGAGTCTCGATACACTCTCCGACATAGGACCCGATATCAGGAGTCATCCCAGAGACTTAATTTGACTTTAAGTGACGAAAATGTGACACACAAAAAGTAAAGTCAACTGTTGTCCTGGTTCCCCTTGGTAGTTCACATCATGAGACCCTCGATCGTAGTCAACTCTCGACTGTGGTGGGGGTCCTGTCCCTCATCGACCAGGACCTTGTGTCTCTCTACTCGACTTGGACGTTCGTCCACCGGTAACCTTTCCTATCTACAGTTAGGAGATTGGGACAGACTAACGGACTTCTACAGAGGATGACTGGTTTACAGTAGAGGAAGGAGATGGGTCTCTCCGACATCCATCTACCGATTTTTGAGGACAACATTGTCCCTTCTTGGTTACACTGAAATGTAGTCTAGATAAGGAAATAGAGATTGGAAACACGACACAACGGTCACGAATCCGTACGACTACGGCGTGGAAACACTTTCTTGTAACGGATATCGGACTTTATATGTATTATCGGGAAAGAGTTCTGAAACGGAGGGTCCTAACTGGAAATGTCGGTATTGTGAAAAGTAAGTGACAACAACAACAAGTTAGGGATTCAGTGAAGGTTGAGAAACGTTGGGGTACCTGACGTCGTGTGGTCCGAGGAGACAGGAGGTGACAGAGGGTCTCAAACGAATTTAAGTCCAGGTAACTCAACCGCTACGATAAATTGGTACAGTGGGAGACGGAGAGGGAAGAAAAAAGCGGAAGTCAGAAAGGGTCGTAGTCCCAGAAAAAGTCACTCACCCAAGAAACGTAGCCACCGGTTTCATAACCTCGAAGTCGAAGTCGTTGTCAGGAAGGTTACTTATAAATCGCAACTTAGAAATTGACTAAAGAAAATCCTAATTGAGAAACGTAGGGTTCCCTGAGAGTTCTCAGAAGAGGTCGTGGTGTTAAGTTTTCGTAGTTAAGGAACCTCGAGTCGGAAGAAATTCCAGGTAGAGAGTGTAGATGTGTACTGATAACCCTTTTGGTATCGAAACTGATACACCTGGAAACGACCGTTTCACCACAGAGACGAAAAATTATGTGACAGATGTAAACAGTATCTAAAGGAAGGTTCCTCGTTCATAGAAAATGAAAGTATCGATGTTCGTAGGAAGCGTCACTAAAGTCTTGGATTCTTTTCTTTTATACAGTGACTAAGGTGAAAAGAGAGAAGATAAACGGCACTTCACTACCCTGACCTACGGTACTAGAGTAAAAAGAAAATTTACAACACAAAATTCCGTCGGAAAAGTGAGAAGAGAAAATGGGAAAAGTAAGTATGTGTCTATTTTACGACGTTTTGTCTTTTACGAACAGAAGAACGTCCAAATGTATTTATAGAACAGTTGTCGACGTACCTTCCGAAGTTCTTGTTCCCTAATAGAGGTCACAGACCAACCTGGGTTCTTCAGATGTTGTTGGTTGGTGTAGTGGAGGGAAAGATCACATTTTCTTCGGACTGAAGATTGAGGTCATGCTACGAAGAAACCCAGTCAACCGGTAGAAGGGTCAGACGATCGAAAGGTCTATTTCAATGAGAAGGCACGGGGTCGTGGAACAAGAAACAGACAGAACACCACTCGTCATCTTTAGACATGAGTCGTTGCGACGACGACGACGATTCAGTGAAGTCCTCACAGGCTGAGACACGCTGGGGTATCTACCGTCGGGTACTCCGAGGTGGCAGGGACCCTAAGAGGTCCGTTCTTGTGACTCCACCCAACGGTAAAGGAAGAGGTTACGTACTTTCACTTTTCACTTTCACTTCAACGAGTCAGCACAGGTTGAGAATCGCTGGGGTACCTGACGTCGGATGGTCCGAGGAGACAGGTACCCTAAAAGGTCCGTTCTCGTGACCTCACCCCACGGTAACGGAAGAGGAGTCATTACGATGACATCAGGTAAAAGAGTTGGACCCAGTCAAAGTTGAGGTGTACAACGATGTCTGACCCCAAGTGAGTGGAGGACACATGGACCGGTCATGGAGACGGGGGACTGATTCGTCTGTGGAGAGAGGGATATCCGTAAAAGGAGAGGAAAATTCACTACAAGAACCCCCGAGAAAGGTAACCAAAAAGCCACTCTTTGGGGAGAAAGGGGGAGGTGTCTCCACAAGAGATAACGAGGGATGGGGGTGACTCACGGGGGTGAAGATTTACCAACCTCACCAGTCTTGATCGTAGTGGGTTATTTAGGATTGGTTCCTTCCCTTCACTTACGTTAAATGTTACCCAGAAAACCTGGAAGGACTTCAAAAGGAACTCGGAATGGAAAAGGTTTTGGTCGAGTAAACAAGAGGACTATACATACGGTTCTTCAACCGTCGGGGTCAAATGTCTAAACCAGTCGAGTCCGAGACACACGGAAGTCCCCGACCAATCCAAAGGACTGGAAATAAGACCATTCACTCTACGTTGTCAACGAAGGACGAACTCACAGACCGATCTAAAGTAGTAGTTACACCCCCAGGTCATGTCGACACACGTACATAATCAACAAGTCAGTACAGACTTAGAAACACTAGGGTAAAAGACACATCGGAAAGTCCGAGAAGACAGGTACCTTAAGAGGTCCGTTCACAAGACCTCACATCGGTAAGGGAAGAGGTCCCCTAGAAGGACTGGGTACTTAACTTGGGCCCAGAGGACGTAACGTCCGTCTAAAGAATGGTAGACTTGGTGGTCCCTTCCGATTATGGACGAAAAGGGTGTATTACTATACCTCCACTTTGACGGAGGGAAAGAGACACATAAAGTCACACAAACTCCTTCATTCGTTATTACTGTGGAAAAATTTTTCAGATGAACTAATGGGGTTGAACACGACCCAGAAATGTCAGGATCGTTCCGAAATCCCCCGTACCCACCACTAGAAATAAGTTCCGGGTGAGGAGGTACAGAAGTTTCCGATACACGAGTACCTCCTGAAGGGACTAACAGGTCAGATCTCGTCGGGGGAACCAGTGAAAGATCGTATAGAGTTCGACAACTAAAGTGAGTAATAACGGTGGTAGACTGAACAAGAATAAAGAACAACCGGAGGAGGTAGTCTGTTCTCACGGTATTAGGCCTCTGGAACAGATAGAACAAATAAGGTATAGGACTCCAGATCGTCTCACACATCATGTGTTATCCACCAGTTCGTGTCAAAACAACAACAACAACTTGTTAGTTGATGGACCCTTTTATTTAGATGAAAAACTAAACGTCTCCTCCTATACTCTGAGTCTCTTCCGTTGATTTGACGGGTTCCGGTGTGCCAGTTACTCCGTCTCGACTCTGAAACTTGAGTCACTCAAGACAACTTCCGTCTTGAACATGAAAGGGTTCTCTACTCACAACTGAATTTTTTTTATGTTTTTTTTCCACGTGTCACACTCTCAACACAATCAAAAAACCCCCCCTCCCCCGTTTTACTCTTGACGTCGGTCCCTATCTCATAGAGTCTATCCAGACTCCTTAAAGAGGTTTCTCCATCACCCCTTGCTCTTACATGGACTAAAACCACTTCCCCCTCAAGTACGTTATTTCGCGAATAGAATGTTTTCCAAAAGACGATCAGTGTTCCTCGACTACAGTGGTACCTCCCAATTCACGAAAAGATCTATACTTCTCTATGTCCCTAACTCTAATACTTCAGTCAAGGACTTTTATAGATTAATAGATTTCTGAACAAGGTAGTCAAAAGGACCTCGTGTTTCACGAAGTAAGAGGTGGGACTTGAGGGAAGTCCCGCACAACTTCCAGTCGTCGACGCCGTCGTGTCCCAAGTTAGAGGTGTCTCCGTCGTGTAAACGGGAACCGTTCGGGCAAACCGAAACTGCGTTCTTTTACTTTTCGACGACCGGCCTCCTCTTCCCCTGTTGTCTCTTACTCTCTCAATCTACCACAGTGGCTGAGTTACCTGAACTTAAACTTATTTGAGACCCTCTCTCACTTCCTGTCCCTTTGGACCGCACAGCGTCAGGTACCGCAGTGTTTCTCAGTCTGTGTTACTCACTGACTTGTCGTTGTTGTACTCCTTACCACTTTAAAGTCCGTCGTCCGTCGGACGTACGAACAAGACTAGGACCTATCTACCGTCGACTACCAGGACTTCGTCTCAAAATCAAAGAACGTGTCCTTAGCTTGAACCTATCGGACCCGTTGAAGAGACCACCGAGTCTACCATTTCTTAGACGGGGGTTACGTCCTCTGGACCCAAGTTAGGGACCCATCTCTTCTAGGGGACCTCCCCCCGTACTGTCGGGTGAGGTCATAAGAACGAACCTCTTAGGGTGCCTGTCTCCTCAGACCGTCCGATGTCAGGTATCCCAGTGTTTGTCAACTTGTGTTGACTCGTTGATTGTGTGTACGTCGGACCCACACCCCCTTTTGAGACCCCTTAAGATCGAAGATATGGTAGTTCCGAATTTCTACTTCTTCCTTCCACGGGATAACAGAGAACGGGGTAAACTTTTTACTTAAAGAGATTCCGTTCGGACATTTTGTGTCCATGTTTCAAATAATAGTCTCTGTGTCTTATTGTACACCTTTTGGTGTGTCTCTTTCCAACAAATAAATCTTGTCTTCGTTCCGTCTTCATGTCTGTGTCTCTCTTTGTCACGCCCACAGGGGGGGATTCCTCCTCCTCGTACCTTTTCTCCGTCAATTTAGTAAATATACTCGGAGGGACCACCGAGTCTACCATTTCTTAGACGGACATTACGTCCTCTGGACCCAAACGAGGGACTCAGTCCTTCTAGGGGACCTCCTCCCTTACCGAAGGGTGCGGTCATCGCGTCAAGAAGGTCCAGAAATAAATGGAAACCAGAAAATAGAGTAAAGAAACAAATGTGGACTGGAAGGGACACCAAAACAGTGAGTCACAGTCTGAGAAACGTTGGTGTACCCCACATCGGGTGTTCCGAAGAGACAGGTACCCTAAGAGGTCATCACCTAACGGTAAGGGAAGAGGTCTCCTAGAAGGGCTGGATCCCTAACTTGGGACCAGAGGACGTAACATCCGTCTAAGAAATGGTAAACTCGATGTCCCTTCAGGAAGGATGTCCCTTCTGGAAAGGATCCTGGGAAGAGATATGTGCACGTGTAGAAAAACGGGTTTACCTATGGTCACGTCTCCGGACCCCCTCCAAGTTGTTATGGATAATACCCCACCGTTGGGGAGGGAATAACTGAGACACGTACACGTCACCCCCTCTGAAGGAACTGGAGTCCTCCCTATTTACACGAGTAGAATAGAGAAACAAGATCGTCTCGATCAAGGACGGTAATTGAAACAGGAACCTCACAATCCCTTTTGTCACAACGTTAAATGAGACGAATTGTTTCAGGTCGACGAAACGGGTCCCGGGTATATAGAGGACGGAGTCGAGATCTCTCTACAGTCCGGATAAGGACCCTCTACACAGAAGTACCGTTCTACTTTATTCTTGGCGAGTAGGTAAAATACACGGTCGACACAGAAGAGTCCACCGAACCACCATTTCTTGGACGGACGGTTACGTCCCCTACACTCAAACTAGTGACCGAACCCTTCTAGGGGACCTCTTCCTTTACAGTGGGGTGACGTCACGAGAACGGACCTTTTTAGGGTACCTGTCTCCTGGGACCATCCGAAGTCAGGTATCCCAGGGGTTTTCAACCTGTATTGAATCACTGACCTGTTGTTGTTAACGAGGAGTGACAAGGTTTAAGGATAAAGAAAATTTTTAACACAGAATGACAACCACCCTTACGTTTGATCATGTCGATGATACCTCTTGTAACACCTCAAAGGAATTTTTTGACCTTTATCTTGACGATATACTGGGTCGTTAGGGAGACGACCGTATGTGTGGATCCTTTGGTCTTAACTTTCTCTGTGTACATGGGGTTACAAGTAGAATCGTGACAAATGTTATCGGTCCTGTACCTTCGTTAGATCTATAAGTAGTCGTCTACTTACTTATTCTTTCGACACCATATATATGTGTTACCTTATAATGAGTCGGTAATTTTTCTTATGTGAAGTTAGTCAAGATTGCTCCACCTGCTTTGACCTCGGATAATATGTCTCACTTCATTCGGTCTTTCTTTTTGTGGTCATGGCATATGATTGCGTACACCTTAAATCCTTCTGTCAATTACTACTGGAATGTACGCTTTCTCGTTTTCGATGTGTCTACACATCTTGTCAGAAAACCTGAGACACCCTTTTCCGCTCCCACCCTACTAAACTCTCTTATCGTAACTTTGTATATATAATAGCATACACTTTATCTAGCGGTCAGGTCCAAACTACGTACTATGTCCTACGAGTCCCGACCACTTGACCCTACTGGGTCTCCCTACCCTACCCCTCCCTCCACCCTACCCCCAAGTCCTACCCCTTGTGTACATGTGGGTACCGACTAAGTACAGTTACATACCGTTTGGTGATGTTATAACATTTCATTAGTCGGAGGTTAATTTTATTTATTTAATTTTTTTTATTTTTAACACAGAATCAATATCTTTAATATCGTCAAGTCACACCCACTAGTTACGTAATCTCGTCCCCAGGGGTTGGGAAAACCATGGTCCTGGTCAAAATATTTTCCGTTTAAAGGTGACTACCCCACCATGTTCCCTACCAAAGTCATACTAGGTAATCGTACTATAAAAAACATGTGAAATATACAGATAATAATAATGTAACACTTTATATTACTTTATTAATGTGTTGAATGGCATTATGTCTAAGTCACTCTCGAGACTCCAACAAAAGGACTTTCATCTACCATGGTAGATCCCCACTACCCTATTGGTACTTTCACTTGTATTTTCAGCGAGTCAACACAGGCTGAGAAACACTGGGGTACCTGATATACCAGGTACCTTAAGAGGTCCGGTCTTTTGACCTCACCCATCGGAAAAGGAAGAGGTCCCCTAGAAGGGTTGGGTCCCCGACTTGGGTCCAGAGGACGTAACGTCCGTCCAAGAAGTGGTCGACTCGGTGGTCCCTTCGGACCCTTACGGTGCTCCTCACTGATTCATTTCTACTTTGTAGCGACCGAACGAGAGGATGGTGAGTGTAGAACGACACACCGGGTCAAGGACTGTCCGGTCCCTGGTCATGAACAAGTACCGGCCCCTTGACTCTGATGTTAAGATGAAGGAGGTTAAGGAGACCTAAGGAGACCAAAAAAGGGTTACGCACGTGTTTCACACGTGTGTATGTGTGTGTAAGGACAAAATAAATACTTACCTTGGAAGTGAGTGTATGGTAAAAACTTTGTATGAAAGGGGATGACACAGATACAAATTATGTTACAAACGCTGAGAGACACTGTAAGATAGTCGGATAAATTGTGTATACTTCTTTCACCAAGTCTCCCCACTGTAGTTCACTGGTCTTATCGACTAGACTATGTCTGAACGGGTGACTTGCCAAGACCTACTCCCACCTTCTTGGGGACCTCTTCCGTGTCACCCACTTCACAAAAGTTGTGTCCGGCCCCTTGTAAAGTATTCGGTCCGAAGGCACTAAACCGTCGACTCTACAAAACACAAACTACTTTTAGGTGACCCCTACGATGTCGGAGGAGTTCAAGACGTGTCTTAAAGAAGAGGACTCAGACGAACGGAGGACACGACGGAGGGGAAAGGGAAGATGGTGGACTAGGTTCTCAGTCCCCTCGGTCAAGTGATCTGGGACAGGAACACTGCCGACGTCTCTGGACGACACCGAATTCATAAACAAGGACCGATGTCTTTTAATCTATGGACGAATCTCGAAGTTATACCCCGATCTTAAACGAGACGTACAACGGGAAGTATTCCTAGTTAAATAACAACAAGACATCGATTTAGGACAGACTGAGGAACATCGGGGTACCTAACGTCGTAAAGTCCGGGGAGACAGGAAGTGATAGAGGGTCTCAAACGAGTTTAAGTACAGGTAACTCAGTCATTACGATAGATTGGTAGAGTAGGACACGTCGGGGGAAGAGGAAAACGGAAGTTAGAAAGGGTCGTAGTCCCAGAAAAGGTTGTTCAGCCGAATAAGGTAGTCCACCGGTTTCATAACCTCGAAGTCGTTGTTAAGAAGGTTACTGATAAATCCTAACTATAGGAAATCCTAACTGACGAAACTAGAGGATCGACAGGTTACCTTAGAGTTCTCAGAATAGGTCGTGGTATCAAGTTTTCGTAGTCAAAAAGCCACGAGTCGGAAGTAATACCAGGTTGCGAATGTAGGCATTTACCGATGACCTTTTTGGCATCGAAACTGATATGTTTGGAAACAGTCATTTCACCATAAAGATGAAAAATTATACGTTAGATGCAAACTTCTATTAAATTTTAAATTAAAGTGCCGACATCAGTGACAGGTGTCACTAAAACCTCCGGTTCTTTTATTTTAGACGGTAACGAAGATGGAAAAGGGGTAGATAAACGGTACTTCATTACCCTGCTCTACGGTTTCCAGTTAGTGTACCATAGTTTAAAATCGTGTTTACAGTTTCCTGTCGTGGGTGGACAGGAAAACACGTCGGACCTACAAGGTGGGTTACGGACAAGAACCTCCGACAACCAGGAGTAAGTCCAGAGACAGGTCGGAGTGGGAACCTGATTCCATCCTACAAGAGACCCGTGTAGTGAGTGGTGAGAGGCTGTGTAGGAACCACTAAGTAAGTTAGTAACGGGTAGAGGAGTGTTCTACTGTCGTCCCTTCTACAGACGTCACGAGTGACGACGTGGGGGTACGGACTTTATCACTGGTCGTGTATTGTTAGTACCAACATACTTGTCGAGACTTCCATATCTAAAAAGAGAAATATAATATTGACTTTAATCTTAATCGTCCTACTTCCTTCCGTGACACGAGGGACATAGGAAAGGTCTTAGGTCTGAGTCCTCAGAATACCGTTGTAAAGGATTTTGAGCTTCGTCACATGTGTCAAGGGGACCCATAGATAAATCTGTCTCAAGACTCAGACACAAAGGTGTGCCCCCAAAGACATAAATGAACGTTTGAGAGTCCACTATGCCACCCTACCGTCAAACTCCTGGTGTGAAAGCCGTCGGATCGGAATCTTGACGGGCTACGTTTGGAAAGAGAGAAGGGGTCAAAATATTACTCGTAATAATACACAGTCCGAAACGACAGTAGACATGTCAGAATGAATGGATTAAACGACCCCTCGACCTCGTTCAACGAAGTGGAGAGACTTAGAGGTCGAGAAGAAGACATTTCGAACCGAGTACGTGAACTAGAAGGTTCCGACAACCTTCTAATGTAGTTATTGTTGTCGTTGTTGTTTCTCACTGAGCGTAAATGACTGGGGAAGAAGACAGAATACACAAGATGTTCGTAACAGAGAAAATCACTAGGGAGGGTAAAAGGTACTCTCCACTACGATTACTTTACGGGTAAATGTGTCTCCCTTCTTCCTCTCGAAGCACCAAGTCCGATGGGTCGCACTCCGGACCCAGTGTCGGACAAAGGTAGTGTACACACTGAAACCCACTCAGTGAGTGTATCAAAAGTCACAACTTACTTTCGTTTGTTTTTTCAAGTGTGTACTCTTCCGAAGTCTGTCGAAGTCACCGGGGACAACCGTTTACGACCCACCACCCACGGTAAAGATGAGATCCGAAGGACGAATAAGGACCGGGTATCAACCAGACGTCACTTAACTTGGGGAGATCCGTGACCCCGAGGAAGATACACATACTACAGTAACGTACCACCGGAACGGTGAAATTGGGACTACACTTACCTGGACGGTCCTCCGTCTCAGATGGAGACACCTCGTCTTCCAGTAAGAACCCCCTTCTACGTGGGGTGTGGGGACTCTTGTAATCCTAGGAGGTGGACTTAGAGGGTCGGTCACGACTCCCCTTCCTACAAACCTCAGAGGGATCGTAAGGTGGTCAAAGTCCTGTCAGGAAGAAGGGTGAGAGGACGAGTCAAAGAAACGGTCCTCGGGGTAGGAAGTTCAAGAGACAGTAGACTCTGGTGTGGTGTCCTGTTAAGACCTGACCTAGTTCCTTCCTGGTCCTCCCCTGTGGTCTAGGTGACCCACCAAGTAGGACCTACACCCTTCTACTAGGTGCACTACTATGTTCCTGGAGTTCTATAGAGGGGTGACCCGGTGACTTCGACAGACTTCGGAAGAGCACACACTTGAAAAAACAAACGAAAGTAAGTTGTGACTTTTGATACACTCACTGAGTGGGTTTCAGTGTGTACACTACCTTTGTCCGACACTGGGTCCGGAGTGCGACCCATCGGACTTGGTGCTTCGAGAGGAAGAAGGGAGACACATTTACCCGTAAAGTAATCGTAGTGGAGAGTACCTTTTACCCTCCCTAGTGATTTTCTCTGTTACGAACATCTTGTGTATTCTGTCTCCTTCCCCAGTCATTTACGCTCAGTGAGAAACAACAACAGCAACAATAACTACATTAACCGACCCTTAGGTGGTAATATTTACGGGGGTCCAATCATCCCACAGTAGGGAATACTTACCCTCACCTTGTTATATCGTCTCCTCTTCCCGAATCCGAACCACCATACTGTCTGGACCGAAGAAAACTCGAGACGTTCAATCCAATCTCGAAATGGAGATACTTGAAGTCAATGAGTAAACAATTTATCCATAGAAGGGAAGACGGTAGTGAACCCGGGGAGACGGACTGGAGTCCCACGACCGGGTCTCGGGACTCCCCTTCCACTACATAATAGAACGACATTCTTGTAGGGCGTGTGTCACCTGGTGATATACATCGCGTGACCTGTATGTCATCCGTAAGATATGTCTCATGAGTCGTGTGTTATCGACACAAAATGTATCTAATAGTTTGTGTGTCATCCAAAAGAAATGTATGGTGTGGATTGTGTATCATCCACACGGAACACATCCCTGAGTCGTGAATCATCCGTACGGAACACCTCTTAGAAGTCATGTGGCATCCGTACATCTTGTGGGCCGTATGTCATCTGTCCTAAATACGTCTCAGGAACCGTGTGTCATCCACGAGAAAGTTATCGAGTAGATCTTGTATTGTCCGTGCGAAATCCATCTCGAGGACTGTGTGACATCCGTACGAAAAACTTCCTGGGTCGTGTGTCATGTGTGAGGAGTATATGGCAACAGCGTGTCTCAACAAAGGAAATACGTTCGGAATAGAGTCCCAGAGTAGGTTGTAGGGTAAAGGGTCTATCCTTCCAACTCTGGTCTCTCCCAGAAGTTTCGGGTGTCATACTTACTCCCACCCAGTCTTGAGGTGAGACTCGAGACGGAGAAGACACACGTATGACCAGAGAGATCCAGGGAACGTCGGAATGGGAAGTACAGAGTTCTACGACAGAAGGCTGACTCAGGAAATAGGGGAACATTAAGAGTCGACCCATACAAAGAGACGAGGACGAGGGTCGACAGTACAGAGTTGGACCCGGGACCCCACGACTCTCCGTCCTGAACTTAAGAACGGTCCGACATAGTGGTCCTCCAGTCTCTCAAGTCCAGAGGCTCGAGGGACAAAGACAGGGTTCTTCACAATATACTGTGGGAGGACCGGGTCCACACCTTTCCTCGGGACCTTTACTGAAGTCTGTTCCGACTCGATCCGGGAAGAACACACTATGGACTTACAAGTACGAAAATAGACGATGTGACACGAATCTCGGCGTCCACACCGACGTGTGGACCCTCGGGTCTCAGTAGAAATGTACGGGGTGTCAAAAGGGTAAGCCCTACACTACTCAGGACTCGTAGGTCACATGTTTGATACTGGGACTTGAACAAGTGTCCGGAGTGGGAAATAAACCTGTCGGAGGTCCACTCCTCCATTCGTCCGTCGTTCC
This sequence comes from Capra ibex, assembly GCA_006410555.1. NCBI lineage: Eukaryota > Metazoa > Chordata > Mammalia > Artiodactyla > Bovidae > Capra > Capra ibex. The sequence goes on from SJYO01006231.1 coordinate 89,841,088, forward strand.
TAACCGACCGAATCACACCTGTGACCGTCCAAAAAAGGACCCAGTTCCAGTCTTGTTCGGAAGGGTCCTCCTCGTCCCCTCAACACGTCCTGTTCGACGAGAACCGTCTTCCACTGTCCGACCCCCATTACCCCGACCCGCCGGACCGGACCCCACCCTTTCCAGTGACAAGATCCGTCCCACCGAGGTCCCTTGTTCGACCAGACCCTCTACTCACCTACAGTCATCCATTGATTGTGCGTTTGTAAGACACAGTATGTCTTACAGGAAGACAGAGAGAGACGGATACTAAGGGAGAATCTCGGGTACAGACGGGTAAAGACTCGGACAGAACGGGGCAGGGGTCGAGAGTGGGACGGGAAGTGCGGTAACGAGGAGAGTGAGATAAGTAGAGACGGAGTGTCGAGTGGTAGTGACGGAGAAGAAAGTACGAGTCCTCGAGTAGGAAGTGGGACAAATGGAGTATCCTACGACCTCGACTCGGATAGGTCCGACCCTGAGCCCGGACACCGTCGGAGGGGCACCGACGACGACGACAACCAACCCCGGAGGACCTAGGACCGGGCGCAGGACCGGACCTGGATGTGGGAGATGTTGTTGAGAGCGGCGGAGGCTACAAAGGACGTCGGGGGTTTTGTGTTGACCAAGAACCCAGTGTACCTGGACCACTCACACCCGTCATCCTACCCAGACCCCCTAGTCCCACCTACCTGAAGGACGCCAGTCCTTACCCCGAGTCCAACCCCCAGCCCAGATCCTGTCGTCTCTTCGTTCCCTTCGGTCTCTCGGGGCAGAAGGAGTGAGTGAGTAAGGAGACGAGACGGTAGCTCTGGAAGGGGTGTAGGTCAGGAAGGTCGGGATCAGACAAAACTCCAGGTAAAGGACGGACTGAAGGTGTGTAATCACGTAGAGACTCCAGGCCGAAGTGTCTCGGACCAGAGGACTGGAGAGATCAGAGGTACCACTGGAACTCCAGAGGAGTTCCCACGACAGGTCCCAGACCAGACCAACACTAGGTAAAGGACACAGAAAAGTAAGACCCAATGTCGACAGGGTGTTCTTAACCGATAGTTGAGGGGTGGGGCTGGATGTCCTGGTGTCGAAGGGTATGGGAGAGAGAGGGTCCTAGGGAAGAAGATTAGAATGGAAGAGAGGAGGGTTCTATAGGGTTACCCGAGTAACGGGTTGGCCCTATTTCAAGTGAAGAAGAAATTCTTCGGGAGAATCTGGAGGGGTAGGAGACACGAACGGTTGAAACACGGGGTCTGAAACTAGAAACTTAACCAAGACGAATGCTAACTAATGTGACAGTTGACAGGTTAATATATAATTAGTGGAAGGTCAGACTATGATCAAGATCCCTCGTCTGTGATCTCACGTATGAGGTCCCGACCGTATGACATTGGTACGTTTTATTTACAAACCAATAGATCCACTGTTTGAACGGTAATGGGAGAAGACAGTTCCAGTTTCCTTACTCATGGGTCGATAGGGGTAGATTGTCGGACCGACTCTCTACTCTTGTAAAAAAGGAAGGACAGACCCTACTCTTGATGTTGAACTCCCTCCTGAACTGACGTCAAAAGGACAAATAATACCGTTTCAAGTCTTCGGTTCTTATCCCCCGTGAGGTTTCGAACGACATATCTAAAGGACTCTCAGACCCAGATCTTTACCAGAGACGTTCGGGACCTCCATTGTCCTTACAATATTTTAATAACGTCAAGACGAGAAGGGAGGTTCCCGAACCGACACACCAGACCAGAATTAGTGAAAAGAAAGGACGCCGGGGAGAACGACACACTGGGACCGGCTCAGTGAGAGAGAGAGACCTGCTCAAGAGTGGTTCACGTGACTTGGGAGTGAACTCCAGGAACCCCTCTCCCCTTGTTTCGGGGTTTCATTTTCACTGAATACAAGTGGACGGATCTCGTGGGCCTCGTGGAAACAGTTCGAACTTACCTCGTAGGACTACCTCCACTGCGAAGAGATCCTCGTAGTAGGAGAAGGGCAACCCAACGTATACCACAGTCAAAGAAGTAGATATTCACCGTGCCAACTTTCAGCATAGGGCTCCAGTGTCTCCTTTTCTGTCTGTCCTACGTGAGACGTGTCTCGGATCGGTTATCTCTTCCAGACATCCAGACTCAACGAAAGAACTAATTACAGACAGGGAACCCTAGACGGTCCCGACCTTCCAGGGTCCAGACGTCTGGGAAATGGTACATTCCTTGACCTCCGGTGAACCTAGTAGGTCTAATACTTTCCTACACCCTGGGTTTGGATCCCTCTTCAGGACTCCGGTGGGACGTAGGTGTTTGGAGGGGGTATCCATAGAGGAGGACATCCGTGAGGACCTTGACCCTGGTGAGGGTCCTGTACTTTTTAGACTGAAGAGTTCAGTTCCAGTTGGAGGGATACCCACCTCTCGGACAGAAAACGGACACAGGACACCATGTAGGAACCCTGAACCTCTACGAGGTACAGGGAAGACGAGGGTCTCTTCCTCCTTCGTCTCCAAGAGAGGTAGACATGTCTTAGACTGTGTGACAGGTGACGCACCGAGGTAGACCCTTCACTAACGAGAAGGGAACGAACGTCCACGGGGGGTGCCTCGTCCCGGACTAGATGAAGTCAGTCTACCGCCGGTCGATGGGGGCACCTATAAACTAGACCAAACCGGGGTAACAGGGTTACCAGTAGAAGACGGTGGGACTGTACGAGGCCTCGTAGTGGTTGCGGAGTCCATGGGTCCGTCTCGAACACCACCACCTACAATACTGTGTAAACTCCCTAAGGTTGGGGAGGAACGGACGTAAACTACACCGGGGATGTCTTGGTACCGGGGAAAAGGGGAGAGACCGAGTCGGTAAAGGAGGAAAGAAAGTATACAAGTAGTCGGGGGTAAAGTGACAGAGGAAGGAGTGAGACAATTGATATGCGGTGAGACCACGGGACGACTTTCTACAGGTTTAGAGTCCTGAGTCTAGACTTTGTCCTATAGGGACTGGACCACACCAACCAGTCCTTAACCGACCTCCCTCTACCCGACACCGTTGGGTTCTTCTTCGTTCCAGGAGACAATCCCGTACGACCTTCCGAAAGACCTTCTCCTCCACGACCTTGACCCAGACCTTGTTACTTGTCTATATAAACTTTCGTCTCGCATCTCACTACGTCACCCGAAGGTATCGTAGGGTCCGGGGGACCGTACAGACGAGAGTCAGAGTGAGTAGGGGTCTAGGGGTCGTTACTTTCAAATACAGACCACGTACTAGACTCGACATAAAAACACTGTAGGTGGAGAGGTTACCCAGCCAAAGAACTGGCATAGGACACCGAGTCGGTGAAGAATAAGCCCCGGAAGGAAGAGGTCACGGGTCCTTAGAGGGACTCCTCTGAGATAGAGTAGGGTGGGACCGAGGGATTGAAACAGGGGACGGGGAGGGTAGGTGTCTGTCTGGTGCGTTTGTCCCCTTACCCGTCGAAGACTGTCTCTGGACCAAAGACTGTGGTCTTGTGACTCACTGAGACCCGTCCCGGGATCGAGAGACCGACGACGTCAAAGAAAGTCGACATCACGACCTTTGAGTTGGAACATACTAGATATGTTTCTTTCTCATAGTCAACTGACATTTGAGGTTCCTTCTACAGAAGTCCTGTCGACCTAGACCCAGAATTTTACAGTAGTCTTTAGACAAAGGTAGCAAATCAAGACACAAGTAGACACTACCGAAGGGAGAATAGGACCATTCTAACTTAGGAGGTTCGAGTTGGGGGTATCTTTTCACTTGAGTAATTTTTGTCAAAGTCTTTTTCAACTTCCAAGGGAAATTAAACGCACAGAACCCAGTATCCTGGTTAAGAGTACAAGGACTCTCAGACTAACGCACAGAACTGTCCGTGTCCCAATGGACTCGATAACAAAATTCCCGAATCTCGTCAAGTCACCAATTCTTGAGTCTGGGACCTAAGTCTGTGTGGACCGAAGTACACAGTTCGTACTATAGACGCACTGACACCCGTTCAGTAAAGTTATAAGTCTCGGAGTCAAAGGAATAGACCTTATACCCCCACCTTCTCTTCACTCAACTTGTACCACAAACCCTAGGTGTGTCCCTTTCTGGGAAGGATAGGGACGTGGACTTCCCCGTAGGTTGACAGGAAATGCCTCCCACACCCCTTCCTCGGACTCTTTCGCACTCCTGTCTCCTCGTCGACGACTTTAACTACGTATCGAAGTCCACACCGAGAGACGGGACGTCTAGGAAGGGAGACCGTCGGATCTTCTCGAACTTAATCCAGGATAAACAAAGAGAGGTCTAAGTCTCGACCCTCCTTCCGGAGGACACGTGTGTCCCGGACCGACCGTGGATACCCCTACGTCGGACGACCACCCACCCCGGGACCGTACGTTAGTAGATGTAGAAGGTGGGGTGGACATAGTTCGGACACGAGAACCGAGGTCCATCTAGGAACCGGTGTCGAACAGGGGACAGTACCAGACACAACGGAGATTAACCCGCCGACTGGCACTACGTCTGTCACCCCCACACACCGGTCCCATGCTGACAGAGAGTGACGTCTGAGGGTGGACGGACTGGAGGTCAGTACAGACACGTCACAGACGACGTACCGGTGTAGACCAGTGTAAATACATAGGTGCACCTAAGACCAATGTTGACCACACAATATGGACCACGGTGGATCATATAAAATACGGACTCGAGTTTCTACAAGAGTCAGTACAGACCTCGAGTGGACACCGGTTCCTGTGAACTCCGTAGATCCTCCGAGAGACCAAGAATAGACTTTACAGAATTCCATACGGACCGAGTGTGAACCAAGTACAGACACTCTAGTGACATAAGTTCAGGACAGACCTCGGAAGGACCCCGTGGGATCCTTGTCCAGTCCACCAGAAGTCCAGGTACCGTCTCGACACGTAGTAAAGTCCAACACAGTACGTACAACCCCGGTACAGTCCCGTACCATTGTGTACCCCGGTACAGTCTACAGAGTCCTCTCCAGGAGCACGACCCCGTCCACACCACAGGAACCAGGGACATTTCCACAAAGCATCTCCCGACCCAAAACGAAGGTGCAGTCTTACATAACCTGAGACATCCGATACAACTCCTTACGACCCCGTACAACACAGTAAGACCCCACACAGATTCGTGTGACTCAACACAGATACCCAAGACGGAAACGAGAAGAGACACGACGCCGGACCGGACCAGGGAAGAGGGGAGGGTCGAAGGACACGAGAATCAGAGTAAGACGATACAACCCGAACCTCTCCCTTACGTCTAAGGACCGACCTTCGGAGGTGGGGAGTAGTCTTCAGGAAGAGGAGAGGTAGATGGCCCGGGGACTATCACAAATAAGTAAAGTCGACGGTAACGTGGGTTCCTGTACGATAAGATACCGTGAGATTTTGGGACCGAACCACTCATTGACACTCACTTCCCCTAACCCCTACTGAAACCCCTGGGTCCCCTTCCAGAAGGAAACGAGTGAGGGACACCGACAGAGACGATCCCCTACCCGAGGACCACTCACGACCACTGTTCACCTCGTCGGTGGCAGCGTACGACTGTGGGCGGAAGGTGAAGTTGTAGGACTTCGGGATATACTTCTAAAAGTGATTTTCGCGTCTCTAGTACGTGCACTCAGAGAACTTGGGTCGTAAGGTCGACCTTAGAACTCCTATTACCCCTGAGTCCTTGTAGAGCAGACCTTAAGACCTAGAAGGTCAACTGAAACTCCGGTAACAAGAGGGAAGACTTGGAATCAAAGGAACCGACTATTTATTCATATTGTACTCGGAACAAAACGTTTCACCAGTTGTATTACATTACCTCGGTACAAGGACCGTGTATCATTCACGAGTCTTACACAATCAAAGAGAAAAAGAAGTGTCTTCGGAACCTTAGAACTCTGTATAAAATCCCTTTATTACTTACAACAAATCATCAGTAAGACCTCATTGTTTAGTGAATGTTTGTTATTGTGTTTTCACTTTCAGTGAGTCAACGCAGACTGAGAAACACTGAGGCACCTGATATTTCAGGTACCTCAGGAGGTCCGAGCTTATGACCTCATCCATCGGAAAGGGAAGAGGTCCCCTAGAAGGGTTGGGTCCCTAACTTGGGTCCAGAGGGTGTAACGTCCGACTAAGAAATGGTCGACTCGGTGGTCCCTTCGGGTTCTTATGACCTCACCCATCGGATAGGGAAGAATCGACTAGAGCCTAGTAAAGTGGGTCCAGTTTACCTAAAGGAAAATACACTAAGAGAGGGAACTTCTGTAAAGTACAAACAAGTGACCGTCTTCGTTACAAGGTTGTCTGACTCTTCTTTGACGTTACGGGAAAATAAAAATAAAATCAAAAATTAACCGCAAATTAACGGAATGTGTCAACACAGTCAAAGACGGTATGTCGTTACGATTAGTCAGTATATATCGTCGAAGGGGGATCGATAGATAAAATGTGTATTGTCATTATATATGTAGTTACGATGAAAGAGTTAAACAAGGTGGGGGAGAAGAGGGACGACACAAGGTCTCAGACAAGAGATATAGACTTAGAAGTAAGGACGGGACGTTAATCCAAGTAGTCATGGTAAAAAGATCTAGGGTACTTTTCACTTTCACAATCAGAGAGTCAACACAGGTTAAGAAATACTGGGGTACCTGATATCGGGTGTCCCAGGAGACAGGTACCTTGAGAGGTCCGTTCTTGTGACCTCACCCAACGGTAAGGGAAGAGGTCCCCAGAGGGACTAGGTCCCTAACTTGGACCCAGAGGAACGTAACGTTCGTCTAAGAAATTACAAACTCGGTGGTCTCTTCGTTTAATATATATATATATATATATATTAACAAAAAGAGAACCGGTTATATTCTGAATGAAGTGAACCATATTGTCCGAGATCTAAATAGGTGGAGTCATGTTGACTAAGTGTAAACAAGGAAAACTACTGATTCACGTAACATGGATACATGGTGTTGAAGAAATAGGTAAGTAGACAGTTACCCGTAGATCCAGCAAAGGTATAGGACCGATGGCATTTATCACGTCGTTACTTGTCATATACACTGAAAAACTTGATACTAAAAGAGTTCTATAAACGAATCATAAGGACCAAAAGGAAAACTACTGATTCACGTAACATGGACACATGGTGTTGAAGAAATAGGTAAGTAGACAGTTACCCGTAGATCTAACAAAGGTATAGGACCGATAACATTTATCACGTCGTTACTTGTAATCCCATATACACTGAAAAACTTGATACTAAAAGAGTTCTATAAACGAATCATAAGGACCAAAAATAAATAAATAAATAAAAACAAAAGTAAAAGAAATAAAAGTCAAAAGAAAAAAAAAATTAAAATTTTAGAAATTAACAATGTACGCAAGGGTTTGTACTTGGGGGGAGGGTGGAGGGAGGGGTATTGTAGAGAGACCCAGTAGGGGTACGTGGTCGGGGTTCGTACGACTTAGGACGCAGTCTGTATCTGACCGCTAAGCTAAGAATGTACTATCATATGTACAATCTTACGGTAAGAGGGTTTAGTAGGGTGGGAGAGGGAGAGGGAGACTCAGGTTTTCAGGCAATATGTGTAGACACAGAAAAAACGACAGAACGTATGTCCCAGCAGTAACGGTAGAAGGATTTAAGGTATATATACACAATCATATGACATAACCACAAAAAGAAAGACCGAATGAAGTGAGACATATTAGTCGAGGTCAAAGTAGGCAGAGTAGTCTTGACTAAGTTTACATAAGAAAAATTGCCGACTCATTATGAGGTAGCACATATACATGGTGTCGAAAGAATAGGTAAGTAGACGACTACCTGTAGATCCAACAAAGGTACAGGACCGATAATATTTGTCACGACGCTACTTGTACCCATGTACACAGAGAAAGTTAAGACCAAAGGAGCCACACATACGGGTCTTCACCCTAACGACCCAGTGTTCCATCAAGATAAACGTTAAAAAAATTTCCTTAGAGGTGTGACAAGAGGTATCACCGACATGATCAAACGTAAGGGTGGTTGTCACATCCTCCCAAGGGAAAAGAGGTGTGGGAGAGGTCGTAAATAACGAACGTCTAAAAACCTAGCGTCGGTAAGACTGACCACACTTCACCATGGAGTAACACCAAAACTAAACGTAAAGAGATTATTACTCACTACAACTCGTAGAAAAGTACACAAACAATCGGTAGGCATACAGAAGAAACCTCTTTACAGATAAATCAAGAAACCGGGTAAAAAACTAACCCAGCAAATAAAAAGACCTTAACTCGATCTATTCAACGAACATATAAAAACTCTAATCAACAAACAGTCAACGAAGTAAACGATAATAAAAGAGGGTAAGTCTTCCGACAGAAAAGTGGAACGAATATCAAAGGAAACAACACGTCTTCGAAAGTTAAAATTAATCTAGGGTAAACAAATAAAAATGAAAATAAAGGTCTTAACACCCTCCACCTAGTATCTCCTAGGACGACACTAAATACACCCTCTCACAAAACGGATACAAGAGGAGATCCTCAAAATATCAAAGATCAGAATGTAAATCTAGAAATTAGGTAAAACTCAAATAAAAAGACACGTCACAATCTTTCACTAGATCAAAGTAAGAAAATGTTCACCAATTGGTCAAAAGGGTCGTGGTGAACAATTTCTCTAACAGAAATGAGGTAACATATAAGAACGGAGGAAACAGTTTCTATTCCACAGGTATACACACACCTAAATAGAGACCCGAAAGATAAAACAAGGTAACTAGATATACAGACAGAAACACGGTCATGGTATGACAGAACTACTGACACCGAAACATCATCTCGGACTTCAGTCCGTTCAACTAAGGAGGTCAAGGTAAGAAGAAAGAGTTCTAACGAAACCGATAAGCTCCAAAAAACATAAAGGTATGTTTAGAACTTTAATAAACAAGATCAAGACACTTTTTACACCGACCATCGAACTATCCCTAACGTAACTTAAACATTTAACGAAACCCATCATATGAGTAAAAGTGATATAACTAAGAAGGCTAGGTACTTGTACCATATAAAGGGGTAAATAATCACAGGAGAAACTAAAGAAAGTAGTCACAAAATATCAAAAGATATATATCCGGAAATCAAAGAAATCCATCTATATAAGGATTCATANCAAAAGAAATCCATCTATATAAGGATTCATAAAATAAGAAAAGCAACGTTACCACTTACCTTAACAAAGGAATTAAAGAAAAAGACGAAAGAGTATAATCACATATCCTTATGTTCCCTAAAGACACACAACTAAAATATAGGACGTTGAAATGATATAAGTAACTAATCGAGAACATTAAAAGACCACCTCAGAAATCCCAAAAGGTACATCTCCTAGTACAGTAGACGTTTGTCACTCTCAAAATGAAGAAGAAAAGGTTAAACCTAAGGAAAATAAAGAAAAAGACGAGACTAACGACACCGGTTTTGAAGGTCTTGATACAACTTATCATCGACATTTTCACCCGTGGGAACAGAACAAGGACTGAAATCCCCTTTACGAAAGTTAAAAAGTGGTAACTCCTATTACAAACGACACCCAAACAGTATATATCGAAACTAATACAACTCCATACAAGGAAGATAAGGACGAAAGACCTCTCAAAAATAGTATTTACCTATAACTTAAAACAGTTTCCAGAAGACACGTAGATAACTCTATTAGTATACCAAAAATAAAAAGTTAAACAATTACACCACTTAATGTAACTAACTAAACGTCTATAACTTCTTAGGAACGTAGGGACCCTATTTCGGGTGAACCAGTACCACATACTAGAAAAATTACACAACAACCTAAGACTAACGATCTTAAAACAACTCCTAAAAACGTAGATACAAGTAGTCACTATAACCGGACATCAAAAGAAAAAAACACTGTAGAAACAGTCCAAAACCATAATCCCACTACCACCGGAGTATCTTACTCAAACCTTCAAATGGAAGGAGACGTTAAAAGACCTTCTCAAACTCCTCCTATCCACAATCGAGCAGAGCTTTAAAAACCATCTTAAATCGACACTTCGGCAGACCTGGACCCGAAAACAAACGACCTTCTAAAGACTAATGTCAAAGTTAAAGGCACGAACACTAATCAGGCAATTCTAAAAGACAAAGAAGGACCAATTCAAAACCTTTTAACATGAAAAGATTCTTAACGAAGTAAAGAAGGTACAACAGGTAAAATAACCGTATGTTGACGACTATCATCAGAGAATACTAGGAAACATAAAGACACAACAGACAACACTAGAGAGGTAAAAGTAAAGATTAAAATAACTAAACTAAAAAGAGAGAAACGAAGAACTACTCAGACCGATTACCAAACAGTTAAAATAAATAGGAAAGTTTCTTGGTCGAAAACCGAAACAACTAAAAACGATACCAGAGAAAACAAAGAAAACGTAAATAAAGACGGCATTAAAAATTCTAAAGAAAGGAAGATGATTAAGACCCCAAGAGGTTAAGAAGGAAAAGATCAACGAAATCAACATCTCAATCTAATAAATAAACTGAAAAAAGAACAAAGAACTCCATACCGACATAACGATACTTGAAAGGAGAATCGTGACGAAAATATCACAGGGTGTCCAAAACCCAACAACACAAAAGTAAAAGTAATCAAAGATACGTATAAAACTAAAGAAAAAACTAAAGAAGACACTAAACAACCAATAAGTCTTCACACAACAAGTTGGAGGTATACAACCTTAAAAATTATCAAAAAGAGGACATTAACTCTAGATTAGAATTACGTAATACCAGTCTTTTCTACGAACCTTACTAAAGCTAAAAAAACTTAAATAGTTCAAATCTAAATACTGGGTCCTACATTAGATAGGACCTCTTCCAAGGTACTCGTGAACTTTTTTTCCACTTTAAGTAACAAAACCCCACTTTACAGGATATCTACAGTTAATCCAGATTGACTAGATTACATAGTAAATTTCAAACGCAAAGAAACAATTAAAAGACAAATCAACTAGACAGGTATCCACACTCACCCCATAATTTCAGAGGGTGATAATAACACAATAACAACTAAAGGGGAAAGTATGAACAATCGTAAACAGAATGTGTAACGCTACGAGGATATAACCCACGTATATATAAATATTAACAATATAGAAGAAGAACCTAACTAGGAAACTAGTAATACATCACCGGAAGAAACAGAGAAAAGTGTCGGAAACAAAATTTCAGATAAAATAGCCTATACTCATAACGGTGAGGACGAAAGAAAACCAGATATAAACGCACCATATAGAAAAAGGTCGGGAAGTGAAAGTCAGACATACACAGGGAACAAAACTCCACCCAGAGAACATTCGTCGTATATCTCCCCAGAACAAAAACATAGGTAAACCGGTCAGAAACGGAAAACCAACCCCACATGTTGGGTAAATGCAAATTCCATTAATAACTATTCATACTAGGACAATGGTAAATGAAATAACAAAACCCAAGCCCAAATATGTGGGAAAAGCACAAAGGACAGATCTCTTATAGGAAATCTTAAACAACCTCTCGACCAAACCACCACGACTTAAGAGAGTCGAAAACGAACAGACATTTCGAAAACTAAAGAGGAAGTATAAACTTACTCTAGGAACGACCCATGTCATTAGACCCGACATCCAATAACAGAAAGTAGTGAAATTCATACAGAACGGTAAGGGAGGACCGGACTTCTCAAAGATAACTTTCTAGTCGACAATAGGAATACCCTTAGGGGAACACACAATAAACAACAAAAAGGGAACGACGAAAATTATAAACAAGAAGCACAAACTATAAACAATTAAACTAATTATACACAGAACCCCACAAAGCGGAACCCAAATAGGATAAACCTTGAGAGACACAAAGAACCTGAACCCACTAATAAAGGAAGGGGTAAAATCCCTTCAAAAGTTGATAATAGAGGAGTTCCTAAAAGAGTACTAGAAAGAAAGACAGAAGAAGAAGACCCTGAGGATATTAAGCTTACAACCTCGCAAAGTATAACAGGACCTCCAGAGACTCTAACAGGAGGAAAGAAAATTAAGCAAAAAGAACAAAGGAGAGACTAAGTAAATAAAGATGGTAAGATAGAAGATAAAGTGATTAGGATAGAAGACGGAGGCAATAAGATGATAAACAACGGAGGTCTCACAAAGACTAGAGTAAATAACGTAATAAGTAATATATAACTGACAGAAAATAAAGAAGATCCAGGAACAATTTGGAAAGAACGTAGAAGAGTTAGGAACAGAGATCCGACAAATAGACACTAAGGTAAAACTAAAGTTCTAAAACCTAGTAAAAGTGATAGTTATAAGTCTTAAGGAAGAGTCCATCTAAGGGCTGAAGAAGGAGAAAACAAACCACAGCACCCGTTGAGAGGACAAGGAAATGGACGACTCATAAGGAGACAGAGAAGTAGAACCAATATAACGACGCGAACCCCACCGGAAAAATATAAGACCATTAAACACCTCAAGAGAAATAATACCTCGAAGGAGTGACACCCACCCCAAGATAGTCACCGAACAGTTCCAAAGGACCAATCCCTCCGAACACAACCTCAAAACCACCCACCTCGACCCAAAGAAGAGAGACCTCACGT
>SJYO01006231.1:89854662-90050011 GCA_006410555.1 Capra ibex
AAGGTAAAACTAAAGTTCTAAAACCTAGTAAAAGTGATAGTTATAAGCCTTAAGGAAGAGTCCATCTAAGGGATGAAGAAGGAGAAAACAAACCAAAGCACCCGTTGAGAGGACAAGGAAATGGACGACTCATAAGGAGACAGAGAAGTAGAACCAATATAACGACGCGAACCCCACCGGAAAAATATAAGGCCATTAAACACCTCAAGAGAAATAATACCTCGAAGGAGTGACACCCACCCCCAGATAGTCACCGAACAGTTCCAAAGGACCAATCCCTCCGAACACAACCTCAAGACCACCCACCTCGACCCAAAGAAGAGAGACGTCACGTCACCTCACTGGTCATTACCCAATACTCTGTAGTTTCCAAAACCTTATTAAAACTCGACGGACATATAACTTCGAGTTCCCTCACAAGGACACAACCACCTCTTAAACGCACCATACAGAACAAAACCTTGAACAACCGGGAACCCACCTCGAACCAAAGCCACATCCATACTTCCGTAAACTACTCGAGGATAACGAATTACAAGGGACTTAAGTTCTCAAGAGATTACAAAAGTCCGAAACCTAAATTCGGAGGACGAAGACCAAAAGTCAAAATAAAAATGTCATCGAAGATCTGAAGAGGTAGATGTCGTGGTTACTATTTTGTAGATCCAATTTCTACTTTTCAAAGAGGTGTAACTCCCTGTGAGTCTCTCCAAGTGACTCAATGTTCCTCTTCNCTCCTTCGTCTTCCCAGGGCGGGTGTAGGTTTCCTCGGGGCAAAGGCGGCGAAACGAGCTCTACTCCCTAGGAAAGGGATGAACCAGCTTTTTCTTAAGGGCTCCAAGGGCAGCGTAGAGTTCTCCTCCGGGAGAGGTGTCCTTTCACCTATCCATGAGGTCCAGTCCGGTGGTAAGGTTCTCAGGGGGTCTACAGAGTCAGGTAAAGTCTCCTTCGACAAAAGGGGTTTGACGGAGCTGAAAGTGCGGCTTCTAGCTGAGTTTGGTGTCACCGTGCACCCTGTCGTGACACCATTTCGGAGAATCCTTTCGGAGCACCCTTTCGGAACTCCCTTTCGGAGTTCCCTTTCGGTGTCTAGGGAACTAGGTGCGCTACCCTTCGCACTGTGACGAAGCTGTCGAGCCCTCCTTTCGCGTGCACGTACGGGGGTGAGCTCTGCGCCTGACTGAGGGGACCCCTCTGAGGTCTTCATAGGGTTCTAGGTACAGTCGTGACCTCTTATTAAGAGTCAAATGCCGGGGCTGAAGTGTTTTCCAGAATCCGGGGTCGTAACTTCCCTCTCCTTAGGGCTCTCCGGTTATTCGTTGAGCGTGCCTCTCACCGGAAAGGACTCCGGTGGTCTATCCCAGGGACACCAGGGGCAGCATTTAGCTCTCGTGGATGGCGTTTAGCTCTTTTAGGACCTCTAAGAGGGGAGGTCCGATCTACTCCGGGTAAAAGCGACTCCGCTGAGCTCCGATTAGTGTAGATTGGAAACCTTGAAGGTATCCCAGGAAGTGTGGGAACGACGTTGAGTTCTTCAAGGGGCTGTATGGGAACAGGTGAGCTCTCCTTGGCGCTCACAGCGAAGGTGTAGGTCTCCTCCGGGAAAAGGAGGAACATCGAGCTCTACTCCCTAGGAAAGGGACGCCCAAGCCCTTTCTTAAGGGCCGTAAGGGCAGCGTAGAGTTCTCCTTCGCGAGAGGTGTCCTTTCCGCTCTCCTTGAGGTCCCAGCACGGTGGTAAGGTTCTCAGGGGGTCTCCTGACTCAGGTAAGGTTTCCTTTGAGAAAATGGACGTGACGGAACTGACAGTGCGGCTCCTAGCTGAGTGTGGTGCCACCGTGAACCCTGTCGGGACACACAATCGGAGCACCCTTTCGGAGTAGCCTTTAGGATGTCCCTTTCGGTGTGTAGGGAACTAGGTGGGCAGCCCATCGTACTGTGACGACGGTGGCAATCCCACCTTTCGGGTGCACGTAAAGGGGTGAGCTCTGCTCCTGACTGAGGGGACCCCTCTCAGGTCTTCATGGGTTTTTAGGTGCAGTCGTGACCTCTCCTTAGGAGGCAAAGGCCAGGGTTGAGTTGTGTTCCAGAAGCTGAGCCCTTTAAGTTCGTCAATTTCCTAGAGAGGAAACCTCGGAGCTCCCCCCTAGGCCCGAAGAGACCTACACCCGCCCTGGGAGCACGAAGGAAACTCACATCTGCCCATACGGCCCTTTCGAGAACTCAACGTCGTTCACACACTTCCTTGGTAACATTCAAGGTCTCCAATCCACACGAATCGGAGATCTACGCAGTCACCTTTATCCGGAGTAAAACGGACATCCCCTCTTAGAGGACCTAAAAGAGCTCAATGCCGTCCACGAGAGCTTAATGCTGCCCCTGGAGTCCCTGGGCCAGAGCACCGGAGTCCTTTCCGGTCAGGGGTACGTTCAACGGTCCCCCTGAGAGCCCTAAGGAGAACCCAGCTACGGCCCCGGATTCTGGAACACACCTCAGCTCCGGCCTAGGACTCCTAAGGAGAGGTCACGACTGTACCAAGAACCCCATGAAGACCTCAGAGGGGTCCCTTCAGTCAGGAGCAGAACTCACACCCGTACGTGCCCGCGAAAGGAGGGCTCGACATCGTCGTCACAGTGCGAAGGATTGCGCACCAGTTCCCTAGACGTCGAAAGTGAGTTCAGAAATGAAGTTCCGAAAGGGTTCTCAGAAAGGGTGTCCCGACAGGGTGGACGGTGGTACCACACTCAGCTAGGAGCCGAACTTTCAGCTCCGTCACGTCCCTTTTGTCCAAGGAGACCTTACCTGACTCTGTAGACCCCCTGAGAACCTTACCACCATGCTGGGACCTCAAGGCGAGCGGAAAGGACACCTCTCGCGGAGGAGAACTCTACCCTGCCCTTGCGGCCCTTAAGAAAGGGCTGGTTCGTCCCTTTCCTAGGCAGTAGAGCTCCAGGCTCCGTCTTTGCCCCAAGGAGACCTACACCCGCCATGGGAGCACGAAGGAGACCTCACCTCTGCCATACAGCCCCTTGAAGAACTCAAAGTTGTTCCAACACTTCCTTGGAAACCTTAAAGGTCTCAAATCCACACTAATCGGAGCTCTCGGAGTCGCCTTTAACTGGAGTAGAACGGACCTCCCCTCTTGGAGGACCTAAAAGAGCTTAACACCGTCCACAAGAGTTGCATGCGACCCTGGAGTCCCTGGGCGAGACCACCGCAGTCCTTTCCGGTCAAGGGTAGGCTCACCGATGCCCCGGAGAGCCCTAAGGAGAGGGCAGCTACCACCCCGGATTCTGGAACACACTTCAGCTCCGACCATGGACTCCTAAGGAGAGGTCACGACTGTACCAAGAACCCCATGAAGAACTCAGAGGGGTCCCCACAGTCAGGAGAAGAGTCGCCCTAGTACGTTCTTGCGAATGGAGGGCTCGACGTCTTCGTCACAGTGCGACGGGCAGCGCACTTAGTTCTCTAGACACAGAAAGGGAGCTCCATAAAGGGTGCCCCGAAAGGGAGCTCCGAAAGGGTACTCCGAAAGGGTGTAGCGACAGGGTGCACNTTGGAGATATGACGAGAGGTGTCACCGAACATAGTTAAATATCAGTGTGGTTATCGCGTTCTCCCAAAGGAAAAGAGGTATAGGAGAGGTCGTAAATAACGAACTCTTAAAAACTACTACCTTCAAGATTGATCCCACTCCACTATGAAGTAAAATCAAAACTAAACGTAAAGGGATTGTTACTCGTTCTGACTAGTGGAAGAAGTACACAACTAGCCGGTGGACATACAGAAACCTCTTTAAAGAAAACTCCCAGAGACGGGTAAAATACTAACACAACAAACAAAAAGACTATAACTCGACGTACCCGACGAACATATAAAACCTCTAATTAGGAGACAGTCAAAGAAATAAACGTTAATAAAAGACGGTAAGACTCCCAACACAAAAGTGTAATACGGTTTACCTGGATTAACTATAGATGTCCTTTTGGGAAGGTTTTCGTTGTCTTATGTAAAAAAAAAGGGGAGTTCACGTGTACACCGGGTCCTATCTAGTGTAGAACCCAGTGTTTAGTTCGGAACCATTAAATTCTTTTAATTTTAACATAGTTCGTAAAAAAGACTGGGAATACGATACACCAATCTATAGTTAATATCCTTTTTTGGTATTTTTTTGTGTTTGTGTTATTTTTTTTTTTTGTGGATCTTTGGTTACTGTGACTTTTGTGTTGAGTTTTAGATACCCTACGTCCTTCTTGTCAAGATTCTTGACGAAAAGTTCAGATGGAGTTCTTTGTTCTTTTTATAGTTTATTTGTTGGATTGTAGTGTAGATTTCGTTTATCTTTCCTTCTTGTTGTTTGGGGGTTCAATCACCTTCCTTTCTTCAGTCTCTCTAACCTCGACTTTATTTTTTATTTACTTCTTCTTTCATGGTGTCTCGTTGTTTTGATTTCCACAAAGAAACTCTTCTATTTATTTTAACTATTTGGGACTATCTGAAGAGTCCTTTCTTCTCCCTTCTGAGTTTAACTATTTTAATCTTAGTTTTTTCTTCAATGTTGTCTGTTACGTCTTTACGCTACGGAAAACCCCAGAACCAAACCCCATGGGACTTTCACTTTCAGTGAGTCAACACGGGTTGAGAAACACTGGGGTACCTGATATGGCAGGCACCTTAAGAGATCCGGTCTTATGACCTCATCCATCGGAAAAGGAAGAGGTCCCCTAGAAGGATTGGACCCAGAGGGTGTGAAGTCCGTCTAAGAAATGGTCGACTCGGTGTTCCTGTCGGGTTCTTATGTCCTCAAACATCGGATAGGGAACAGGTCAACTAAAAGGACTGGGTCCTTAGCTTGGTCCCAGAGGACGTAACGTCCACCTAAGAAATGGTTCACTTGATAGTCCCTTCGGATACTCCGTGGGATCAGTAGTAAAAAGAGTCCAATGACCGGTTTCGTCCAGGTTCCGGTTGAGTCTTAGTTTCCTACCACTTTATTCGGGGTACGGGATAATATTAGATGAATTTTTAGTGTAACGTTTCCCATACATACATATATATATATATATATATATATATATATATATATACCTTAACTTCTTGATTTCCTTCCATAAAACACTTCACGAACCCTGAAAAGATATGAACGTTTACCTGTTCATTCGAACAATGACAAAGTACCTAAGACGGTAATCTGTGTTCTCAGGACTCAGTGTCTGTTTCCTATTAAATAATGAGAACCGAGTCATTTACGGTACACGAAGGACAACCAAACATAAGAAGGAGGTTCATTAGTTTAAGGTACTCCTACTGTGTCCACCCGAAGTCGACCACGGACGAGTACATCATACAACATAATGTCACCCCTCTTGATGATCCAAATCCCTGAGATACTGAAAATCTTGATCTTCGTTCGGACTATAAAAAGGTCCTCCTGTGTAATGGAGTGAAGAGTTCCAAAAAATGATGTTTGTGTTGAGACTCTTTACCGGGTCCATTTCTTGTAGTCCCAGAAGGTTAAAAAAATCATATGGTTCATTCTTATACGAACCATATGATTTCCCCATGAACCCTATGAACCCTATGAGTGCCGGGTACCTTCTTGAACCGGAAAGAGTTGTATCCCCTGTCAAAGGATTAGTCGAAAATTGTTACTTCTACTACTTTCGTTCCAAATAACTCGTAACCTAAGTACAGTATTTAACTAGTTCTTATATATCTCTCGTCCTCCGACTCACTCCTAAATTTAAGTCCAGAGAACTGAAGGTCGTTACTCTTGAAGTGCAAGATATTCATTGTCAAACGTGAAGGTGTGTTCGGACTACGAGGGACCCCTACCAGGACCTTGGTTCTCGGTCCCAGAATCCCATCAGGTGGGTCCACCAACACTTCCCCGGGGTCGAGACAGAGGAAGAGACTGATCCGGTTCACCCTCGCGGACCAGTGTCTCCCGGTGTGGGTAGACCTGTACAAACTTGTGTAGTCGGAAGACTGGGACCTGTCAGACGTCTTTACACAGAAGTCAAAACTGTCGTTAACGGTTCTCACTCAAAGTAACGACCCGGACCCTTATACTCAGTATCTGAGTTCCATCATCTACCCCTCCCTCCTGACTGGTCCCGTTAACCTTCCCGGAAGGACCTCCTCCACCGAGTCTCGACCTGTTGGGTCCTGTCCTTTACCTTTCTCTTCCTCGAGAGGAAGGTCCATCCATCTTGGGAAATTATTTCCGGTCCTCCCATCCTACTCTTTTCATACACGTTGTCACTCCTCTGTGGTACTTTTTTTTTTCCAACCTCCTTACTCTTCCATTATAGAATTCCCTTAAGACTTCAGTCAGATTCTTCTATACTTGAAATAGACTCCAAAGGACCCTCGATACCTTCCACAAACTCGTGAACTTCCAGAGTCAATTTCAACTCGAATCTGTAGACTGAGTTCTCTTAGGTTATCAGTACATCTGGGACCTACCATAACTGTGACCTACATTCCTCTGATTCCTTCCCCGACCCGGTAACTGGTCGACCCTTTCCTATTCCCGACTCTGTTCACCTGTCATACCCCTTCTTCTTCCCCGTCTATGACTCTTTCTCTCTTTCCTCTTTCCGTACCATAGATTCTACACGAGACCCACGGACCCCGTACCTCCGTCGAGTGACTCTATCCTACACCCAACTCTTCTCAGACTTCTCAGTGTAGAAGACCGAGTAGGGTGTGACATAGACACCCAATAAACAAGATCCTCGGAGTCAAGGACTTCCCTCCATCTGGGACCGAAGACCCGAAGTCCAAAATTCAACAACGGAGGGAATACGAGAGAAGGAGTCCTTCGGGTCGCTTATATAGCGGCGGTAGAACCTCGAATCACGTGAACACAGTTTTTCTTTGGTTGTCTAGAGGGACATGTACCTGAAGGACATGATGGAGTGGAGTCTGCCCGTCGCGAAGGCGTTCCGGACGGCGGATCACGTGCTGAAGTGTCTACGACAGTAAGTCCTCGCCGCGGCGTGAGAGGGGTTCCTCTTACAACTACTGAAGGAGTTCCGGTTCCGTTTCTGGTTCTGAAACCTGAAGTAACTACACGAAGACGACTGGTTCCACCCAAGGAGACCCTAGACTCAAGTTCTCCATCTTCCCTGAAACTAGACTAGTTCCTTAAACTTACCCTACGTCTCCCAGGACCCCTCGGCACCTTCCACGAACATCTTCCCTCCCTACCCAGTCCCTACAAAATCTCTACTAGTACACGTCATATCGGACATCCCCTGACGATTCAGACTTTGACACTTCCCGGACACTAAACTGAGATTACGTTTGACTATTCAGTCAGATGGTGGCTCCTTCCGAGATGTACATACATGTCTTAGATGTATATATATGCCTTCGGACCTCGTTTCGTCGTGTAAATAAAGAGTACCGGTATGATCATCGAACTCATCTTAACATCGAGACCGAGGGGTAAGGGTTTACGAATACTCCCGTGGTACGAACCTAGTGTCATGTTCATGGAGATCTAAAACTGTAAACCTTGAATATGTCCCGTTAACTATGTAGTCGGGGAAATAGGGATACCTCTCTCCGTCTCCCTGACCTTCTTTCTAATAAGACCTCGAATTTGTTTATGAGACCACTCTTCCGTTTAAGATGTCCAAGATATCAAAATATTGGGTCCAACATTGGGTCCAAAGGTCTTTGAAAACGTCTTTAGGGGACAG
Source organism: Capra ibex (assembly GCA_006410555.1). Classification (NCBI taxonomy): domain Eukaryota; kingdom Metazoa; phylum Chordata; class Mammalia; order Artiodactyla; family Bovidae; genus Capra; species Capra ibex. The sequence continues at coordinate 89,862,377 of SJYO01006231.1, forward strand.
TACATATTTGTACTTTTATAAAAGTCTAATGACTAAGGAAAGTGGTCCCTGTTGTGTCATCTCTTTCTATAATTCCTCCTCCGGATACCTTATACCGGAGATCAATGTCCGACTCGTTTCCTAAAGATCCCGAAGTCCAACCCTAACCCAAGGATATATGTCAAATTCTCTGACAAAGTGTAATCTGACTCCCCAGGAGTCTTGATTACTCTAAGACCCCTAGAACGAAAGAGAGATCCTACTTCTACCCTTCCCTAACAGTCTACTTCTATAGGCCCGACTTCGACTGTGAAAGTACAAACTCCCACTCCCAGGGTCAAACCCCGATCTCTTTCCCTCCCTTGAACGACTTAACTGGGACCTGATGGGGTAGGGAGGGGTAGGAGGGGTATCCGGAATCACGTTCTCTCGACAGATGACCCCAGGTCGGGGTCAACCTAGGTCCCATAGGTTTCTCACCTACCGCTCCTCTCCCTCTATACATCTAAATCTCTCTCTATTCCTTTCTTAGACGTCAATTCCCTTATCTCCTTTTTTTCTCCGAATATAAGGAACCAAATGTGTCTTTCAGTTATTTTCAGAGCTCTGTTCTCTGAACATGTCAAATGCATCCGGCGTCCACGGGAGAGTCAGAGGGCTCCCTCACTTCTGCGTCCCACGGGAGGGTAAGTCCAGAATCTTCGGGTCCGTTTATTCATTTGTACCGACTGGAGACACCAGGTCTACCCTTAATCGGACTTTTCCTCTCATTCTTTCTTTTCTGCTGTGCCCCTTTGGTCCGAAAACACCTTGACCAGGACCAGGCAGAGAAATAAAAAGTCCCTTCGAAAATATGAAATTCAACATGTATCTCTATTTACATTCTTCGTCTCAGTACGTCCCAGTCGACGAGACTGGGAATAGATTTCTGTCTCACAAGAAACGTATAGAAACAAGAAACAGAATGTAAACAAATGTTATAGAAGACCAGACCTCTGGTTAATTGTAAAATACCGGGGTAGAAAGAAAGATAACTATTTCCAATCAGTTAGTCTTTTGAACAGAAGGGAATTCTAGATGAATCAGAATTCTATCACTATTTCAATGTAAGAATGTATCGTTCCTATGTTGCTAAATATTGTTTCTTTCCCTTCATGTCACTAAATATTGTTTCTCTTTTAAGTAATTGAGTTTTCAGATCATAACAATTGTAGTTTTGATGATATAAAGAAAAAGATGTAAGGTTAATGAAACTAATTGTATGAGGGTCCACGGATTCCTATACCTCCGGACCACCGTTAGTAATTGAGTCGTTACTTTGGGAAGTGGTTGTACTAAAAATAGAAATCTTTTTGGGATACGATTGATTCTGAAAGTTTTATGAGGTTTGAGAGACACGACAAATACCAACTCTCCAACATTTGTTAGTACACGTATCATCGTCCTCACACCTATTTGGACAGTGTGTTCGATCTGACGGTCGTCTCTCCAAACTCGACTCTGTGAAGAAAATATACGCCCTCTGATAATTGACCTCGAGATTCAATTAAAAGGTCTCTTTCCACCAACCCCTATCGGGGACAATTACAGTCTTCTCACATCATATTGTCTGTCTAAAACCAAAGTCCCCATCTACGAGCTCGTCTAGATCCCCTGGGGAACTCAGAACTAGACGGAACGGGCAGTCCGGAGAAGGCGTATTGGAACAGTACCCACCCCAGCCCCTCAGGGAGCTCAGGACTGGACGGAAACGGGTAGTCCGGAGAAGGAGTACTGGAAACGGTACCCACCCTAGAGGGCACGACCGAGGGTCGTCGACAGGTACGAGATCATGACTTCATTGGGTCTCTGAGTTCGTCAAGACCTACGGGGAGTCCGGTACTACGGTGTCGGTCACCGGAGAGGACTCAGGATGTGTTAGAACGTTTTGTGAGTCTTATGTTCCTTTCCCGTCTCAGAGAGATAGGGTCCCTGAACCACACACCTGGGACCCGATGGAGTAGGGATGGTTAAAGGGGTACACTCCCACGACAAGTGAAAACCACGACTTCATAGGGTCTCTACTTCAGAAAGACCTACGATAAGTCCGGTACTGTGGTGTCGGTCACCAGAGAGGACCTAGGACATGTTGGAACGTTTCGTGGGTCTTATGGTCCTCGCGACGGCCGTTCTTCACGTTCTGGAAGACTCCCTGGCACTCAGATTTCTCTAACTTACCACTCAAGTTCTGGAGTACCGGAAAAAAACTTGGGGAGAGGAACAGAGACGAGGGACCAACCCCTTCTCTGTTTTAGAAAAACAACTAAGAAAGTGAATCACCCTTATCCTTGTCTCGGTCTCCGTTCTAGATCATGAGTCGTACATATCGTCCCGTTTGACCGAGAACCCTGTTTGTAAACCTTAGACTCTATTAAACGTTGTTACACACTCCTGTCTACTACTGTGAACCGTGTTTAAGTCATTCACTTGAAGGGGAGGTGAGGGAATTAAAAGAGAGACTTTAGTGTACAAAAGTTTGTAGAAAGGAGACACAAAGGAGTAGAGGAAGGGGGAGATCAAGGAGTATAATAAATCAGGTCCTAAGTCTTCCTAGTAGTTCCCTTATTTCATAAGTTGAGAACAGGTCCCTGTGGACGTAGAAAGAGGTGGGTCAGGGGTAAATCATTTGTGACGGTGGGACAAAGGGATAGGGGTCAAGATACGGTAGAGGTCAAGAAAGGTCGAAGAAACAACAGGACCTCTAAGTCCTTCCAGGGTCTTCGGGGGGTCAGAAACGGAAGGTCCTCGCGGATCGGACCACCTCTGTTCAAAGTTCAGTCCTGTGAAGGTCACATGTACCCGTCCGGACCTCAAATCTGATTCTCCCTGTTTTAGCTCCCACCTTTTTCACGGAGTCGACTCTGGGACTTATAACCACTCATCTATAAACCCACGTAAACTCTATATTAATCCAGTCCTTCTGTCGTCCCTCATTTAATTCTTGATCCTCCTTCCCTCTTCTCTCTCTCTTTCCTTCCTACCTCTCTCCACCAACAACACTTATATGTTAACTGGACACCCTTCGTATTATAATTATGTGTCATAGGGTCTCGTACTTCGCCTATAGGTAAAAACCTTTAGGTTCATTAGAGGTCCGAAAATTACCTCGGATGTTAAAATCATATTTCTATTATGAGTGTACAACAATTTAATTGGGAATCTATGGGAACAACAATACCATTTGGTATACGGATAGACCTAACTTTTTATAAATACAAATAAACCTATTTTGTGTAAGTGTAAAGAACTATTCAACTTAAGTCTACGAAATATAGTACCTCTACCCTTACCGTTGGGTGAAGTTATAAGAAAGGGCTCTTAAGGTACCTGTCTCCTTCGACCGTTTGACGTCAGGTACCTCAGAGTGTCAGCCTGTGTTGGCTCTATGGTTGTGTGTGTGTGAAACATAGTAGTAGTAGAAAAGAAAATAATAGAGAAGACTGACGATAAAGGTTATCTTTTTGATTATTAAATACCTATTTCGAAAGAACAGGTATCGTTTGTTGTCGTTTACGATTTATAAATCAGAGAATAGTAATCCTTTTTATTTCCAACAAATTATTTTGGAGACCCAGTTGATCCCTACATATACCTCTTTTCAATTAAGTAGGACGAAGAACCCGGAATATTCTTTTATTGTAGGTGTTTTTAGTTTCTAAATTTACTTTTTATTTCTTCAGAATTTCAGACATCCTATTTGGTACTTTTTAATAAAAGATCGAGGTCTCACACCTTCCGGGACAAAAACTGTGTTTAAGGTTCTCTACATATTCTGTAAGCAAATGTAATGAACTTTACTTGTCATCACACATACCATAAGTCATACGATGATATATTAAATAAAAAATTACGTTTTTCAATGGAGACTTTCCTATGTATTTTTTATTAGTGATCCTTTTGACACCTCCCTTCACTCACGACAACCTGGTATACCTCAAACAGAACTTCAAAAGGTCAAAATTCGATCAATTAACATAGTCGATACTTCTTAAATTTATTGGTGTGTCTTTCCCCCTCTAATTTTTTTTTTCTTAAGTCGGGGGTGAATGACCTAGAACAGAAGTTACAAATATTTTCAAAAGGTCACTTAAGTGAACAAAAGATTTATATTTTAGTGATAGACGTTTTTACTGTGTAAATGGGGTGTAAAGTTTACCGTAATGAGAGGAGAGGGTGGAGTATTCACATAATCGATCTTAGAGAACAGGACATCAATGTATTCTCATTTGTAACTTAGAAAAAGAATGAGTAAACAGAAGACTAAAACACCAGAACGGTATTTTTACAAAATATAAATGTTTTTACATTTTCAAAATTACTAACAGAAAATCCACTTAACAAGTCTTTTAGATTTTTATAGACCGATTCAAAGAAGATCATGAAAAAACTAGGACGTAAAGAAGGAAGGAAGGAAGAAAGAAAGAATTTTGAATATGACTCAGTACTACCAGTTTCCTTCTCGACAGATATAAATACATATACTGAATTAGTTAAACCTCTATCAAATAGGTGGACACTAAAACAAAATCCTTCTTCCTAGAATTCCTTGTCAGTTTCCCGACTCCTCACAGACAAAAACAAGGAACCTATTAACAGTACTCCAAAGGTATCCCTACTGGACCGGGTCAACGGGAAGGACTGGTACACGTAGTTCCTCTCAGACGCCAACGTGGGGGGCCAATGGTCGTAGAGGGCGGCGACATGGGTCCTGTAACACGAGGGTCTACCGGCCCAGCAGGGGTTTCCACGGGTGTTACTGATCCCCTCCTCCAAGGACCAGTCTTTCCCCCGGTCATTCCGTCCCTCCTTGATCAGGACTGACCAGGGAGGACAAGGTGTCCACAACAGACGGAGTAACTATAAAAGCCCTGGGTGGTGTTGGGTAGACACACCGGTCTGGGACTCCACTACGGAGGGGGTGTGGGATGGAGGTAGTAGAAACAAGTAAGGGGAAACCTCTGGGTTCCTCCCGTGTCCCAAGACCGTTTAGTCTGTAGTGAGGGAGGGGTAATATTTGTGTAGACGGAAAGGTTCCTACCTGCAGGACCCTCTATGGTGGGTCGTTGGGACAGAACAGAACGGGGGTCCAGATACTGGGGAAGGCGAAGCTGGGTCTTTTGTAGTTTCCCTCCAGTGGAGACCGAAAATAAGGGAAGAGTCGTCCAGGGTCCACTCCTGTAACCCGTAAACTCCACCCTTACGCCACCACCCCCACCGTCGTAGACCCTGACTCTAAGGTCCGTACTGACAGTCCGTCACCCCACCCTTTTTATTTCTATCAGTCTCAAGACCGAAAGGAAGGGAGGGGACGGGACCTCCACTGTCTATTTGCAAACCCCTTACCTCCACCCGGGTTCCTCCCCGGACTTCACACGACTCTCGGGAAAGGAAGGACGCAGACGCAAGTCTTGACCTTAGACCTGGTCCGGGTCCCCTATACGTTTGGGTACAGTCCCCAGGGTCCGTAACAAGCTGAAGAGACAGAGATGTCTACCCCTACCCCCAACACCCTGTCTAAAGGCCGAACTACTCCGACCCTACTTCCAGGTCCCTCATCAGTCTCGGTAGTGAGGACGGACGTCCTTGACGTAACCCGTCTGGAAGCGGTACTGACTCTACTTTCACTAGAACCGCGAGTGGAACGACGCGAAGGCGCAAGACGGCCTATTCCTCGGCACGGCCTTCGGTCTCGAATAGGACGCGTGACTCCCGCCTGAGACCGACGCCCACCTCGGCGACTCGCGTCCGGTCGTTACTGGGTCGTGGAAGAGAGGACCCTAGGAGGGACTGCGATCTGTGGAGTTCACCGTCTAACCTTTAGTTTTAAGCACCAGTGGAGACAGGATCAGAGTAGTTCTTCTGTCGTTCCTCGTGTATCCCAGACGATTCAAGGTCCGTCCACCCCCAACGACATTTGGACAACCGGAAATCGTCCCGCCGGGTCTCCCCTTGAACCTAGGGTTCATATTCTGATGAGTAATTCCTTCAGGTTGACGAACTACGTCTCTCCCAGTCTACTGGAACCTGAACGAGGGACGGTATCATTACATTTCCAGTGGCAGGGTCAGACGGTAAATGATCAACAAACCGAATTCTTTTAACAAATGGAGAGTCAAGGAAATAATGTATTAACATCGGTGAAATGACCCGACAACCCCTCTGACTTATTTGTTCGTATACGTTTTACTGACTGAGTCATACATCATTCGTAATCATTAGTTATTCCCGAGTAAAGGAGTGAAGAAAGACGTAGCGAAAGTATTTAAACTTTGTACATAGTCAAGTCAAGTCAAGTCACCGAGTCAGCACAGGCTGAGAAACGCTGGAGTACTTACCGTCGTACGGTCCGGAGGGACAGGTAGTGGTAGAGGGCCTCAAGTGACTCTGAGTACAAGTAGCTCAGGCACTACCGTAGGTCGTTAGAGTAGGAGACAGTAGGGGAAGAGGAGGACGGGGGTTAGGAAGGGTCGTAGTCTCAGAAAAGGTTACTCAGTTGAGAAGCGTACTCCACCGGTTTCTTGACCTCAAAGTCGAAATCGTAGTAAGGAAGGTTTCTTTAGGGTCCCGACTAGAGGAAGTCTTGCCTGACCAACCTAGAGGAACGTCAGGTTCCCTGAGAATTCTCAGAAGAGATTGTGGTGTCAAGTTTGCGTAGTTAAGAAGCCACGAGTCGGAAGAAGTGTCAGATTGAGAGTGTAGGTATGTACTGGTGTCCTTTTTGGTATCATATGATAGTACATTCTTTGCTTAACGGTCTGATCTAAGTTATGTCCTATGTCCTACGAACCCCGACCACGTGACTCTACTGGGTCTCTCTACTATACCCCTTCCTCCACCCTCCCCCCAAGTCCTAACCCTTGAGTACATGTGGGCACCACCTAAGTACAGTTACATATCGTTTTGGTTATGTCATAATATTTCATTTTAAATTTTTTAAATTAATTTTTTTCGGAATTTTTTATTTTATAAAATTTCAGTAGTATCCATATGAATTTAAACCCCTGTACACCTTTGGACGACGAAGTCTTCTGACAGTAATCTTCCAAGTCGTTGAAGTTTTAAGGGTATCAATGTAGATAACGTTAAAGTTTCCCGGAACGACACTGTAACTGGACTTCAACCCTTGACTTTTTTTTTAAAAAAGGATAGTGTCTCAGTACTGGGTCCTGAAGTAAAATAGACCCACAAAATCCCTCACCTCCGGTTCATCCACTTCACCTACCCCGTCCTCACCCCGGTGAAGGAAGTCGTGAGTCCTGTCATCGACGGGGTCCTGATTGGGGTGAGTCCAACGTCCCTATCTCAGAATCAGAGTCTGATAAAGTCCTCGGTCTCCTGAATTACCAACGTTTTATTCTTTCTTTGGGATATAACGTTTTACTTATTTACAAATTGTATAAGATTCGACCTTAATTCTAACGGTCCTCTTTATAGTTATTGGAGTATATACGTCTACTGTGGTGGGAATACCGTCTTTCGCTTCTTGATTTCTCGGAGAACTACTTTCACTTTCTCCTCTCACTTTTTCAACCGAATTTTGAGTTGTAAGTCTTTTGATTCTAGCACCGTAACCAGGGTAGTGAAGTACTGTTTATCTACCCCTTTGTCACCTTTGTCACCGACTGAAATAAAAACCCCCCCGAGGTTTTAGGGACGTCTACCACTGACGTCGGTACTTTAATTTTCTGTGAATGAGGAACCTTCCTTTCAATACTGGTTGGATCTGTCGTATAATTTTCCGTCTCTGTAATTAAATGGTTGTTTCCAGGTAGAACAGTTCCGATACCAAAAAGGTCATCAGTACATACCTACACTCTCAACCTGATATTTCTTTCGACTCACGTCTTCTTAACTACGAAAACTTGACACCACAACCTCTTCTGGGAACTCTCAGGGAACCTGACGTCCCTCTAGGTTGGTCAGGTAGGATTTCCTCTAGTCAGGACTTATAAGTAACCCTCCTGACTACAACTTCGACTTTAAAGTCATAAAAACGGTGGACTACGTTTCTTGACTGAGTAAACTTTTCTGGGACTACGACCCTTTCTAACTTCCGTCCTCCTCTTCCCCTGTTGACTCCTACTCTACCAACCTACCGTAGTGACTGAGTCACCTCTACTCAAACTCATCTGAGACCCTCAACTACTACCTGTCTCTCCGGACCACACGACGTCAGGTACCCCAACGTTTCTCAACCTGTGTTGACTCGTTGACTTGACTTCGACTTTTAGTGTCAACAAAAAGAAAGGGAAGTCTCAACAATAACTTCTACGGATAGAAAATGGAATTTACTATGGAACAGTATCTTCGTTTATGTTTATTCTTTTTTTCTTTATTTTCATTATAGCAATTAGGTTTGTACAATTTCATTAGTGGTAAGTATAAGAGAGTGTGTATGACGGTTCAAAAGTAATATGACTATAAACTTTAATATGGTCATTTTTAAACTGAAAAGTACACTTACATAATGTAAATGTAGTACATTAGAGAAAAATTTTTTCACAACAAAGTGACTGATGGTTCGTGTAACTTCGACTTTGAGGTTATGAAACCGGTGGACTACGTTTCTTACTGAGTAAACTTTTCTGGGACTACGACCCTTTCTAACTTCCGCCCTCCTCTTCCCCTGTTGTCTCCTACTCTACCAACCTACTGTAGTGGTTGAGTTACCTATACTCAAACTCATTTGACGTCCTCAACCACTACCTGTCCCTCCGGACTGCACGACGTCAGGTACCCCAACGTTTGTCAGGCTGTGCTGACTCGCTGACTTGACTTGACTTGGTTTGTGCACCTTTCTACGAGATGTGGTAATCAGTAATCCCTTTATGTTCAGTTACGGTGGTACACTATGCTGAAGTGTGAGTGGTCCTACCGTTCTTATATTTTGTCACCTTTTATCGTTCACAACCACTTCTACGTCCTATCAACCTTGTTAACAACATATTAGGATAACATATTATCAACGTATTAAGAGTTTGTAACGACAAGCCTTATATTTTATCACGTTGGTAACATCTTTTATTAGACTATAAAAAGTCATTTTTTGGGATCTTAATAATGTACTAGGTCGGCAAGGTACGGATCCATAGATGGGTTTTCTTAACCTTTGTCCATGAACATACATTGAGAAACATCTCCGTGATAGGTGTTAACGGTCTTCAATCTATAAACCCTTTGTTAGGTCCATAGGTAATTATCTACTTACCTATGTATTTTACTCTATATAGGTATTATTTCTTATAATAACCCAGTATCTTTCCTTACTTCGTGGCTATGTACGACGTTGTACTTACTTGAAACTTTTGTAGTACGATTCACTTTCCTCGTTCTGTTTTTTTCCAGTATATAACATACTAAAGTAAATATACGTTACAGGTTTTATCCGTTTAGGTATCTCTATCTAGGTCATCGACCTCCCACCTCCTCCTTTATCTGTCACTGACGATCACCATGTCTAGAAGAAAGTTCACTACTTTTATAGAACTTTGGTCTCCTCTCCACCACCAAAGTGTTTTGACACTTACATGATCTACGTACTTCAACTTGTACTTGTGAAGTATTACCAGTTTACCACTTAAAATAGAATACACTTAAAACGGAGTTCTTTTTTTAAGAAAATGGTATGTACAAAAGGAACAAGTAGACTCAAAAAGTATATTATTATATACAACACTTGTAGGAAGGTGTCGTATGTTAGTTGTAGAATACCTAGAAATTTTAGAAAACACAGTTGATAAGTTCAGTGAAATAAAAACACTTACCGTAATACGATCCTTTATTAAATCGAACCGAGTGAAACATTCTTAAGAGAAATACGTGAAACTATCGAACTCTATAGTGTTGTTTAAAGTTTGACTCAATGAGAATTAGTGTAAGAGACCCACATCTTTTAAGTAAAGACATCGTTATCTATGGAAGGGGAACCATATAGAATTTGAGAATCTCTACCCTCATGGTCTGGTATAATGGACAGAGGGTTCTTTGGACATACGGTTACTTCTTCGTTGTATTGGCAACGAAGATTCCTTAGAAAATACCTTGTTGACTGACCAAGTCCTAACTCTTTTCTCATACTGTTCCTACAAATAACAGTGGAACAAATAAATTGAATATACATCTCGTGTAGTACTCTTTACGACACGATCTACTCAATGTTCGACCTTAGTTAAAACGGTCGTCTTTATAGTTGCCGGAGTCTATACTCCTACTATGGTGAGATTACCGTCTTTCGTTTCTCCTTGATTTCTTGGAGAACTACTTCCACTTTCTCCTCTCACTTTTTATACCGAATTTTGATTTATAATTTTTTCGATTCTAGTACCGTGGGTCGGGGTAGTGAAGGACCATTTATCTACCCCTTTTACACCCTCGTCACTGTGTAGAGGAGAAGAACCCAAGAATTTAGGGACACCTACCACTGACGTCCGTACTATAACGTTGTACTAACGAAGAACCGTCCTTTCGATACTGTTTGGATCTGTCGTACAACTCAACTTTTCGTTTCTGTAATGAGACGACTGTTTCCATACATATCAGTTCCTATACCAGAAAGGTCATCAGTACATGTCAACACTATTAACCTGCTATTGCTTCCGTTTCACGACTTCTTAACTACGAAAGGTTGACACGACGACCTCTTCTGAGAACTCTCAGAGAGTATGTCGTTCCTCTAGTTTGATCAGTTAGGATTTCCTTTATTGGGATTTATGAGTGACTTTCCTAAGTACGACTTCGACTTCGAGGTTATGAAATTGATAGACTCCGTTTCTCGACTAAGTAACCTTTTCTGTGACTACGACCCCTACTAACTTACTCTTTTCCCGTTGTCTCTTACTCTACTGACCTACCGTAGTGACTACGTTACCTATACTTGAAACCGTTTGAGTCCCTCTACTACTCCCCGTCCCTTCAGACCGTACGAACATCAGGTACCCCAACGTTTCTTAACCTGTGTCGAACACTGATTTCTTGTCGTTTGTTATCTATGTGTACGTAAGTACATTCTACACCCACATCAATCTGCGAAAAATATGTCGTATTCCGAACCACTGAGGTGTCTGTGACTACGAAAACCAGGATAATTGTCTCCATCTGGTGACCTTCGTTCTTCTACTACTGTGAAGTCGAGGGGTTCCATTTCTAGTTAAAGTAGGAGTGTGGTCAAGAATACCTAACCCTTCTAATTGAGGGGACGAGTTCCAGTGAGTCAACTACTCACCAACCTCACCCCTATTTAAACGAGTCGAACAGAAGTTTTCAGTACGACGCAGAAGGTTCCCTCACTAAAAAAGTTCCAGACAGAGTCGGGGTCGACTCTAGTGGACCTCTTAGGAACGTCCGAATGATCAACTCTTAGAAACTACTCACTACGGATTTAGAAATTTACATTATAAAACTGTACTTTATGTAGGTGAGTACAATTTTTTACATGTCCCTTTTTTAACCAAGAGGTATACAGGAACCAAAAAGATCAAAAAAGTAGAAAATTTTACAAAAAATAAATAGTGAAGTATCATATAAATACGTTTATTATATATACGAATCGATGGGAGACGAAGTAGAATTTTACCATACATTTGAATATTTTATGTTTATCGTTTCAAAAGACATGAACCACATGTCGGAACTCAAAACTGTTTACGGATCTCATCACATTGTTAGTGACGACAACCATTTGTTTTCGGAAAGTGGAGTGGGGGACTCTTTGTGACTAGATAAGAGATAGGGATCTCAGACCGAAGAAAGTGAATCGTTACATAAATACTAAGTGGATACACGGACCTTTAAGGGTACCTACCTCCTGGGACCATCCGACGTCAGGTACGCCAGCGATCCTCAGCCTGTCCTGAAGTGAAAGTGAAAAGTGAAAGTACGTAACCTCTTCCTTTACCGTTGGGTGAGGTCACAAGAACGGTCCTCTTAGGGTCCCTGTCCCCTCGGACCACCCGACGGCAGATACCCCAGTGCGTCTCAGTCTGTGCTGACTTCACTGAATCGTCGTCGTCGTCGTACACCGTACATAGTTACGAAATAAAGAAAAATAACGTTCCATTGTAAGGGAGCATTCCTACCCGGTACAAAAGAAGTGGTCAACCTCCTGTACACGTAACAAAAGTCGAAAGACGACAATACTTATTTCGATAATACTCGTAAAAGTATGTTCACAAGTAACCTGAACCTCACCCTATGATCCAGAATTGTATACACGTACACATTGTAATCTTCTTTGTTACTTTGATAAATGTTTCACACGGTAAATGTTAAAAATTTATTTATTTTTTAAGAGTCCTGAAGGGACCAATTCAGGACACCAATTGACCAATTCTGAAGTACAAGATTACGTCCTCTACACCCAAGCTAGGGTCCAACCCATCTTTTCTGGGGTGTACGGAATGTCGGTTTTTTGGTTTTGTAATTTTCATTTTTCTTTTAACATTCTTTAAGTTATTTCCGAAATTTTATTTATTCTAGGGGTCGAAATAACTCTATACTAATTGTGTATTATGGTGTAGTCAAACTCCATATGTTGTATCAACTGAACTATGTGAGTATTGAATCCTTTGGTACTAGTGATATCATAATCCAATGGTGGGGGTGGAGTAGAGTATCAACGGTAAAGAAAAAGATACCACTCTTGTAAATTCTAGATGAGAGATCCGTCGTAAGTTCACACACTATGTCATGACAATCGAGATTAGTGGTATGACATATAATCTAGGAGTTGAACAATTAAAATATTGATGGTAAACTGGTTGTAGAGGGTAAAGAGGGTGACAATATAGAGTACTATTGGTGGTGAGACAATGAAAAGGAAACTCAAACAGTAAAAAATAGTGTATAGGTGTATATTCACTATAGTATGTCATCTCAAAAGTAGTTACAGAGACATTCCGTAACCAAGATCCTGAGGGATGTCTGTGGTTTTAGAACTCTACGAGTTTAGGGAGTAACTTTTACCACAGGATAAACGTACATTGGATAAGTAGAAGAGGACAAACGAAATTTAGTAGAGATTTAATGATATTTCGTCATATTACATTTACGATGTATTTATCAACGACCACTCGTCGTTTAAATTCTAAACAAAGAAGCTAAAAAGACAACACTTATAAAAAATAATGTTAACTAACTTAAACTCCTATGTCTTGGGTCTTTGTCCCGCTGGATATATAAAGAAAGAGATTGATTAAAGTGAATCGTATTACGGAAGTTCCAGGTACGAGGAAAAGTGTTTACCCGTCCAAAAAGAAGACTTATTACGAGGTAACATATATATGTGTGTAGAAGAAATAGATGACCATCTGTCAATCTAACAGAGGTATAGAATCGTTAACGTTTATTACGATGTCACTTGTACTCTCACATCTAGTCTAAAGTTAAAACGACCTCGCATACAGTCAAAATCCCAAAGGACTCACCAAGTCCCCATTTCTAAGACGGACGTTACGTCCTCTGGACCCAAGTTACGGACCCAGTCCTTCTATGGGATCTCCTTCCGTACCGTTACGTCAGATCATGATCTGACTTATTAAGGTACCTGTCTTCTCGGACCTTCCAACGTCGGTTATCCCAATGTGTCTTGACCTGTGATGACTGTGTTGATTCGTCGTCGTCGTCGTACAATCAAAATTTTTAAACTCTTGAAAGGTATGACAAAAGGTATCTACGGGTATAGTAAATTTTAAAGACAGAAACTACCCCCCTCGTCAGGATTCTACCGTCTCCTTATCCTGTCCCTCTGGTGAAAGAGGGTGTGTTTAAGTGACTTTCTTGTAAACTCGTGACTCGTTTAAGATGTTTTGTTGAAGACTTACGACCGTCTCCTATAGTCCGTGGGTCTTTCCGTCGGGTAACAGAAGCTTTCCTCTACCTCTTCAGAACTCCGATGACATTCTTATTCTGACTTTTGGTCTCCGTCCTCCGAATTCAGGTCTTTGGACTCTTGTAGTCTCTTGAGGACTGAGGTCCCTTGTAATTAGTTATTGTCTAGTAGTTTTCGGAGGTATGGATGTGACTTTGGTTCGTGTTGGGTTCTCGGTTGTTCAAGGTTTCGTTCTGTATGGTGTGTTTGAGAGATCGTTGTGTCCTTTTTCCGGGACTCGAAGTTATATGACCGACGGGTTTCAGTGTGGTTTGGGTGACTGTAGAGTTTTGAGTGATGACCTGTGAAGTAACGTGAGGTCTCTCTTCGTTAGGTCGAGGTGGGTGGTCTTGTGGTTGTGTTCGAAGGGATTGCTCCTTTAGAACTGTTCGGTAGGCAGGTTGGGATGGGTGTGTGTCGCTCCTTGGAGGTGTTATTTCTCCTTGGTGTATGACGGTCTTATGTCTTTCCGGTGGGGTTTGTCTCGTTAGATTTGTTCTACTTTTCCGTCTCTTTACGAGTCGTCCATTTCCTTGTCCTATTTACGGGTGGTTTGGTTTGTTTTCTCCTTCTCTATCCCTTAGATGGACCATTTCTTAAGTCTTATTACTATCACTTTTACTAAGTTTTAGAACTTTTATTTTACATCAATGTTTATTTATCGGACCTCTTTTCCTAACTTCTCTACGTTCTTTACAAATTGTTCCTAGATCCTCTTTTTTTTCCAGTTATATATTACTTATTACGTTATTTACTCTATTTTTTGTGAGACCTCCTTTGGTTGTCATTTTATTACCTCGGTTTTACATCCTATTCACTCCATCTTCTATCTTGCCATCTTTATTTACTTCGTCTCTCCTTTTTTGTTAAATTTCTTTACTCCTGTTGGAGTCTCTGGAGACCCTGTTACAATTTTCGGGGTTGTAAGCTTAGTATCCTCAGGGTCTTCTCCTTCTGTTTTTCTTTCTGGTACTCTTTTATGAACTGATCTATTATCAACTTTTGAAGGAATTTCACCCCTTCCTTTATCAATGGGTTCAGGTTCTTTGGGTCCCTCAGGGTCTGTCCTATTTGGGTTCCGTTTTGTGGGGTTCTGTGTATAATTAGTTTAATTGTTTTTAGTTTGTGTTTCTTGTTTATAATTTTCGTCGTTCCCTTTTCGTTGTTTATTGTGTGTTCCCCTAAGGGTATTCCTATTGTCGACTAGAAAGTTATCTTTGAGAAGTCCTGTCTTCCCTTACCGTCCCGTATGAATTTCACTACTTTCTCTTTTTACATGTTGGGTCTAATGACGTGGGTCGTTCCTAGAGTAAGTTTATACTTCCTCTTTAGTTTTCGAAATGTCCGTTCGTTTTCGACTCTCTTAAGTCGTGGTGGTTTGGTCGAGGGGTTGTTTACGACTTCTTAGAAGAGATCTGTCCTTTGTGTTTTTTCCACATATTTGAGTTTGGGTTTTGTTATTTCATTTACCGTTGCCCTAGTATGAATAGTTATTAATGGAATTTACATTTACCCAACTTACGGGGTTGGTTTTCTGTTTCGGACCGTCTTACCTATGTTTTTGTTCTGGGGATATATACAACAGATGTTCTCTGGGTGGAGTTTTGTTCCCTGTGTACGTCTGACTTTCACTTCCCGACCTTTTTCTATAGGGTGCGTTTCTCTCTGGTTTTGTTTCGTCCTCATCGTTATAAGTATAGTCTATTTTTTCTGAAATTTTATTTCCGACACTTTTCTCTGTTTCTTCCTGTGAGGTATTACTAGTTTCCTAGTTAGGTTCTTCTTCTATAGTGTTAATATTTATATATACGTGGGTTGTATCCTTTCACTTCACTTTCACTTTCCCTTCAGCGAGTCAGCACAGGCTGAGAAACACTGGGACACCTGACATCGGGTGGTCCAAGGAGGTAGGTACCCTAAGAGGTCCGTTCTTATGACCTCACCCAACGGTCCTCGTGACGTTATACATTCCTTTTACGATTGTTCATACTTTCCCATTTAATTGTTATTGTGTTAATATGACCCTCTGAGATTATGAGTAAGTGTGGATATCTATCTAGTTGATTTGTTTTTTAATTGTTCCGTTGTGTTTGAAATTCACTATGTTACCCGGTCAATCTGGATTAACTATGGATATCCTGTAAAGTGGGGTTTTGTTACTTCAAGTGGAAAAAGAGTTCACATGTTCCTTGGAAGAGGTCCTATCCAGTGTCGGACCAGGTATTTAGATTGGAACCATTTAAGTTTTTTTAACTTTAGTAAGGTTCGTAGAAAAGACTGGTGTTACGTCATTCTAATCTACAGTTAATGTACTCTTTTTGATAATTTTTAAGGTCGTATACCACCGACTTTTTGTGTGACGACTTATTGGTTGTTTAGTGTCTTCTTTAGTTTTTTCTTTAGTTTTATACGTATCTTTACTTACTTTTACTTTGGTGTTGTTGGGGTTTGGATACCCTGTGACATTTTCGTCACGATTCCCCTTCCAAGTATCCTTATGTCCTAATGGAGTTCTTCGTTCTTTTTTCAGTTTATTTATTTGATTGAGATGTGGATTTCGTTGATCTTTTTCTTCTTTACTTCTTGGGGACCCAATCATCTTCCTTTCTTTAGAATTTTTAATCCCGTCTTTATTTACTTTTTCTTTGTTTTCTCTGGTATCGTTTTTAGTTGTTTCGATTTTCGACCCAGAAACTTTTCTATTTATTTTAACTGTTTGGTAATCGGTCTGAGTAGTTCTTTCTTTCCCTCTTCTTAGTTTAGTTGTTATAATCTTTACTTTTACCTCTTTAGTGTTGTCTACTGTGTCTTTATGTTTCTTGATAGTTTCTGATGATATTCGTTGATATACGGTTATTTTACCTGTTTAAACCTTCTTTACTTGATTAAGAATCTTGTCATGTTGAAAGGTTTTGACTTGGTCCTTCTTTATCTTTTAGAATTGTCTGGGTAGTGTTCGTGTCTTTAACTTTGACATTAGTCTTTAGAAGGTCGTTTGTTTTCGGGTCCTGGTCTGCCGAAGTGTCGACTTAAGATGGTTTTTAAATCTCCTCTCGATTGTGGATAGGATGAGTTTGAGAAGGTCTTTTAAAGTCTCCTTCCACCCGACGGTTTGAGTAAGATACTCCGGTGGTAGTGGGATTATGGTTTTGGTCTGTTTCTACGGTGTTTTTTTCTCTTTTGATGTCCGGTCATAATGACTACTTGTATATACATTTTTAGAAATTGGTTGAAGATCGTTTGTCTTAGGTTGTTGTCTAATTTTTCTAGTATGTAGTACTGGTTTACTCGAAATAGGTTCTCCAAGTTCCTAAGAAGTTATAGACGTTTAGTTAGTTACACTATACGGTGTAATTGTTTAACTTTCTATTTTTCCGTTTTGGTTACGTTATAACATTTCATTAATTGGAGGTTAATTTTATTTATGTAAATATAAATTTTTATACTAATAGAGTTATCTACGTCTCTTTCGGAAACTGTTTGAAGTTACAGGTAAATACTATTTTTGGGAGGTCTTTCGTCCTTATCTTACTTGTATGGAGTTGTATTATTTTCGATATATACTGTTTGGGTGTCGTTTGTAATAGGAGTTACCACTTTTTAACTTTCGTAAAGGGGATTTCAGTCCTTGTGTTGTTCCCACGGGTGAGAGTGGTGATGATAAGTTGGATCAAAACCTTCAAAACCGGTGTCGTTAGTCTCGTCTTTTTCTTTACTTTCCTTAGGTCTAACCTTTTTTTGATTTTGAGAGTGACAAACGTCTATTGTACTAGGAGAAGTATCTTTTGGGATATCTGAGGTGGTCTTTTAATGATCTCGATTAGTTACTTATCATTTCAACGTCCTATATTTTAATTGTGTCTCTTTAAGGAACGTAAGGATATGTAGTTGTTACTCTTTTGTCTTTCTCTTTAATTCCTTTGTTAAGGTAAGTGGTAACGTTACTTTTCTTATTTTATGAACTTTATTTAGATGGATTTTGATACCAAAAGGACACCAGTACATACCTACACTCTCAACCTGACACTTCTTCCGACTCGCGACTTCTTAACTAGGAAAACTTGACACCACAACCTCTTCTGAGAATTCTCAGGGAACCTTACGTTCCTCTAGGTTACTCAGGTAAGACTTCTAGTCGGGAGCCTAAAGAAACCTTCCTTACTACGATTTCGACTTTGAGGTCATAAAACCGGTGGAGTACGCTTCTCAACCGAGTAACCTTTTCTGAGACTACGACCTTCCCTAACCCTTGTCCTCCTCTTCCCCTGCTGTCTCCTACTCTACCGACCTACCGTAGTGACTGAACTACCTACACTCAGACTCACTTGAGGTCCTCACTACCTATCCCTCCGGATCGCACGACGCTAAGTACCCCAGTGTCTCAGTCTGTGCTGACTCGTTGATTTGACTTGACTTGACTTTCTTTCTGGATATATATCTTTTGATATATTGTGACTACTTTAGTTTCTACTGTGTCATCTACCTCTTTATATGGTACAAGTACCTAACCTTCTTAGTTATATCACTTTTGCTCATATGATGGGTTTCGTTAGATATCTAAGTTACGTTAGGGATAGTTCGATGGTTGCTATAAAAAGTGTCTTGATCTTGTTTATTAAAGTGGTAAACATACCTTTATGTTTTTTGGAGTTTATCGGTTTCGTTAGAACTCTTTCTTCTTACCTTGACCTCTTTAGTTGGACGGACTGAAGTCCGAGATGATGTTTCGGTGTCAGTAGTTCTGTCATACCGTGACTGTGTTTCTGTCTTTATATGTAGTTACCTTGTTTTATCTTTCGGGTCTCTATTTAGGTGTGTGGATACCTGTGGAATAGAAGTTGTTTCCCCCGTTCTTATATGTTTCCTCTTTTCTGTTAGAGAAATTGTTCACCACGACACTTTTCACCGGTTGGGGAACATTTTCTTACTTTGATCTTGTAAAAGATTGTGGTATATGTTTTTATTTGAGTTTTACCTAATTTCTAGATTTGTATTCTGGTCTTTGATATTTTGAGGAAATCCTTTTGTATTCGTTTTGTGAGAGGCTGTATTTAGTGTCTTCCTGGAAGATACTGAGTGGTGGGTCTCATAACCTTTATTTTCGTTTTTATTTGTTCACCTTGGATTGATTTGAATTTTCGAAAACGTGTTATTTTCTCTGATATTCATTCCACTTTTCTGTCGGAAGACTTACTCTCTTTTATTATCGTTTACTTCGTTGACTGTTTCTTAATTAGAGTTTTTATATCTTCGTTGAGGATGTCGAGTTAAGGTCTTTTTATTTGGTGGGTTAGTTTTTTACCCAGTTTCTTGATTTGTCTGTAAAGAGGTTTCTTCTGTATATCTACCCATTGTTTGTGTACTTTTCTACGAGTTGTAGTGAGAAATAGTCTCTTTACGTTTAGTTTTGGTGTTACTCCATGGTAAAGTATGGTCAGTCTTACCGACGATAATTTTCAGATGTTCGTTATTTACGACCTCTCCCACACCTCCTTTACCTTGGGAGAATGTGACAACCACCCTTACGTTTGATCATGTCGGTGATACCTCTTGTCTCACCTCTAAGGAATCTTTTGACCTTTATCCTGACGGAATACTGGGTCGTTAGGGTGACGACCCGTATGTGTGACTCCTTTGGTCTTAACTTTCTCTGTGCACATGGGGTCACAAGTAGCTTCGTAATAAATATTATCGGTCCTGTACCTTCGTTGGATCTACAGGTAGTTGTCTGTTTACCTATTCTTTCGACACCATGTATATGTGTTACCTTATAATGAGTCGATAATTTTTCTTATGTAAACTTAGTCAAGATTACTCCACCTACTTTTACCTCGGATAATATGTCTCACTTCATTAGGTCTTTCTTTTTGTGGTTATGTCATATGATTACGTATATATATCTTAAATCTTTCTACCATTACACCTTTTAAGACTTTCTCTACCCTTATGGTCTGGTGGACTGGACGGAGAACTCTTTAGACATACGTCCAGTCCTTCGTTGTCAATCTTGACCTGTACCTTGTTGTCTGACCAAGGTTTATCCTTTTCCTCATGCAGCTCCGACATATAACAGTGGGACGAATAAATTTAAGATACGTCTCATGTAGTACTCTTTGCGACCTGACCTTCTTCGTGTTTGACCTTAGTTCTAACGGCCCTCTTTATAGTTTTTGGAGTCTATACGTCTACTGTGGTGGGAATACCGTCTTTCACTTCTCCTTGATTTTTCGGAGAACTACTTTCACTTTCTCCTCTCACTTTCTCAACCGAATTTCGAGTTGTAAGTCTTTTACTTCTAGTACCGTAGGCCAGGGTAGTGAAGTACCCTTTATCTACCCCCATTGTCACCTTTGTCACAGTCTGAAATAAAAAAACCCAAGGTTTTAGGGACGTCTACCACTGACGTCCGTACTTTAATTTTCTACGAATGAGGAACCTTCTTTTCAATACTGGTTCGATCTATCGTATAACTTTTCGTCTCTGTAATGAAACGGTTGTTTCCAGGGAGATCAGTTTCGATACCAAAAAGGTCCTCAGTACATATCTACACTTTCAACCTGACACTTCTTTCGACTCGTGACTTCTTAACTACGAAAACTTGACACCACAACCTCTTCTGAGGACTCTTAGGGAACCTGACGTTCTAAGTTAGTCAGGTAAGATTTCCTCTAGTCGGGACCCTAAAGAAACCTTCCTTACTACGACTTCGACTTTGAGGTCATGAACCGGTGGAGTACACTTCTCAACTGAGTAACCTTTTCTGACACTACGACCCTCCCTAACCCCCGGTCTCCTTTTCCCCTGCTCACGGTCCCAGGTCAGGGTCACCTAGTACCCACTAAGCTACCACCCCTGCCTCAGTCACAGGAACCTTTATTGAATAAATTAATGTCTATCTCTCCCTAATCTTTTAATCGTCTCTTTTTCTCCGACTTATTGAACCAAAAGCACCTTATGGTTAGTGGTGGATGTTTCCGGTGTCCGTAGAAAGACAAAAGGGCTTCCTCTCCTCCGTGACTCCGGAGGGGTTTGGCTAGAATCTTCGGGTCCGTTTTAATCGTGCGAACCACCCATGCGTGTAAGGTCTACCCTTAAGTCGGTCTTTTTGCCCCTCGTTCTTTCTTTACTGTGCCCCCTTAGTCAGAAAGGTCTTTGACTAGGGTAAAGAAATAAAAAATCCAAACGAATATATGGAAAACAATGTATATCCCTACTTATGTCTCAGTGCGCCCCCAGTCGTCAGGACTGGAACTAGTTTTAGTCTACGAAATGTATTTTTTTTCAAGAATCCCCAAAATGTAGTAGACCGGTACTCCGGCCGACTGTAAATGTTGGGAAAGAAAGACTATTGGTTTTTTGAATAAAAAAGGTTCCCACAAAAAGAATTTGGTCCGTGGTGGGAGGTTTATTTCAACGTAAGGATATCCCACTCCCACATCACTCAATGTTGGGTTCCAATTGTACTACTCAGAATTTCCAATTATGAATAAAGAGGATTACGATCAATATAAGTAATATTCCCGTCCCTTATACCTCTAAATCGTCGTTCGTAGTCGGGTTGTTTACTTTTGGGAAGTGGTTACAAGGGGAATTCTAGATAAATCAGAATTCTATCACTATTTCAATGTAAAAATGTATCGTTCCTGTGTCACTAAATATTGTTTCATGTCACTAGATATTGTTTTCTCTTTTAAGCAATTGAGTTTTTCAGATCATAACGATTGGAATTTTTGATGATATAAAGGAAAAGATATCAGGTTTATGTAACTAATTATATAAGGGTCCACGGATTCCTATACCTCCGGACCACCGTTATTAACTGAGTTGTTACTCTTTTCGGGATACGATTAATTCTGAGAGTTTTATGAGGTTTGAGAGACACGACAAATACCAACTCTCCAACAGTGTGTTCGATCAGACAGTCGTCTCTCCAAACTGGACTCTGTGGGAACAGTGTGGGTCCCGTCCCTTAATCGTCGTTAATAACCGTGTTGTTTAATTTTTTGGGAAGTGGTTATATTAAGGATTGGTTGAGTGATATGATAATTAAAGATTGAAGGGGTTTCTTAAACGGAAATCATTTAGATTTTGTAGAACACGGAGAGTACCAACCCTCCGACATTTGTTAGTGTACACCGGTCTGCTCGGACATGTCCGTCCGATCGATTGGAAGTCTCCTCAAGTATTCAACTTTGTGAGAACAGTGCGGGTCCTTAAAAATAACGGAACCTCGACGTGATAATGAGGAAGAGGCTCTCTTTACCACTACCCCCTCTTAGGGGACATTTCAGTCTCCACATCCACTCTCGTATTTTGTCTAAGACCAAAACTCCCATCTAGGAGCCGTTGTCCCCCCAAGGACTCCGAACTAGTGTGGAAACGCATACGGTTCGGAGGAAGGAGTACTGGAAACGGTACCCGCCTCAAGGAGTGCGACCGAGGGCCGTCTACTGTCTCCTACTCTACCGAACTACCGTAGTGACTGAGCTACCTGTATTCAAACTCATTTGAGGTCCTCAACCACTACCTATCCCTCCGGACCACACGACACTAAGTACTCCAGCGTCTCAACCTGTGCTGACTCACTGATTTGACTTGACTCTTGGGATGTGCTTACTCTTGGGATGCACGTTCTGTCCTTTTCTCTGTGTCTCCATGTCTTGTCAGAAAACCCGAGACACTCTCCCCCGCTCCCACCCTACTAAACCCTCTTACCGTAACTTTGCACATAATAGTATACACTTTGCCTAGTGGGCAGTCCAAACTACTTACTCTGTCCCACGAACCCCGACCACGTGATCCTACTGGGTCTCCCCACCCAACCCTCCACTATCCCCCCAAGTCGTACCCCTTGTGTACATGTGGGCACCACCTAAGTACAGTTACATACCGTTTTGGTGATGGTATAACATTTCATTAATCGAAGGTTAATTTTATTTATTTAAAGATAATTTTTTTTAAGACAGAAACTTCATATTCTATAGATTAACGAGGGTATGAGTAACTTTGGTGAACCGTCACAGTCAAAAAACATCAGTAAGGTTACCCACACGTTACTATCTATGGACACTAAAAACAAACGTAAAGGATTACTGATTACTACAACTTATAAAAAATACACGGATAAAAGATAAGTATGCAGTAGAAAACATTTAGTGGACAAGTTTAGAAAACGGGTAATTAAAAAGAACCTAATATATGAAGGACTAACAACTTAAAAACGTATATTCAGTAAACAGGCTATACACTAAACGTTCAGAAAAAGGGATCACACACAAAACAGAAATACAATAGGATTTAAAGAAAGTGTCCCCTTTTTTTTAAATTCAGGTCAAATAGTTAAAAAAGAAAAATACTAATACGAATACAACAATACACATTCTTGAGATGGATTTGATTCTAGTGTCTCTAAGAGAAGATAAAAAAGGAGATTTTCAAAGTGCCAAATATAAACAAGATACTAAGTATAACAATTTAGAACATATTCCATACTATACCCAACTTGTATAAAAATGTGTACCTACAGGACAAAAAGTTCATGGTGAAAAGTTTTTGTGATAGGAAACAAATAACTGAACGGACCGTACAGAAAAAAAATTAAAAAAGACAAGACCTAAGATAAGACAAGGAAACTAAATACACAGATAAGAAACCGATTATAGTGTGACAGTGCTAATAGGAACAAAATAACATATAGTACTTTTACCATAATATTTGGAAAGTTGATAAAAAAAAAAGAAAGGTCTTTTAAAACTGAGACTATTTATGAGATGTAAAATACTAATCGAATAGATAAAGTTGTTTTCAGGAGGATCCAAAGACTAACGAATCTTAAACATCTGGTTGATCTTCATCGACTCGTAAAATTGTTATGACCCAGAAGATGAGGTAATTGTAACAAATAGAGAAGTAATTAAAGTCAGAAGAAAGTAAAGAAGTAGTTACAGAACTTCAAAAGTAGGATCTTTAGTATGTGTATGAAATAATCTAAAAATGGACTCATAAAGTGAAAAAGGGGAAGTACCTAGTGACGGACAGTACCGTCTCCCCGGACGTATTGAGTCTCTTCGATCCTCGGTACGACACGTCCCGGTGGGTTCTACTTCTCCAGTATCGTCTCTCACGACTCTTTAAAACTAGGTAAGATCGTCCCTTACCGTTTGGTTGGGTCATTTAACGACACTCTTGTAGTACTTGACATATTTTTTGTGTGTGTTTTTTACTGTGGTTTTCTACTCATGGGGTCCGGATTTCAATAAATTATACGATGACCCCTTCTCCCCTCCTTTTAATGGTTCTCAGGATTTTACTTACTTCACCGACCCGGTTTCCCCTATGTTGCGAGTCAACACCTACACAGACTACTAGTTTCATTTTAGGTTACACCGTTTTTTACCATAACATAACCTTGGACCGTGCAATCCAGGTACTTAGTTCCTTTTAACTTGTACCAGTTCGTCCTCTGCCATTCTTATTTATACCTGTAGGATTCTTAGTCGCTTTACTTTACCTACCCTTACCCACTTAAATTAAGTCTACTGGTAATATAGATGATGACACCCGTTCTTAGGGTATCTTCGTTACCTCCTCGGGAGTTTTAGTTGTTTTCCCAGACTTTATGTCATGAACCCACGTTGGAGTTTTTGTTGTCTTACTAGAACCAAGTAAACAAAGGTTCCGTTCGGTAAGTCACAGTGTCATTAGGTTCAGATACGGTGATGGTGACTACGACTTCTTCGACTTCAACTATTCGAGATTCTTTTAGCTCCCCGCCAGGATTCTACCGTCTCCTTATCCTACCCCTCTGGTGAAAGAGGGGTTGTTTAAGTGGTTTTCTAGTAAACTTACGACTCGTTGAAGGTGTTTTATTGAAGACTTGCGACCGTCTCCTGTGGTCCGTGGGTCTTTCCGTCGGGTAAGAGAAACTTTCCTCCATCCTGTTTTATATTCTGTTTTTCTCTCCGTTTTCTTAAACCCTGTCTCTGGACAGCGCCCCTCCGTCAGTACTTCCTCTTCTTGAAAGGTTTGTGGTCCTTTACGAGAGTGGTCGTCCAGACACCCCTCAAAACCTTAGAGTCTCCCGTTGTGTTGACCCTCCCCCTTTTGTTTTGTTTTGGGGTGTCTTATGTACGGAATTGGTGTTGAGGGTCTCCTCTTTATCGGGTCTACGAGTGTAGACGGTTGTCGTTCGTCCCCTCCGTTCCCAACGTACGAATCCCATTCCTGGCCTGGACTTACGGGACTCCTGTTAGACTTCCTCAATTGAACTCGAACGTTGGGTTTGACACCCCATCGGTCTCTCTCTCTCTTCTTTTTTTTTCTCTCTCTCTCTCTCTCTCTTGAAAGGGGACTTTTCGAGATTGGATTCCGTATCGGACCGGCCGCCGAGTGTTTTGTTTCCTGACTCGTTTGTGGTCTCCTCTCGATCGGTTGACACATGACCGGGTAGAGGACGACCTCCGTCTCTCCGTCTACCCGCTCTCGGTCTCGGTCTTCGACTCTCCGTTAGAGCCGGAGTCTCTACCGTAGGAGGTGGTTTGTCACTCGTCCGAGGACCAACGATTGGTTCAGAAGGACACTAGGACCTGTCAACGGTAGACGGTCCTCCCAGTGTCGGACTCTAGTCGGGGGGTCTCCTCTGTGTGTCGTGTGGACTCTACCGTGAAAACACCGTGTGGATCCTATGACTCACCGACCCTGGTCCCTCCACTATTCTGCGTGGCGCGTGGACCCTATCACGTGAGCGGTTCGTGGACCAGCGGACTCGAGGAGCCTGGACCCTTTCCGTGTTTTACGTCCGGGTTGTCTCAGACACAGAAACACCTCATGGGTTCTTGGACTTGGACTCGTCGAATCTAGACCCTTTACGTGAGTTAGGTCCCGAGTGAAACCTGTCAAGGAGAAGTCTCGTTGGACCTGGGACTCGTCACATCTGGCCCTTCCGTGTCCCCGACACTCGACCCCGTTTGGATCACACCAGATATGTGACGTTCGTGAGGGGTGTGTGCGGTCACTATGAACAAACGTCACAAGGAGGGAGGGGTGTCGTGTTGTCTTGTTCACTCGAATTCATCCACTGGTGGAAGTAGGGGAACGCAGTTCCGTTTTTAATCTATGACTTCTCTAAACGTTTGTCTCCTTCGGTTTTCTTTGTTTGTTCTCCCTCGACTAGACCTTCACTATCCACGTTGTCTAATTTTGGGACATCAATCGTAACTGATTCGTAACCTTCCCCGGATATCTGGAACTCTTAATATTCGACCTTGTTCCTTGATAGACTTTGACTTGACCGGGGTGTGACGGAGTTGTCGAGGTCTCTTTAAGGATCTATATAGAATGATAATAGTAATTTTTTTTAATACAAGAAATAATGATAAAATTAAAAGTAAACATATTGGATGATAGTAGAACGTTCTTTCTGGGATAAAAATTTCGTTTAAAGTGTATATATAAAAAATATTAAAAACACCAACTAAAGCAAAACATAAAAATTATAACATAAAAACTCTCAGATTGGAGATGAGTTCTAAAAATTAGAAACGAAAAACCAATATTTAAAAAAATGGAAATTCTTAGATTAGAAGTCGTGGGTGAAAATGAGTCCCCACACTAATGACCGAACTAACGAGAGAGGGGAAAACTGACAGGGAAAAGAGGGGGTCCAGTGTATATAGAGGAGGGAGGGGGAAAAGAAGAGATGAATTGAGACACTTAGAGAGACCCGCAAGCTTTGTGAATTCCTTGACTAATGACCGGTATAACCAGAGAGGGGAAAACTGACGGAGAGAAGAGGAGGACCGGTGAAGATAAAGGGAAGAGGGAAAAGAGAAGAGATACATTAAGGTACTTAGAGAGACCCACAGGGTCTGACACCTCTCGTGTACCCTTTGACTAGTGACCGATCTAACGAGAGAGGGGAAAACCAAGGGGGAAGAAGAGGAGGACCAGTGGAGAGAGAGGGAGGAGGGAGAAGAGAAAGATATATTGAGACACTTGGTGAGACCCACAGGGAGTAACACCTCTTAGAAAAGAGGTAATTGGATCTACAAAATAGTAACCACGACATACCTACCTCTTCGGAACTCCGATGACATTCTTATTTTGACTTTCGGTTTCCGTCCTCCGAATTCAGGTCTTGAACTCTTGTGGTCTCTTGAGGACTGAGGTCCCTTGTAATTAGTTATTCTCGAGTAAGTTTTCTGAGGTATGGACGGGACTTTGGTTCGAGGTAGGTTCTCGGTCTTTCAAGGTCTCGTTCTGTATGATGTCATTAAGAGGTCGTTACGTCCTTGAATCGGGACTCGTAATTTTATGTCTGATGGGTTTCAGTGTGGTTCGGGTCTCTGTGGAGTTTTGAGTGATGACCTGTGAAGTAACGTGCGGTCTCTCCTCTAGGTCTAGGTGGGTGGTCTTGTGGCTGCATTCGAGGGGATTGGTTCTTTGGAACTGTTCGGTGATCAGTTTGGGTGTCTTTGGAGGTGTTATTTCTCCTTGGTGTTTGAAGGTCGTATGTCTTTCCGGTGGGGTTTGTGTCGTTAGATTTGTTTTACTTTCCCGTCTCTTTATAAGTTGTTCATTTCCTTGTACTGTTTACGGGTGGTTTGGTTTGGTTTCTCCTCCTCTATACCTCAGATGGACTTTTTCTTAAGTCTTATTACTATCATTTTTACTGGGGTTTAGAACTTTTGTTTTACCTCAATGTCTATTTATCTGGTCTCTGTTCCTAACTCTTCTACGTTCTTTACAAATTGTTCCTGGATCTTCTTTAATTTTTGTCAGTTAGTTATTACTTATTACGTTACGTTACGACGACGATTCAGTGAAGTCAGTACAGACTGAGACACGCTGGGGTATCTGCCGTCGGGTCGTCCGAGGCGACAGGGACCCTAAGAGGTCCGTTCTTGTGACCTCACCCAACGGTAAGGGAAGAGGTTACGTACTTTCACTTTTCACTTTCACTTCAGCGAGTCAGCACAGGTTGAGCAGCTCTGGGGCACCTGACGTCGGATGGTCCGAGGAGACGGGCACCCTAAAAGGTCCGTTCACATGACCTCACCCCACGGTAACGGAAGAGGGCTTATTACGTTATTGACTCTAGTTTTTGTGAGACCTCCCTTGGTTGTCATCTTATTGACTCCGTCTTCTGTCCTATTCACTTCACCTTCTATCATACCACCTTTATTTACTTTGTCTCTTCTTTTTTGTTAAATTTCTTTACTCCTGTTGGAGTCTCTGGAGACCCTGTTACGGTTTACGGGGTTGTAAACTTAGTATCCTCAGGGTCTTCTTCTTCTACTTTTCTTTCCGGTACTTTTTTATGAACTGATCTATTATCAACTTTTGAAGGGATTTTACCCCTTCCTTTATCAGTGGGTTCAGGTTCTTTGGGTCTCTCAGGGTTTGTCCTATTTGGGTTTCGTTTTGTGGGGTTCTGTGTATAATTAGTTTAATTGTTTCTAGTTTGTGTTTCTTGTTAATAATTTTCGTCGTTCCCTTTTCGTTGTTTATTGTGTGTTCCCCTAAGGGTATGCCTATTGTCGACTAGAAAGTTATCTTTGAGAAGTCCGGTCTTCCCTTACCGTCCCGTATGAATTTCACTGTTTTCTCTTTCTGGATGTTGGGTCTAATGACGTGGGTCGTTCCTAGAGTAAGTTTATACTTCCTCTTTAGTTTTCGAAATGTCCGTTCGTTTTCGACTCTCTTAAGTCGTGGTGGTTTGGTCGAGAGGTTGTTTACGATTTTCTAGAAGAGATCTGTCCTCTGTGTCTTTCCCACATATTTGAGCTCGGGTTTTGTTGTTTCATTTACCGTTGCCCTAGTATGAATAGTTATTAATGGAATTTACATTTACCGAACTTACGGGGTTGGTTTTCTGTTTCGAACCGTCTTACTTATACTTTTGTTCTGGGGATATATACAACAGATGTTCTCTGGGTGGAGTTTTGTTCCCTGTGTACGTCTGACTTTCCCTTCCCGATCTTTTTCTACAAAGTACGTTTACCTCTTGTTTTCTTTCGTCCTCATCGTTATGAGTAAAGTCTATCTTATCTGTAAATTTATTTCCGACACTTTTCTCTGTTTCTTCCTGTGATGTGTTACTAGTTTCCTAGTTAAGTTCTTCTTCTATATTGTTAATATTTATATATACGTGGTTTGTATTCTCGTGACGTTATACATTCCATTTACTATTGTTCATACTTTCCCCTTTAATTGTCATTGTGTTATTATCACCCTCTGAAATTATGAGTAAGTGTGGATACCTATCTAGTTGATTTGTCTTTTAATCGTTCCTTTGTGTTTGAAATTTACTATGTTATCTGGTCAATCTGGATTAACTATAAATTCTCGTAAAGTGGGGTTTTGTTACTTAAAGTGGAAAAAGAGTTCACATGTACCTTTGCAGAAATCCTATCTAGGGTAAGACTGGATATTTTGATCGGAACCGTTTAAGTTTTTTAACTTTAGTAAAGTTCGTAGAAAAGACTAGTGTTACACCATTCTAATGTATAGTTGACGTCCCTTTTTTTTCGATAATTTTTATTTTGTATACCTCCGATTTATAGTGTGAGACCTATTGGTTGTTTAGTGTCTTCTTTATTTTTTCCTTTAGTTTTCTGCGTATCTTTACTTACTTTTACTTTTGTGTTACGGGGGTTTGGATACTCTAAGTCATTTTCGTCACGATTCCCCTTTCAAGTATCGTTATGTTCGAATGGAGTTCTTTGTACTCTTTTAGTTTATATATTGGATTGAAATGTAGATTTCGTTGACCTTTTTCTTCTTACTTTTGGGGTCCCATATATGTTCCTTTCTTTAGTATTTTTAATCCCGTCTTTACTTACTTTTTCTCTGTTTCCTCTGATATCGTTTTTAGTTGTTTTGATTTTCGACCAAGAAACTCTTCTATTTATTTTAACTGTTTGGTAATTGGTCTGAGTAGTTCTTTGTTTCCCTGTTCTTAGTTTAGTTGTTTTAATCTTTACTTTTACCTCTTTAGTGTTGTCTACTGTGTCTTTATGTTTCCTATTATTCTCTGATGATAATCGTTGATATACGGTTATTTTACCTGTTGAACCTTTAAGAATTTTTTCATATTGAAAGGTTTGACTTGGTCCCTCTTTATCTTTTAGAATTGTCTGGGTAGTGTTCGTACCTTTAGCTTTGACATTAGTCTTTAGAAGGTTGTTTGTTTTCAGGTCCTGGTCTACCGAAGTGTCCACTTAAGATAGTTTTTAAATCTCTTTTCGATTGTGGATGGGATGAGTTTGAGAAGATCTTTTAACGTCTCCTTCCACCCGACGGTTTGAGTAAGATACTCCGGTAGTGGTGGGATTATGGTTTCCGTCTATTTCTACGGGGGACTTTTTCTTTAGATGTCCGGTTATAGTGACCACTTGTATCTACGTTTATAGGAATTGTTTTAGGATCGTTTGTCTTAGGTTGTTGTATAACTTTTTTAATATGTAGTACTGGTTCACCCCAAATAGGTTCCCTACGTTTGTAAGAAATTATGAGTGTTTAGTTAGTTACATTATGTGGTGTAATTGTTTAACTCTATTTTTGGTGTACTAATATCTACGTCTCTTTCAGAAGCTGTTTTAAGTTGTAGGTAAATACTATTTTTTTTGGGAGGTCTTTCGTCCGTATTTTCCTTATATGGAGTTACATTATTTTCGGTATATACTATTTGGGTGTCGTTTGTAATAGGAGTTACCACTTTTTAACTTTCGTAAAGGGGATTTCAGTCCTTGTTCTGTTCNCTTTAGATGTCCGGTTATAGTGACCACTTGTATCTACGTTTATAGGAATTGTTTTAGGATCGTTTGTCTTAGGTTGTTGTATAACTTTTTTAATATGTAGTACTGGTTCACCCCAAATAGGTTCCCTACGTTTGTAAGAAATTATGAGTGTTTAGTTAGTTACATTATGTGGTGTAATTGTTTAACTCTATTTTTGGTGTACTAATATCTACGTCTCTTTCAGAAGCTGTTTTAAGTTGTAGGTAAATACTATTTTTTGGGAGGTCTTTCGTCCGTATTTTCCTTATATGGAGTTACATTATTTTCGGTAAATACTATTTGGGTGTCGTTTGTAATAGGAGTTACCACTTTTTAACTTTCGTAAAGGGGATTTCAGTCCTTGTTCTGTTCCCAAGGGTGAGAATGGTCAGGATAAGTTGTATCAAACCCTTCAAAACGGTGCCTTTAGTCCTTCCTTTTTCTTTATTTTTCTTAGGTCTAACCTTTTCTTCATTTTGAGAGTGACAAACGTCTACTGTACTAGGAGAAATATCTTTTGGGATTTCTGTGGTGGTCTTTTAACGATCTCGATTAGTTACTTATATCATTTCAACGTCCTATATTTTAATCGTGTGTCTTTAGGGAACGTAAGGATATGTAATTGTTTCTCTTTTGTTTTTCTTTAATTCCTTTGTTAAGGTAAGTGGTAACGTTGTTTTTCTTATTTTACAGTCTGAAATAGAAAAACCCCGAGGTTTTAATGACGTCAACCACTGACGTCGGTACTTTAATCTTCTGCGAATGAGGAACCTTCTTTTCAATACTGGTTGGATCTATCATATAAATTTTCGTCTCTGTAATGAAACGGCTGATTCCAGGCAGATCAGTTCCGATACCAAAAAGGATACCAGCACATACCTACACTCTCAACCTGACACTTCTTCCGACTCGTGGCTTCTTAACTACGAAAACTTAACACCACAACCTCTTCTGAGAACTCTCAGGGAACCTGACGTTCCTCTACGTTGGACAGGTAAGACTTCCTCTAGTTGGGACCCTAAAGAAACCTTCCTTACTACCATTTCGACTTCGAGGTCATGAAACCGGTGGAGTACGCTTGTCAACTGAGTAACCTTTTCTGAGACTATGACCTTCCCTAACCCCCGTCCTCCTCTTCCCCTACTGGCTCCTACTCTACCGACCTACCGTAGTGCCTGAGCTACCTGTACTCAGACTCACTTGAGGCCCTCTACCACTACCTGTCCCTCCGGACCACACGACGTTAAGTACCCCAACTTTTCTCAGCCTGTGCTGACTCACTGACTTGACTTGACTTGAATCCTTATTTAGATGGATTTCTTTATTTTCTGGATATATATCTTTTGATATTTTGTGACTACTTTCTTTAGTTTTTCCTGTTTTTATTTATCTCTTTATATTATACAAGTACCTATTCTTCTTAGTTAAATCACTTTGACTCATATGATGGGTTTCGTTAGATATCTAAGTTACGTTAGGGATAGTTCTATGGTTACCATAAAAAGTGTCTTGATCTTGTTTATTAAAGTGGTTATGTTTTTTGGAGATTATCGGTTTCGTTAGAACTCTTTCTTCTTACCTTGACCTCCTTAGTTGGACGGACTGTAGTCCGAGATGATGTTTCGGTGTCAGTAGTTCTGTCATACCATGACCGTGTTTCTGTCTTTATATCTAGTTACCTTGTTTTATCTTTCGGGTCTCTATTTAGGTGCGTGGATACCTGTGGAACAGAAACTGTTTCCTCCGTTCTTAATGTTACCTCTTTTCTGTTAGAGATTGTTCACCACGACCCTTTTTACCAGTTGGGGAACATTTTCTTACTTTGATCTCGTGAAAGATTGTGGTGTATGTTTTTATTTGAGTTTTACGTAATTTATAGATTTACATTCTGGTCTTTGATATTTTGAAGATCTCCTTTTGTATCCGTTTTATGAGAGGCTGTATTTAGCGTCGTCCTAGGAGATACTGGGTGGAGGGTCTCATTACCTTTATTTTCGTTTGTTTTGTTTTGTTTAGTTTACTCTGGATTAATTTGAATTTTCGAAAACGGGTTACTTTTTCCAATTTTTTTCTACTTTTCTATCGGAAGTCTTACCCTCTTTTATTATCGTTTGCTTCGTTGACTGTTTCTTAATTAGAGTTTTTATATGTTCGTTGAGGATGTCGAGTTAAGGTCTTTGTATTTGCTGGGTTATTTTTTTTGCCCGGTTTCTTGATTTGTCTGTAAAGAGGTTCCTTCTGTATGTCTACCGATTGTCTGTGTACTTTTCTACGAGTTGCAGTGAGTAATAGTCTCTTTACTTTTAATTTTGGCGTTAATGTATGACAGAGTAC
The DNA here is from genome assembly GCA_006410555.1 of Capra ibex. Lineage (NCBI taxonomy): Eukaryota > Metazoa > Chordata > Mammalia > Artiodactyla > Bovidae > Capra > Capra ibex. Next base: position 89,895,371 of record SJYO01006231.1, read on the forward strand.
GGTCAGTCTTACCGACGGTAGTTTCTCAGATGTTTGTAATTTACGACCTGTCCCAAACCTCTTTTCCCTTGGGAGAATGTGACAACCACCCTTACGTTTGATCATGTCGGTGATACCTCTGGTCGCACCTCTAAGGAATTTTTTAGACCTTTATCTTTCCGGTATTGGGTCGTTAGGGTGACGACCCGTATGTGTGGCTCCTTTGGTCTTTACTTTCTCTGTGCACATGGGGTTACAAGTAGCGTCGACAAATGTTATCCATCCTGTGTCTTCGTTGGATCTACAGGTAACCGTCTACTTACCTATTCTTTCGACACCATGTATATGTGTTACCTTATAATGAGTCGATAATTTTTCTTATGTAAACTTAGTCAAGATTACTCCACCTACTTTGACCTCGGATAATATGTCTCACTTCATTCAGTCTTTCTTTTTGTATTTATGTCATATAATTGTGTATATATACCTTAAATCTTTCTACCATTACTATTGGGATATACACTCTGTCGTTTTCTCTGTGTCTACATTTCTTGTCTGAAACCTGAGACACCCCTCGTCCACTCCTACCCTACCAAACTCTCTTAACGTAATTTTGTACATATATGGTATACATTATCTAACGGTCAGGTCTAAGCTACGTACTCTGTCCCACGAGTTCCGACCACGTGACCCTACTGGGACTCCCTACCCTACCCCTACCTCCCCACCTCCCCAAGTCCTACCCCCTGTGTACATGTGGGTACTGACTAAGTACAGTTACATACCATTTTTGATGATGTTATAACATTTCATTAAGTAAAGTCAAGTCGACGAGTCAATACAGACTGAGAAACGTTGGGGTACTTGACGTCGTGTGCTCCGGAGGGACAGACAGTGGTTGACGGTCTCAAATGGGTTTGGGTATAGGTAACTCAGTTACTACGGTAGGTTGGTAGAGTAGGAGACAACAGGGGAAAGGGAGGATGGGAGTTAGAAAGGGTCGTAGTCCCAGAAAAGTTTACTCAGTCGAGAAGTGTCGTCCACCGGTTTCATAACCTCAAAGTCGAAGTTGTAGTCAGGAAGGTTACCTGTAAGTCCTGACTAAAGGAAATCCTACCTGACCAACCTAGAGGGACGTCAGGTTCCCTGAGAGTTCTCACAAGAGGTTGTGGTGTCAAGTTTTCGTAGTTAAGAAGACGTGAGTCGAAAGAAATATCAGGTAGAGAATGTAGGTATGTACTGATGACCTTTTTGGTATCGGAACTGCTCTACCTGGAAACAACCATTTAATTACAGAGACGGAAAATTATACGACAGATTCAACCAGTATTAAAAGGAAGGTTCCTCATTCATAGAAAATTAAAGTACCGACGTTAGTGGTAGACGTCACTAAAACCTCGGGGGTTTTTATTTCAGTCGGTAACAAAGGGGTAGATAAACAGTACTTCACTACCTTGGTCTACGGTACTAGAAACAAAAGACTTACAACTCAAAATTCGGTTGAAAAAAGTGAGAGGAGAAAATGAAAGCAGTTCTCCGAGAAATCAAGAAGTGAAAGACGGTATTCCCAACACAGTAGACGATAGACTCCGATGACTATAAAGAGGGCCGTTAGAACTAAGGTCGAACACGAAGTAGGTCGGGTCGTAAAGAGTACGAATATATGAGACGTATATTCAATTTATTCGTCCCACTGTTATATGTCGGAACTGCATGAGGAAAGGGATAAACCTTGATCAGACAACAAGGTACAGGTCAAGATAGACAATGAAGGAATAGACGTATGTCCAAAGAGTTCTCCGTCCAGTGCACCAGATCATAAGGGTATAGAATTTCTTAAAAGGCATCAAATAACACTAGGTGTGTCAGTTTCCGAAACCGTATCAGTTATATCATCTTTATCTATAAAAAGAAAAAACTGCTAGGTTGTCTACAGCCGTTAAACTAGAGACCAAGGAGACGGAATCGTAGGTTAATTTTATTTATTTAATTAATTTTTTTTTCTTCGAGGATCTTCTGGAGGATCATCATTCTGGATATTTTCTACAAGATAAGTGTAACTCTTAACCTTACGTTTTCGTCTTTCAGTTCTATATGGACATCATTGTCCGTTCAAACCGAAACCTCTTGTTTTACTTCGTCCCGTTTCTAATTGACTTAAGATGATCCTTTTAGGTACACAGTATCGTTTATTGGGAAAAGTTGTTGTGTTTTCTACTGAAATGTGTACCTATAGTGGTTTTAACAGTTATAACTTTAATTTAACTAACGAAAGAAACATCGACTTCTACCTCTTCGAAAAATGTCAGTCACTTTTGTTTTGGACCTCGACTGGCACCGATTCTAGTAGTCGAAGAGTACCGTTTTAAGTTCAAATTTGATTTCTTTTAGTCCTTTTTGTGATCCGGTCGGTTCATACTGAGTTTAATTTAAGGTATACTTAAACACCATCTTCATTACTTATCTAAGTTCCCTGATCTAGATCGATTGTCACACGGACTTCTTACTACCTGTCTCCAAGTATTACAACATATTCTCCACCGTTTGTTTTGGTAGGGTTTCTTTGTCGTTTCGTTCTTCCATTTCACCAGTAACTTCTTCCGAAATGTTTATCGTCTTGCTTCTCTTCACTTTTCGTTCCCTACTTTCCCATACAGGTTATTTTACGTCTCAAAGTTTCTTATCGATCCTCTTAGTTCTTCCGGAAGAAGTTACTTAGTACGAATTATTATCTTCTTTTCATGTTTTCCTCTTTCTGATCTCTAGACCAGTCCTTTTAACCTTTGTAGTTCTCTCACAAGACGGGTTTCTATTCGTGTTATTTCCTATTTTTACCATCGCTGGATCATCTGTGACTTATCTAGTTCTTCTCTATCTTTCTTATGTACCTTCTCGACATATTTTTTCTAGAATTACTAGACCTAATGGTGCTGCCACACCAATCAATGGGTCACGGTCTGTAAAACCTCACACTTCAGTTCACCCAGAACTCTTCGTGACGACAATTATTTCGATTACCTACACTACTTTAAGGTCGTCTTTCTAAGTTTAGGGATTTCTTACTACTGTAGTTACAAAACGTAAGTCATACAGTCGTTTAGACCTTCTAGGGTGTCACCGGTGTCTTGACCTTTTCCAGTTAAGAGTAGTGTCAAAGGTTCTTCCCACCAAAGTTTCTTACACGATTGGTAACCTGTTGAAGTGAGTAGAGAGTACGATCATTCCAGTACGAATTTTAGAACGTACGATCCGAAGTCGTAATACACTTGGTTCTTGATGGTCTACAGGTTCGACCCAAATCCTTTCCTTCTCCTTGATGTCTTTTTCAACGGTTGTAGACGATCTAATATCTCTTTCGTTCCCTTAAGTCTTTTTGTGGATAGACAAAGTAGCTGATACGATTCGGAAACTGACACACCTAGTACTTTTTGACACCTTTCGAGAATCTCTCTACCCTTATGTTCTCGTGGAATGGACAGAGGACTCTTTGGACGTACGTCCAGTTCTTCGTTGTCAAGCTTGGGACTTACCTGGTTGACTAACCAAGTTCTAACTCTTTCCTCACGTTGCCCCGACAGACGACAGTGGGACAAACAAATTGGATATGTGACTCGTGCAGTTCTCTTTACGACCCAACCTACTCAATGTTCGACCTTAGTTCTATCCGTCCTCTTTTTAGTTGTTGGAGTCTATACGTCTACTATGGTGAGATTGCTGTCTTTAACTTCTCCTTGATTTCTCGGAGAACTACTCCCACTTACTCCTCTCACTTTTTCGTCCGAATCTTAACTACGGAAGTTTGACACGACGACCTTTTCTGAAGACTTGCAGGGAACCCGTCGTTCCTCTAGTTTGGTCAGCTAGGATTTCCTTTAGTTGTGACTTATTAGTGACCTTCCTGACTACGACTTTGACTTCGAGGTCATAAAACCAGTAGACTACGCTTGTCTACTAAGTAATCTTTTGAAGGACTCCGACCCTTTCTAACTCCCGTCTTCCTCTTCTCTTGGAGTCTCCGACTCTACTGACCTTCCGTAGTGACTACGTTACTTGTACTTGAACCCGTTTGAAACCCTCTACCATTCCCTGTCCCTCCGGACCGCACGACGTCAGGTGCCCCAGTGTTTCTCAACCTGTGACGACCCACTGACTTGTTGTTGTTTAAGGTGAAAAATACTACGTACTATCAACTTTTACCGTAAACTTCTGTAAAAGGTTAACAAATAATGATCACATGTCGTCCCAACCGTATGGAAAAGATATTTCTGAGTGCATCATTTATAAAGTCCGAAATTATGTCAGGTATAAATTTTTAAAGAGGAGAAGGGGAGATGAGGAGATGTTAGGAAAATTTTATATTTTGTTAAAAAAACGTATAAATAGAATCTTTCTATTCGGTATCGTGTCTAAACCAGGTATCTGGTACCAAACGACTGTGCATCTTATATCTTTATCACTTTCGTTTTCAGTGAGTCAGTACAGGCTGAGAAACACTAAGGTACCCGACATGTCAGGTACCTTAAGAGGTCCGGTCTTATGACCTCACCCATCGGAAAGGGAAGAGGTCCCCTAGAAAGGTTGGGTCCCTAACTTGGGTCCAGAGGGTGTAATGTCCGCCTAACAAATGATCGACTCGGTGTTCCCTTTGGGTTCTTATAACCTCACCCATCGGATAGGGAAGAAGTCGCTTAGAAGGACTGGGTCATTAGATTGGTCCCAGAGGACGTAACGTCCGTCTAAGAAATGGTTGACTCGATAGTTCCTTCGGATTCTTTATCTGAATAAAAAAAAACCATGTGTCTGATACTTAGTAAGGTTCCTATAAGGTCTATATAACTGTTACCGAGTAAGGACAACCTTATGTTTATTACAACGATAATGGATTTGAAATTTCTTTTTTTAGGGAAAGGAACTACGTCAAAAGGGTGGTCAATTACGTAATAAAGAAAGGTGGTGGTACCTCGATTGGGGAAGTTTCTCAATAGATATGAACTCCCCAGTTTACAAAGGAAGGGTGAATTTTCGAGAAAAGTGATTCCCGATATACTTACTTACTCTCCTCTTCCTCTCTCCAGACGTCCGGTGTCTCAACGTCTACCACGACGTGGGCACTTAAATTAACAAGTATGTGAAGGTCGGGACCAGGTCGGTGACCGACGACACCCTCACCCCCTTCATAGGAAAGAAGAAGACTCACACAACCTCCGAGGGAGACGACCACCTATACCTTTATTGTTCAAGATTCTGTAGACCAGAAGTAAGTAACTTGCACACACTCACCGACACACTGAGACATACATTGACACTCATTCACGTACACACCGAGACACGTGTGTATACAATACCATACACATATACTCACATACGTAAATTAACAGAAGTACCCATCTACGTATACACATACACATGTATACTTGTACACACAACAACGTGTATCGAAAAACCACACGGATTCTGACACATACGTTGACATTCCCGTGCACCCACATACATCGGGACCAAAACACACAGAAACACGTGTGTTACACATACGTATACACTGACACATACGTTAACACAACGTTTACACCCACATGTACACACATTTTCACACTTACATACATAGAACTTCATTGACTCGATATTGATACACACGTGGTTGGTCCGATATAAGGACTGTTGTTGACGACACCCGCCGGAGAAGGAGACAGGGGTCTGGAGTCGATACGCCACATACGTCCTATAGACCTTTTTATTACGAAAACTTCCTTCCTCGGGACAGATTCTTGACCACCCACGTACAAGAGACGACAGGAGGTCTCCTTGACTCGGGGTACACGGGTCTCTCACACTCGAAGAACTACTTCGTCCGAAAAGGAAGACGGAAGGGAAGGGTCCGAGTGAAGATGTCACGGAATGACCGGAAAGGACCGTAGTGAAAAGTTTCTTTGTTAAGTGTAATTGGGAAGGGATCCCAGTAATCGTTTATTTCATCAACGTAAAGTTAGGAACTTAGTTCCAGACGAAAGTTTCCAACGTTTGATTCTTTGTGTGTCTGAATGAAGAGGTTAACGGTTCCGAGACAACTTTTCACTTTCATAATCAGTAAGCCAGTACAGACTGAGAAACTTTGAGGTACCTGACATCGGGTGGTCCGAGGAGACATGTACCTTAAGAGGTCCGTTCTTATGACCTTACCTATTGATAAGGGAAGAGGTCCCTTAGAAGGTCTGGGTTCCTAACTTAGACCCATAAGACGTAACGTCCGTCTAAGAAGTGGAAGACTCAGTTGTCCCTTCGGGGTTCCCGAACAATAATGAGGAAAAAATTACTCCTCCTCACACTTCAAGTCTCCCATGTCGTCAACGGGTTCCAGTATATCGACCTTTTACCGTTTGGATCGAAACTAGATCTCGGGAGACTGAGGTTAAGGTCACGAACGACAAGAGGATCCTCGAAGATGGGACGATTCCAGTCTCCCTTACTTGGCCCCTATAAGTATCAGACGTTCTATTGACTACAGACATGTTCCCCCTGGGTACCGAGTACCGACCACGGTTTTAGGAGTAAGACAACACTTCAGTCCTTTGTCATCGTCAAAAAGTTCAAACCTCGACTGACACTCAGACCCTCACAAAAAAAAAACAAAAAACAAAAACAAAAAAAAAATTCTAAATTTTACAAAATAAATAAAAAAAAAATTAAAATTTTAGAAATTAAGAATGTACGCAAGGGTTTGTACTTGGGGGGAGGGACCCTCACAACAATATTCGTGAATTGAGAAAATTTCACTAAACTAAAAGTGTTGATTGAACTTTTATTGGACAAAAGTCTGTTCTTTTAACTCTGTGTCTTTCCATTTCTCTCGATGGGTCTAATTGAATCGACCAGGACTAAACTTGGAACCGGGAACCTCAGGAAAAAGACTTGACCCAATGAAAGACCGAAAAGTGTCAACGATATATAATTCAGGACGACGTACGGTCCGAACCGTGACTCGTAAATGAGTCATACCATGATACGTACTACAGTTCGAAAAAGGAAAATTTTTATATTAAAAACATTAATGTACCTAATCATTAACGCCACTTTTCACGAAACGTCCAAAGTAGATTCCTTTCTTTTGTCAACCAATTCACATCTGTAAATTGTCTTGGTTCCTCTAGTTTGGTCAGTTAGGATTTCCTTTAGTCAGGACTTATAAGTGACCTTCCTGACTACGACTTCGACTTCGAAGCTATGAAACCGGTAGACTACGTTTCTCGGCTGAGTAATCTTTTCTGGGACTACGACCCTTCCTAACTCCCGTCCTCTTCCCTTACTGTCTCCCACTCTCCCAACCTACCGTAGTGCCTGAGTTACCTGTACTTAAACTCGTCGAGACCCTCTATCACTTCCTGTCCCTTCAGACCACACGGTGTCAAGTACCCCAGTGTCTCTCAGTCTGTGGTGAATCACTGACTTGCTGTTGTTGTCTTTATAACAAGGAAGATGAAGTGGGAGGGCAAGGTCCTACACCCATATTATGAAGTAAAACACACACACACGGATGTGTTTGTCCCTGTGAGTATATTGACCAAACGCCTCTACAGACTCCCTGGGGTAGGGAAACCCTTTACATCGTCAACCCAGGAAGGTCCCTGGAGTCTACTTGATGTACTCTCACCCAAATGCATCCCCGGTAAATGTTACATTTCTGACGCATTTGTGCTTTACAACGAGTGGTAGACCAAGACGTTCCATTTGAGTAATCGGCGACGTCAACGGTCGAGTCCTGTCTCATCGCCCACTCCGTGACACATGTACCTTTTTCTCCATTTTAACGGAAATCTATCAAAGTCCATTTTAAACGTACTTGGGCTTAAAAACATAGAACGATATGAATCTTGTCATGATTTTGACAATTGATTCTTTAGACAAGGAGTACTGGAAGAGGGTACTACGCATGACCTAACGTATAAGGGATGCGGTTTCAGTATATATACGACTGTAGGGAGGAATCGAGGAGTCTCGATACACTCTTTGACTTAGGACCCGATCTCAGGAGCCATCCCAGAGACTTAGTTTGACTTTGAGTGACGAAAATGCAGCACATCAAAAATAAAGTCAACTGTTGTCCTGTTCTCCTTCGTAGTCCACACCGTGAGACCCTCGACCGTCGACTCGCGACCGTGGTGGGGGTCCGGTCCCGCGTCGACTAGGCCTTTGGGTCTCTCTTCGCGACTTCGACCTTCGTCGTCACCGGTAACCTCTCCTACCTACCGTTAGGAGATTGGAGAGACTAACGGACGTCCCGGAGGGTGACTGGTTTACAGTAGAGGAAAGAGATGGGTCTCTCCGACGTTCATCCACCGATTTTTGAGGACAACATTGTTCCTTCTTGTTTACACTGAAGTGCGACCTGGATAAGGACATTGTAAACACGATCCAACCACACGAATCAGTACGACCGAGACGTAGAAACAGTTTATACAACGGATCTCAGACTTTATATACCTGAAGGGTCCACCACTTCTTGGGTGGACGGTTACGTCCTCTACACCCGAATTAGGGACCCAACCCTTTTAAGGGACCACTTCCTTTACCGTTGGGTCATGTGATAAAGAACGGACCCTTTAGGATACCTGTCTCTTAAGAACGTCAGATGCCAGGTGCCCCACCGTTTTCTTAGCCTGTGTTGAATCGCTGATTTGTTGTTTATCGGACTTTATACGTACTATCGTGAAAGAGTTCTGAGATGGAGATTCGAACTGAAAATTTCAGTATTGTGAAAAGTAAGGATATCGTTACTTTTCAACGTCTTGTCTTTTATTGTGGTGTGACCCCCGAAATCCTAGGAGGTGGACTTAGAGGGTCGGTCACAACTCTTCCTCCAACCCCAGAGGGGTCGTCGGATGGTCACGGTCCTGTGATGGGGGTGAGAGGACGAGTCTTTAAGACGGTCCTCGGGGTAGGGAGTTCAAGAGAATGTGGAATCTTGTGGGGGTGTTCCGTTAAGACCTGTCCTAGTTCATTCCCGGTCCTCCCTTCGTGGTCTAGGTGACCCACCAAATAGGACCTACATCATTCTACTAGGTGGACTACAACTTTCCTGGAGGTCCACAGAGAGGTGACCACAGTAGTATAACGGACTTTAAGGTGGACATATTTACCTAATTATCCTGTAGCAGGGAATACTCACCCCCACCTTGTCGTACCCTCTTCCTCTTCTGAATCCGAACCACCAAACGATGTGGGCTCACGGAAAGTCTACCCGTTGAATCCGATCTCCGAACAAGAGAAGCTTGGAGTCAACCAAGAAGAGGATTTATCCATTGAAGGAAGGACGGTAGTGCACCCAGGGAGACGGACTAGGGTCACACGACCGGGTCTCGGGACTCCCCTTCCACTACGTTAATATAACGACCGTCTTATAGGACGTGTGTCCCTAGTGAAATACATCTCGTGGACTGAGTGTCATCCACACAAAATACATCCTGTGGACTGCGTGTGATCCGTATATACGTATCTCGTGAGTCGTATGTCTTCGTCACGAAATGTATCTCACAGGTTGTGTGTCGTACACAGGAAACGCGTCTCATGGTGTACGTGTCATCCACACGGAATACATCTCTGGCACCGTACAGTATCCGTACTGAACACCTCTCAGGGGTCGTGTATCATCCACACGAAATACATGTGGGGGACCGTATGTCATTCGTCCTAAATACGTCTCAGGAACCGTGCGTGATTTACGTGAAAGACATCGGGTGGACCTTACATCGTCCGTGCGAAATACGTCAAAGACTGTGTGACATCCGACGAAGAAGTCCATGGTCGTGCATCTTCCGTGAGAAGTTTATATCGAAACAGACGTGGTTCATCCGAACGAGATCCACCTGATGACCGTGTGTGATTGTGTTCGTGATCATCGGTAGTGAAACGAAAGTAAGGTAGAAAAAACTCCTGAGTTCTAAAAAGGGTAAAAGGACACTCTAGGAGAAACCGGGGGGGTAGAGTTCCAGAGTAAGTTGTAGGGTGACTCCTGCCAGACGTGTCGGGCGTCAGTCTCGTTCCCGCCCCGTCTGGAGGTGAGGGTCAAGACAGGGGGATGGGGGAACACACCTGGGGCAAGAGAGAGTCGGGTGGGGTCGGACCGGGGAGTGCGGAGGTACACGGGAGAAGGTCAACCGAGGAAATAGGGACCTAAGTCAGGTCAAGTCGGCGAGTCAGCACGGGCTGAGAAACACTGGAGTACCTGACGTCCTGTGGTCCGGAGGGATAGGTAGTGGTGGAGGGTCTGAGTCTATTACCATTAAAGGTGCGTCTGACCAAAGAAACGAGGACAAGGACCTTCGACACGAAGTTGTGTCCGGAACCCGACACACCTCCACCTTCAACTTGGCGACGGTCCGAACACGAGACCGCCGGTCCCCGGAGCCCCGAGACTCAAAGGTCCCAGAGACGGCTCTTTACCAGGTACTACAGAGGGACCAGGTGGAACCCTTCCCTCGGGACCTCTACTGGACCCTGTTCCGACTGGAAGACAGACAGGACTCCTAGGTCACAGACAATGTGACTTGACCAAGGGTCCGGAGTGAAGTACAAACCTGTCACAGGTCCACCCCTCCTTCATTCGTACGACCCGCTTAGCCGACCGAATCAGACCTCGGACCGTCATAAAAGATCCCCTCCCCGACCCATTTCCGAAACATGTTTTTCCCCTCTCCTTCAACACACTCTCTGTTGGGCGAGATCTTTCTTCCATGGTCCGACTCCCAGTTCCCCGAGCCCCAAAACTGGACCACACCCCTTCCGGGTACCGTACCACCGAGATCCCTTACTCGACCGAAACCTCTCCTCACCTATGGTCACCCATTGATTGTGTGTGTGTGTGTGTGTGTGTGTGTGTGTGTGTGTTTGACAGGCACACACAGACAGAGAAACAGAGATAGTAAGGGAGAAGGAAACTTAAAGAGACCAGAGGTAAGGGAGAGGGTCGAGCACAGACAGACAGAGACTCGGGAAGAGTGGGACAGGGGTCGTGAGTGGGACGGCGAGTGAGGGAACGAGGAGAGGGAGATAGGTAGAGACGGAGTGTCGAGTGGTAGTGACGGAGAAGGAAGTAGGAGTCCTAAGTAGGACGTGGGGTAGACTGGTGTCCTACGACCTCGACTCGCACAGGGCCGACCCTAAGCCCGACCACCGTTGGAGGAGTACCGACGACGACGACCACCAGCCCCGGAGGACCGAAGACCGAGCGTAGGACCGGACCTGGATGTGGAAGATGTTGTTGACAGCGGAGGAGGTCACAAAAGGCGTCGGGGGTTTTGACTTGACCAAGAAGCGAGTGGACATGGACCACTCAAAGGACCCTCTAGGACCCTCTAGTCCTTACCCCGAGTCCCAAACCCGACCCGAGATCTTGTCGTCTCTTCGGTCCCTCCGGACCCTCCGGGGAGAAGGGAGGGAGTGAGTAAGGAGACGAAACGGTAGCTCTGGCAGGGGTGTAGGACGGAAAGGTCGGGATCGGACGAAACCCCAGGTAAAGGACGGACGGAACGTGTGTAATCCCGTGGAGACTCCGGCCCGACGTGTCTTAGACCATGGGACCGGAGAGGTCAGAGGTACCACCGGAACTCCAGGAGAGTTCCCACGACAGGACCCAGACGAGACGTACACCAGGAAGAGGAACACTGAAAAGTGAGACCCGATGTCGAAGGGGTAGGGGTACGGAGGAGGAAGGTCCTAGGGAGGAGAAAAGATTGAGGGGAGGGAGATGGTTCTACAGGGTTCCACGAGTGTCGGGTTGGACCTATTTCAACCGGTTAGTGGTGGGTAAGATTCTTCGGAAGAATCTGGAGAGGGAGAAGGTGCGGAGGGGTGAAACACGGAGTCTGGAACTGAGACCGAACCGGGACGAGGACTAATTAATTTGTCGAGTTGACAGTTTAACGAATTATTCGTGGAGGGTCAAACTACTACCAAGACCCTTCGTCTGATGTCAGGTACCGACCGATTATAATCCTACGTTTTATTTCCACACTACTGGATTCACTGCTCGTACGGTAGTGAAGGGAGACAGTCCCAGTTTCCCTACCCATAGGTCGAGGAGGGTAGATTGTCGGATCGACTCTCTCCACAGGTAGAAAAGAAAGGACAGAACCTGTTCTCGATGGTGAACCACCTCCTAAATGACTTTAACATGACAAATAACACCGTTTCAAGTCTTCCGTCCCCGTAATGTTTAGAAGTACACTTCTAAAGGACTCTAAGACCCAGAACCTTCGTAGTGTCGCTCAGAAGGGTCCACCACGATCACCAGTTCTTGGGACGGACGGTTACGTCCAATCTACCTTCTTTCCCCCCAAACTAGGGACCCAACCCTTCTACGGGATTTCCTCCCGTGTCTTTGGGTGAAGTCATAAGAACGGACCTCTTGGGGTACCCGTCTCCTCGGTCCGAGGTCAGGTACCCCAGCGGTTCAGCCTGTGCTGACTTCACTGGATCACGTGTTCCGTGTCACTCAGAACCTCCGTCGTCCTTGCAATGTTTCAATGACGTAAAGAAGGGAGGGGAGATTCCCGAACCAGTACCTCATACCAGAACCAGTAAAAGGGAAGGACACCAGGGAGTACGACACACTGGAGTCGACTCAGTGAGAGGGAGAGACCTGGTCAGAGTGGTTCACGAAACGTAGGAGTTAAACCATGAACTCCCTTCCCTCACTTTCCAACAACGACTTGATGCTTTTCTGCGGCCCTAAGAACCGGAGGCCTCCTCTTCTTAAGTTAGGCCCCGGTCTCTGCTCCCGACTAACGAGTCTCGAAAACACATTATTTCAAAATAATTGTATATTTCCTCTATCTCTTTGGAAGACTGTATCCGTAGTCTTCCCCCGTCTTTCTCATGGGGGACGATCAGAAGTCGACCTACAATATGTCAGTGCTCGTCAGACAATTACTTTCCTTCCTTACAGAATTTTGCGTCTTACCGTGGTCCGGGGAGTGGGTATTCTACGTAAAACCCTATTAGAACCGTGGTCTGTTAAGTAGGACCCGGTATTTTGCTGACTGGACTTAGAACATCTTCCCGTCTAATGGTATGTTTATCAAAACAAATGTATCTAATCCCCTTGTTATAGACGCATATTGTATGACCAAACAGTTCAGTCAAGACTCGGTAATCCATCTTGACTGAACTTCTGTGTCAAACCCCATTTACGTACCATGTAATTGTATCGAATTCTGTTTGTAAAGGTATTTTTTTACGTAACCAATTGAGTCCCAAACTCTTATCAATTGAAGTCCACCTTGGTCCACAGCAATACCGTTGTGTCATAAAATTCTATTTGGAAAATTTTAAACATATCTCTTCCTTTTTTTTTTTATATATATATATATATATAGTGATCAAACAAAGGAGGACGGCGAATTCTCTCTCTTTTTTACAGACTGTGAACTCGGATAAAGGAGGTAAACCTCTGGGGACCGGAAGGACGGACAAAGGGAGAGTCCTCGTCCAGTGTTTCCACTTACACTGAATACAAGTGGACGGTTCTCGGGGACCCCCATAAACAGTCCAAACTTACTCCGCAGGACTCCCTCTCCTATGAAATGGTCCTCCGTTGGGTGGGAAGAAAAGAAAACCCACGTTTTCCACAGTCGAAGAAGTAAATATCTACCGTATTAACTTTCAGTACAGGCATCCAACGTCTCTTTATCCGTCCTACATGAGACGTACCTCGGTCAACCCCCTCTCCCTAAGTACCCAGTCTCGACGACAGTACTCACTCCCTGTTTTAAGTGTAGACAGGAAACCCTAGCCGGTCCCTACCTTCCGGGGTCCACACGTCTACTAAATGACGTTCCTTGACGTCCGACATACCTGGTCGGTCTTATCCTCTCCTACACCCTGGTTTTGGGTCCCTGTTCGTGACTCCGGTGGAACGATGGATGTTTGGAGCGGTCACCCCTAGAGAAAGACACCGGTGGGGACCCCGACTCTGGTAAGGGTCCTGTTCTTTTTCAAACCGAAGAGTTCTATTTCAGTGGAATTGACACCCGTTTCTCGGACAGAAGAGGGACGTGAGACCCCATAGAGGAACCCTGAACCTCCACGAAGTCCTGGTGAGGAAGTGTGCTCCCTTCCTCGTCCCCTTTCGTCTCTAAGGGAGGTAGACCCGCCCTAGACTGTGGGACAGGTGACGTCGCCAAAGAAGAGCCGTTACTACAGGAATGTACGAAAGTCCAGGGGGGCTGTCTCGTCCCTAACTCTTTTAGTTGGGTCGACCGTCGATTGATGAGGGTACCTATAGACTAGACCAAACCGGGGTAGTGAGGGTACTAGCAAAAGACGGTGGGACTGTACGAGGCCTCGTAGCGGTTACGGAGTCCATGGGTACGTCTCGAACACCACCACCCACAGTACTGTGTAAACTACCTAAAATCGGGGAGGGACGGTTGAAAAATACACCGGGGATGTCCTGGGACGAGGGAGAAGGAGAGAAGAGAGAGTCGGTGAAGGAGAAACGAAGTACGTAAATAGTTCGAGGTAGAGTGACTGAGGACAAAGAAGGGTACCGGCAAACCGGAGGTTGGAACATGGGAAGACTTCAAATAGGGGTTAGAGTTCCAGAGTATAGACCTGTCTCTCTAGGAACTGGACCATGCCAACCAATCCTTGACCGGTCGTCTTCTACACCGTTAGGTCTCTTCTTTGTTTTAAGAGACGACCCCACAAGACCTTCCGAAGGACCTTCTTCTCCACGACCTTGATCCAGACCTCGTTACTCTTCTTTTATAAGGTTTCGTCTCCCATCTCACTGAGTCACCCGTAGGTATCATAGGGTCCGGGGGACGGTCCGGTCGGGAGTCAGAGTGAGTAGACGTCTAGGTCTCGTTACTTCCGAAGACCGACCACGTCCTAACCCCCGACGAGAAGGACACTGTAGATGGAGAGACCACCCGGGTAGCGTAAATAGGAGAGGACACCGAGTCGGTGAGATCAAGTCACGAGAGGAAGAGGTCAGGGGTCCTTAGAGGGATTCCTCTGAGGTGGGGTGGGACAGAGGGAAGGGAACGGGAGACGGGGAGGGTAGACTTTGTCTGGTCCCCTTACCCGTCGAAGACTACCTCTGGACCCAAGTCTGTGGTCTTACGACTCACTGAGACCCTTCCCAGAACCGAGGGAGACCAACGACTTCAGAGAAAGTCGACAATCACCACCTTTACGGTGGGACATACCAGATCGTTTCTTTCCTTTAGTTGACTGGTCGACCTAGGTCCAGAATTTGTTACAATAGTCTTTAGACAAAAGTAGTAAATCACAAGTAGACACTACCGAAATGAGAGTAGGACCATTTTGACTTAGAGTCTGCGAGTTTGAGGTACTCTTTCCCTCAAGTAAATGTTGTCAAGATCCTTTTCAACTCCTAAGGAAAATTAAACAGACTAAACCCAGTATCCTGGTTAAGGATGTTTGGATTCTAAGACTCGTAGGTCAGAACCGTAGTATCCCAGGTGACTCGATAACAAAACCCCGAGTCTCGTCAACCTATTAATTCTTAAGTCCGGTACCTAATTTCTCAGAACCCGACCACAGAGTCCAAATGACAGGCCCTCTTACACACGTTCCCTGAGGTAGTAACTCTCGGAGTCAAAGGAGTAGACGTTATACCCCTGCTTTCTCTTCAGTCCACTTGTACCACAAACCCTAGGTTTGTCCCTTTCTTGGAGAGATAGGGACATGGTCTCCCTGGTGTTTCTAACATATGCTGGTTACACCCCTCCCTTGGGTCCCCTTTTGAGTCCTGTCTGTTCGTCGACGGCCTCCACTGAGTACCCGAGTCCACACCTAGAGACGGGACGTTTAGGAACGGAGAACGACGGCTCTTCTCACACTTAACCCAGGAAAGACAAGGAGAGGTCTAAGTCTCGACCCTCCTTCCAGAGGACATGTGTGTCCCGGACCGGTCGTGGATACCCCTACACACGACGAACACCCCGCGCCCTCCGACCGAACACCAGTGGACGTAGAAGGTGGGGTGACGAGGTCCATCTGCATGAGAACCGGTACCGAACGGACGACGGTGTAGGAGGCACGACCCACGTCTGTGTCCCCCGACACCATCTCTACGGCGACGGAGAAAGAATGGACCTGAGAGTGGACGGATGAAGAGTAGTGCAGATGAGTGTGGATCCCGTATAGACACACGACAGACGACATCCGATACAGACCAGTCGAAATACAAAGATGGACCAAAGACTAATGTCGACCATGTACAAAATGGACCACTGTGCACCATATACTAATTTGGACCCGAGTTTATCTGTACCAGAGTCAGTGTAGACCTCAACGAAATCGACACCGGTTCCTGTAGACTCCGTAAAACCCCAAACAGAAAAAGAACGGACTCTACGACAATCACTAATAGACCAAGAGGACGAACAGTGCAGACCCAGTGTAAAGTCCAAACAAACTCCAGACTCTGAGTCCCAGTAAAAGTCTGTACGATCACTGGAATACACTAGAACAAACTACGGACAGAATCCCAAACAGACTCAGTACAGACCCCGGGTTGACCCCTGTGTGGACCAAGTCCAGACACTGTAGTCACATACATTCGGGACACACTCTGAGTACGACCCGTTTAAGTCCGGTTCAATCTGACAGAAGTCCAGGTACACAGTATAGTCCGACACAGTAGGTACAACCCCGGTACAGTCCTGTACAATTGTGTACCCCGGTACAGTGTATAGAGTCCTCTCCAGTCTCACGTCCCCGTCTGCACCACAAGATCCAGGGGTATTTCTACAAAACATCTCACGACCCGATACGGACACAGAAGTATTGTACAACCTGATACATCCTCGGTACAGTCCCTTACGACCCCGTACAACATAGAACAACCTCACAAAGACTCGTGGATTCTCAACACAGATGCCCGAGACGGAAACGAGAGGAGACAGGACGTCGGACCAGACCAGGGGGGTGGGGGGTGGGCAGTGGAGAGGTGGACCGAATACCGAAGGTCAAGAGAACCGGGGTAAGGACGATACGTCCCGAGACTCGTCCTTACGTCTAAGGACCGACCCTAGGAGATAAAGTGTGTTTTAAAGGAGGAAAGGGGTAGAGGGACCGGGGACTACCAGGAGGAAGTACAGTCGACGACAGCGTGGGTTCTTGTACCTAAAGATGTTTAAAAACTTCGGGACCGACCCACTCATTGACACTCGCTTCCCCTAACCCCTGTTGGGACCCCTGGGTCTCCTTTCAAGACGGAAAACGGGTGAGGGGCACCGATAGAGACGATCCCCTACCCGAGGACGAATCACGACCACTGTTCACCTCGTCCGTGGCAGCGTACGACTGTGGGCGGAAGGTGAAGTTGTAGGACTTCGGGATATACTTCTAAAAGTGGTTCTCGTGTCTGTAGTACGTACACTCAGAGAACTTGGGTCCCAGGGTAGACCTCATAACCCCTATTGTCCCTGAGTCTCTGTGGAACAGACTTTGGACCGAGAACACCCACCGAAATTCCGGTACCCGAGAAGGAAAGACTTGGCACCAAAGGCGTCAACTTATTATTTCTAATACACTAGGGACGAAACATCCCACCGGTTCTACTGGATTATCTTAGTACAGAGACCGTGTATTCTCTCCGAGTCTTCCACAATCAAAGATGTAAAAGGAGTTTCTCCGGAACCTTAGAACTCTAAACCATTGTTACTACTTATAAAACATCATCAATAAGATCTCATTGTTCAGTGAATTTTTGTCATTCACGAACCATAACTCTTCAGACACTCAGTGGACCGACCAAGAAGACCTACATCTAACCCGGTGATCAGATAGACACTAGTCTATCCCTCAAAACGACTAGATCTCAGTAAGACGAGTGTATAAAACCCGAACCTACCAACGTCCGACTAGAGTTTACCGGAATGAGGTCTGTTTCCTGAAGGAAAGTACACTAAGAGAGGGAAATCTTACGTAGAGTCCAAACAAGTGTACCGTCTTCGTCCCAAGGTTGTCGGACTGTCCTTCGACGTTACGACGAACCCTCGAACCAAATCCTGGTAGATGAGTGGTAAAGGTGGTCTCAGATAACCCGTTTCGTCTCGAAGGGGACCACCAAGTCACCATTTCTTAAACGGTCGTTACATCCTCTGTACCCAAACTAGGGACACAACCCTTGTAGGGGACCTCCTCCCTTACCTTTGGGTAAGGTCATAAGAACGACCCTCTTAGGGTACCTGTCTCCTCAGATCGCCCGACACTAGGTACTCAAGAGATTCTCGACCTGTCCTGACTGGTTGATTCGTATCGTGTGTAACCGTTTTCATCTAAGTTCCGGTCGAGTCTTAGTTTCGTCCGAGGTGGATGATTATCTTCAATGACTTTTTCGTGTAACGTTTCCCAAACCTATATATATGTGCCCCTTCCAGTCCTCAAACACTGAACCGATACAGAAAAGGTATGAACGTTCGACTGTTCCCTCGAACAATGACAAAACACCTAAGACAGTCTTCTGTACTCTCAGGACCCAGTGACTGTTTCCTATCAAAAAGTGAAAACCGTATCGTTTACCGTGGAAGAAGAACGACCAAACGTAAGAAGGAGGTTCAGTTGTTTAGGGTACACCTACCGTTTACACCTGAAACTGACTATGGATGAGTTCATCATACAAAATAATATCCCACCTTCTTATGATCTAAATCCCACAGACACTGAAAATCTTGATCTTCGTACGGACTATAAAAGGGTCCTCCTCTGAAATGGAGTGAGAATTTCCAACAAACGACGTTTGTGTCGAGACTCTTTATCAGGTCCATTTCTTGTAGTGCCTGATGGTTAAAAAACCGTATGGGTCGTTCTAATACGTTTTCATAAGTCCCGGGTACCTCTTGATGGAGAGATTTGTATCCCTGTCAAATAAGTAGTCAAAGGTAGTCACTTCCACTACTTTCGATTTTAAACGAATCGTGAATTGAAATACGTCATTCAACTGGTTCCTATGTCTCTCGTCCTCCCACTCGGTTCTAAATTTTGGTCCAGAGGACTGAGGGTCAGTACTCTTGAAGTACAGGATCGTCATTGTCGAAGGCGAGGATGAGTACGGACTATGTGAGACCTCTACCAAAGGACCCCGGTTCTCCGTCCCGGACCCCCTCAGGTGAGTCCACCAACCCTTACCCGGGATTGTGACAGAGGAAGAGACAGGTCTGGTTTACCCTCGCGGACTAGTGGGTTCCGGTGTGGGCAGACCTGTACAAACTTGTGGAGTCGGAGGACTGGGACCTGTCAGACGTCTTTACACAGAAGTCAAAACTATCGTTAACGGTCCTCACTCAGAGTCGATTCTCGGACCCTTGTACTCAGTATCTGGGTTCCATCATCTGCCTCCTCCCTCCTGACTGGTCTCGTTATTCCTCCCGGAAGGACTTCCTCCACCGGGTCTCGTCCTGTTGGGTCCTGTCCTTTACCTTTCTCTTCCTCGATAGGAAAGTCCAGCCATCTGGACAAACTATTTCTTGTCTTCCGATCTTACTCTTTTCATACACGTTGTCACTCCTCTCTGTAACCTTTATTCCAACTTCTTCACCCGTCCATTATAGAATTCCTGTAAGACTTCGGTCCGTTTCGCTTAGACTGAGTTTTCTTAGGTTGACAGTATATCTGTAACCTACATTCTTCTGATCCCTTCCCCGACCCGGTGACTGATCGACCCTCTCCTATTCCATACTCGACCCACCTGCCAAGACCTTTCCTCTGGCCTCGTCAGTCTGTCCTCTCTTTGTGCTATAGATTCGACACGAGGTCCACGGTCCCCGTACCTCAGTCGAGTACCTCTACCCTACACCCAACTCTGCTCAGACTTCTCAGTGTAGAAGACCGAGTAGGGGTGTGACATAGACACTCGGTAAACAAGAACCTCGGAGTCAAGGACTTCCCTCCATCGGGGACCGAAGACCCGAAGTCCACAAAATTCAACAAAGGAGGGAAGTCCGAGAGAAGGACATCCTTCGGGTCATTTATATAGTGGCGGTAGAACCTCGAGTCACTCGAACACCGTTTCGCCTTGTCCGTCTAGAAGGACGTGTGCCTGAAGGATATGAAGGAGTGGGACCTACCCGCCGCGAAGGCGTCCCGAACGGCGGACCACGTGCTGAAGTGGCTACGGCAGTAGGTCCTCGCCGCGGCGTGAGAGGGGCTCTTACAACTACTGAAGGAATTCCGGTTCCGCTTCTGGTTCTGAAACCTGAAGTAACTACACGAAGACGACTGGTTCCACCCAAGGAGACCCTGGACTCAAGTTCTCCATCTTACCTGAAACTAGACTAGTTTCTTAAACTTACCCTACATCTCCTAGGACCCTTCGGTACCTTCCCCGAACACCTTGCCTCCCTACCCAGTCCCTATTCAAAATCTCTACTGGTTCACCTTATAACGGACACCCTCTGATGATTCAGACTTTGACACTCCCCGGACTCTAAAATGAGTTTACCCTTTGATTATTCAGTCAGATGGTGTCTCTATCTAACACATTTATATATACACATACATGTCATATGTATGTCTTAGGACCTAGTCTCGTCGGGTAAATAATGAGTACCGTTTTTGTCATTGGTCTCATCTTGACATCGAGACGATGGGGTAAGGATTTAAGGAAACTACCGAGTTCATACGATAATGGACATGTACCGTTAGTATAAACGTAGTGTCATTTTCATGTATGGAGGTCTAAAAATTTAAACCTTGAATATGTTCTGTCGACTATGTAACAGGGGAAAGAGGGATACCCCTCTTCCTCTCTCTCTCTGTGTCCCTCTCTCTAATAAGACCTTGAATTTAATAAAAACCATTCTTTCGTTTCAGATTTCAAAAATATAAAAATATTGGGTCCAACATTGGGTCCAACGGTCCTTGAAAAAAAAAAAAAGTCTTTAGGGAGTAATAAAACTTTATATTTTTATTAATACCCACTGACTAATAAAAAAGTGGTCCCTGTTGTATTCTCTGTTTCTCCAGTTCCTCCTCCAGAGACCCCACCCCGGAGACCACTGTCTCACGTGTTCACCAAATTTTAGAGTCCCACCCGAACCCAGAGACCTACCTATTACCCCGAAGTCTCTAACAGAGTCAAATCGGAGTCTTTGGGAGACTCGATCTCGTTAAGATCCCTAGAACGAAAGAGAGGTCCTGCTTCTACCCTTCTCTGACAGTCTGCTTCTGTAGGCCCGACTTCGACTGTGGAAATACAAACTCCCACTCCGTGGTCACACTCTTTTACATCCCTATCCCACAGAGATTTGGGTCCTTGATCGGGTCATCTGGGACCTGGTGGGGTAGGGAGAGGTAGGAGGAGTACCCGAAATGGTACCCCCACAACAGGTGGGACACCACGACTTCGTCAGGTCTCTGTGTTCAGAAAGACCTACGGGGGTCCGGTACTATGATGTCGGTCACCGGAGAGGACCTAAGACATGTTGGAACGTTTCGTGGGTCTTATAGTCCTCGCGACGGCCGTCCTCCACGTTCTCGAGGACTCCCTGGCACTCAGATTTCTCTAACTTACCACTCACGTTCAGAAGTACCGGAAAAAGACTCGGGAAAAGTAACGGAGACGAGGGACCGACCCCTTCTCTCTTTAAAAAACACACGTAAGACAGTGAATGACCTTTATCCTTGTCTTGTGTCTCCGTCCTAGAGTATGGGTCGTACACACACACACACACACACACACACACACACACACGTGCACGCGTGCGTGTGCGATTCAACGAAGTCAACACAGGCTGAGACACACTGGTATACCTGATGTCGGGGCGGTCCGAGGAGACAGGTATCCTAAGAGGTCCGTTCTTATGACCACACCTAACGGTACGAGAGGAAGTCCCCTAGAAGGATTGGGTCCCTTACTTAGACGTAGAGAATGTAGAGGACGTGACCGTCCGTCCTAGAAATGATGATCACGGTGGACCCTTCGGGTGAGTCGTACCTATCCTCCTGTTTTAAACGACCGAAAACCGTCTCTTTGGACCTAAAGACTCTATTAATTGTTATACACTCCTGTCTACTACGGTGAATCGTGTTTAAGTCATTCACTTGAAGCGGAGGTGAGGGACTGACAAAAGAGACTTTAATGTACAAAAGTTTGTAGAAGTGTAGGACTCATAAACGATTAGAGGACGGGGAATTAATGAGTATAACAACTCAGATCCCAAGTGATCCTAGTGGACGCATAATTTCTGTAGGTTGAGGAAAGAACCTTGTAGACGTCGAAGTAGGTAGATTAGGGATGAATCCTTTGTGACGGTATGACGGAGAGACAGGGGTTAAGATACGGTAGAGGTTAAGAAGGGTCGGGGTAAGGCATACGACCTCTGAGTCCTTCCTGTTCTGGGTCAGAAACGAAAATTCCTCGAGGATTGGACGACATCTTTATCAGGGTCCAGTCCTGTGATAGTCACATGTACCCCTCCCGACCCTAAACCTTGTTCTC
This sequence comes from Capra ibex, assembly GCA_006410555.1. Lineage (NCBI taxonomy): Eukaryota > Metazoa > Chordata > Mammalia > Artiodactyla > Bovidae > Capra > Capra ibex. The sequence goes on from SJYO01006231.1 coordinate 89,917,815, forward strand.
CCCGGTTCAACTCCCACCTTTCTTCACGGAGCCGTCTCTGAGACTCTATATTAGTCATCTAAAAACCCACGTAAACTCCATATAAATCCAGTTCTTCTGTCGACCCTCCTTTACTTCTTCAACCCCCTTCCCTACTCTTTCTCCCTCTCACTCTCTCTCTTTCCTTCCTCCCTCCCTCCTTAAACTGAACTTATATATTAACTGGACACCTTTCTCTAATGGAGTGTTATAATTATGTGTCATAGGGTCTCACACTTCACCTATAGGCAAAAACCTATAAGTCCCTTAGAAATCCGAAAATTAGCTCAGATTTTAAAATCGTTTTTCTAACATAAGTGTACAACAATTGAATTGGAATCTATGAGAACAACGATACCATTTGGTATATAAGATAGACCTAACTCTTTATAATCTTCAAATTAACTTTTTATACGTAAGTGTAAAGAACCATTCAAATTAAGTCCATAAAATATAGTAGTGGTAGTAAAAAAGAAAATAATAAAAAGATTGACAATAAAGATCATCTTTTTGACTATTAAATACTTATATTTAAAGAACGGGTCACTTGTATCCTTTACGATTTATAACTCAGAGTATATGTATTCTTTTTATTTCTAACAAAGGATTTTAGAGTCCTTGTTGACCCTTCGATGCACATTTTTTCAATTAAGTAGGACGAAGAGTACAGAATATTCTTTCATTGTAGGTGTACTTAGTTTTCTAAATTTTTTACTACTGCAGAATTTCCGAGATCTTCTTTGGTATCCTCCAATATCGAGGTCTCATCCCTTCTGAGATAAAAACTCTGATTAGGATTCTCTGTATGTTCTTTTCTAACTATATGATAAAGTACTTTATCTATTTCTCGCCACACATACCATAAGTCATACGATCATGTATTAAAAAATTACACTTTTTATGGAAACCTTCCTATGTATTAGTGATCTGTTTGATATTCTTTCCCTCTCCTCACGATAACCAGGTATCTAAACCACAAAACATCAAAAGGTTAAAACTCGATCAATTGACATAAAGTCAAGTCAAGTCAAGTCAAGTCAGTGAGTCAGTATAGGCTGAGAAACACTGGGGTACCTGACGTCGTGTGGTCCGAAGGTACAGGTAGTGGTTGAGGACCTCAAATGACTTTGAGTACAGGTAACTCAGTCACTACGGTAGGTTTGTAGAGTAGGAGACAGCAGGGGAAAAGGAGGACGGAAGTTAGAAAGGGTCGTAGTCCCAGAAAAGTTTATTCAGTCAAGAAGCGTAGTCCACCGGTTTCATAACCTCAAAGTCGAAATCGTAGTCAAGAAGGTTACTTATAAGTCCTGACTAAAGGAAATCCTACCTGACCAACCTAGAGGGACGTCAGGTTCCCTGAGAGTTCTCAGAAGAGGTTGTGGTGTCATTTTTTCGTAGTTAAGAAGCCACGAGTCGAAAGAAACACCAGGTCGAGAGTGTAGGTATGTATTGATGACCTTTTTTGTCGAAACTGATCTACCTGGAAAAACCGTTTCATTACAGAGACGAAAAATTATATCACAGATCTAACCAGTATCAAAAAGAAGGTTCCTCATTCTCAGAAAATTAAAGTACCGACGTCAGTGGTAGACGTCACTAAAACCTCGGGTTCTTTTATTTCAGAGTGACCAACGGGATAGATAAACGGTACTTCACCACCCTGGCTTATGGAATCAAAAGACTTATAACTCAAAATTCGGTTGAAAAAGTGAAAGGAGAAAGTGAAAGTAGTTCTCTGAGAAATCAAGAAACGGAACCGAAGGGACCACCGAGTCTCCCATTGACATAAATTAATAAAAATTAACCTCCTCTTAACGAAATGTTACAACTCAACCAAAGACGGTATGTCGTTGTGTTTGACCAGTATTTATGTCTGTGTGTGTGTGTGTGTGTGTGTGTGTGTGTGTATGTATGTGCGTGTGTGGGAGGGAGAACTCGGACGAAGGATAGTCGAGGAATAGGGTGGTGAGATCCAGTAGTGTCTCACGATCCGACCCGAGGAGTACAATATATCATCTAACGGAGATCGATGAGACACCTAGTGTTATTTGACACCTTTTAAGAAGTTCTCTACCCTTATGGTCTGGTGGACTGAACGGAGAACTCTTTAGACATACGTCCAGTCCTTCGTTGTCAATCTTGACCTGTACCTAGTTGTCCGACCAAGGTTTATCCTTTTCCTCATGCAGTTCCGACATATAACAGTGGGACGAANTCAACCAAAGACGGTATGTCGTTGTGTTTGACCAGTATTTATGTCTGTGTGTGTGTGTGTGTGTGTGTGTGTGTGTGTATGTATGTGCGTGTGTGGGAGGGAGAACTCGGACGAAGGATAGTCGAGGAATAGGGTGGTGAGATCCAGTAGTGTCTCACGATCCGACCCGAGGAGTACAATATATCATCTAACGGAGATCGATGAGACACCTAGTGTTATTTGACACCTTTTAAGACTTTCTCTACCCTTATGGTCTGGTGGACTGGACGGAGAACTCTTTAGACATACGTCCAGTCCTTCGTTGTCAATCTTGACCTGTACCTAGTTGTCTGACCAAGGTTTATCCTTTTCCTCATGCAGTTCCGACATATAACAGTGGGACGAATAAATTGAAGATACGTCTCATGTAGTACTCTTTGCGACCTGACCTTTTTTGTGTTCGACCTTAGTTCTGACGGCCCTCTTTATAGTTAGTGGAGTCTATACGTCTACTGTGGTGGGAATACCGTCTTTCACTTCTCCTCGATTGTTCGGAGAACTACCTTCACTTTCTCCTCTCACTTTTTTAACCGAATTTCGAGTTGTAAGTCTTTTACTTCTAGTACCGTAGACCAGGGTAGTAAAGTACCCTTTATCTACCCCTTTGTCATCTTTGTCACAGTCTAAAATAAAAAAACCCGAGGTTTTAGTGACGTCTACCACTGACGTCGGTACTTTAATTTTTTGCGAATGAGGAACCTTCTTTTCAATACTGGTTGGATCTATCATATAAGTTTTCGTCTCTGTAATGAAACGACTGATTCCAGGTAGATCAGTTCCGATACCAAAAAGGACACCAGTACATACCTACACTTTCAACCTGACACTTCTTCCGACTCGCGACTTCTTAACTACGAAAACTTGACACCACAACCTCTTCTGAGAACTCTCAGGGAACCTGACGTTCCTCTAGGTTGGTCAGGTAAGACTTCCTCTAGTTGGGACCCTAAAGAAACCTTCCTTACTACGATTTCGACTTCTAGGTCATGAAACCTGTGGAGTACCCTTCTCAACTGAGTAACCTTTTCTGAGACTATGACCCTCTCTAACCCCTGTCCTCCTCTTCCCCTGCTGGGTCCTACTCTACCGACCTACCGTAGTACCTGAACTACGTGCACTCAGACTCACTTGAGTCCCTCTACCACTACCTGTCCCTCCGGACCGCACGACGCTAAGTACCCCAGCGTTTCTCAGCCTGTGCCGACTCACTGACTTGACTTGACTTCACATATAAACAGTTACGATGAAAGATTTAAGATGACCTAGAATAGACGTTACGAATATTTTTGAAAAGGTCACTTAAGAGAAAGTGACAGACGGTTTTACTACGTAAATGAGGTGTAAAGTTTACTGTAATGGGAGGAAAAAAGAGGACAAATTAACGTAATCGATCATAGAGATCAGGACATTATTTATTCTATTTGTAAGTTAGACAAAGAACGAGTAAATGGAAAACTAAAACGTTAGAACGGTATTTCTTACAAGGTGTAAGTATGTTTAAACATTTATAAAGATACCAAGTGAAAAACAACTAAAGTCTTTTCGAAGATTTTTATAGACTGATTTAAAACAGATCATGAAGACACTACAACGAAAAGAAAGAAAGAAAAATTTTTGGTAAAATAACTCCATACTACTAGTTTCCTTTTCGACATACATAAATACATATACTGAAGTACTCAAACCTCTATGAACTAGACAGACACTAAAACAAGATCCGTCTCTCCTAGAATATCTCGTGGTCCTCCCGACCCCCACCACAGAGAGAAAAAAGTGGTGTCTATTAACAGTACCCCAAAGGAATCCCTGCTGGACCGGGTCAACGGGAAGGACTGGTACACGTAGTTCCTCTCAGACGCCAACGTGGGGGGTCAGTGCTAGTAGAGAGCGACGACATGGGTCCTGTAACAAGAGGGTTTACCGGCCCAGTAGGGGTTTCCACTGGTGTTACTAATCCCCTCCTCCAAGGACTATCCTTCTCCCCGGGTAGTCCGTCCAACCTCGATCAAGACTAACCAGGGAGGAGAAGGTGTCCACAATAGACGCAGTAACTATAAAAGCCCTGGGTGGTGTTGGGTAGACACACCGGTCTGGGACTCCACTACGGAGACGGTGCGGTATGAAGGTAGTAAGGACAGGTAAGGGAAACCCCCTGGGTTTCCGCTGACGTCTTAAGACTAACCGTTTAGTTTGTAGTGGAGGAAGGGTAATATGTGTATAGACGGAGAGGTTCCTACCTGCAGGACCCTCTATGGTGGGTCATTGGGACAGAACAGAACGGGGGTCCAGATACTGGGGAAGGCGAAACTGGTTCTTTTGTAGTTTCCCTCCAGTGGAGACCGAAAATAAGGGAAGAGTCGTCCAGGGTCCATTCCCGTAACCCGTAAACTCCACTCCTACCTCATCACCCCCGCCCCTAGACCCCGACTCTAAGGTTCGCACTGACACCCCCGTCCTTTACCCGTTTTGACTTCTACCAGTCTCAAGACCGTGAGAAAGAGAGGGTAGGACCCTCACCATCACCCACGTTTCGCCCCAGACGTCATACGACTCTCGTCCCAAGGAAACAGACGACCAGACGTAAGATCTGACTCCAGACGCGATCCGAGTCCCCTATACGTTCAGGTGCTCCCCCTAGGGTCCGTACCAATCGAAAGAGATTGAGACGGTCAGTCTAAAGTCCACGACACCCAGGCTCTACTCCCAAGGCACATCAGTCTCGGGGCTGAGGAAGGTGTCCTTGACGTAACCTGTCTGCAAACGGTACTGACTCTACTTCCACCAGGAGCGAGAGTGGGACGACGCGAAGGCAAAAGACGGTCTGTTCCTCCTCGGTGCGTCCTTCGCCCTCGACTAAGACGCGCGCCTCCCACCTGAAACCGACGTCCACCTCGGCGACTCGCGATCGGGAGTCACTGACTTACTCGGTGATGCTGGGACGGACCCTGAGAGATAGCAGTTTTCCCGGGTCTCGAGGGGGACGACCGAGAGCCACTCTGAGTACGTTTGCACTGCTGGCGTAAAATAAGGACCCTCAGACGTTGCCGGAGTGGGGTCAAGGCAAGTGCACAAGTGCAAACGGACTCAAAGTGGCTCTTGGTTGTCCCCCGCGAGACCCGCGAAAACTTCCATGTCGCTCACCCGCACCAACTAACCTCCGCCCTGGTCAACGGTACGCGGGTTATAATGGCGAAATCGACTTAGGGTCCCTGCGCCCTCGGACCACCCGACGGCAGATACCCTAGCGTGTCTCAGCCTGTGCTGACTTCGCTGAATCGTCGTCGTCGTCGACTGATGGTCTGACCGTGACACCATCTCTTAGATGGACGGTTACGACCTCTACGTTCTCTACGCCCAACCTAGGGACCCAGCCCCCATAGGGGACCTCTTCCTTTACCGTTGGGTGAGGTCATAAGACCTGACACCTTAAAGTACCTGTCTCCTTGGACCGTCCAATGTCAAGTACCCCAGTGGGACTCGTGTGTACCTATATACGTGCCGACTGATGTCCTGGGATACGACTACTGAACTAAAAGGGTCTTGGGTTTGTACCCGTTATCCTTCGGTGTACTACACAGACTCGTCTTCTCCCTGGTCCCAATTCCCACCTGAATTCTCCACCGCTCACAAGAAGTTATACAACCTCAGACCCTCCTTAGGTTATATATACTCATGTAGTTTAGACACCAATGAGGTCTAGAGGTTACTTGTGCCTTCTTTATTTTGTTTCTGTACGCACGATTTTAAGATCCGAGGGGTCCATCAGAAAGATTTAATTTATCGACCCTTCACCAAAAGTCTGAAGGACAGTCGTGGGGCTGAGTACATGGTGGTGAGGGCGGAAGGGGGGGCGGGGGCGGGGCGTAGAAGGTACAAGTCTCGGAAGTCGTAATACGTAGTCTCACCACGTAAACATTGTTTACTAATTGAATGTAACTGTGTTGTAATTAGTGGGTTTCAGGTATCAAACGTAATCTCAAGTGAAAACCACAGGTAAGATACCTAAAACCGTTTGTCTATTACCGTACATAGGTAATAATATCATGGTGTGTCTTATAAAGTAACGGAAGCTTAGGAGGGTCATGAGCCGGCTAAAGTAGATATGGAGGGGGGTTGAGGACCGTTGGTCTTTAGAAAAATGACAGAGGTATCAAAACGGAAAAGGTCTTACAGTTTATCAACTTTAGTGTACTATACATTGGAAAAGTCCAATCGAAGATCGCAAATCATTATACGTAAATTTAAAGGAGATACACAAAAGTGCCGAACTATCGAGTAAAGAAAAACCACGACTTATTATAAGGTAACAGACCTACATGGTACCCAATAGATAGATAAGTAGATGAGGTTAAAGAAAAATTAGTCCAAGTATATAATGATTTGTGTTTATTTATAAATTTACTTTGTTATAGTTTATGTTTTTTACTCCTTTTCCTTTGGTTTATTTTTGTTTGGGATTCTTGTGGGTCTTTCAATCATTTAGATTTAATAAAGGAGCACTTTGTCTTTGAATACACATTGATTGTCACATTATCATCTTACAGATCGTAAAGGCGGTAAGAAACCCTGTCTCTCTTCACCCTACAACTAAGTAGGTTATTGTCGGACCAGTTATCCTTTTTATCGGGAAGAAAGTTACTAGTAGAAATAAACCTTCAGACTATCGACAGAGTCTGAACAATACAAGTTTGATCTAAGAACTTAAAAGTGGGGGTCTGGAGACCCCTTAGGAAATTACTAAGGTTTTCACCAAAACAACTGAGACAAAGGTCTGTACACATAAAATTTCGATAAAAAAACACACTAAATTAAAATCACGTTAAGTCACTTTGTGTATCTGTTATCTACCGAAACCCTAAGTAATTTACCAAACCCCCGATTTATGTACTAATTAAAGAACATTTATAAGGTACACACGACCTCTCACTCAACGAAAAGAGAACCCATATGTAAAGAGAGAGATGAATGATCGAGTTTGAAAATTCGACACAAATCTATTAAATAAGAAATCAGATTCAGAACAAAAGAACTAAACAGGTTAAAATTCTCCTAACCCTATTTTCGAGGTTCATGACCACAACTGCATCAATACCTAAAAGTAAATGACTAAATAGATACAACCCAAACGTAGATAAGTGTTAGACAAACCTGGGAAATTTTTACATATTGAAATAAACGTTGTATTCTACTAAAAGGAAATTAAAAATAGTCTACATTTATAACTCTAACGATGGGACTCCAATGAAAAATTTATAAACAACCGATATAGAAAAGGGATTTTTTACTTCACTGTAAGTGTATTCAATTGTTAAAATTTCATTTGTTAAGACACCGTAAAGCATGCAAACGTTAAAACTTCTCGACAGTGGAGATAGATGAAGGTCTTGCAAAAGTAGTGAGACCTCCCTTTAGGACACGGATTATTCGTCAAAGAGGGGCCAAGGGAGAAAAGATTTTGAAAGACATAAAAATATGAAATTCACTCACAAAACATATGTAGTAGGATACTCTGTAAAGAAAGAATAAATAAGTTTAGGTACTTGAGAAAGAAAATTTATTACTGAAATTGGGTTAACGTAAGAGAGTACATACTCATCAATCAAAATGTACTCCTCAAATTAACGACAGATGAAAAGTAAACGTTTATAAAAGTGGGTAAGTCATCCAACAGAAAAATAAAACGACCATCTAAAGAAAACGACACGTTTTAAAATTCAAGTTATAAAAAATGGATAACACTAATTTTAAAATTTAAATAGGGTAAGTGTATAAAAAGAACCCATCTAGTGTCCCCTAGACCCAAGGTAACCTGTCGGAACCCCCCGTGAAGTACACTAGATACTCGACTTCGGTCTCGTCCTTGACTGTCCGTACTGTAAAAGAGATTTGTTCGTTGGTCCACACTTGTCCTAGTCTTGCGACCCTATAAGACCTCCGTCCCATCGTCCCACCACTCTTGAGTCTGAGACTCCAGTCCGTCTCGACCAAGTCTAGGACCGAGACAAGGAATGTTCTACTTATAGGAAGTGACTCTGAGTCGAGGTAGTAAACATGTTTCCCTCAAAATTAACGTAAATAAAACTTCGTCAATTACTCTACTGGGTTCCTGTACAACTCAAGTCCCTGACCATTTATCATTTAATAATCACTTATCGTTGCTGTAAGAATAAGTATAAAAGTACCAGTGGAGGTCCTCCTCCCCGTAGTCCACATACCCAAAACCCGAACCCCTTCACCGACTTTCCCCACTACTCTCTCCTACTCTCCTCCTTTCCTCTTGAAGATCTTTGTCTCCTTCGTTCATAATAATGTTCTCGGTGGGTGTCTCGACTTAGGTCAGGTCCGTGACCGATTTCACGGAAGGACGAAGGAGACTCCGACCGGACTGTGGGAGGAGGGAAAATGGGGTACAATCGGTGACAGTCACGTCGACTCAAGTAACCTCCTCGAGGACCGTAGGACTCTTCCCCTGACATCCCGGTCTACTATTCCAAACTTTCTCAACCAGGATCCCCTTCCTCACCATCCCCGACCCGTTTAAAGGGTCAGAAACCCCTAGTATATATATATCCGACCTTCCTTTCCCGTCTGGTACCTGGACTCACCTCCAGGATCCAAGTCTCGTAGGACCTCGACCCGACCCCCGACTCCTAACACGTAAACCAGGGAGAAAGGAGTAGAGGGAAGTGAAAGATCAGAGGTTCTACGACTGTATTATGTCTTACTCGACTTGTTGTTTTCACTTGTTTTCCTCAGTCACCCGTGTAAGAGTCCCGAGACTCCGGTGGGGACACCCCGGGACTTTCATGAAGGGAACCCAGAGGACCACTGGGTCCCAGACCGGATACACTCGTGTTGAATCCGAAGTAATACTTGGTCCACAAGACCCTTCACCTCTGAACCACACTAAGGTTTTCTCAGTAGACACACCCATTCGTCATTGTCCCCGGGAGTTCTTGGTCGCTTCCATAACTCGACCTGAGGGCCCACCTAAGACCTCCTTCTCAAGTTGAGAAAGACCCCAACCCTCGACCCGTCAGGTACTTCAGGTCGGAGAGACGTAGGGACTGTCACAAACGGGGGTATGGAGGGAGCGGGGGCGTACTGACTAAGGAAAGGTCTCGTCATAGTCTTCCATCAAGACAACGACAAATAAGAGTCACTCTACCCATCCGGTAACCCCTACCCACTAGTCTTCCTTTGTCCGGGTATCAGATATCAGATGTCTGTACCCAGATCACATCTCTTCATCAGTCCTACCTACCCAACGAAGGACCGGTCATCCTAAAATCTTCCTTTGACAGAAAGGGGAGAGTAGGACCTCCTAAAAATCCCACCCCCCTTCTTGGTTCTTCCCCAGGTTTCTAGACCTCGTATAGTGAAACGACGGGGGCTAGAACGACAAGTATCTGACACATATGGTCTACGTCCTATTTGACTTCGTTGACCTGTAGTTTACCCTCACGACTATCCCCACTATTGTAAAGAGGGGTTGTATAGTTGGAAAGGACCAAGAACTGGTTGAAAAGAAGTACGTAGACAATCAGAATCTTCTTGACTGTCCACGACTTCCGTTTACTCTGTAGCAGACTCCTCTTTGGAAAGTTGTCTACCTCATACACACCCGTCCGTTGTCATTCCTCCGTCCCGTGTCCCGACCTATTACCACTTATTTCCGACTTAAAAAAGAGTCGTGTGAATTAGTATGGTCAAGGACATCGTACAATCAAGTACTACCAGTAAAAGTGATTGTGGAAACAATATCTGTGTTTTAAACTCCGTGTAACGTAACGTAATACGATGGAAGACTATTACAGGTAGAGACCTTACCTATCTACCTTTCGATCATACGAGGGACAACGTTTTACAGTTCCTACGTCCTCCACCCAATATAAGTGTAGCAAACGAACCAACTTCCGAGTTTAGTCACCGGTCATGTCGGTGGTCAAGGTCGTCTCGACTCGATAAAGGATAGGAGTTCCTAGGAGGACTCTCAGGACAGGGTTCCTGAACGAACTCATACCACAGAAGACTATATTGAAAAGATATCCGTTTCTGAAGACCCAGTTTCGACTCCTAGTGACACGACCAGTGATAGACAGGTAATAGTTGTTGGTTCGTCTTATCCATCCTTCTCACCCTCTTCCTTAAACCCTTAGAAAGGTTTAGTACCGTTACAGTATAGGAACAGGGGACGCATTAGGTCACGTTTAGAAAATAAGTATTATGTGTGAGTGACATAACTTTACTTCCCAACCAGTGTCAAGTGAGGACGAGACAAAGCCCCGTTAGTAAGTAATACCGAGGAGACAGACCTTACGAGAAAGAAGAAATAGATGTACCTCCTGAGGATACGGATGAAGTGTTGGGTCTTGTCTGTGGGAGTTACAAGAAGGGGTTGAGACAAAGGTAGTGTAACGTGTTTAGACCTTTTACAACGGTATAATACCCCCGTAGTGGGATGTTCACTCCCGATAAGATCCTATTCTCGACTTAGATTACGTGAAAAGTCAGGTACCAAGGACCTTCGACTGATCTGTGTGTCTTCCAGAGGTATAAACAGTCCTCTAAGGTTCACTCATGGTTTTAGTGCAGCTGACCCATCTTAGACTGGAAGAGTGGGGTAGTAGTCATGGGAAATCAATGACAATTGATTTCTCATATGATTGTCATAATGAGTAGTCATGAGAATCAATGGTGAATAGACCACGAGTCGATTCGTGGTGTCACACGAGATTAAGAAAGTAACTTAGACTCTCCGTCGACGGAAACAACAGAGACAAAATATCTACTCACCGGACACGTAATATCCACTGGCATTAAACCGACTGGTGTGTCCGGTATGATAACCTATACCCTCATATAACTCTGGAAAACCGGACGAATGACTGTAAGATAGAACGTGTCACAGTGGACAGAAACCCTGGGGGAAACAGAATGAAACCTCTTCCGTTACCGTGGGGTGAGGTCATGAGAATGGACCTTTTAGGGTACCTACCTCCTCGGACCACCCGATGTCAGGTACCCCAGCGATTCCCAACCTGTGCTGACTCGTCGAAGTGAAGTGAAACAGAATGAATGAATCAACTCGGTGGATACCGAGTTACCCGGGTGAAGGTGGATACCAGGGTGTATGAAAAACTGACTGAGACGGAAGAGGTATCCGTCTTAAAAAAGTTAGGTTTATTTTCTACTCATTATAACCTAACCAGAGTTCTTTCGTCATGAGTTTTACGTAGATGTTCACTACTCTACTTAGTCGGGAGTAGAAGTGTAATCAGAGATAAACACCTAAGGTTCGAGGAGATGGGATCCATCGTGGGTGGAGACCTTGAACCCTGTCGGAAAGGTTATATACGTAAGAGTTTATGGAGTTCCTAGACTGAAACCGTAGTTGGTTTGACAGGGGAATAGAGGACAACAGAACGCTCAGTGTTTACATACAAACATAGATTCAATACCTAACAGTAACAACAAGTCAGGACAGACTGAGAGGCGCTGGGGTACTTGAGTACCTAATTGATTGTTCTTTCTTTACTTTTTTTAAATTAGTGTCCTTCGGTATCATGGAACTTATATAATTTCTCTTAACACGAGTAAGACTTCTCTTTATCTGTTACACAGTAAACGGTTCGAATCATTCAAAGTCACTTCACTTTCAGTGAGTCAGTACAGACTGAGAAAACGCTGGGGTACATGATATGTTATGTACCTTAAGAGGTCCGGTTTTATGACCTCACCCATCGGTAAGGGAAAAAGTCCCCCAGAAGGGTTGGGTCCCTAGTTTGGGTCCAGAGGGTGTAACGTCCGTCTAAGAAATGGTCGACTCGATGGCCCCTTAGACCTTTATAGACCTCCGAAATCGTAGGGTGTCTGTTGCGACCTTCCCGATACTGACCTCCTAAGGAAGGATGGAGGAGTAGTACAGAAAGTTGTTGGAAGTCTAGGTCCAGGAGTGGATAGAGACTTGTAAGGACCAAAGGTGAGTGAAATGGTTTTGAAACGAAATTAAATGTAAAGACAGTGACTGTTGACTTTGTCAAGGGTGATTTAGTCCTTCCTTCCCCTGAAAGGACCGTCAGGTCACCAATTCTGAAACGGAAGACTACGTCCCCACACCCAAATTAGGGACCAGTCCCTCGATTTTAGGGTGTACGGAGTACCGGTTTTACGGTTTTGGTATTTTGTTATAACATCTGAAGGGACCACCGAGTCGTCATTTCTTAGGTGGACGGTCATGTCCTCTGTGCCTAAGCTAGGGACCAGACGCTTCTAGGGTGTATGACGTCTCGTTGATTCGGTCACTCGGTGTTGATGACTTGGACACGAGATTTTGGGTCCTCGACTTTGATGACTCGGGTGTGGAACGCGATGACTTCGGGTACCCGGATCTCGGGCACGAGACGTTGTTCTGTTCAGTGGTGTCACGTTTGGGGACTTGGCGTTGATCTCTCATCAGGGATGAGAGGCGTCGATCTCTTTTGGGTGTGTCGTTGCTTCTGGATCGCGTCAGTTTTTATTGATTAATTTATTTTTAAATTTTTAGAATGTTTTGTAACGTTGCTTAAATTATAACATTATATGGTATGGTATTGTTTAAGTTATTTCTAAATTACTTACAGGTATAGTTTTTTTTAGAAAAAGTTTTTAGTCTTCCCTTAAACTCTCACAGTATGAAGATGTAGGTTACACCTACAGAAGAGTGAGTATACCACGCGGGTCAGAGACGACTTCGGAGAGACGGAAGGATCCACCCCGTAAAGGGGAAACCTACGGAAATCAGTCCTCTTTTAGGTAGAATACCTCGTAAACGCAGAGGCTATCAGTGAATATGTCCACACATCACGTCGTTAGAGTATTAGTATCCTCCATAAGTCAAGTTACAGATCTTACGTGATAATTTTAGTGTCGTACGAGAAATAAAGGAAATTCTGTAATTATCCCGAAGGGACCACCGAGTCTGCCATTTCGCAGACGGATGTCACGTCCTCTGGACCCAAGTTAGGGACCCAACCCTTCTAGGGGACCTCCTCCTTTACCGTTGGGTGCGGTCATGAGAACGGACCTTTTAAGGTGCCTGACTTCTCGGACCATCCGATGTCAGGTACCCCAGTGTTTCTCAGCCTGTGCTGACTCACTGAAGTGAAGTGAAGTGAAGTGAAGTTCTGTAATTACCCGAAGGGAGTATCGAGTCAGCCATTTCTTAGACGAACGTTACGTCCTCTGGACCCAGACTAGGGACCCAGTCCTTCTAGGGAACCTCTTCCCTTACCGAGAGATGAGGTCATAAGAACGGACCCTTCAGGGTACCTGTCTCCCCGGGCCACCCGATGTCAGGTCCCCCAGTGTTCTCACCCTGTACTGAATCACTGATTTGGGTGATCCTATTATACTTACATAGTGACAAACTGAGTAAATGAGTATAAGAACACTTTATAAAAGAGAGATGACACTCTACTTGTGGGTCTCTAGTCCCCTGAAGTAGACCGAACGAGACAGGAACTTAAGGGTCTTCGACCCTGAACGGGTCTCCAACGAAAGATATCACCAGTTTTATAACCCTCTCACCCCGACTGCATATATGTCATAACTACTATGCATATTTTGTCTATTGACTCCTCTCGGACAATATATCGAGTCCCTCGAGATGAGTTACGAGGCACCACTGGATTTACCCTTCCTTTAGGGTTTTCTCCCCTATATGCATACGCACATACGATTCAGCGAAGTCAACAAAGACTGAGAAACGCTGGTATACCTGACATCGGGTGGTTCTAGGAGATAGGTACCCTAAGAGTCCGTTCTTACGATCTCACCCAACGGTACGGGAGGAGGTCCCCTAGAAGAACTGGGTCCCTGGCTTGGGCCCAGAGGACGTAACGTCCGTCTAAGAAATGGTGATCGCGGTGGACTCTTCGGGCTTATATACATATCGACTAAGTGAAACCACATGTATCATTGATTGCGTTGTAACAGTCCGTTGAGATCTGAGGTTGTAAATTTCTTACAACCAACTTATTTACTTATCTATACAGGAATTCCGTACCCCATTCCATTTACTTCATCAACTAACCAAGTCTGTGGATGTCCTGACAAGTCTCGCTACTTTGTTACGATGGATCGTAAATAACTTGTAAAGGGTTCACGGTCGTCCAATGTACGTCGTGTGGTACTCCGTCCACGATAATGATTAATCAAAGGAGTAAACGTCTGTCTCTGAATCTCTACAGTTCAATACAGTGGTGTAAACGTGTCTGTCATTCCCTATCGTAGACCTACACTTGGGTGTAGATTGCCTGTACTCAAACTCATCCGAGACCCTCAACCATTACCTGTCCCTTCGGACCCCACAACGCTAGGTCCCCAAAGAGTTTCTCAGCCTGTGTTGACTCACTGACTTGACTTGTCTTGACTTGATTTGGTGGACGACACTCAGTCACGATACGTACGATGTATAGAAGGCTCGTCCTTCGATAGGAACGACGATGTATAGAGGAGAACGGATAATTAGATACAAAATCTGTGACTTCTCTTCGCTTGTTAAGTGTGACCACCGGTCGACCAGAGACAAATTATCTGCTTTCGGAATGTAGTTTTTTTATTTTTATTTTGTTCAGGGGTCTCTTGACTACAATGTCCTAGAAGAATCGTGTGTTAATTATCTGAAATGGTCTTGGACAGTGGAGGTCGGGGTGGGGTTAGGAGAGACACGGGTAGTCAATTCTGGGGACCCTTTAGCAGGAACTCTTGTGTTATCAAGTCTTTATAATATCTGGACTGACCACAAATTCTCGGGTTACCCTGTACGTGGACCGTGTCAGACGGTCTGAGGTGACCGTGCCATTGGCGATCTTCGGTTAAAGTTCAAAAGACTCACTTGTCCAGTGCCCTAAAAAGTCACTGTGGACCCCGAGTAATTTTCAACTGAACGTCAAGGGAGGGAGGTGAAGTAAACACACTTACTTTCTCAGGGATTCCTAGTTGCGACGTCCGTCTACTCCATACTACTTATGGAGTCCCTATTCTACGTCTTTCTCGGTGTCAAAGTGGGATGAGACCTCCTTACCAGAGTCTATTACAAGGGTGATTCGAGTTCGGGTTTGAACCCGTAAACTAATCGTAGTTCTCTGAATTCACCCTCAACCTCCACCGTAAGAGAAGGAAACTCGGTACTTTCGGGGTCTCGAGGTTTGTCGGTTTACGATGTCGTAAGGGATACCACGAGACCAGTCTCCTTGACTTTCGTACGATTCGGGGACCACGAGTGCACCAGTGACACTCGTGAGGTCCGACGACCCAAACGTGTCTTCACTTCCACAGGTCTCGAAACTCCCGTCGACTACGAAGACGAAGGTAACATCACGAGTGACACGAGACAACACATTTAATGACTAGTTGTGGAGGGGTGGAGGGGGTGATCTGACCGTCGGGACTCTCCCATCGTGGTGAGACTTGAACGAGTGGTCATACAAGGGTGTCCAACCACGGATTATTCCCGAGTAATTTGTGAACGACTCTTTTGTTTGTTGAAATACACTTTCAAACACTTGACGTTTTAGGAAGACTTTACACTAACCGATAAGGAAATAGACTTTAAGTGAAAAGTCCACGTCACCTGTAGTGGTCTTAGGTGAAGGGGAACACAGACATTCGTACCGGTCTTAAGACACACATTTACTCACAGTAGAGTACGGACAACTCTAATACCCTATTACAAGAAACATTGCCCGAAGGTCACCGAGTCTACCATTTCTTAAGTGGACAGTTACGTCTTCAGCGTCCCCTACACCCAAGTTAGGGACCCAACCCTTCTAGGGGACCTCCTCCTGTACCGTTGGGTGAGGTCATAAGAACGGACCTCTTAGGGTACCTGTCTTTGCGGACCGTCCGATGTCGGGTAATCGCAGTGTTTCTCAGTCTGCGTTGACTTCACTGAATCGTTCGTACAAAAACCGTTAAAGTAGGTACAGTAAAACCCGGTGAAACTAGAGAGGTACGGGAAGGAACGACGGGTCCACGGGACAGTATGACTGAAAGAAGACAAGGAACCTACCCGGTAGCAAGAAGGAGAAATCCAGGAAAGATATACAACGGGGAAGATGGACGACGTTGGAGAGGAGAGAGAGACGGGGACCTCACCTAGCGGAGTCGACTTTACGGTTGAAGAGACACTTGGTGGGGAGGTTTGATGGGGGTCGGACGGAATGAGAGATACCTAATAGGAAAAAAAAAAGTTCTAAAAAAAAATTACACCTAGTAAAAATTTCGTAACTTAAACACTGGCATAACAAAAACGAAATACAAAACCGAAAAACCGGGGTTCCGTACACCCTAGAATCGGGGGATTGGTCTCTAGTTTGGGTGTAAGGGACGTAACCTTCCACTTCAGAATCGATAACCTTGTGGTCTCTTCAGGGAGATGATACTTAATAGAACAACCCTAGAGTATCTATTATTAACGGAATAGTAGGATTTTGTGAAGTGAGAGAACAGATTAAAGTCAATAAATAGTAGACGGAGAAGACAAGGTGACATTAAAGGTACTCTCGCCCATAACACAATCGATATGAGTGCCGCAAGAGGGGTCTCTACCCGAGTATACAAGGTATGTATAGTAAACTTGTGTACCGACAACTCCGACTTGAAGGAGACGCGTCCTCGATTCTCAATAAAGTACGTGTCGGAAATTTATGGTTCCGACCAGTACGAATAGTTTGATTGGTCACTGACACCACTCAAGACTGAAAAGGGTGAACAGTCTCTTGTCAAGCTCGTACTCTAAAGGAAGGAGATAAAACTGGTCAGTGAACGGGGTCTTTTTTTCCCCGGGGAACTCGTTTTACAACTGGTTCTGGAACTTCTTGAGAAAGGATACGTTAGGAATCAACCTTAAAATAAAATAATTATAAATTGTCAGATGTAGTCAAGTCAAGTCAACGAGTCAGCACAGACTGAGAAACATTGGGGTACCTGACGTCACGCGGTCCGAAGGGACAGGTAGTGGTTGAGGGTCTCGAACGAGTTTGAGTACAGGTAGCTCAGTCACTACGGTAGGTTAGTAGAGTAAAAGACAACAGGGGAAGAGGATGTCTCTATTTCTATCAAACGCGATCTCTACTTTCTACTGTCCCTCGGTTTAAAGGGAAGATTTTCCGTTCTTGTAATCAGTAAGTCTATGACCTCTATTTACGTTTCTTTTACACCGTCTGGTCGAGGAAATTGAAGGGACTTTGGGTAGTTCCACCTCTAGGTTTTTCCTTTAGGAAACTGTTAATTGGTGTTTGTGATCTCTAATAGATGGTTCAAGTACATAGACTCTAGTCTAACTTCTAGGTATCCTGTGACAGGGTACGAAGGATTCAGTTTCCGTAACTCCTTTCATCTATCTCCTGTAAAAAGAAAACCAATTTAAAAAATTTTTAACCTTATATTAACGAAATATTACAACACAATCAAAGAAGACATGTTGTTTTACTTAGTCGATATAAATATACCCACAGAACAGGGAGAACTTGAAGGGAGAGGTAACGGTAGGGTGGGTAGATCCAGTAGTGTCTCGGGGCTCGACTTGAGGAACACGATGCGTCGTTGGAGGATGATCGATAGATAAAATATGGACCATCATATATATACGATGAGAGGGTTAAGTGGAGTGAGAGAGGAAGGGGGTGACACAGTTGTATAGACAAGCTCTCATAAAAAGAATTCCCACTCTACTCCCAGACTGGGTAGAAAAGTAGACATCTACACTCGTATCTAAGACCGTCTCCGAGTACTTACAAACCCTTTACTTTACTGAACTTGGTTACCTCTCTAGATCTTTACGTACCCAGGGCGGATCAACTCGTTTCGATGTTCCAACACCAGGGTTCTCTGAATTCAATAAGTTGTGTCAAAGAAGTCACCGGTGTGACGAGTCGTGCATCATCCACGAGTTGTTTATAGATACTCTGTTCACATTCTTATCGTGGATATCACGTACTTTTTTAAACTTCACCCTCATCTCCGCCCCCCGAGTGGAAGTGGTTCGTGGTTGAGACACGGTCAGAGGAATGTACGTAACACAGAGAATAGACATATTAAGTCGGGGTAAAATGTCTCTTTCTTTTACTTCGAGTCTCTCCAGTTCAGTGAGTAGGTTTCAGTGTCTAGGGGGTGTTCCGTTCCAACGTTCTACTTCGACCTGAGACTGGAACTAGAGGAGATGACACAGGGGTCAGAATCATAACTGAGGAAAACCACTGGGATGGGTATAAAGGACTGGAGGGACTCGTAAATCCTTGTCATTCTTTTGTGGAAAGAGGAACCAGAACCTAAGTGAGGAACCAACTAGTAGACAAGGAGACTACAGGAAAGGGTAAGACTTAACACGGTTCTTTTTAAGTGGTTCTAAAGGGGGGTGTGAGACTCAGAAGACGACAAAGTCACCGTTTCTCGAACCACCTTTCACAACTGACCGGGGGACCAGGTCCGACCGTAGACGGTCACGGTTCAACCGACGGAATCAGGGAAGGACAAGAAACGAAGGTCGGGTAGTAAAGGGAACCGGAATCTCACTACCAAGATTCCACGAAAGTGCGGGGAAGTGTCAAACCAGGACCAGACTTGAGGATCAGAGGGGATTGGGACAAGACCCGTAAAGAGATGTAGAAGGGAGTAGGACCAAGGAGGTGGACCTTACGGGACGGATGTGACACACGAGTTCCTGAGAACAAGTAGGAAATTTCAGGTCAAGTCTACTGTAGAGGAGTAAGAGGTAGGACAGGGTATCCCAGAATACCGTGGTACATACAGGAAGTAATTAATAAAAGAAGTTGTATATATAAATAATTTATAAAATACGTACATGTACGAGTCAACGAAGTCAGAACAGACTGAGAAAACATTGGGGTGTCTGACATCGGACGGTCCGAGGAGACAGGTACCCTAAGAGGTCCGTTCTTATGACCTCACCCCACGGTACAGGAGGGGGTCCCCTAGAAGAGTGACGTCCCTGGTTTCGACGGAGAGGACGAAACGTCCGTCTGAGATGACGACTTAGTGGTTCCTTCGGGAAAGTTATAAGTGACAAGATAAATCATAAATAGTGAAATCTACGACCCTTGTGTACGTCGATCACTCTACGGGAGAGACGTGGTTCCTCCCGACATCCTCAGATCATTCTATGTGTCTGTGTATTGACCCACTACCGTTGTGACACAATACCCCTCAAAGTCCCCTTCGACCCTTCGTCTCTCCGTGGAGTAGGTCAGTCCCCACACCCCCCGTTCTGACCGAAGGACCTTCTCCACTGTACACTGGACTCTGACCAACTAACTCCGTCTATCCTTACTCCTCAACCCGTACATCACCGTGGACCCAATTCTCTCTCCGACCGTGTAAGTTCTTTGACTTTTATAGGGACAGAGTAAAATCGAAACTCTGTAGTTTCACCCTCGTCCATAGCCTTGACCTCCTTTGTATGGGTTGAGGGGGGGGGGGGGGGGTGCCTCCTCGGGCGGTGAAGGGGATCTTAGGTGGATACTCAGGTCGAACTACGGACCGTCCCCAAACTCCCGAGGACAGTGATGCAGAGGTGTCTACTGAGCAGACCTTAGCCCGGTCCTCCTCCGAGTGGATTCAGTGATAGTTGTCGGTGTGTCGCGTCCACTCCCGTCCGTCCTACGAATCTCAAGAAGAGGTTCTGTTACACACTAGTACAGGGACAGGAACGTCCTAGGAAGGGTTTGGGGTATCGGGTCCCCGGGGGTTGGAGGCCTTAGCTTACGGACTACTAGACTCTGCCTCGACTACATTATTTTTATCTTTATTTCACGTTCATTTACGTTTGGTCGGGGGAAAGGACCGAACATCTTTTTAACAGAAGGTACTTTGACTAGGGACCACGGTTTTGCCAACCCCTGACGATGGTATCGGGTCGCATACCTTTACTAGGTTACCACGTAGAAGAATATGATATCAACATAACTAAAGTCAGCGACACCGTACTTAAGGAAAAGGGGACGATAGTCGGTTCTTTTACGGACACACACAGGAACGCAAGTCGACACAGACTGAGAAACACTGGGGAACCTGACATCGAGCGGTCCGAGGAGACAGGTTCCCTAAAGGGTCCGTTTTTATGACCGCACCCAACAGTAAAGGAAGAGGTCCCTTAGAAAGATGTGGTCCCTGACTTGGGTGTAGAGGACGTAACCGTCCGCTTAAGAAATGATAACTCAGTGGACTCTTCGGAAGTCAAGTCAAGTCAGCGAGTCAACACAGACTGAGAAAGACTGGGGTACCTGACGTCGGACGGTCCGGAGGGACAGGTAGTGGTTGAGGTTCTCTAATGAGTTTGAGTACAGGTAACTCAACCACTACGGTAGGTTGTTAGAGTAGGAGACAGTAGGGGAAGAGGAGGACGGGAGTTAGAAAGGGTTGTAGTCCTAGAAAAGGCCACTCAGTCGAGAAGTATAGTCCACCGGTCTTATAACCTTAAAGTCGAAGTAGTAGTCAGGAAGGTTACTTGTAAGTCCTGACTAAAGGAAATCCTACCTGACTAACCTAGAGGAACGTAAGGTTCCCTGAGAGTTCTCAGAAGAGGTTGTGGTGTCGAGTTTTCGTAGTTAAGAAGTCACGAATCCAAAGGAATATCAGGTCGAAAGTGTAGGTTTTTACTGATGACCTTTTTGGTATGGGAACTGATCTGCCTGGAAACAACCGTTTCATTACAGAGATGGAAACTTATACGATAGATCCAACCAGTATCGAAAGGAAGGTTTCATTCGCAGAAAATTAAAGTACCGACGTCAGTGGTAGACGTCACTAAAACCTCGGGGGGTTTTATTTCAGTCAGTGACAAAGATGACAAAGGGGTAGATAAAGGGTACTTCACTATCCTGACCTACGGTACTAGAAATAAAAGACTTACGACTCCAAATTCGGTTGAATAAGTGAGAGGAGAAAGTGAAAGTAGTTCTCCGAAAAATCAAGAAGAAGTGAAAGACGGTATTCCCACCACAGTAGACGTATAAACTCCAATAAATATAAAGAGGGCCGTTAGAACTAAGGTCGAACACGAAGGAGGTCGGGTCGTAAAGAGTACTACATGAGACGTATCTTCAATTTATTCGTCCCACTGTTATATGTCGGAACTGTAGGAGGAAAAGGATAAACCTTGGTCAGACAACAAGCTACAGATCAAGATTGACAACGAAGGACTAGACGTATGTCCAAAGAGTTCTCCGTCCAATCCACCAGACTATAGAGAAAGTCTTAAAAGGTTAAATAACACTAGGTGTGTCAGTTTCCGAAACCGTAACAGTTATTTCGTCTTTATCTACAAAAAAAGACTTTGAGAGAATGAAAAAGCTACTAGGTCGCCTACAACCGTTAAACTAGAGATCAAGGAGACGGAAAAGATTTTGGTCGAACCTGTAGACCTTCAAGTGCCAAGTGCATAACAACTTCGGACCGAACCTCTTAAAACTCGTAATGAAATGATCGTACACTCTACTCACGTTAGCACGTCATCAAACTCGTAAGAAACCGTAACGGAAAGAAACTCTAACCTTACTTTTGACTGGAAAAGGTCAGGACACCGGTGACGACTCAAGAGGTTTAACCGACCGTATAACTCACGTCGTGAAAGTGTCGTAGCAGAAAGTCCTAAACTTTATCGAGTTGACCTTACGGTAGTGGAGGTGATCGAAACAAGTATCGCTACGAAGGATTCCGGGTGAACTGAAGTGTAAGGTCCTACAGACCGAGATCCACTCACTAGTGTGGTAGTACTAATAGACCCAGTACTTCTAGAAAAAACATGTCAAGAAGACACATAAGAACGGAGGAGAAGAATCATAGAAGACGAAGACAATCCAGGTATGATAAAGACAGGAAATAACTCGGACAGAAACGTACTTTGCAAGGGAACCAGGAAATTCAGGGTCTCTTTGTAAGGAAAGAGGTGAAAAAGGGTATCACTCGTCGTCCTCAGAGGGAGTGTCGAGGTATGTAACACGACACTGAGAACCCCAGTACTCACACTCTGATCTGCAGTACGTGAAGCCAATATCCAAAGGTCCTACATATCGTCACGACCGTGTGATCTTTATAACAATAACACACGGAGAACATGTTTCAAGTTACTGTCTCGGTGAGGACGAGGGGTCTGGGGTTTGAGAGTTCGGACCTCAATTTCCAGGACATTATTTTGAATGTCTACGTTATAAAAGTACCGGTATCACTCATATGTACAAATTTATCTGTACTGATTAGTAATTTAGATGAGACCGTTCTTTCACGACAATAATGAGGGTCAGACGTCTACACCTCCGACTCCAAGTCTCCAAATACGATTAAAGAAATTTCAGTTTTCTGAATAATCACTACTTCGACCCCTAGTTTGAGTCCTGAGAGTTCTCCCGTAGTTAACCTTCCCTGACTACCGTAATAACCTCTTCCGTTACCTTGGGGTGAGGTCATAAGAACGGACCTTTTAGGGTACCTACCTCCTCGGACCATCCGACGTCAGGTACTCCAACGATTCTCAACCTGTGCTGACTCACTGAAGTAAAAGTGAAAAGTGAAAGTACGTAACCTCTCCCTTTACCGTTGGGTGAGGTCATAAGAACAGACCTCTTAGGGTCCCTACCCCCTCGGACCACCCGACGGCAGATCCCCCAGCGTGTCTTAACCTGTACTGACTTCACTGAATCGTCGTCGTCGTCTACCGTAATATCTCATTGTCAAAGTTTATGTAACCCTCCTCTCTCCGAATAGGTAGGAACCACCTACCGACCTCTACACCACATCTCGGACACCGACTGGACACCCTCTGGTATACCTCCACCCCACCCCGCCCCAATCGTAGACTCTTACATGTCCCCTTTCCTGAGGACAGTGGTAGGGACGGACGAAACTTTTTACATCTGGTCTCTATCGTAGGTCTCTTACTTGTGTCTTCGTCTACGTGTCCTGGCACCCGTTGAGTCCGAGGTCCCGACCACAACTGGGTAGACATCTGATCTGGAGATTTGAGTAGGATCCAGGTACCACGGACAGGAGGTATTGGTCACACAATAGTGATAGTCTGACGGTGGTATGGATCCTTTCTTTATACCATGATTGTCCACATTCATGTTTAGAGTCTCGCCGAAGTCCGAAGACCAGTTGGGGTGCACACCCGGACACCCAACTCACGGGAGATTTTTCTCTCTTTACCACTACACAACAGGAACGTCTACTGTTCATGACCTCCTCTCACTATGAAAACTATGTCAAGAAAGGACACTGACCCTGAGTGAGTTTGGGCCGTACTAGAACTCCTGAAACTCACGAAGAAGATCTTCCGCAACTGTCAAAACAGACCAGAGTCTCTCGTCTCTTCATGACGGAGTCCTTCTATGAACTTTGAATCCTAGGGGTCTATAAGTCCTACGTCCATCCACAGGACGAACCAGTTAAGATTCTCGTATTAACATGAAAATTTTTCTAGATATCTCCACGAATAGTCCCGGAACACTTGGTGTTCTAACAACAACAAGAAATCAACGATTCAGCACAGGTTGAGCAAACACTGGGGTACCTGACATCGGACGGTAAGAGGAGCCAGGTGTCCTAAAGGGTCCGTTCTTATGACCTCACCCAATGGTAAAGGTAGAGGTCCCCTAGAAGGGTCAGGTCCCTAACTTGGGTGTAGAGGACGTAGAGGACGTAACCGTCCACCTAAGAAATGGTGACTCGGTGGACCCTTCGGACTTGGTGGTTTATGGTACAAGACTTACATCTAACCGTCTATAAGATCGATAAAGGTAAAATGTTTATTCTTTTGTCAAACTCTCAAATCCACCGTATAGAGTCTAATATCATTTATTTATTCTCTATACCTTTTTTTCTCTATATTCCCGAGTCTTAAGACTCTGAAAATATTGTTAATACTTTCTTTTAGTTTTCTGTCTAACTTCCTTGAGTCTCTTAGGGTTCGACCCATCTAAGGTTTTCATTACACGTGTCTGTGGGTGTACGTATCTGTGTGTCGGTATGTCTGTTTATGTGGGACGAGGTTGACGACTTTTGGCTTTGTTTCTCTCTTTTCAGTATTACTGTAGGTCTCTTTTTACGTATAATTTGCTGTACCACCTGAAGAGACCACCATATTACCTAACCTTAAGTGGACGGCTACGTCCCCTGTACCCAAGTAAGAGACCAGGTTCTTCTAAGGTGTACGACGTCTCCTCGATTTGGGCACACTGTCCTGATGATTTGGGCGCACAACGTCGATGACTTCGGGCACTCGGATCTCGGAACACAATGTGGTGTTCTCTTTAATCACGTGACGTTGTTTCCCATCGGGGGTGAGTGGTGTTGGTCTCTTTCGGACGCGGCGTTGTTTCTGGGTCTTGTTGGTTTTTATTTATTTATTGGTTAATGTTTTCTGAAGGAGATTTTTTTTTTTTTTACTGTACTATACTTTCAAGGGATTGTTACCCAAACTGTTTGTCTTCGGAGAGGCAGTTGTAAGCGAACGAAGAGAAGGAAAAACGTGGTGCAAGAGGTAATTTTACATTTCAATATTTTGTAGTTACAGACCCCTTACTAGTCGGTGCACGAGACTCTCTTCTCAGTATTTTTATTGTGGTTACGACTTTAATTGTGTTAAAATAGCGACTCTTTTACGTTCCAGAAAACTTTGCTCACACTGGACTTCGGAATTCTGCGTTTACGTGGTCTCGGGAGCTCCGTCTAAAGACCCCGTCGTCTTTACTTTCGATATCTCTTATATGACCCTCGTCTTATGGAAGAGGTTCCACGGTCATAGTAAAAGGGTACTATACTCACTACTATTTGGTAGATCTCTTGAGTCCCCGAAACGACTTGGTCTATCCTTTATAGACTACCAAATGTACCCCCACCGTAAAGGGGTGTATCCTTCCCACACAGAAGTCAATTTGCTCTTCCTGACACCCACCGATCTCGTCTTCCTCGACGTCGATGTCGACCTGTATCCGTGTCTCTCGTCGTCGGACGTCCTGGCGTGTGGTCACCCCCCTTTTAGAGACGGGGCAGGGTCCCTGGGTCCACTCCGTCCTCATCTGTGGAAGACGTTATGGTCACTAGTGAGTGGTGAAGGATGAGGTCACTCACTAAGTCAGAGTCGGGAGGTGTCAGGAACGTGATATAGTCGTGAAAAGGACTGAGACTCACAACATGAGTCAGCGAAGTCAGCACAGGCTGAGAAACACTGGGGTATTTGACATCGGGGCGGTCCGAGGAGACAGGTACCCTAAAGGGTTTCTTCTTATGACCTCACCCAACGATAAAGAAGGAGGTCCCCTAGAAGGACTGGGTCCCTAGATTGGACACAGAGAATGCAGAGGATGAAACCGTCCGTTCAAGAAATAGTGATCGCGGTGGACCCTTCGGGAAAGGGCGTGACACACCCCCTATAGGGTGACTAAGTGAGAACGAGGTCAGAGATGTTGTGTCGTCCTAGTTTTCGCAGGGGTCCTCCTAGGGACCTTCAAAAAGACGGACCGTCACTGGGTCTACGAAGAAGACAACCAAGACTAGAAACCACGGCAAGGTCGACTTCCATTCAACCGTCCTGGTCACCCTTTTCACTAGGCTATCTTGACCCTGGAGTTTAGATCAGAACTCTCCTCCCAAAATACCCCGACACTCCTTCTACCTCGTCATTCCACACCGACCTGACACAAGGACTTGGATACTGAAGTCACTCTTTGACGGGAGGGGTAGAGTCAGACCTCTTATACCCCCTACCACTTTTTTGACACAGATTTCGAGATCTCATATAGTGAAAATAGTGGAATCAGAATGTCAAGTATTTGGTCAACGTCCTTCTTGACTTCGTTGACCTGTAGTTTACACTCACGACTAGTCTTACCACCCGAAGAAACCTTTGGTACACATGGTGATCCAAAGTTAGTCGGAAAGAGATACCCAGAGAGTCAAGATGTCCCAGACCGTCTACGACCTGTGTTTGTCCTGTAATAAACCCCTCTTTAGAAGGTCGTTTACCTCCGACACTCCCGTCCGTCACCATTCCTCTACCCCACCAAACTCACCACTTCTAGTCTCAAACCTCTCCCTCCAACAAGAAAGGTCGTGACAACTACCATCGTCAAGAACATCGTATCCTCACACAGTACACCCAATAAAGTTAGTTTGGGGACAGTGCCAACCACAATTGTGTTTCAGACTCCGTTGGGACGAAACGTAAGATGGAGACTATTACAGGTAGGGAAGTCACCTGTCGATCCTTCGATCACACAAAACGAAAACGTTTCGCAGTTCCTACGTGTCCACCCAGTTTAAGTTCAGTAAAGTAACAACAGAGGTAAGTCACTGGTCTCGTCGATGGTCGGGGTCGGCTGGACTGGAGAAAGGGGAAAGGGTCTTAGGAGGACACTCAGGACACGTTTGTGGATCTTCCGTAAGGTCCCTAGGACGATGTTAAAAAGGTGACTACTTGGGGGGACCGAGTTTCGGCACCACAGTCCTCGACACAATCGGTAATGACTGTTTTACCTCCGTGTCGGGATTTGGGGGAGGGAAACAAGGCATCCGTACCTCGGTCTTACTTCCTCAATCCGAAACACTAAAACTGAACAAAAAAGGAAAGGAGCCGATTCAACTGACTTCTCTTATAATTCCACGAATAACAAAAACTCTCCTCGTACTCTTCCGTATTTCGGAAGACGTCGACACGAGTTTCTTATTAAGTATTTCAATTAGTGACTGTAAACAAGTTCCTGAAAATGTTCTTTCACAAGGTCCCACTCGTGTGTCCGGCGTCGAACTCCGGTACCCTCCCTAACGATAGACTTCTGATAAACACTCTTTTCACAAATACCGTTTCCTCAAACGACTTAAATCTCGAATCCTTATTAATTTTGTCAATCTTCGATTTCTAAATTCCTAAAGACATTACAATCGTATAAGATGATATCGAATACCTTTAATCCCTGAAATCTCTATAATAATCGATCTTCGGGAAAGATTCTTTATCACTCGAATCTTATGATCCCCGTTTGTCCTGAATCTTTCTATTCTTTATTTGACTCCTTACACCATACGTCGGGTCTGTAATCGTACTCAATGTCACATAAATGTTCCTGTGTACTCTTTTTCATCTATTCTCTTAGCGACTCCTTCCTTGAGGGAAAATCCCCGTTGTCACTAAAAACCTCTTTTTATTTAGACCCAGTTACCCTTGATTTTTATAGTTTGGAGACTGGATTACGAAAACATTTTCATATTTTCTCTTAGTATTCGAACTTTATTTGTCCGTCAGGTTTTTCCGACTCTCCGACGGAGTCAAAGAACGGTTGTGGCGAGTAGGGAAGTCCAACTTAGGGACCGACGACCTCGACCTGAGACCGTGATACCCAGTGACACGACTCCTCCCACGAGTGGACCAGTAGTAGTTGTCGGTTCGTCTCATCCACTCTTCCTCCTTCCCCACGAAACCCCCAGGAACCCCGGTTACGTTTGACTACAGGAACAGGGGACATCTTAGAGTATGTCTAGAAGTAAGACACGAAGTATAATGTATAGGTGACAGAACCGTTCATCTCAACCGGTCGGAAGAAAACACTAGACGAAGATTGGTTAAGATGGAGGACCGGGAAGTCAGACTTTACGGAAGGGAGGGAATCAGACACACCTATTAAGGATGAGGAAGAAGTGATAGTCTGGATTGTAACAAGGAGTCGTAAGAAGGGTGAGAGACAAGAAGTTGTGAACCGACATGACGGTCCAGTACCCAGGTAGAGGGGTGTACACGACGACGGGGGTCTTTTTCCTCCAACTAGACTGAGTGGGAACTCAGGGATCACGAACCTTGGTCCAACCTGTGTGTCGTCTTGAATCACAACCAGTCACCTTAGGTTGACTACCGGTCTTGGTAAAGATACCCCATCACAGGTTTGAGGAGTAAGACAGGTACCGACGTACGGGAATTCATTGTGAGGGTTCATCAAGAATGGGTTACGAGTTACTCCTTTGTGTGATTCGAGAATAAGGGAGTAACCTGGAAGGTCTTTTCAGGATCTCCCGTGGACGGTAACAATACAGAACAAATATCTACTCCTCGGATTCCTAGTGTTCACAACCATTACACGAGTGGTGTAGTCGACATTATTACCACCTTCACCTCCAGTTGAGTCTCGAGAGCCAATCGCACAAGTCGACACTGTACCCCACTGTAGGGATAGGTACCTCAGAATATCCAATCGGTTCAAGAACCTTACGTAGATGACGGTAGGGGTGGAAACCGACATTATAACGAACTGAATTTGACGGGAGAGGGGTATGTCTGTAAGAACTCAGATGTTCCTTTAAAGGGTATGACCTAACCGGAGTCCTTTGTCATGAGTTTTCCATAAATGTTCACCGTTCTACCGAGTCACTGATGGAAGTACACTCACAGAGACAACGTCAGACAGGGTACCGAGTCGGGGATAGAAGTACACTCACGGGGACAACATCAGACAGAGTAACTTTTTACCTAGCACCTTGGTAGAAGGGTATCTAGGAGTTAAGGGAGTTCCTAGATTAAAACTGGATTTGGTTTGACGGTCAGTATAAAGACTAACAGTACGAATTACAATGAAACAATCACAGTAAACAAACACACGTCTGGTATTAATTTGTAGTAATTTGTTCACATGTATATAGGATAGATTACAACAAACTAATACCAAACGTACGTGTGTATGTGTGAACTGTGATTGTTTTATGGTAATACGTACTGTTATCTTTTACTCTGTCCGTCAAACCAAATCCGGTTGTCATAGATAGTTCTAAATTTTACATGAATAATAAGGATCTTAAAAGTGAAGAACCATAGATAAGGTCTCTTTGTAGACGTATACACATATTCCTACACGTCAAATTGTAACAACCGTCCCCAGTGTCTAATAACTAACGAATTTACAGAGAACTCCTCACTGTTTTGTTTACACCGTATAAGTGGGATTCATTATCTAGGTATACAAACTTGTTATTTATACAATGTGTCACTTTTTTCGTTCAAAACCCTTTATACATAGTTTTACACATAGTTAAACGAAAGGGAGTTTTAGTGTAAAAATCATTTTTTTATATACGTATATAAATGTATCTTTAAAGGTCTTTATATCGTGGTTTGACCTTTGCTGGTAACAAGACCTTCCCCTGACCTTACTCAAACCTTATCCCTACCCACCAACCATTTTTACCTAAAAATGAAAGTAGATATAATGTACCTAACAAAATATTATTTTACATAAACACAATATTTTTCACTTTCACTTTCAGTGAGTCAACACAGGCTGAGAAACTCTGGGGTACCTGATATGTCAGGTACTTTAAGAGGTCCGGTCTTATGACCTCACCCATCGGAAAGGAAAGAGGTCTCCTAGAAAGGTTGAGTCCCTAACTTGGGTACAGAGGTCGTAACGTCCGCCTAAGAAATGGTCGACTCGGTGTTCCCTTCACATATATTTTTCCTTTGTGATTTGTCCTTCAAGGAATAACATCCTGAAGACGATGTAATTTTCCTTAACTCGTGAAATTCCTCTCCTTATCCGTTACACACTACACGGTTCGAATAATTCTCGAGTAGACCTGTAAAGATCTCAGAGATCCCTGAAGAGACCACCGAGTCCACCATTTCTTAGACGGACGTTACGTCCTCGATGTCCTCTGTGTTTAAACTAGGGACCCAGTCCTTCCAGGGGACCTCTTCCTTTACCGTTGGGTGAGGTCATAAGAACGGACCTTTTAGGGTACGTTTCTCCTTGGACAGGTCGATGTCAGGTATCCCAAAATTTCTCAACCTGTTATGACTCGCTGATTGTGAAAGTGAAAGTCTCAGAGATCACAGGATGTCTTGTCTTAAATCCTCTCCGTTCTTTCCTCTCACTGATAGGTCCCTTAGATCAGGATTGAGGAATCGGTTATTAAGTCACTGGAGTACGAGACTAGTAGTAGACAGAAACTTGAAAGGAAGTGAAGGTTTGTAGAAGGGTCTTGACGTGGGGTTCGGAGGACCTGGTGGAACACATGTAAACAAAAGAATATAGGGAAGACGAAGACGGAGTCGTGTCCAGAGTTCTGTTAATAATATAAAGGATATACATCAGAATGGAAGTCGTTTAGTACGGCATCAGTTCAGGTCCCACGGTCGAAAGATTTTATACAGAAACTATATCAAAATCTTTTGTAAGTTGAGGAGTCAACGTGTGAGTATCAGGTCTTAGAAATACTACCGTGGAAAGGTACGGGTGTGTAACCTACGGTGAATAGAAGTGGTAGAGTAAAGGACATGAGGATTCACGAGAGGTTAAGGAACGGTGTCGATGCACGGATTATTGAGTTAAGTACCTGGAGTAGAACGTTAATTTCAAAAATAAATAAAAATTAACCTCCTATTAACGAAACGTTATAGTACAACCAGAGACGACATGTAGTTGTACTTAGTCGGTAACCATACGTATACGGGGGAGGGAGAACTTCGTGGGGGGGGTGGAGGGTGGGGTAGGGTGGGGAGATCCAAGAGTGTCTCGGGACCAAACCCCAAGGGACTCAACATGTCGTTTGAGGGTGACCGATAGACAAAATGTATACCATTACATATACAAAGGTGTGATGAGAGAGTTAAGCAGGGTGGGAGAGGCAGGGGGTTATAAAAGTGTTCAGACAAGAGATACAGACATAGAGGTAAGTACGTACGATTCAGTGAAGTCAACACAGACTGAGAAACACTGGAATACCTGACATCGGGTGGTCCGAGAAGACAGGTACCCTAAGAGGTCCGTTCTTATGATCTCACCCAACATTCGGGTGGAGGTCCCCTAGAAGGGATGGGGTCCTAGCCTGAACGTAAAGTACGTTGAGGACGTAACGTCCACCTAAGAAATGGTGACTCGGTGGTCCCTTCGGGGGGAGATCTAAGATACATATACACAAATATATACTTTAAACAAAGAGAGAAAGACTAAATCGAAGTAAGATAATATCCGACGTCCCAGTAGGTGTAGTAATCCTAACTGAGTTTATACAAGAAAAATACCGACTCATGTTAGGGTTTCTTTCCGTTACGATTTCTTACGAGTCTGATGGCGTGTTAACGTGAGTAGAGTGTACGATCATTACGAGTTTTAAGAGGTTCGGTCCGAAGTCGTTATGTACTTGGCACTTGAGGGACTACAAGTTCGACCAAAATCTTTTCCGTCTCCTTGGTCTCTAGTTTAACGGTTGTAGGAGACCTAGTACCTTTTTCGTTCTCTCAAGGTCTTTTGTAGATAAAGACGAAATAACTGATACGGTTTCGGAAATTGACACACCTAGTGTTATTTGACACCTTTTAAGACTTTCTCTACCCTTATGGTCTGGTGGACTGGACGGAGAACTCTTTAGACGTACGTCCAGTCCTTCGTTGTCAATCTTGACCTGTACCTTGTTGTCTGACCAAGGTTTATCCTTTTCCTCCTGCAGTTCCGACATATAAGAGTGGGACGAATAAATTGAATATACGTCTTATGTAGTACTCTTTACGACCTGACCTTCTTTGTGTTCGTCCTTAGTTCTAACGACCCTCCTTATAGTTATTGGAGTCTATACGTCTACTGTGGTGGGAATACCGTCTTTCACTTCTCCTTGATTTCTCGGAGAACTACTTTCACTTTCTCCTCTCACTTTTACAACCGAATTTCGAGTCGTAAGTCTTTNAAGGTTTATCCTTTTCCTCCTGCAGTTCCGACATATAAGAGTGGGACGAATAAATTGAATATACGTCTTATGTAGTACTCTTTACGACCTGACCNTCTAACGACCCTCTTTATAGTTATTGGAGTCTATACGTCTACTGTGGTGGGAATACCGTCTTTCACTTCTCCTTGATTTCTCGGAGAACTACTTTCACTTTCTCCTCTCACTTTTACAACCGAATTTCGAGTCGTAAGTCTTTTGCTTCTAGTACCGTAGACCAGGGTAGTGAAGTACCCTTTATCTACCCCTTTGTCACCTTTGTCACAGTCTGAAATAAAAACCCCCAAGGTTTTAGTGACGTCTACCACTGACGTCGGTACTTTAATTTTTTGCGAATGAGGAACCTTCTTTTCAATACTGGTTGGATCTATCATATAAGTTTTCGTCTCTGTAATGAAACGGTTGTTTCCAGGTAGATCAGTTCCGATACCAAAAAGGTCATCAGTACATACCTACACTCTAAACCTGACACTTCTTCCGACTCACGGCTTCTTAACTACGAAAACTTGACACCACAACCTCTTCTGAGAACTGTCAGGGAACCTGACGTCTCTCTAGGTTGGTCAGGTAAGACTTCCTCTAGTTGCGACCCTAAAGAAACCTTCCTTTCTACGATTTCGACTTTGAGGTCATGGAACCTGTGGAGTACTCTTCTCAACTGAGTAACCTTTTCTGAGACTGTGACCCTACCTAACACCTATCCTCCTCTTCCCCTGCTGTCTCCTACTCTACCGAACTACCGTAGTGCCTGAGTTACCTGTAATCAGACTCACTTGAGACCCTCAACCACTACCTGTCCCTCCGGACCACACGACGTTAAGTACCCCAGTGTTTCTCAGTCTGTGCTGACTCGTTGACTTGACTTGACTTGACTTATAAGGTAATATATATACATGGTGTCGAAGAAATGGACAGTCAGACAGTTACCTGAAGATCTAACAAAGGTACAGGATCGATAACATTATCACGACGTTACTTGTAACCCCATATACGTAGAGAGAGTCAAAAACAAAAGAGATCCATATACGGATCATCACTCTAATAACCCAGTATCCTATCAAGATAAGGATGAAAAATTTCCTGACAGAACGTATAAATACGTAGAAATAGGAAGATGATAAAGAGGACGACACAGTAAACTGATATTGTGTAGGACAACTAAACCACTTAACGTAATACGGACAACTCGGGACACGAGTTGTCCCGAGGTATGTCTATGACACGGGGTATGTCGATAGATAGGGTAGGGGTCGTACTTAATTAAGTTGAGGGAATTATAGGGTCGGTGTGTGATACCTCTCAAAACACGGACAAAAATTATACTAAAAGGAAAGGAACATGTGTATATTAGGTAGTCCACTCGACGAAGAAATCTCATTCATCCGTCCGTAGGGTGTGTAGATACACTGGGGTTATAGACCATGTTCAGAACCATGTGTCGTCCACGTGTTGTTTGTCAAAACCTCACTTACTTACTCCCAACGTTTGTAAAATTCTTTGTAAATCTTGCCTCCTATACCTAGTAAACCGTCTATTTTATGGATAATATACGGTCTGTGAGTTTACGTAGTACGACAGTTTGAATTAGAGGAACTAGATCTCTAAAATTCAGTGGACGGGTGGACTCGGAGTAAATAAAATAAATATTACATTCTAGAATGTAGTCTACTAACACTACAAGGGGAGTGGGGGTTGATCTATAAACCGTGACAGACCCTACTACCTCTCACCGACGATGACCGTGGATCACCCGTCCCTGGTGTCTACGACAAGTCATAGGACATTACATGTCCTATTAGGGAGTGTCGTCCATTACTATACAGGAGTTACGGTCATCAAGAGATGACATACTCCATACCGAACAATATTCTATACCGATCCTAAAAAATAAAGAATCTAAAGTAGACAGAAATCACTATCTCAGAGTGGACACCGAACTAGGAGAAGACCCTGAAACAACCATTCTTAAGGTCGACCCACACCGATCTCACGGAACGGGGTTGTGACTCCAATTCCCTGAGTCGACTACGAACACACACAAAAGTGTCGTTGACCGAAAGATTACTTAGAGAAACGGTACTGACACAGATGTACTTCTTCAGACTCAAGACCAGAGACTACTTACATTATGTATAACCATGTCAATAAGGACCTAGACGTTCTTCGGTGTCCAGACGACTCGGACAACGGAAAGGAGATAGAGGTCCGAACCCTCTCTAACAATAATCCGTATTGGAGTCTTGTTAAAGGATTGAAGAGACGTCTTTTCCCTCAGAAGAACGTTCGGGATCAAGAGAACCATTGTAGAAAGAGGAGAGCAAAGAGACAGATACAACCCCAAGTACATTTTAATGTAGTTCTACCTTGTTACTCTTTTTACATAGTACGTCCTGTACTAAGATTGTACAAAGTATATCTTGTACTATACACTATCCATAGTACGTCCTGAAAGATGTCCCGTTTCTTAGACTAAAAATACGGGTTTTATTATGTTTATTTCCTTTTTCATCCTAACAATCTTTCATTTTCTTGGAATTTCTGTATCGATTTATTTGTACAAACCTAAAAATAAAGTTTGTCAGTAAAAACTTCTTTAGTGTCATAAACTTTTAGTAAACATAGTCCTTTATACTCCAAAAAAAAAAAAAACGAACAATCTACACGATTACCGTACTATCCATCCATTTATCTATCTCATCCTTATGTATTATTCATTAATGTCCATTTAAATACATATCACACCCTAAAAGAAATTTTATTATATAGTTTATTAACTCTTGAAACCGGTGTACAACATTAATAATTTTGACTCTGTGTCCTCGATCAATATATAAAGAAGATTAAATACAGATACCCTTATTATATGTATTTTAAAATTTAATTAGTTACGTTAAATTTTAGTGAGTATATTCCATTTGTGCTAAGTTTTTCTTTGAGTCTCTGAAGGGACCACCAGGTCACCAATACTTAGACGGAAGGTCACGTCCTCTATGTCCAAATTAGGGACGAGTCTTTTAATTCTAGGGTGTTCGGTACCCCGTTCATTTGAGTACTCTGTTGTGTGACGTTACTTTCTAGGGTGTACGGTGTTGATTCTGGGTTGTCGGTTTATTTATAATTTTTCTTTGAGTCGTTTGACCATCATCTTCCCTTTGTGAAATTGGTTTTACCACAAATGTGTTTTGACCGGACATTCATAGTGTAAATTGTTATACCACAACTCTTGTAACGTAAAATCGAGTCCTTGTTATATACCAGAACAATGTACACGATTACCGTACTCAAAAGAAGGTGTAAGATTACCAACAGGACCTACTTCGTCAATCCGTGTTGTTTTGTTTTTGGTTCTTTACTTATTCCTTCAGTACCATGTATGTATGTTACCTTATAATGAGTCGGTATTATTCCTTGTGTAAACCCAGTCAAGTTTACTCCACCTACTTGGATCTCGGATAATATGTCTCACTTCATTCAGTCCCTCTCTTTTTGTTTATAGTATGTAATGACGTATCTATACTTTAGATCTTTCTATCATGACTACTTAGATAAACGTCCCGTCGTTAACTCTACGTCTGCATCTCTTGTCAGAACACCTGTGTCACCCCCTTCCTCTCCCACCCTGTTTAGTTTACTCATCGTGACTTCATATAGGTAATGGTATAAGTCTTATCTTCCGGTCACCCTTAAACGAAATACTACGTCCCTCCAGTTTAGTTCACGAGACACTGTTACATCTCCCCACCTGACCCCACCCTCCACTCTCCCTCCGAGTTCTCCCTCCCGTATATACATATAGATACCGACTACATTTTTTTACGAGTTTGACGACGTGTTAACGGGAGTAGAGTGTACGATCATTTCATTACGAGTTTTAAGAGGTTCGGTCCGAAGTCGCTATGTACTTGGCACTTGAGGGACTACAAGTTCGACCCAAATCTTTTCCGTCTCCTTGGTCTCTAGTTTAACGGTTGTAGGCGACCTAGTACCTTTTTCGTTCTCTCAAGGTCTTTTTGTAGGTAAAGACGAAATAACTGATACGGTTTCGGAAACTGAAACACCTAGTGTTATTTGACACCTTTTAGGACTTTCTCTACCCTTATGGTCTGGTGGACTGGACGGAGAACTCTTTAGACATACGTCCAGTCCTTCGTTGTCAATCTTGACCTGTACCTTGTTGTCTGACCAAGGTCTATCCTTTTCCTCATACAGTTCCGACATATAACAGTAGGACAAATAAATTGAATATACGTCTTATGTAGTACTCTTTACGACCTGACCTTCTTTGTGTTCGTCCTTAGTTCTACCGGTCCTCTTTATAGTTATTGCAGTACATACGTCCACTGTGGTGGGAATACCGTCTTTCACTTCTCTTTGATTTTTCGGAGAACTTCTTTCATTTTCTCCTCTCGCTTTTTCAACCGAATTTCGAGTTGTAAGTCTTTTGCTTCTAGTACCGTAGACCAGGGTAGTGAAGTACCCTTTATCTACCCTTTTGTCACCTTTGTCACAGTCTGAAATAAAAAACCCCAAGGTTTTAGGGACGTCTACCACTAACGTCGGTACTTTAATTTTCTGAGAATGAGGAACCTTCTTTTCAATACTAGTTGGATCTATCGTATAAGTTTTGGTCTCTGTAATGAAACGGCTGATTCCAGGCAGATCACTTCCGATATAAAAAAGGACACCAGTACATACCTACACTCTCAACCTGACACTTCTTCCGACTCGTGACTTCTTGACTACGAAAACTTGACACCTCAACCTCTTCTGAGAACTCTCAGGGAACCTGACGTTCCTCTAGGTTGGTCAGGTAAGACTTCCTCTAGTCGGGACCCTAAAGAAACCTTCCTTACTACGATTTTGACTTCGAGGTCATGAAAACGGTGGAGTACGTTTCTGAACTGAGTAACCTTTTCTGAGACTACGACCCTTCCTAATCCCCGTCCTCCTCTTCCCCTGTTGTCTCCTACTCTACCGACCTACCGTAGTAACTGAGCTACCTGCACTCAGACTCACTTGAGGACCTCTACCACTGCCTGTCCGTCCGGACCTCACGACACTAAGTACCCCAGCGTTTCTCAGTATGTGCTGACTCGCTGACTTGACTTGACTTGACTGACTACCGACTACATACCGTCTTTGGTTTACTAAACTGTCTTAGCGTGACTTTATATATGTAATGGTGTACAGTTTATCTCTCGGTAACCCTCAAATTACGTACGAGAACCCGTTGGTTTCGGTTAGGAGACACTGTTGAACCTCCCTACCCCACCCCTCCCTCCACCCCCCCGTATCTTACCTCCCCTGTTTATATACGGATACCAACTAAGTATAACTACATACCTTTTTTTGACATTTTTTTAATTTCATTAATAGAAGGTTAATTTTATCTATGTAAATTATTTTATTTTGTATTTAATTAATTTTCTCTTGTTTTGTAATAATTATTTTGGTTCTTTGTTTTCATACTTTTAAACCTTTCCTTTTATGTTTTGGTATTTAAAAGTGTCCATATAGTGAACATATATGTCTCTGTGCTTAGATGGAAGTGGAAATCACAAATAATGGTACATGGTTCAAAAGACGTAAGTCTCAGTTATCTCACTAATCAACGTAAAAATATTTGGTTCTTGTTTGACTCTCTGTGTCTTTATAAATCTTTTCTAGTGTAAATGATAACGTGGGTTTATAACACTGAAATTATTGATGTCCATAAAGTCACAGAAATTCACTTTGTAAAATTTCGGAATACACTTCTATAGATTCATGTCTAACCCAACAGAACTTCCGTGGAAGAAGGAAAAGAGTATAAGACGTGAAAAAAGATTTAAGTCAATAAGAGAGGGAAAAGGGGAAGTGACGTACAGAGTAGTTCCGTCTATAGTACAGACAAGACCAGTTACATCAGAAGGGTTACTACCCGAGTCTATAAAGTCTGTGTGTGTAGACAGCTTACGTATCACCAACCCCGAACTGAAAAAGACTCGACCTCTATTCACGATCGAGTTTCGACCAGTACGAATGTTTGGTCGATCGATCACACCGACAAGACTGAGGAGGTTCAATAGTTTCTCGTCTAGTTTGTACCAAGGGAAGGAGATTACTGACCGTTGGTAAACAGAGTCTTTGTCCTACGGAGAAGTCGTTCTACGACTACTTGTTTCCTTTCTCGTGAAGTTGAGTTGAATGGGAAGGTAAGGAACCGACCTTTAAATAGGATCTTTGTTCATACCGTGAGGAAGACACACGATCTCTCCTTTCTACTGACTTTGGGTTAAGAAGAAGATTCTCCAAAATTTATTCTCTCCCTTTGTCTAGTCTCGTGTCCAGTAAGTCGACGACCCTCTCTTTACGTCAATTCTACGCTGTCTGAGGACCCTCCCAATGACAGGGAAAGGTAAAGGACTTTGGACAACTCCATTTTTCTGACTTTTTCCTTTAGGTGGATATTAACAACAACAAATCAGCGGTTCAGTACAGACCGAAAAAACGTTGGGGTACCTGACATGGACGTTTCAGAGACAGGTACCTTAAAGGGTCCGTTCTTATGACCTCACACAACAGCAAAGGAAGAGGTCCCCTAGAAGGGTTGGGTCCCTGGCTTGGACGGAGAGAATACAGAGGACGTAACTGTCCACCCAAGAAATGGTGATCGCGACGGGTGTAAACCATAGTTTAATTTTTCTTCCTTTTGACGGTGTGTGAGGGACTGAGTTCCCGTACCATGTCACCTTCCTCCTCCATCTCTTGTTATAAGAACTCCCTTCATACTTCTACTGGGTAGAGGAACAGACTTCGACACCCGTCGTCGGACCGTGAGTCGTCCCCTACCTATTTACAAATCCTCTTACTTTGTTGTACTTGATTATTAGTGACTAATAGCGGGCACAATTCGGATCACCTCCTTAGGTCTTTGTGTGTACAACATGGACACTCTTTTCGAAACGTTTCGACGTTCCGACATCAAATTTCTCTGAAACCAATAAACAATAACAAAGAGGTCACTAGTGTGTCACGAGTTGTGTATCAGTCACGGAGGAATCGACTGACATAAGTCCAAAAGGACCACCGAGTCGACCATTTTTTAGACGAAAGTTACGTCCTCTGGACCCAAGACAGGGACTCGGACCGTCTAGGGGACTTTTTCCTTACCGATGGGTGAGGTCATAAGAACGGACCTCTTATGGTACCTGTCTTCTCAGACCACACGATGACAGGTACCCCAGTGTTTCTCAACCTGTGTCGACTCGTTGAATGGACTGACATAATGTCTGTGTAGACTTAACTACGAGTTCCATCAGGACCCTACTCGTTTTTTCAACTCGACCCACGTCCTGGATGGTGCTGAACGTACCTTTGTTGGCAGAAAAGAAAAAATTTTTGAAAAAAATTTTTTTATAATAAAAATTAACCTCCTACACTTAGTTGGTATTCATATGTATATAGGAGAGGGAGAACTTGAAGAGAGAGTGGAGGGGCGGTTGGGTGAGGAGATCCATCAATTTCTCGTGGTCCTACTCTAGGAACACAGTATGTCGATGAAGGAAGATCGATAGATAAAATGTGTACCATTACATATACAAATTTTGATACAAACAAAAACAAAAAAAGGTCAAGTCAAATCAAGTCAACGAGTCAGCACAGACTGAGAAACCTTGGGGTACTTAACGTCGTACGGTCCGGAGGGACAGGTTTTGGTTGAGGGCCTTAAATGGGTTTGAGTACAGCGAACTCAGCCACTACGGTAAGTTGGTACAGTAGGAGACAACAGGGGAAGAGAAGGACGGGAGTTAGAAAGGGTCGTAGTCCCAGAAAAGTTTACTCAGTCGAGAAGTGTAGTCCACCGGTTTCATAACCTCAAAGTCGAAGTCGTAGTCAGGATGTTTATTTGTGGGTTCTGACTAGAAATCCTACCTGACCAAACTATAGGAATGTCAGACTCCCTGAGAGTTCTCAGAAGAGGTTGTGGTGTCAAGTTTTCGTAGTTAAGAAGACACGAGTCGAGAAAAATATCAGGTTGAGAGTGTAGGTATGTACTGATGACCTTTTTGGTATCGGAACTGATCTACCTGGAAATAACTGTTTTCATTACAGAGACGAAAAATTATACGACAGATCCAACCAGTATTGAAAGGAAGGTTCCTAATTCACAGAAAATTAAAGTACCGACGTCAGTGGTAGACGTCACTAAAACCTCGGAGGGGTTTATTTCAGTCGGTGACAAAGGGTAGATAAACGGTACTTCACTACCCTGACCTACGGTACTAGAAGCAAAAGACTTACAACTCGAAATTCGGTTGAAAAAGTGAGAGGAGAAAGTGAAAGTAGTTCTCCAAGAAATCAAGAAGGAGTGAAAGACGGTATTCCCACCACAGTAGACGTATAGACTCCAATAATTATAAAGAGGACCATTAGAACTAAAGTCGAACATGAAGGAGGTCGGGTTATAAAGAGTACTACATGAGACGTATCTTCAATTTATTCGTCCCACTGTCATATGTCGGAACTGCATGAGGAAAAGGATAAACCTTGGTCAGACAACAAGGTACAGGTCAAGATTAAGTCTACTGGTAATATAGATGATGACACCCGTCCTTAGGGAATCTTCTTTACCTCATCGGTAGTACCAGTTGTTTTCTCAGACTTTACGTCATGGACCTACGTTGG
This sequence comes from Capra ibex, assembly GCA_006410555.1. NCBI lineage: Eukaryota > Metazoa > Chordata > Mammalia > Artiodactyla > Bovidae > Capra > Capra ibex. The sequence goes on from SJYO01006231.1 coordinate 89,958,511, forward strand.
AGTTTTTTACTGTCTTACAAGTAAAGGCTCCGTTTGGTAAGTTATAGTACCATTAGGTTCAGGGGGCTGGCATTACGACTTCTTCCACTTCAACTTGTCAAGATACTTCTGGATGTTCTGGAAAATCTTGATTGTGGTTTTTTTCTACAGGAAAAGTAATATCCCCTGACCTTACGTTTGCATCCTTCAGTTCTTTGTGGACGTCATTGTCCGTTTAAACCGGAACCTCATGTCTTACTTCATCCCGTTAACCGATTATCCCAAGACGTTTCTCTTGTATGACCAGTATCGTTTGTGGGAGAAGGTTGTTTTGTTCTCTTCTGAAATGTGTACCTGTAGTGGCCTACCGGTTCGGTTTTAGTCTAACTAATGTAAGAAACGTCGGTTTCTACCTCTTCGAGATATGTCAGTCGTTTTTGTTCTACCCCTCGACTGACACCGAGTCTAGTACTTGAGGGATAGCGGTTTAAGTCTGAATTTAACTTTTTTCACCCCTTTTGGTGATCTGGTAAGTCAATACTGGATTTAGTTTAGGGAATACTAATATGTCACCTTCACTCTTTATCTAAATTCCCAGATCTAGACTATCTGTCTCACGGACTACTTGATACCTTCCTCCAACCACTGTAACATGTTCTCTCTCCCTAGTTCTGGTAGGGGGATTTTTGCTTTATGTTTTTTCTTTTTACCGACAGACCCCTCCGGAATGTTTGTCGACACTTTTCTTCTCTTCGTTTTTTGTTTCCTCTTTTCCTTTCTATATGGGTAAACTTACGTCTCAAGGTTTCTTATCGTTCTTCTCTATTCTTTCGGAAGAAGTCGCTAGTTACGTTTCTTTATCTCCTTTCGTTATCTTACTTTAGCCTTTCAGATCTCTAGAGAAGTTCTTTTAATCTCTATGGTTCCCTTGTAAAGTACGTATCTATCCGAGTTATTTCCTGTCTTTACCATACCTGGATTGTCTGCGTCTTCTATAATTCTTCTCCACCGTTCTTATGTGTCTTCTTGACATGTTTTTTCTCGAAGTACTGGGTCTATTAGTACTACCACACTAGGAAGTGGATCTCGGTTTGTAGGACCTTACACTTCAGTTTACCCGGAATCCTTCATAGTGATGTTTGTTTCGATCACCTCCACTAGCTTAAGGTCACCTCGATAAAGTTTAGGACTTTCTACTACGACACTTTCACGATGCGAGTTATACGGTCGTTTAAACCTTTTGAGTCGTCACCGGTGTTCTGACCCTTTCCAGTCAAAAGTAAGGTTAGGGTTTCTTTCCGTTACAGTTTCTTACGAGTTTGATGGTGTGTTAACGTGAGTAAAGTGTGTTATCATTTCATTACGAATTTCAAGAGGTTTGGTCCGAAGTCGTTATGTACTTGGCACTTGAAGGTCTACAAGTCCGACTCAAATCTTTTCCGTCTCCTTGGTCTCTAGCTTAACGGTTGTAGGTGACCTAGTAGCTTTTTCGTTCTTTCAAGGTAATTTTTTTTTTGATAAATACGACATAAAAAAGGTCATCAGTACATGTCTACACTCTCAACCTGTTATTACTTCCGACTCACGACTTCTTAACTACAAAAACTTGACACCACGACTTCTTCAAAGAACTCTTAGGGAACCTGTCGTTTCTCTCGTTTGGTCAGTTAAGATTCCCTTTAGTTGGGACTTTGTAACTTTCTTGACAACAACTTTGACTTCGAGGTTATGAAACTGGTGGACTACACTTCTCGGCTGAGTAATCTTTTCTGGGACTACGACCCCTTTCTGACTTCCTTTTTCCTCTTCCCCTACCGTCTCCTACTCTACCAATCTATCGTAGTGACTGAACTACCTGTACTCAAACTCGTTTGAGACCCTCTGTCACTTTCTGTCCCTTTGGACGACACGACGTCGGGTACCCCACACAGCACTCCTCAGCCTGTACTGGTTCGTTAACTTGTTGTTTTTACATATACAAAGTTACGAAGAGAGAGTTAAGTAGGGTGGGAGAGGAAAGGACCGACACTCTGTGTTGAGAGAACTGAACAAGACAACAACCCAAACGGACCCTTCTACGGGTCGTTCTCCCCTGTGAATAAAATTTTTATAAATGAACGAGATCCTATACAGTTCTCGAGAATACTACGTTGTTCTTCTGGATTTTAGGTTGAATTTTTCACCCGTTTCCGAAGTTACTTGTAAAGAGGTGTCCTCCATATAATTACCGGATCTTCACGTACTTCGCTACGAGTCGTAGCAATTAGTGATCCCTTCATGTTTAGTTTTAGTTTTACTGTGTAGTGAAGTGTATGTGGTTCTACCGATATTAATTTTTTTTTTTTCTCCTCCCCTCGTCTTTCTCTTGTTTACAACCACTCCTAATCTCTCTCTAAGAGGAACATGCATCGAGCACCCTTACAGTTTAACAAATCACTACACCAAACCACCAAGGGGGTTTTGAATTCGTATCTCAATCGCATACTGGGTCATTGGTGAAGATCTAATATGAAGGTTTCTGACTTTAGTCTCTAAGTTTGTTTATGTATATGTACGTACAAGTGTCGTTGTGATAAAAATTATCGGTTTTCCGTCGTAAATCTTTGTTGGGTATGTCTACTTACAAGTTGTTCAGTTTGAGGTGGATAGTTAACGGGAGGGGTCTCCCAACATCGTTGAATGTGAGGGAGATCGTCATGCACTCGTACGAGTGAAGGAGTGTATGAACGGTTGTGACTTACAACAGGTATGACACGTAAAGAGGTCCGGTTTTCAATATAAAACAACAAAAACGACATTAAAGAATTCGGTACTACCTTCGACTTGTAGAAAGAAAAACATGACTCCACTTTAAGTATTTTGTATTAACGAAAAGAGTAACCCGAAAACATTTTTCGTATCCTACAACGTACAAATCGTGTTGAGGTTAGTGTATTTTTTATTATGTAACATTAATAAAAATCCTTATTGTAAAAATTTTGTAAAATTTAAGGTAAATTTTAATGAGAGATTAAGAAAACAACAATAAATAAATAAAAACCGACGTGACCTAGAAACAACGACGTACTCGAAGAGTAACACCACCGAAGACAACACTCGTACCCGAAGTCATCAGTCCTGCGTACCCGAATTAACGAGAAGCCGTATACCCCAGAAGGACCTGATCCCCATCTTGGGTACAGACGACGTGACCGTCCGTCTAAAAAATGGTGACTCGTGGTCCCTTATTGTATAAATTCTCGAGGAAGTACCCTTTATAACTCATGGTACGATAGGGAGACAATTGGTCCTTTCTGTCCAGACTTCTTTCCGTTACAAGAAACCCTATTTTTGAAAAGGGGTGTTCTACGATCTAAGTTTTCGTGGTGATTCCTTCTATTCGATTAACATAAGCTAGATTGTTCTAAGAACCCCCTAGTACGGGTCTCCTGTTTCTCGGTCAATATTTGGACAACCACACCAAGACGACTCACGAGGGACTCTTTCGTACGAGAAGGAAGTGTCGACGTTCTGTTTCAACTCCGACGTCGTCGGGGTTTAAGGACCTTTGTGCTGTGGACCCCCGACTCTCCAGTACCCTAGGCTGTCTCCATGTATTAGTAATCCCGAAAGGTCCGCCATGATCGCCATTTCTTGGGTGGACGGTTATGTCCTCTGTATTCTCTACGCCCAAACTAAGGACCCAACCCTTCTAGGGGAACTTCTCCTGTATCGTTGCGTGAGATCATAAGAACGGACCTCTTACGGTACCTGTCTCCTCGGACCACCCGATGTTAGGTGCCCCAACGTTTCTCAGTCTGTAATGACTTCGCTGAATCGTGTATCTTATCAGTAACTAACATTCACTTAGGTCTTCTGTTCGACGTCGTACCGACCAAAGTCCCTTCCTGAGGGGTAAACTTTGAAGGGGAGTCTCCGACCCTCCTAAGACTAGTCAAAGTAGGTGTTCCTAAATCCCACGAACAGTAGTGTCGGGGTACCCACCTATCACAATAACACTACGTCTTCAATCCAAACCTCGGAGTCGACGGACGAATACCACAACAACTCCTAATTTATCTTACTACCCGAAGGGACTACCGAATCTGTCATCTCTTAGACGGACGTTTCGTCCTCTGTGTCCGACTAGGGACTTAACCCTTCTAAGGGGCCTCTGCCTTTACCGTTGGGTGAGGTCATAAGAACGGACCTCTTAAGAAACCTGTCTCCTCTGTCCACCCAATGTCAGGTACCCTAGCATTTCTCAACCTCTACTGAATCACTGATTCTGTTGTGTACACTATTTGTCGATCAAGGTTTCACCTCACGGACCTTATTTACAATTGAGAAAACGAGTTCCAATCAGATAAACACGTCCACGAAATCTCTCCTCTATGAAGTCTACACAGATTGGATTTAGTCATTAGAAATCGACTCTCGTTAAAGATGGGGAGGTTTCCCAGGAACGAGAGTTGGTGACTTTCTACAATTGAGAGTCTTTTTATGTATTCCAAGTCGTAAAATGTACAATTGATTAGTGTAAAAGTGTTGTTAAGACACCTCGTCCATGATAATAATAGGAGTAAAATGTCTACTCTTTTAATTCCGTGTCTCCCCAATTCATCGAACGGATTATAGTGTGTCGATCATTTACCATCTTGACTCGAAATTTGGGTCAGACAGACCGAAGTCTCAACTAGGACCTAGTGAAAAATAATGAATAAAAATAAATATTTCAGTTTAGGAACTTTATAAATCTGATAAATAAAACGAAAATAAAGAATAAACAGATAGGAATAACTCCTTATTGACCGTCTATTTTTTTCACAAATTAATTCCATATTCGAACTATAAAATTACACACATATGTGATACCTTATTATCACTGTAAGTTCGATTAATTGTGTAGTGACAAAACTATCGTAGTGACACTCAAGGGTGATTATTTTGTCAAATGTACAATACATACCTAAATTTGAGGATTATCTATAAGAGTAAATTAGGAATATCACTAGGATTCTCCAATCTTAATAGTTAAGGTACATTGTCCACTCATTTGTCCGAGTCTCTCCAATTCACTCTTCGTAGAACTTTCTACTCACACTTTTTCGTTACTCCAGTAGGCAAAAGTGAGGTCCTCGGGTGGATGACAACTACGGGACAAAGACCGAAATCGTGACGGACCCGTACCTGTTAGTCTGGGTTCAGAGACTTAAGTAGGAGGAGCCGGAGAGGGTCGTCGGGGACGTCTCCGTCCACGAGAAGTCGGACAGGAAGTAAGACATAAACTCACCCACGGACCCCTTAGAAGAGTGGTAGGACCGGTAGTAGAACCTGGGAGTGGAGGTGTCGGGGTACATAAAGAAGGAGTCGTTGAACAGAGAAGAACTGTAGACGAAATGGAGGTGGCAGTAGGGGTTCTACGACCACTTGGTAGACACACCCGAGTGGTGGTAGAGGAAGAGTCGAACGGACCGGGTCTACATAAAGAAGTAACGGAAACCCCGTCGACTGTCGTACGAAGAGAGTCTGTGCCGAATACTGGCGATGGACCGGTAGACGGCGGGTGACGTGACGTACTGTTAGTACTCACAGGAAGCCACATGAAACGACCACCACTATGGGACCTAGAGTCGGTTGGAGTAGAGGTACCAGGTGTGAGAGGACTACAGGGTGAACAGGAAAACGTGGTTATCCTAGGGTGTGAAGAAGACACTGGAGTTACGGAACTAGTTCGAGAGGACGAGACTGTGGGTTCAGTTACTCTACGACCACTACCAGGAAACCCCGGGTCACCAAGAGTAGGGAAAACACACGTAGTACCGGAGAATGTGTAGATAATGACACCGACACACCTTCCACGGGAGTCAGGTCCCATTCACCTTTCGCAAGAGGTGGAAACACAACAGACAGAGAAGATACCCTGATAGTGACCCCAGATGAAGTTGGGACGTAGGTGTGTGTGGTGGGTCTCCCTGTACCGTCGGTGTCACTACATGTGGTACCAGTGGGGGTACGACTTGGGGAAGTAGATACCGGACTCCTTGACTCTAGACTTCCCCCGGGAGTCCTTTGAAAAGTAACCCTTGGAGAAACGATTCGGAGATACTCCTACGAAAAATCTAAGTTGATTAAAACTTTTTTTTGATTACAGAGGGTCACAATCTTGAGTCCCACCAATAGATAAAAAAAATTCCATCTTCTTTTTAAAATAAAAAGTATATTCATGAAATAAAAAATGTGTCTTCGTCTTTATATTACAACGTGTGTACTTTGAATATGTTACGATATTTGGGTCCAATTGAGTTATTTGTATTTAATTTTTTTCTTTCCTCTGTATTTGTAATAAAATTTTGTCTTTTTTAGGTGAGGAACGGACTAATGGAACCAGTCCAATAAATTTGAACAGAACAGAGACAAAGAATTTAAACACTTTATCCCTACATCTTTCATGGATCGAGTATGTCCATAACACTTTTAATTGCTGAGTGTGTATAAGGACAAAGATATTAGAATCCTCTGATGGTCCCCTTCACATTCATGACTGATTCAGAATTCGTAATAAACAACAACAAATCAACGAGCCAGTACAGGCTGAGAAACACTGGCGTACCTGACGTCGTGTGGTCCGAAGGGACAGGAAGTGATAGAGGACCTCGAACGAGTTTGAGTACAGGTAACTCAGCCACTACGGTAGGTTGGTAGAACAGTAGACAACAGGGGAAGTGAAGGACGAGAGTTAGAAAGGGTCGTAGTGCCAGAAAAGATTACTCAGCTGAGAAGTATAGTCCACCGGTTTCATGTCCTCGAAGTCAAAGTCGTAGGAAGGAAGGTTCTTTATAATTACTAACTAAAGGAAATCCTAACTGACCAAACTAGAGGAACGTCAGGTTCCCTGAGAGTTCTCAGAAGAGGTTGTGGTGTCAAGTTTTCGTAGTTAAGAAGTCGTGAGTCGGAAGAAATGGCAGGTTGAGAATGTAAGTGTGTACTGATGACCTTTTTGGGATCGAAACTGATATACTTGGAAACAACCGTTTCATTAGAGACGAAAAATTATACAATGGATCCAACCAGTATCGAAAAGAAGGTTCTTCGTTCGTAGAAAATTAAAGTACCGACCGACGTCAGTGGTAGACGTCACTAAAACCTCGCGTTCTTTTAATTCAAAGAGTGACAAAGATAACAAAGGGATAGATAAACGGTACTTCACTACCCTGGTCTACGGTACTAGAATCAAAAAACTTACAACTCACAATTCGGTCGAAAAAGTGAAAGGAGAAAGTAGTTCTCCGAGAAATCAAAGGGAAACGAAAGACGGCATTTCCACCACAGTAGACGTATAGACTTCAATGACTATAAAGAGGGTCGTTAGAACTAAGGTCGAATACGAGTAGGTCGGACCGTAAAGTGTACTACATGAGATATATATTTAATTTATTCGTCCCACTGTTATATGTCGGAACTGTATGAGGAAAACATTAAACCTCGGTCAGGCAACAAGGTACAGAATAAGATTGACAACGAAGAACTGGACGTACGCTTAAAGAGTCCTCCGTCTATTCCACCAGACCATGAGGGTACAGAAATTCTTAAAAGGTCAAACAACGTCAGGTGTGTCAGTTTCCGAAACTGTATCAATTACTTCGTCTTCATCTAAAAAAAACTTTAAGAGAACGAAAAAGATACTAGGCCGTCTACAACCGTTTAACTAGAGACTACGGGGACGGAAAAATTTTAAGTCGGACTTGTAGACCCTAAGGAGTCCAGTGGATGACAACTTCGGATCGAACTTCTTAAAACTCTTAATGGAAAGGTCGTACACTTTACTTACCTTAACACACCATCAGACTCGTAAGAAACCGTAACGGAGCGAAACCCTAACCTTACTTTTAACTGGAAAAGGTCAGTAAAGGTTTTGACTGGAAAATCAGTAATATTTGATGAAGATTATATTGATGATGATAATATTACATTGTATTTATTGTACGAGATTTATAAAATGATGGTGATGGTGATTAAATCTTTTGATTTTATTAAAAATAGAAATAACCTCGTATCAACGAAATGTTATAACACCATCAAAAACGACATGTCGTTCCACTTAGTGGATACACGTATGGATATAGGTGAGGAAAAACCTTAAAGGAAGGCTAGATCCAGTGGTGTCTTGTAACTCATCTCAAGAAACACGATATGTCGTCCAAGAGTAATCAGTACATAAAATAAGTATACAAAAATTCCTGAGTGAAACCGACGACACACTTCGTACCTAACATTCCTCCGTCACCATTTTCGTCCCAACGGTGAGTCCTTTGTCGACGTCATCGGACCCTCTCATAATTCCTACCAACGTGCAAGGGAGAAAGAAGTCTTGAGTTTAGTCTAAGACCACGGACACAGTCCCGAGAAGATTGAGTGGGTTCGACTCAGATTCCGAGGGCATTGTGGTGACGTGCACCGCTGTCGAGAAACGTATGTACAGACAGAAGAGGTAGTCTGAAACTTGAAAGGTTCAGATCCCGGTACAAAATGACTAAAGAGACAGGGACAGTAAAGGACACCACGGGTGACGAACCAATTTTTACTACTCGTGGTAATTGACAAGGTAATAAACATTGTCCGTGAAATGATTGGTCCTAGAGGTTCAGGGTAGACGTTTTAAAGAGTATTAGAACACTTTACATATTATAATTTTTGTAACGTTCATCCCCCTTTTTCGGTACTAAGTTTGTGAAGATTAATAGGGAAAATTCTTTTAAAATAGAGACTCCCAGGATTTATTTTAGACTACCTCTTTCTTTTTGTATAACCAGGAAATCCTACGTGCAGTGAATTTAACAGTCGTTATACGGGTTGAGTTATCGGTACTCAGGGTGATTCTCAGACCTTGAGAATCAGTTGATATAATCCAGTTGTCCGAAAGTCGTCTTATAAAAAGATTTTATTAATTTTTTTTTGTTGTAATATAACATGTCCTTATCTTTATATTTTGTCACCTTGTCTCATTCTCAGTACCTTGTCTGGGTACATATTTATTTGCATAATATCGTTTAGTCGTCCGATAAGTAATTTAACATAACCATCTTGATCAATCGGGAATTTTTATTTAAAATAGTGTTACACAGATAATGTTACTGATTTTAGTTCTTAACACTACAACCTCTTCTGAGAACTCTCAGAGAACTTGACATTTCTCTAGTTTGGTCAGTTAGGATTTCCTTTAGTTGGGACTTATAAGTAACCTTCCTGACTACAACTTCGACTTCCAGGTTATTAAACCGGTGGACTTAGTTTCTCGACTGAGTAACCTTTCCTGAGACTACGACCCTTTCTAACTTCCGTCCTCCTCTGCCCCTACTGTCTTCTGTTCCATCCACCTACCGTAGTGACTGAGTTACCTGTACTTAAACTCGTTCGAAGTCCTCTATCACTTCCTGTCCCTTAGGACCACGTGACATCAGGTACACCAGTGTTTCTCAGTCTATGTTAACTCACTGACTTGTTGTTTTATGTCTTATAACTGTTTGGTCTACGACCGTTCCTACACCTTGGTGTCCTTGAGAGTAAGTGAAGACTATCACATTTTACCATACCGGTGGAATCTCCTGTCAAACCGTCACATAATGTTTTGATTTGTATGAGAATGATATATTAGATCATTAGTGTCAGTCACTTCTCGGTTGAGTACCCTTTTCCGGGACTACGACCCTTTCTAACTTTCGTTTTCCGTTTCTCCCGTCGTCTCCTACTCTACCAACCGTAGTGACTGAGTTACCTGTACTCAAACTCGTTTGAGGTCCTCTATCACCTCCTGTCTCCTCGGATCGTACGATATCAGGTATCCCAGTATTTCTAAACCTGTACTGAATCGTTGACTTGTTGTTCTTGTTGTTAGTGTGAGGAACCGTAAAATGGGTTCTCTCAACTTTTGTCCAAGTGGGTTTTTGGACGTCTATAATTATCATCGAAATAGGTGTTAACGGTTCTGGACTTTCTTGGTTCTACAGGAACTTATCTATTCACCTATTTATTTTACCCTATGTAGGTCTGTTGTCATATAATAAGTCACGGTTTTTTTTTTTAACTCAATAGTTCGGTACTTTTCCGTAACTCCTTTGAATGTACGTTCAATAATTCACTTTCTTCTTGTAGATTTCTCCGGTGTGTTACATATTAAGTTTGGTGTACTGTCCCGAAGAGACCACCGGGTCACCAATTCTTAGACGGAACGTCACATCCCCTGTGGTCAAGTTAGGGACCAGGACCGACTGACGTGTACGGTACCCTGTTGATTCGGACACACGGCGTTGACGACTCGGGTACGAGGTCCCGGGCACTCGGTGTTGATGACTTCGGGGTCGCGGACACGAGGTACTGTACTCTTCGGTAGCGTTACACTTCGGTACACGTGGAGTTGATCTCTCATCAGGGGTGAGCGACGTTGATCTCTTTCGAGTGCATGTCGTTGTTTCTAGGTCGAGTCGTTTTTTATATTTTTATTTATTATTCTTTTGGGTGTAACCTAAAACCTTTTCCGTTTTGATACCTCTCTCATTTTTCTAGTCAACAACGGTCCCTTCCTGTCTTAAATAGTCTCCCTCGTCCTCCAGTCTCGTGGTTACGGACCTTCGAGGTCACTTCTTTGTGAAAAAACTTCCGTTGAACCCTACTTTCACATAACAGAAACCCCTCTCAGTCGTTACCCAAGTTCAGAATTGAGACGACGGTAAAACTGTCGAAGTGGAACTTGTTCTACGAACCGAAGAGACGTGGTGTTACAATAGTTACTCGTAAGAGTTCAATGTGTTTTACTCAACTATTTTCGTCCTGTAGAGAGTAATATGACTACTCCCCTAATTTAGTATCCTCCGTGTCTTATCCTTCTGTTGGTTTAGATATACAGTAAATAGTCCTCGTGACGAACCCGTCCCGATCCTTACTACTTTTGACTACTGGAGGAAGGTAGGTCATCGACTGGAGAGATATAGAGTGGAGTGAAGTCCGTGTCGAAGGTACGTCCCTCGGTCAAAGAGTAGTCACTGACTTAAGTAGGAGTGACCGAAGAGTTTAAAGGAAGTCGTAGAGGACGGGTGGAGGAAGGAGGACATGGACGACTACATGGACAAGTGTGACGACCCCTTGGACGACTAGTACCGGTGGTAGACCTCCCTGGGGTCGGAGGTGTGGGAGTACATGGAGAAAGACACACGGGAGAGGTAAAGTCTCCAGGAGATGTAGAAACGGTGGTAGGGTGCGTGCAACCGGCTGGACGAGAGGTGGAGTGGGACCACCAGCACGTGATGTCGAAACGGAGACAGTAGATGGAGTTCGTGTTCTCAGGGGTCAGAGACCTTCCCCTGTGCGACTACCCGTAGTGGATGCACCAGAAGTGAGAAGGAGTTGGGGTAGTAGAAGTCAGAGTCCTTGTTCCTCGACTTCCTTCGGTACTTCTTCTGGAAGGAACTGTTTGAGATGGGTCTTTTTTTTTTTTTCACTAATACACCCTCCTTAGGGAGTCTTTATCGATTCGACCGAATAGTCTACGATTGTCATCTTTACCATGGGACGTTTGCACATTATCATGTACAAACAGATTACGAAATTCTGAAAACTCTTGGGAACATCCGTTGTACGTTTACATAGGTGTTACCAATTTGTCTTAATCCCACCCTTCTACCTACTCTACTATCGTGTCTCTATCAACCGAAGTGACTCAGGATAGACAACGTTCTGGGAAACAATCCCTCGCAATTTGGACCTTAGACTCCCTAAAGGGACCACCAGGACTCCAATTCTTAGGTGGAACGTTACGTCCCTGTACTCAAGTTAGGGACCAGTCGCTTGTTTCTAAGGTGTACGAAACCTCGTTGATTTGGACGTGGGGTGTGGATGACTCGAACACACGAGACCTCTGGTACACGGTGCGATGTCTCAGACACGTGACGTTGTTTTCTAGGACGTCCTACGTCGTTTCTAGTGAATTGATTTTGGGTTAAGTCAATTTATTTATTTATAATTTGTAAACCTTAGACAAGTGGATGGTCTTTGGTCCCATCAGATTAATGAGGGTAGTTGTATTTGTGTATACCATTTTTCTTTACCTTTTCAACTTCGGAGGTGGGAGGAAACCCGACGACGACAACGACGATTCAGCGAAGTCAGTACAGGTTGAGACACGCTGGGGTATCTACCGTCGGGTGGTCCGAGGAGACAGGTACTCTAAAAGGTCCGTTCTCATGACCTCACCCCACAGTAACGGAAGAGGTCGATGTTTCGATGTCATTAGTTTTGTCGTACCATGGTCTTGTTTTGTCTATATACCTAGTTACCTTGTCTTGTCTCTCGGGTCTTTATTTTAGGTGTATGGATATCAGTTAGAAGTCGTTTCCTCCGTTCTTGTACATTACCTCTTTTCTGTCAGAGAAGTCTCAACCCTTTCGACTGCAGGTGTACATTTAGTTACTTCAATTCCTGTGTGGGAGTATGTTTTTATGTGAGTTTTACATTCTGTACTGTGGTATTTTAAGGCACCCGTTTTGTAAGACACTGTATTAAACATGGTAAGTCAGAGGGTTCTGTTATCTTTATTTTCGTTTTCATTTGTTTACTCTGGGTTAGTTTGAATATTCGATAACATGACGTTTCTTTGGTAATTATTTTGTTTTTCTATCGGATACCTGACCCTCTTCCTTTACCGTTAGGTGAGGTCGTGAGAACGGACCTTTTAGGGTACCTGCCTCCTCGGACTATCCGGTGTCAGGTACCCCAGCGTTTCTCAGTCTGTGCTGACTCACTGAAGTGAAGAAGTGAAGTGAAACTTCAATAATGGGTAAACACTTAATCTAATAATCGAAAAACAGTAACTTAATACTCGAGAAATATGACCCAGTATACCGTTGAGGTCAAAAAACTCCTTGGAGGTATGACAGGAGGTATCACCGACATGGTCGAATGTAAGGTTGGTCGTTACATCCTCCCAAGGGAAAAAAGGTAAGGGAGAGGTCATCAATAATAAACAGCTGAAAAATTAGTCCCGGTCAGACTCATCACATTCCACCATGGAATAACATCAAAACTAAACGAAACGACGAAACCCGTCGTTGTCCATAAATGTTGGGTTGAAAACACTCCGATGTCTTCTGATTCGGTCTAGTTTCTCGGGATTTAAAGTCGAAACACGTATAACTTTATTCGTCTGAGTCTTTTTTCAGTTCCTTTAGAGGTATAAAGTTCACCCTTAGAACTCGTTCACGTCTCTCTGACCCTTCAGAGACATCGATTACGTTTCTTTCTTTAGGGTGGTCCTGTCTAGTGGACAACACAATCTACCACTGTACCGTGTACCCGGTCTCTCGTTGAGAAACCTCCTCTTGTCATTACTCACATCTCGGGTCCGACTTTTACATAGGGTTCCGGTACGACCAAATTACTAGAGGGTACTTGTGCTCCCTCCTAAATTCTAACTAGTATGAAGTGTCAAAGATCGTTTGTCCTCTCCTTTTTCACCTTTGTCACTGTATAAAATAAAAGAACCCGAGGTGTAGTGACTCCTGTCACAGATGTCGGTACTTTAATTTTCTACGAACGAAGAACCTTATTTTCGATACTGTTTGGATCTGTCGTATAATTTTTCGTTTTTGTAGTGAAACAGTTGTTTACAGACATATCAGTTGGAAAACCAAAAAGGTCATCAGTACATACCTACACTCTCAACCCGACATTTCTTCCGACTCTCGACTTCTTGACTACGAAAGCTTGACACCACGACCTCTTCTGAGAACTCTCAGAGAACTTATCGTTCCTCTAGTTTGGTCAGTTAGGATTTCCTTTAGTTTGGACTTATAAGTAGCCTTCCTGACAACGAAGTCCTCTGTCACCTCCTGTCTCCTCCGATGTCAGGTACCCCAACGTTTCTCAACCTGTGTTGAATCACTGACTTGTTGTTGTCATTATGGAGTGTCATGAATATTAAACGACTTTTATACACGTAAATTCACTTACTGTATAGTATGACATACTGTAGGGAATGTTCTCCCTAACATTTTTCCATAAGTGTTTTTATCTCTCAACTTACCACCAAAAGTCCCCGATTCCTCCCTTTCTTAAACCTGTTACAACAAATCCCCGGGTTTAAACTTTGGTCAGTTAGTTGGTCTTCTAGTTGTTCTAGACCCCCCGTTTTATGTCGTAACACTCATATCTGTTATTAGTACATAATAGTTGAAGTTTCAACGATTCTTTGATCTAGAATTAACAAGGGTGTGGGGGTTTTTGTTACACTATTAATACACTGTACTGTCTCGAAAATCGATTGTGACGTCACCATTAGTATAACGTCATATGTCTACATACGGGTTACATGTGAGATTTGAATGTGTAATAATACATAGTTGAAATAGAGTTAAAATTTTTACAGGGAACTGTTTAAATATCGTAAAGTCTCACACTTAACTATGTAATTTTTACCGTTAAATATCATAAAATTGTCTGTGAGTAAATACTACTATGGCAAAACATGTTGTTATTTACGTTAATTTTGTACATTCATTACCAGTTTAATCGGTTACAAAATTCTTTCATTAACGTGTACTTTCACTTTTACATTTAGTGATACAAGTACATATTTAACTTATGATGTGATATGGAGTAAAAGGATTTCAACTTAAGTTAGAAAGAGATATTGAACTCGTCATTCTTGTAGGACACAATGGTACGTCACCCTTCTACACCTCTTTTAAAGTCACATTGACTCCTAGAGTCTTACAGGAGAAAACATACTATATGACGTACGAAGTACAATGTGGAGTTTATGTAATAGAGTAATGGTGGAACGTTACTCCGTAGTCCTGTCTATTTAAGGGTCGATGAACTGTCTCCCCTTTTGACTCGGAGTTTTGATAACGTACTGAGTGGTTCTAGTGTGTGTAGTCATCTCAGTCTGAAGGTTACCTCCTGAAAAGATAGGGGTACGGAGAGGTGGGTTACGAAGTGTGTGGTTAAAGGAGGTCACCCAAAAAAACAAAGAGGTAGGTTCCTCTTGGTCCGGTAAAAGTCTAGTTTACATGGTGATAGAATTCTCGGAAAATTTGGTGTCCACCCGTTAACTTCGGTTGGTATGGGACCTCACCCGTGGGACCACCGAGTCTACCCTTTCTTAGACGGACGTCACGTCCTCCGGACCCAAGGGAGGGACCCAACCCTACTAAGCGACCTCTTCCCGTACCGTTGGGTGAGGTCATAAGAACGGACCTTTTAAGGTACCTGTCTCCTCGGACCGTCCGATGTCAGATACCCCAGTGTTTCTCAGCCTGTGCTGACTGACTGACTGTGAAAGTGAAAGTGAAAATATGTAACCTCACACGTAACCCTGTGACTCCCTTATAAAGATGTCTAAGTCGTCAAATTTCCAGACCAGAACATCTTTAAGGACTCATTGAGAAAAGTGTCACTACGACTATACGAGGGGAGGGGACCGTGGACCTGTTCTTATGTTCGGCGACGACGACGATTCAGTGAAGTCAGGACAGACTGAGACACGTTAGGGTATCCGCCGTCGGGTGGTCCGAGGGGTCAGGGACCCTAAGAGGTCCGTTCTTGTGACCTCACCCAACGGTAAAGGAAGAGGTTACGTACTTTCACTTTTCACTTTCACTAAAGCGAGTCAGCACAGGTTGGGAGTCGCTGGGGTACCTGACGTCGGATGGTCCGAGGAGGTAGGTACCCTAAAAGGTCCGTTCTCGTGACCTACCCAACGGTAACGGAAGAGACTCTTATGTTCGATCCGAGAAAGTAAAAGAAGTAATTTCCGGTTGAACTGGAGATTAGAATAATTATGATTGTAGGTTTACCTTTCTTTACGACCTTACACTAACCCATGGATGTGCCTCAGTCCGTGGGTTACAGACTACGTTGAATAATGTTAAGAAATCCGATAGTCGAAGGACTCCAGTCCTTCGAACACGTAAAACGAGTGGTATTATGGGTCGTAGTCGTACCGTGAACCTTCTATGTCAATTAATTGTATATAAAGAACCAACCTGGTCACGTTAGAGGTCTTGTGATTTATTTCGTCTTACAACCGAATGTTAAAAATGGTACACTTTGGAGTAACGGTAGGTTTCGTCACCCTTTATCACACACCCTTCGACACAAACTCTAGACCTACTGAACCGAATTTAGGACGGAGAGTAAAAGGGTGGATTAATTACCTGTAAAATATCTGTATAAGGTGTATACACATGTATTATCCTACAAGTCTCGGTACTGTACATATACAGTGTAATCCATATAGGTAATTGTTTCTTGACGATTTGTTTAGAACTAAGTAAGTATGTACCTTGTGTCCGTCGGTAATTCAAGTAAATTAGGAACCTGAAGTAATCGTAGGAGACAGGGACCCCTAGGAGAGACTATAGTGTCGAAATACATGGAACACATGTGTCTACTACGAGTTAAAGAATGTAAATAGGGATAGGCGAACGGATGAGTTGTTGAAGTTCACCGATAGATCCTCCGTAGAACTTGAATTGCACAAGTTTAAGAAGCACAAAACAACGGACATAGTAGGAATGAGAAAGAAAGAAGAGACAGGGGGTGGGGTTGAGGAAGGGAAGGTATAGAAGAAAGAGAAGAAAAGGTACAGAGAAAAGGAGAGAGTGAGAGAGACAAAAGGAGGGGAAAGGGGAAGAGGAGGGATAGGGTGGGGAGGAACAAAGAGAAGAAGAAGAGGAAGAGGGAAGTAGGAGGAGAGGAAAACCCCCTACTACTTTTACCAGATCTTGATCTATCTGTACCGCCAACTTATTATAACATTTGTACAATTTACAGTGGTTTAATAAGTGAAATCTCACCAATTTCAACATACTTAAAGTGGAGTTTTTATTTTGTTTCTGAGAGGGGGGTTGTGTCACTTTAGGGTGTTATGATGAGAATGAAATACCCAAACACAAACAAGTGTACGGGGTACGTGTGTCTCCAGACATTCCTACGGGTAGTTTAGATAGTAGGACTAGTGTGTCGATCGGTGACTTACTGAAAATCGGAATAGACATCGTAGAGGTAATGAATCATCTTCTTAGTGTCAAAACATAAATAAAATTTTAAAACTTCCTGTAAACTAATCCGATTACTATATTTACCCCTTCTTTTTGTTATCTCTTCATGTACTTCGTCGAAGGAGTCGGGGTCACTCGTCATCGTCCCGACGAGAGAGCGGTCACAGTCGTCGGTCTCGGGATTTAGGGTTTAAACTCTCGTCATTTGAGACGAGTTCCGGGACTCTATTAACTGAGTTGGACTGGTCGTCCCTCTGTCCTTTTCACCCCTGTCAGAGGGACTCCAACGGGCTACGAAGGACCTCAGGGGTCCCCAGGGTCGTAGGGACATGGTCTCCTGTCTACGTCTCAGTCACCCTAGTGTCTCCCTCTACCACCGTCCGTCCTCGTCTACGTCGTATTTATTATCTCTACTCCGAGTCATTTGACGGGGGCGGACCAACCGTACTAGTCCCACCGTCCGAGGAACGTAACGTCGGGAGTGGACTTTCCAGGAGTAGATGTCCCTTTGCGGTTTGGTCCTGGAAGTCAACCTCACTCCGTCTTGGTCTATCTCTCGAACCTCGGGTCCACTCAGTAGAAGGTTGGGAAGGTCAACTGGTCCTCTCTTGACCCCTTGGACCTCGATGAACCTCTTCGGTGTGATAAATATTTTGAGGAACAGATTAAACTTAGGTACCCATCTACATCTCCAGTCCCGAGGTGAAGAACCGAAACCTCATTGCGCCACCAATGAAACGGTCTGTTCACTCCTTTGACTCCACGGTTCTCTTCTCGATGGAGAGATAGAATGGGTCTTGTCGACAGGTTGACAGAAGAGAGACTTAGTCGGTTTTTGGTTACCATTTTACTAACACTCCTCCGTCCCTTCTCTTTGTCCTTCTAAATCCTAACTCTCCGACGTCAGTAGGGGACTTCCATATTTCATAATTATAGTCCTTCCGTGGTCCCACCTGTCTACGACACTACCATTCCTCAGTTCCTACTTTTATTCCTCCTATTTACCTCCGTCATCCACCGACTCTACCCTTCCTCCCCTACGTCTCTCCCCTTGTGTTTGTCGAAGTACTCGTCTCTCTCGGTTCTACCCCCGTCTGTCCATTCCGTTCAACCTACGTTGTGTCTGGATCGGACACCAAGAGGTGGTCCCCGCCAAGAGGTGGTGTCCTCTGTGACACGTTATGGACCCTATGGAGACTAACAGTATCAACCTCTACGATGACCGTAGATCTCTCACTGTCCCTACGACGAGTTGTAGAAGATTACGGGTCCCGTCGGGGGTTGGTACCTTTTACTAGTCGGGGATCACAAAGACTACGATTCACCATGCACACCTGTTCCAAACAGGTATCCGCCCAAACTGGAGACTCAAGACCCATCCCTGAACAGGGAGACACTCAAGAAAGTTCACGGTGTATCGGGTCAGTGTGAGGAAGAGACCCCGACAAGTCAAATTAACGTCTCCTCGGGGATTCACAAGAGGACCACCTAGTTATTGTTCTCTGCAGTCAGGCGGAGAGACGGTAGGACTTGAGTGTGGGTAGAACCAAGATTGTGAAGAAAAATGAAATTTTTTAATTCTCTGAAATGAAGAACCTCGTCAAAATCCAAATGTCTTGTGACTCGTCTATCACATCTCCTAAAGGTGTTTGGGAAAGAGAAGGACGTGTGTCGAAAGGGATAATAATTGTTTTTTAAAAACCTTCTATTAACGAAATGTCATAACACGATCAAAGACGGTATGTAGTTGTACTTAGTCGGTGTCGATGCGTATACAGGGGAGGGAGAACTTGGAAAGAGGGTAGAGGGTGGTGTAGGGTGAGAGTTCCGTCGGCACCTCTACGTCTGTCTCTCTTGTTCAAAACACCTGTATCACACCCTCCCTCTCCTACCCTGTCTCTATCACGGTACCTTTATATATGTAATGGTATACATTTTGTCTATCGGTCACCCTTAAACGACACATCGTGTCCTTGAGTTAAGATAATAATTATAGTACGTATTCGTTCCATGTACACAATGTCAACGACTTGGTTGTGACCGTGTCATAATAATTCATTTCGGGTGTCAAATACAATCCTAAGTGAGAACCACGACATATAGGATTCTCAAAACTCTTTACATGTTACAATACATAGGTGGTGATATAATACTATACCTCAACAAAGTGGTGGAATTTTTTTCAAGGTGGATAAGTAGAGAGAGAGAGGAGGACTCATGACTTTTGGTTAGAAAACTGACAGAGGTATCAAAACGGAAAAGGGTCGTACTTGTCTTTGGTTAGAGTCGACACAAGACGTAGGGGTAGTAGGGTTTGACATATATGCGTCGGGACCTGGTGGAGGGGTCCTGTATCACTCGAGAACAGAAGAATATCAAGGATACATAAATAAAGACCGTCACCTGACAACAGTAGACTTAATTATATTCCTCCATCGCACACCTACCAGACCATACCACTTGATTGTCAAGGGAACAGAACCTTCACCGAAACTATAAGTAATTGTCGGTCTTTATTCACCACTCACATTATCTCTTCAATCTTCTATCTGAACCCCAGTAAGTCTACATCCAGTCTAGGACCGAGGGAATGAGTTCTCGGTACCAGGGAAACTGTTCACTACACAGGAGACACCTTACGTCGGTGGTGAAGGTCTTTTGTCCCTAGTTATCGACCACGGAGTGTTATGACCCCATTTCTAAAGTATTCTTTGTGTACCCATGTCCACGGTTGTAGGTCATTTACCATCAATAAGAATAGTTCTTGGGGTTTGGGTCACGGTCTCTCTCAATGTAGAGGTTCTATTGTGGAATATTGGTGTCAGTATTTTTTCAATCTTCGTTCCTGAACTCTGGGTAAGTCCTCAACAAAGTCTTCGTGTGTCCTTACTTATTGTTTTAGACAAAACCCTTAGCTACAGGTCCTTCCGACACACCCCTTCTACTGTGAATTTGTCTCAGAATTTTTACTTGTCCATCTCATCGTAACTGTTCATATGTCATGGTACAAATTTTGTCTATCGATCACCTTTCGACGACATATCGTGTCCCACGAGTTGAACCACGAGACACTACTGGATCTCCTCACCCTACCCCCTCAACCTCCCTCCAAGTCCTACCTTTCCTATATACATATGTATATCGACTAAAGGACCACCGAGTCTACTATTTCTTAGACGGGTGTTACACCCTCTGTGTCCAAGTTAGAAACCCAGTCCTTCCAGGGTACCTCTCCCCTTATCGATGGGTGAGGTCGTAAGAACGGACCTCTTAAGGTATCTGTCTTCTTGGACCACCCGATATCAGGTACCCCAGAGTTTCTCAACCTGTACTAACTCGCTGATTGTGAAAGTGAAAAAGAAAAGTATCGACTAAGTACGATGACATGTCGTCTCGGATTGTGTTGACAACATTTCGTTAATTTTAAATTAATTCGAAAAATAAAACACAACCCTATATCAACTAATCGTTATAACACTATCAAAGTCCACCTGTCGTTTCCCTGAGTCGGTATGTATATATACAGAGGTAAGAAGAGGTTTAGGGAGAGGGTAGGTCGGACCGTGTATTGTAACTCGTCTCAAGGAACACGATATGTCATCCAGGAACAACCAATAAGTAAAATTTATTTCGTCACATGTACGACTAAGGTCTGAGGGATTGATAGGGAAGGGAAATAGGATTTTTATGTGGGGGGGGTTTGTTTTTTATTTACTTATCCATAAACGGTCAACCTTTTCCTCTCCTTGGTTGTAGACCCCTTTTACTCGTCGAATCCCTAATGTTGATAGTAACCAAGAATTGACTCCCACTGAAACGGGGGGGGTGGAACCCCTGTAAACGTTACAGACCTCTGTAAAAACCGACAGTGATGACTCGTCCCCGATGACCGTAGACCCACCACCTCTCTTCCCTACGACGATTCGTGGAGTGTGACGTGTCCTACCGGTGGTGGGGGTTGTCGTTTCTTACTAGAACGGGGTTTATAATTCTCGCGAACGTGACCTACAACCTCTCTATCTCTCTCCTGTCGGATGTTCTAGAACCAGAGTAGGTAAGTCCGAGAAGAACCTCCGAGAACAAGGGTTCAACAACCGAAACTGAATGGGGTAGATCCTAGAGTCTCATAGTCCTGACTCACCCTGTTAGGACCCCTAGACATTTGTTTACGAATGGGTCTTCACTCTTTTTCTTTGTTCACTGAGGTTCCCTCCCTCCGATTCTTTGAGACCTTTGACTACTATAAACCCCTTACGTCGGAAATCAGTGGTTTCAAAACAAGAGTTGGACAACTCTGAACTAGATTCTATACTCAGGTAAACTGGTCCGTAAGTAACGTAACACCATATTACGTGTTTTGTTTTAAATGGTAAAAGAGGTAAAATATTATATGTTAATTAAGTCACCGTCATTTATATAAGTACTACACCTTGAAGGTAGACATAGATAAAGGTCTTGAAAGAGTCGTAGGTGTTTCCTTTGGGGTATGGGCAATCATCAGTGAGGGGAAAGAAGGGAAGGGGTCCGGGACCATTGGTGGTTATACAAAATTTAAGGATGTACTTAAAAGTATCATCGAGATGAGTGTACTCACGTTTGTTCCTTTGTTGGACTTCCAAGTAATCCCTTAAACCCTGGCTGTCCATATGTAACAATATAAATTTCACCTAGTGGTTGTTCCTGGATGACATATCGAGTCCCTTGAGACGAGTCACAATACACCTTCGGACCTACTGTCCTCTCAGACCCCCTCTTACTTATGTACAGATACATGCTGACTTAGGGAAACGACAGGTGGACTTCGATGTTATAACAATTAGTTGATATTAGGTTTGATTTTAATATATCAATATTAGTCGATATTACGTTTTATTTTCAAATTAATTTTTTTATGAGTGGGGATACCTATCTAGTCGGTTTGTCTTTTAATCGTTCCTTTGTGTTTGAAATTTACTATGTCACCTGGTCAATCTGGATTGACTATAGATATCCTGTAAAGTGGGGTTTTATTATTTAAAGTGGAAAGGAGTTCACGTGTATCTTGTAAGAGGTCCTATCTAGTGTAGGATCCGGTATTTAGATCGGAATCATTCAATTTTTTTTAACTTTAGTAAAGTTCGTAGAAAAGACTAATGTTTCGTCATTCTAATCTACAGTTCATGTCCTTTTTTTTAATTTTGTATACCTCCGATTTGTTGTACGAAGACTTATTGGTTGTTTAGTGTCTTCTTTATTTTTTTCTTGAGTTTTATACCTATCTTTGTTTACTTTTACTTTTTTTCCTGTTAGGTTTTGGATACCCTAAGTTTTTTTAGTCACGATTCCCCTTCCAAGTATCGTTATCTTCGAATGGAGTTCTTTGTTGTCTTTTTAGTTTATTTATTGGATTGAGATGTGGATTTCGTTGATCTTTTTCTTCTTTAATTCTGGGTTCCCAGTCATGTTCCTTTCCAGTATTTTTAATCCCTTCTTTATTTACTTTTTCTTTGTTTCCTCTGGTATCGTTTTTAGTTGTTTTCATTTTCGACCAAGAAACTCTTCTATTTATTTTATCTGTTTGGCAATCGTTCTGAGTAGTTCTTTTTTTCCCTCTTCTCAGTTGAGTTGTTTTAGTCTTTACTTTTACCTCTTTAGTTTTGTCTACTGTGTCTTTATGTTTCCTAGTATTCTCTGATGATAGTCGTTAATATACGGTTATTTTACCTGTTGATCCTTCTTTACCTGTTTAAGAATCTTTTCATATTGGAAGGTTTTGACTTGTTCCTTCTTTATCTTTTAGAATTACCTGGGTCGTGTTCGTGTCTTTAGTTTTGACATTAGTTTTTAGAGGGTTGTTTGTTTTCGGGTCCTGGTCTACCGAAGTGTCCACTTAAGATGGTTTTTAAATCTCTTCTCGATTGTGGATAGGAGGAGTTTGAGAAGGTCTTTTAACGTCCCCTTCCACCCGACGGTTTGAGTAAGATACTTTTGTTGTAGTGGGATTATGGTTTTGGTCTGTTTCTACGGTGTTTTTTCTTTTGATGTCCGGTTATAATGACTACTTGTATCTACGTTTTTAGGAGTTGTTTTAAGATCGTTTGTCTTAGGTTGTTGTATAATTTTTCTAGTGCTAGTTCACCCGAAATAGGGTCCCTACGTTCCTAAGAAGTTGAAAGTGTTTAGTTAGTTACACTATGTGGTGTAATTGTTTAACTTTCTATTTTTGGCATATTAATAGAGTCATCTACATCTCTTTCGGAAACTGTTTCAAGTTGTAGGTAAATACTATTTTTAGAGAGGTCTTTCGTCCGTATCTTCCTTGTATGGCGTTGTATTATTTTCGGTATATACTATTTGGGTGTCGTTTGTAATAGAAGTTACCACTTTTTGACTTTCGTAAAAGGATTTCAGTCCTTGTTCTGTTCTCACGGGTGAGAGTGGTCATGATAAGTTGTGTCAAAACCTTCAAAATCGGTGTCGTTAGTGTCTTTCTTTCCTTTATTTTCCTTAGGTCTAACCTTTTCTTCATTTTGAGAGTGACAAATGTCTACTGTACTAGGAGATGTATCTTTTGGGATTTCTGTGGTGTCTTTTAATGATCTCGATTATTCACTTATATCATTTCAGTGTCCTATATTTTAATTGTATGTCTTTAGGGAAAGTTAGGATATGTGATTGTTACTCTTTTGTCTCTTTAATTTCTTTGTTAAGGTAAGTGGTAACACTACTTTTCTTATTTTATGAATTCTTATTTAGATAGATTTCTTTGTTTTCTAGATATATATCTTTTGATATTTTGTGAATATTTTCTTTAGTTCCTACTGTGTTTATCTACCTCTTTATATAATACAGGCACCTAGTCTTCTTAGTTATATCGTTTTTATTCATATGATGGGTTTCGTTAGATATCTAAGTTGCGTTAGGAATAGTTCGATGGTTACCATAAAAAGTCTCTTAATCTTGTTTGCTAAAGTGTTAAACATACCTTTATGTTTTTTGGAACTCATCGGTTTCGTTAGAACTCTTTCTTCTTACCTTGACCTCCTTAGTTGGACGGACTGAAGTCCGAGATGATGTTTCGGTGTCAGTAGTTCTGTCATACCATGACCGTGTTTCTGTCTTTATATCTAGTTACCTTGTTTTATCTTTCTGGTCTCTATTTAGGTGTGTGGATACCTATGGAATAGAAACTGTTTCCTCCGTTCTTATATGTTACCTTTTTTCTGTTAGAGATTGTTCACCACGACCATTTTGACCAGTTGGTGAACATTTTCTTACTTTGATCTTGTGAAAGATTGTGGTCTGTGTTTTTATTTAAGTTTTACCTAATTTCTAGATTTGTGTTCTGGTCTTCGATATTTTGAGGATCTCCTCTTGTATCCGTTTTGTGAGAGACTGAATTTAGTGTCGTCCTAGGAGATACTGGGTGGAGGGTCTTAAACCTTTATTTTCGTTTTTATTTGTTTACCCTGGAGTAATTTTACTTTTCGAAGACGTGTTGCTTCCTTTGATATTCGTTCCACTTTTCTGTCGGAAGTCTTACCCTCTTTTATTATCGTTTACTTCGTTGACTGTTTCTTAATTAGAGTTTTTATATGTTCCTTGTGGACGTCGAGTTAAGGTCTTTTTATTTACTGGGTTAGTTTTTTACCCGGTTTCTTGATTTGTCTGTAAAGAGGTTTCTTCTGTATGTCTACCCATTGTTTGTGTACTTTTCTACGAGTTGTAGTGAGTATTAGTCTCTTTACGTTTAGTTTCGGTGTTACTCCATGGTAGAGTGCGGCCAGTCTTACGACGATAGGTTTTCAGATGTTCGTTATTTACGACCTCTTCCACACCTCTTTTCCCTTGAGAGAATGTGACAACCACCCTTACGTTTGATCATGTTGGTGATACCTCTTGTCACACCTCTAAGGAATTTTTTGACCTTTATCTTGACGGTATATTGGGTCGTTAGGGTGAAGATCCGTATGTGTGGTTCCTTTGGTCTTAACTTTCTCTGTGCACATGGGGTTATAAGTAACGTCGTAACAAGTATTATCGATCCTGTACCCCTATTCTTTCGACACCATGTATATGTGTTACCTTATAATAAGTCGATAATTTTTCTTACGTAAACTTAGTCAAGATTACTCCACCTACTTTGATCTCGGATAATATGTCTCATTTCATTCAGTCTTTCTTTTTGTGGTTATATCAGATAATTACGTATATATACCTTAAATCTTTCTACCATTGTTATTGGGATATACACTCTGTCGTTTTCTCTGTCTCTATATTTCTTGTCTGAAAACCTGAGACACCCTCTTCCACTCTCATCCTACTAAACTCTTATCGTAACTTTGTACATATAATGGAATACACTTTATCTAGTGGTCAGGTTCAAGCTACGTACTTTGTCCCGTGAGTTTCGGCCACGTGACCCTGTTGGGACTCCTTACCCTATCCCTCACTCAACCCTCCCCTCAAGTCCTACCCCTTGTGTACATGTGAGCACCGACTAAGTACAGTTACATACCGTTTTTGGTGTTATAACGTTTCATAATCGGAGGTTAATTTTAATTAATTAATTAAATTTTTTCGGAAATTTTTCAAAAATTCTTTTTTTATCCACTAACCCATTTGTTTTAAGCCAGATAGGTATTTCCCTGTAATAAACCGATACTTTTTCACACTTCAAGAAGTATATACCTAAGTTTACGTAAGAAGTTACACCTACTTGGAGTCTTTGTAATACGGCTCACTTTCTTCGGTCTAGAGTTTTCGATGCGTACATTCTTAATTTCTAAAATTTTAAAATTTTTTATTTTTTTATTTTTTATTTTGTAATTTTTTTTAATTTTTTTTTTTGTCGATGTATCACATACTCAGGTATAACGGGTCTCGTCCGGTTTGTTGTCTCCACCTTTCATCTAAACATAAAAGCAGGGAAATGTCAACTGTCACGGATTATTCTTTATAGTGTATTTTTAACCATGAAATAAATATTTCTCTATAACTTTAGAGTAATTTGACTTCAATGATTCGTGTCTGTTATATGTACATGAGTAAATCACATAACTAAATCAAAAGTGTCTATCGTGGATAACAAAAGGTCCAGTATCAGGTTCTTATTAAGTAATTGAAGAGTTTTTGGAGAGACTCTGTCCATATCTCTTTGTCTCCGTGTCTCTCCACTTGTTTAACGAGTCAAAGTGTGTCACACCTCTCGTCCCTAAACTTCAGACAGGCGACTGAGAGAGTAGGGAAACAGTCTACCGACACACCGTAACGGAGTCTTGTGTGTCTATCCGAGTACCCTAGACCTTTTGTTGGTCCTGTAATAAAAATGTGACACAGAACGGAGTCTAAGGAACGTACTTATTGAGTCGAGGTCTTCCCTTTAGACTAACTACGTACAATTCAATGTCTACACGTGTCCAGGTTTACTGACATCGGTACCTTATCCCTACAGAGTACCATAAACTGTAGGTCCGTTTAGGGTTTGGTCAGGTAGGACTTCCTTTAGTTAGGATTTATAAGTAACCTTCCTGGCTACGACGTCAACTTCGAGGTTATGAAATCGGTGGACTACACTTCTCGACTGAGTAATCTTTTCTGAGACTACGACCCTTTCTAACTTCCGTCCTCTTCCCCTACTGTCTCCTACTCTACCAAACCACCGTAGTCACTGAGTTACCTGTACTCAAACTCGTTCGAGGTCCTCTACCACTGCCTGTCTCTTCGGACCACACGACGTCAGGTATCCCAGTGTTTCTCAACCTGTGCTGACTCGGTGACTTGCTGTTGTTGTCGTTGTACCATAAACTTCGAGACTTTTCTTGTTCTGAATAGTCTTCCCTCATCTTCCCGTCTCGTCGTTACCAACCTTCGAAAAAGACAAAAACCTTCTACATCTTCACTACCCCTGTCGATCCGTACCCAAAACGGTAAAACTGTCGACGTGGTATTTGTTCAACGAATCTGAGAGAGTTTATAAAAGTTACACATAAGAGTTCTATGAAACACGAATCAGCGAGTCGGTAAAGACTGAGAAACGGTGGGGTACCTGATATCGGGTGGACCGAGGAGACACGTACCCCTAAGAGGTCCGTTCTTCTGACCTCACCCAACGGTACGAGAGGAGGTCCCATAGAAGGGTTGGGTCCTTGACTTGGGTCCAGAGGGCGTAACGTCCGTCTAAGAAATGGTAGACTCTTTAGTCCTTTCGGGTTCTTATGACCTCACCCATCGGATTGGGAAGAAATCTCTCACTATTTTTGTCGTGTGTGTGGTAGGAGGGGGTGTTATAACTACTCTTCTAATTTAGTCTCCTCCGTGTCTCATCTTTAAGTCGGTTCCAGTGGACAGTAAATAATCCTAGTCCTCGTCAGGGACCCCGTCTCGGTCCTTACTACCTTCGACTTCTGGAGGAAGGTGGGTGATCGACTGGAGAGGTACAGTGTGGAGTGAAGTCCTTGTCGGGGGTACGTCCATCGGTTGAAGAGTAGTCGTCGACTTAAGTAGGAGTAGCCGAAGAGGTGGAAGGGGGTGGAAGTCGACTACAAGAAGGACGAGAAGGACGACTACATGGACAAGTGCGACGACCCCTTGGACGAGTAGTACCGGTGGCAGACCTCCCTCGTGTCGGAGGTGTGTGGGTACATGGAAAAGGACACACGGGAGAGGTAGAGACTCTAGGAGATGTGGAAACGACAGTAAGGCGCGTACGACCGACTGGACGAGAGGTGACTGGTGAGGTAACGAAACTCTCGGACACGGTCGGTCTACAAGAAGAGGAAGTACAAACCGAAGTGGGTGAGGAAGGACGAGTGGCAGTACCCGATACTGGCGATGCACCGGTAGACGGTGGGGGACGCGATGTTACACGAGTACTCGGGGGCTCCGACGCGGACGGACCACCGGACCAGGACCCGACCTCCGAGTCAGTAACCGAACCAGCACTGTCATCGGTAAAAGGTTGATTGAAAGACACCTAGATTACTCTAGGTAGTAAAACAAACGGTACACGTCCGAGAAGACTTCAACCGGACACCTCTTTTACAGAGGTAAGACCGGTGCCCGAATCCTGAACACACATAATGGCGGGACAACCCGACGACAGAGGAGTAGGAGGACAGAATACGGAAGTAGCACCGGTGGTAGAACTCCTAGGGAAGTCGACTCCCGGCCGTGTTTCGGAAGAGGTGTACACACAGGGTGGAGTGGCACCACTATCTCGTGATACCGAAACGAAGACAGTAGATGGAGTTCGGGTTCCCAGGGGTCAGAGACCTTTATCTATGGAACTACCCGTAGTGGATGTGCCAGGAGTGAGGGAAGGACTCGGGGTAGTAGAAGTCAGAGTCCTTGTTCCTCGACTTCTAACGGTACTTCTTCTGGAAGGAGTCGTTTGAGATCGGTCTTTTTTTTTTTCACTAATAGACCCTCCTTAAGGAACCTTTGTCAATTTAGTCCAATGGCCTCCGATGACAATCTCTACCGCGGGACATTCGTGCATTATCGGATATAAACGGATTACGACATACCAAATATTCCTGAGAACATCCGTTGTAAGTTTACAGACGTTTAACCAATTTGTAGTAAGAGGTATATAAGAACCAACTTTCTACATACACTACTGTTGTGACTCTTTCAGTCTAAGTGACTAAGGATAAAGAACGTGTTGTGAAACAGTCCATCGTAATTTGGACCTTAAACAAGAAGACGGTCTTTGGTCCCACTAGATTAATGAGGGTAGTGGTATTTGGGTTAACGATTCTCTTTTCACTATCGAATGTCACTTATTACAACCTAAGCACTAGAGACTTCTTCCTCTATATCGAAACCCCTGGTCCGAACTAGTGAGTCTCAAAAACACACCGTCTTCAAAATAATGTCACTTTTCCCTGTCTTTTGCGAAGACTGTATCTGTGGTCTTCCCCTTACCTCTCACAGGGTGAACGATCAGAATAGTTCCGGAATATATGAAAATAATCTCGGTGATGGTGTTACATTCAATAGAACAGTAGAATTCTATTGTTCTAATTAGTGTTCCAAGAACAATCTTTCCTCTTTGTACAGGAGGTTATCAACAGATAACAACAATATATTAGTAATCATGTCTCGTATTCCTTTTTCTATGGAAACTCGTTCTACACAATAAAACAACATATTAGTAATCGAGACCCGAATTTCTTTCAATCAGAATTTCTGACAACAGTATTGTTGAGTCTTAAATTCTTCTTTACAGAATACACTGATTCTAGTCCATTGCATCTTTTTTTTTTCAGACAGGGAAAAAGGAAGAACTCTCGGGGTATGGGGAAAGAGGAGGAACCCCTGGGACCTGAAGAATAGTTGGATGGGATCTGAAGAATAGTTGAGACAGTTTTCCTTATCCAGTTCGGAGGTGGGAGGGGACCCGTCGCTGTATAACGGTGTTGTGTTTAAAACACTCCGATGTTTTCAGATTCGGTCTAATGTCATCTCCTTTCGTTTTGTGGGGACTTAAAATTGTAACGTACCTAGGTACGTCATCGTCAATCTTTGTCATTATTCGTCGGAGTCTTTTTCAGTCCCTTGGTGGTGTAAAGTTTACACTTAGAACTCGTCGACATCTCTTTTCAGAGGTCTCAACTTAATTCCTTTTTCAGGGTGGTATTCTTTAGCGAGAGAGACACTCTCTCACTGTAACGTGTGTTCAGTCACACCTTGACAAACAACTTGTTACTACTCACGTCTCGGGTCCTAATTTAAATAAGGAATCAGTGTTACACATTACTAGGGAACCCACACTCCCCTTCTAAATTTCAACTGGTGTGTATTATCATGAATATTAAACAACTTTCGTACACATGAGTTCTCTTACTGTTTATGTCATATTATAGAGAATATTTACCTTAGACTTTTTCTATTTGAGTATTTTTTGTCTCTCACCTTACAACTAATGGTCCCTTACTCCCCACAACCCCTCTACAACAAATTCCCGTGTTTGAACGTTGGTCATCTAGTTAGTCTTCTATTTATTCGAGACCCCCAGATTTCATGTCGTGTCACTAGTATCTGTTATTATTACATAATCTTTAAAGTTTCAACGATTCTGAGATCTAGAATTAACAAGGTGATGTTTTTCAATACTATTAATACACTATAATCTCTACACAACCAATTGTGACGTCACTATTAGTATAACACTATTTATTTACATAGTTTAGTATGACATATGGTATCTGAATGAACTACAATAGACAGTTAGTATAGAGTTACAAATTTTTTCAAAGTAACCGTTTAACAAAACCTTATACTTAAAAATGTCGACAAATTTTATTGTTAAATATTGTGAATTACCTGTGATCCAATACCACTATGACGATGTGTGTTGTTGTTGGTACTTGGTGTTTACACACCAGTCAAGTCAAGTCAAGTTAGCGAGTCAGCACAGACTGAGAAACGCTGGGGTACTTAAAGTCGTGCGGTCCGGAGGGACAGGTAGTGGTTGAGGGCCTCAAGTGAGTCTGAGTACAGGTAGCTCAGGCACTACGGTAGGTCGGTATAGTAGGAGACAGCAGGGGAAGAGGAGGACGGAGGTTAGGGAGGGTCGTAGTCTCAGAAAAGGTTACTCAGTTGAGAAGTGTACTCCACAGGTTCCATGACCTCAAAGTCGAAATCGTAGTAAGGGAGGTTTCTTTAGGGTCCCGACTAGAGGAAGTCTTACCTAACCAACCTAGAGGAACGTCAGGTTCCCTGAGAGTTCTCAGAAGAGGTTGTGGTGTCAAGTTTTCGTAGTTAAGAATTCGTGAGTCGAAAGAAGTGTCACGTTGAGAGTGTAGGTATGTACTGGTGTCCTTTTTGGCATCGGAACTGATCTACCCGGAATCAGCCGTTTCATTACAGAGACGAAAAGTTATACGATAGATCCAACCAGTATTGAAAAGAAGGTTCCTCATTCGCAGAAAATTAAAGTACCGACGTTGGTGGTAGACGTCAGTACAGGTTTGTCCGACATCGGGTGGTCCGAGGAGACGGGTACCTTAAAAGGTCCGTTCTTACGACCTCACACAACGGTAAAAGATGAAGTCCCCTAGAAGGACTGGGTCCCTAACTTGAGTGTAGGGGACACAGAGGACGTAACCGTCCGTGTAAGAAATGGTAACACGGTAGACCCTTCAGGTACATGTGTTATTGTTTTATCTCAACTTTACGTACTCGTTATTTAATTAGTTTAATCGGTTTCAATTTTTTTTACTCATAAGTACAAATTCAACTTCACATTGATATGTAGTAAATAGAGTTTAGATGTAAGTCAGAAAGAGGTATTCAACTTGGAGACAAATTATTAATAAACTCCAGAGGACACACGGTTTAGGACAAGATCAAAACCCTCTTATCTCTAAACCCTCTTATCTCTACCCAAATAACGATCGGGGACAGAAACTTCTCAAGGGTACTAGGCACCACCTTTCTGTGTGTCTCTTTACAGTCCCGAGAGTGGTTCTATACCTGGTCTACGATTCTTGGTGGTTTTCCCCGTACTGAGACGTCGAACCCTCGTAGTCGGTCCAGAAGGGAGTAAGGACATGAGGTCGCCGAGAGTGGTCACGAAGGTCTCCTACGAATCAAGACATCCCTTCCAAAACATCTGTAAAAACCAACAATGTTGGTTTCCTCCTCCTTTACACGATATTATAGATCACCCATTTCCATTCCCTACGACGAGTCACGGGATGTTACGTGTTTTGTCTGGGGTGACGTTTCTTACTCCGTCAGGGTTTACAGTTATCACGGTTCATTATTTGGGACTACATTATGAATTGTTTGTAAATAA
The DNA here is from genome assembly GCA_006410555.1 of Capra ibex. Taxonomy (NCBI): domain Eukaryota; kingdom Metazoa; phylum Chordata; class Mammalia; order Artiodactyla; family Bovidae; genus Capra; species Capra ibex. The sequence continues at coordinate 89,990,308 of SJYO01006231.1, forward strand.
CTCGTGGGTGACACACACAATTTGTGAAAAAATCTACGATGTCCCCTAGGTAGCAACTTCATAAATCTACACTGGGACTAAGGTCACAAGTTCTTTCGTTTGTCATCACCTCTCTATTTCTACACTGATAAAAAAATTTTAGTGTGATTAATTATATGTACTAGATAACACTAATTTTCCATGTTCCTTTTCTTTCTTCAGTGATACTCCCGAATCATACCCTTTTAATCCCTTCTGAAAGGACTCCTCCACTGTAAATTCCAGTCTGAGTTCCTACACATCTTATACGGTCTCCTTCCCATAAGGTCCATTTTAGTTGTCGTACACGTTTCAGGGACTACAGACTCGTACGAACCAAAAAAGGTCCTTATCGGTCCTTCAATCTTTTCGACCTCTCGACCCCTCCCGACCCTATATTACAACTTCTACTTCGTACTAGAGAACTGGTGTCCTCTCAAATATGACACAGGGTTCCCATATTCGTCTGTCCAGTAAAAAGTTCACTAGGGAAGAGAAGTTGAAAAACCCCATCAAACTCTTCCTATGTATAATCGAGAAGAAATATACAAACTAACTTAAAAGGACACTTAGACAGGCCAGGATCCGAAAACAAACGACTCGTTGGCAATCCAGTTATTACTTTTGTTTTCTCTTAAAAAATTTTATAACCTTCTGTCTTTTTACCTATACGTTGTATGGTTTTGAACCCTATGTCGTTTTCATCAAGTTTCTCCTTTCAAATAAAACTATTTGTAGATACAATTCTTCTTTTGTCTCTGAGAGTTTATTTCTTTAATTAAAAGTGAGAGTTCCTTAATCTTTTTCTTCTTGTTTCCGATTTCAATCATCTTTCTTCCTTTATTTTGTCCATTTCAGCACAGACTGAGAAGCGCTGGGGCACCTGACGTCGGATGGTCCGAGGAGGCAGGTACCCTAAAAGGTCCGTTCTCATGACCTCACTCCACGGTAACGGAAGAGGTTGATTAACTAATCAATCATCTTTCTTCCTTTATTTTGTCCATTTTCGTCTTCATTTTATGTCTGACCTACTCCCCGGACCACCGTAAGACTCAAAATTCTGTAAGGAAAGAAAGTAATGGTCTGACGATCACTGATATATTGTAGGTCGACTTCTGATCGTCCCCCCATGAGAAAGACGGGGGAAGACTACGGATACAGTCTTCGAAAGAGAGAGAGGAAATACGAAATTGTTTTGAAATAATGTGTTTTCGAGACTCGCTAGTTCGGAGTAGAGACCGGAGCCTAACTTAAGAAGAGGAGGTCTCCGGTTCTTAGAGCCACAGAAAAAGACTCAGTTGTTGTTGGAAAGTTTGTAACCATTAATAACCTCTTTATGTTTAGTTTTGATATTACTCCGTAGTGGAGTCCGGTCAGTCTGACTGGTAGTAGTTTTTCCGATATTTGTTATTTATGACCTCTCTCACACCTTTTTTCCGAAGGGAGGATGTAGCAACCGTCCTTACATTAAACCATGTCGGTGATACTTTCAAAGAAATTTTTAATTTTATCTCAATGGTAGACTATGTCGTTAGGGTGAGCCCGTATATGTATCTCTTTTAGTGTTAATCTTTTACATATACGTGGGGTCACAAGTAACAAACGTTATCGGTCCTGTACCTTCGTTGGATTTACAGGTAACTGTCTTCTCACCATTTCTTCTACACATATATAAGAATATATATATATATATGTGTGTGTGTGTATATACATAGGAAATATATATATATTTCCTTATAACGAGATGGTATTTTTTCTTACTTTATTACGGTAAAAGTCTTTGTACCTACCTTGATCTCTAATAGTATCATTCACTTCATTCAGTCTGTCTCTTTCTATTTATAAGTACTATTATAAGTATACATCTTAGATCAAAATTTTCACTATATATCAAAGACCAGAATACAAATCTAGAAATTAGGTAAAACTCAAATAAAAAAACATACCACAATCTTTCACTAGATCAAAGTAAGAAAATATTCACCAACTGGTCAAAAGGGTCGTGGTGAACAATTTCTCTAACAGAAATTAGGTAACATATAAGAACGGAGGAAACAGTTTCTATCCCACAGGTATCCACACACCTAAATAGAGACCCGAAAGATAAAACAAGGTAACTAGATATACAGACAGAAACACGGTCATGGTATGACAGAACTACTGACACCGAAACATCATCTCGGACTTCAGTCCGTCCAACTAAGAAGGTCAAGGTAAGAAGAAAGAGTTCTAACGAAACCGATAAACTCCAAAAAACACAAAGGTATGTTTGACACTTTAATAAACAAGATCGAGACACTTTTTATGGCGACCATCGAACTATCCCTAACGTAACTTAGACATCTAACGAAACCCATCATATGAGTAAAAGTGACATAACTAAGAAGACTAGGTACTTGTACCATATAAAGAGGTAGATAATCACAGGAGACTAAAGAAAGTAGTCACAAAATATTAAAACATATATATCCAGAAATCAAAGAAATCCATCTATATAAGGATTCATAAAATAAGAAAAGAAACGTTACCACTTACCTTAACAAAGGAATTAAAGAAAAAGATGAAAGAGTAATAATCACATATCCTTACGTTCCCTAAAGACACACAACTAAAGCATAGGACGTTGAAATGATATAAGTAACTAATCGAGATCATTAAAAGACCACCTCAGAAATCCCAAAAGATACATCTCCTAGTACAATAGACGTTTGTCACTTTCAAAATGAGGAAGAAAAGGTTAAACCTAAGGAAAATAAATAAAAAAAAAAGACGAGACTAACGACACCGGTTTTGAAGGTCTTGATACAACTTATCATCGTCACTTTCACCCGTGGGAACAGAACAAGGACTGAAATCCCCTTTACGCAAGTTAAAAAGTGGTAACTCCTATTACAAACGACACCCAAACAGTATATATCGAAAATAATACAACTCCATACAAGGAAGATAAGGACGAAAGACCTCTCAAAAATAGTATTTACCTACAACTTAAAACATTTCCGGAAGAGACGTAGATAACTCTATTAGTATACCGAAAATAAAAAGTTAAACAATTACACCACTTAATGTAACTAACTAAACGTCTATAACTTCATAGAAACGTAGGGACCCTATTTCGGGTGAACCAGTACCACATACTAGAAAAATTATACAACAACCTAAGGTTAACGATCTTAAAACAATTCCTAAAAACGTAGATACAAGTAGTCACTATAACCGGACATCAAAAGAAAAAACACTGTAGAAACAGTCCAAAACCATAATCTCACTACCACCGGAGTATCTTACTCAAACCTTCAAACGGAAGGAGACGTTAAAAGACCTTCTCAAACTCATCCTATCCACAATCGAGAAGAGCTTTAAAAACCATCTTAAGTCGACACTTTGGCAGACCTGGACCCGAAAACAAACGACCTTCTAAAGACTAATGTCAAAGTTAAAGGCACGAACACTACTCAGACAATTCAAAAAGATAAAGAAGGACCAAGTCAAAACCTTTCAACATGAAAAGATTCTTAAACAGGTAAAGAAGGTGTAACAGGTAGAATAACCGTATATTAACGACTATTATCAGAGTACTAGGAAACATAAAGACACAACAGACGACACTAGAGAGGTAAAAGTAAAGATTAAAACAACTAAACTAAAAAGAGGGAAACACAGAACCACTCAGACCGATCACCAAACAGTTAAAATAAATAGAAAAGTTTCTTGGTCAAAAACCGAAACAACTAAAAACGATACCAGAGAAAACGGGATTAAATAAAAACGGGATTAAAAATTCTAAAGAAAGGAAGATGATTGAGACCCCAAGAGGTAAAGAAGGAAAAGATCGACGAAATCCACATCTCAATCCAATAAATAAACTGAAAAAAGAACAAAGAACTCCATACGGACATAACGATACTCGAAAGGAGAATCGTAACGAAAATATCACAGGGTGTCCAAACCCCAACAACACAAAAGTAAAAGTAATCAAAGATACGTATAAAACTAAAGAAAAAACTAAAGAAGACACTAAACAACCAATAAGTCTTCACACAACAAGTCGAAGGTTTATAACCTTAACAATTATCAAAAAGAGGACATTAACTCTAGATTAGAATTACGTAATACCAGTCTTTTCTACGAACCTTACTAAAGTTAAAAAAACTTAAATAGTTCCAATCTAAATACCGGGTCCTACACTAGAGAGGACCTCTTCCAAGGTAATCGTGAACTCTTTTTCCACTTTAAGTAACAAAACCCCACTTTACAGGATATCTATAGTCAATCTAGATTGACCGGATAATATTTAGTGTCGTCCTCGGAGATACTAGGTGGATATTCTTATGACCTTTATTTTCATTTTTATTTGTTTGTCCGAGATTAATTTTAATTTTCGAAGATGTGTTGTTTCCTTTGATATTCGTTCCACTTTTCCGTCGAAAACCTTAATCTCTTTTATTATCGTTTACTTCGTTGATTGTTTGTTGATTAGAGTTTTTATATGTTCGTTGAATACGTTGAGTTAAGGTCTTTTTATTTGCTGGGTTAGTTTTTTACCCAGTTTCTTGATTTATCTGTAAAGAGGTTTCTTCTGTATGTCTACCGATTGTTTGTGTACTTTTCTACGAGTTGTAGTGAGTAATAGTCTCTTTACGTTTAGTTTTGGTGTTACTCCATGGTAAAGTGTGGTCAGTCTTACTGTCACTAGGTTTTCAGATGTTCGTTATTTACGACCTCTCCCACACCTCTTTTCCCTTGGGAGGATGTGACAACCACCCTTACGTTTGATCTTGTCGGTGATACCTCTTGTCACACCTCTAAGGAATTTTTTAACGTTTATCTTGACGGATTACTGGGTGGTTAGGGTGACGACCCGTATGTGTGGCTTCTTTGGTCTTAACTTTCTCTGTGCACATGGAGTTACAAGTAACGTCGTGACAAATATTATCGGTCTTGTACTCTCGTTGGATCTACAGGTAGTCGTCTACTTACCTATTCTTTCGACACCATGTATATGTGTTACCTCATAATGAGTCGATAATTTTTCTTATGTAAACTTAGTCAAGATTACTCCACCTACTTTGACCTCGGATAATATGTCTCACTTCATTCGGTCTTTCTTTTTGTGGTTATGAAGTATAATTGTGTATATATACCTTAAATCTTTCTACCATTACTATTGGGACATACACTCTGTCGTTTTCTCTGTGTCTACAAATCTTACCTGAAAGCCTGAGACACCCTCTCCCTCTCCCACCCTACTAAACCCTCTTACCGTAACTTTGTACATATGATAGTACATTCTTTACTTAACGGTCAGATATAAGCTATGTCCTATGTCCTACGAACCCCGACCACGTGCCCCCACTAGGTCTCTCTACTATACCCCACCCTCCACCCTCCCCCCAAGTCCTAACCCTTGAGTACATGTGGGCACCGACTAAGTACAGTTATATACCGTTTTGGTTATGTCATAATATTTCGTTTTATTTCATTTTTATTTTTAAAAAATTTTTCATTTTATTTTATAACAAAATAACAACAAAGGACTTTTTTTCATTTATTTTCACTATATTTACTTGAATAAATCTTTTTTCTTTGTCTGAGACTCGGAAACTTTTCTTCGATGTCAATGACTTCCTCTTTGTACTACCCCTCCCTATTTGATACTTAAATCCTCATTGTATATCTGTTATGATATACATTTTATCTATTGAATGTTCCTGGATAACATATCGTGTCCCTTAAGAGAGATGAGTTATAAGACATTATTGGATATTACTTTTCTTAAACTTTTCCTTACTTATATACATATACAATATTGTACTTAGTTATACGACGAGTGAACTTTGATTACGTTGTGACATTTAGTTGATATGTGGTTATTTTTAAATTTTTTTTTCTGTTTTCATTGTTTTGTGATCTGTGTCACGAAGTATATACTTTTTCCGTGTCAGGACCATCGTAAAGAATAATAGAAGTCCAATAAGATCGAAAAAAAAAAATTAAACCCTCCTACCCCTTTATTTTAGAAGAAAATGATTAGGTAATTTCTTCTCAGTCGACGTAGTCCCAGGACTGTGTAGGTACACCACGAGAGGTGGACGGATATCTATTTATTATGTAAGAATCCGTTTTTATTACCCTATTCAAGTAGAGTGACACGTGTTTCTATATACGTGGGGTTATAAGTGACGTTGTGATAGATATCATCGGTCCTGTACCTTCGTTGGATCTATAGGTAATTGTCTACTTACCTATCTACACCACGTATAGATGTTACCTTATAATGAGTCGGTATTTTTCCTTGTTTTCATTCAGTCAACTTGACTCCTGCTTGGATCTCAGACAGAAAATAGAAATTGTTCTAAAAAAAAATTAAACATATATCAACTAAATGTCACGACGGAATCAAAGTTCACATATAGTATAACTAAGTCAATATGTACATGTATATAAGTAAGGAAAAGTCCGTGTCTGACCTCATTCATTCTTTGTCTTTTTGTTTCTAGTATATAATTGTGTATTTACTCCTTAGATTTTTTACCATGTCTACTTGGATAAAAGTCCCGTCCTTATCTCTGTGTCTGTATCTCTTGACTGTACACCTGTATCAACACCCCTTCCCCCTAACCCTACTTTACCCTCTAATCCTAACTGTATATATGTGATAGTACACATATTATCAACTCATGACCCTTGGACGAGAAGATCGTATCCCTCGAGTAGACCCACGAGGTACTATTGGGTCTCCCCATCCTACACCTCACCCACCCTGTCTCCAAGTTTTCCTTCCCTATATAGATACGTATGTCAACTAAACAAAACAATATTTCGTATTTGATTGTGTTGTAACATTTCGGTAATATGAGGTCAAATTTTTTTCTCCAACACTACTATCTCAAATACCGTCCTCCCCCTTTTAACCTCTTTTTGATTATCCATCACACGTAGGTTGAGGATACCTCACACTCACAAAGTGTCTGGACTTAGTGACGTCTCAAGATATCTCTGTCTTTAATAATTTGGGTTTGGTAGACAGTGGAAGGTATGGTGGTTTGACCGGTAGTCCTCGAATCCCCTACCTTTCAAGACGCCTTCGAAGAGACATACCGTAAGAAGTCGAGGAATAAGGACTCCGATTTTTACTACCCCGATTCTTTCCCCCACTTCTGGCACATCCACCACCGGTCGTCTCACAATGAGAGGTATCTTACCCCCGGGAACCCGAACTCCATCTACTACCTCCGTTTTGTCATCACGTGCTGGTGATACCACTCCACCCTCTGTGTCCACCTCTTCCAGAACACGGCCGGGAGTCACCTCCCCTAGGAGTCCTACCGTCGGTGCTACTTCTGTATCCTCTCCTGCTACTTCTTGTTCGTGGGGTAGTCCCGGCACTGTGTCTGATCCTAGTGTGGGTACCACTGTCTCCGACAGAGGAAGGGTGTCCGGTCGAAGTTCTCCCTTTCGTGTACCGTCTGTTTTACCACATAGAGGAATCTGGGTGTCTTCCACTCCACTTTTTGATAGTTACAGTTGTAGTAGGGGTACTGACTCGGTGGTCGGGTCGTGGTCCTGTGTTCTGCCCGTGTCAGTGCCCACGAGTACTCGTGCAACATCGCGTCCCCCACCGTCTACCGGTGTATCGCCAGTATCGGGTACTAGTACTCGTCCTTCCTCACCCACTTCGGTTTGCACTTCCTTTTTTTGTAGACCGACCGTGTCCGGTGTTTCCACTACCTCGCCACCCACCTCTCGTACAGGCGGTCGTACGCTCCCCACTGGCGTTGTCACTTGTCCTAGAGCCTCTACCTCTCCCGTGTTTCCTTCTCCATGTACCCTCACACCTCCGACACGAGGGAGGTCTACCACGGGTACTACTCGTCCAAGGGGTCGTCGCACTTGTCCATGTAGTCGTCCATGTCGTCCTTCTTCCACCCGTCCTCGACGACTCCCTTCAACCTCTTCGGCTACTCCTACTTAAGTCTGTGACACGACATCAAGACTCGTCTGCTCCTACGACGTAGACCCCTCTAGTCTTCGTTCTACTTCCGGGTCACCAATTTTGTCTCCGAGATTGTATCCAATTTACCGTTAGCTTCTGTAGATATGATCAGAGTCACTCTGTAGATATGAAGTAGTCACTCTACATCATTTAGTATTATCATGAAACACGAGTACGAGTACCAGTCAGCGAGTCAGTACAGGCTGAGAAACACTGGGGTAGCTGACATCGGACGGTCTGAGGAGACAGGTACCCTAAAGGGTCCTTCTTATGACCTCGTCCAACGGTAAAAGAGGAGGTCTCCTAGAAAGACCGGGTCCCTACCTTGGGTACAGAGGACGTAACCGTGCGTCTAACAAATGGTGACTCGGTGGACCCTCGGGTATTATGAATTGGTAAATAATTACACTATAACTATTTGATTGTAGTCGAGGAATTCACGAATTCTATAACAAACCGATGACCCAATAAAAATAATTGTCACTACCTTTCTTTATTTTCTTAGATCTAAACATTAGTAATTTTGTCTGTACCTACTAGACCCAGTATAAGAGAACTTATCACGAGGACAAGATCTTTTGTATATAAACCAATAATCACAAGACTTTTTAGAAAAGAGAGACTATTAGAAACAGGAAAATAACTCATTGGGTAAGTAGAAATAAAAGTATGACAAAATAACCATGAGTGAAAACCGTAGGATAGAGTGTAAAACATGATCGAGAAGATTTCTTGGTTTACCTTTTAAACTTTTACTTTTTTACCTGTTTACATACGGTCCTTTTACACGTGGTTTCCTTTACACTCCGTCGTTAGAACTTTCGTTCTTGTTACTTCAATTAACATTATTACCGGTATTTTAGACAATGGTATACGGTCATTTTTTTTTCTTTGTTTTTTGTTGTTCAAGGGACCTCTCCACTAGACCAGTATCTTCCTTAGAATTCTCTAGAGAAGTTGACATTTTACCTTGAAGGTGACTTTTACACAATTACAATTTCCTATGGTCTTGGTCTAAGTTTTGTACGGGTGACTCGTAGTCTTTTCCACTAGTACACGTTTCCTACTTCCTTATTCGATTTACTGTGGTACTCCCTAGTTAGTCTTTTAGATCTTCCACTTTGGGATGTGTCTTGTCAACCAGACAAGAGTAGTTATTCGGTCTTAGTTCTTTTTTATTTATCTGTACGTTTCCGGTATTATTATTATATGTTATGACCCATAACTAAATCTCTTCATCGACCTTTCATAAAAATTCCTCGATCTCAGAGAAGACCACACTTACTTACTATTTTATGTTTATTATCCCTAATAAGAATTAAATCAATAAGTAAACTTACACTAAAAACAATATTTTTCCGACACTTCCTTTTATATTGGTCAAATTTTAGTATAACTTTATATTTTTAATGTGTATACGTGTGTCCTACCCGGATTCTCCTTACAAAATACATTCTTTATATAATACAATCTCCTTATAAAATACTTTCTTTTAACATCGTTGGACGTATATATACTAATTGTGTATGTTGTTATATGTGAACTTATAATCCTTCTTTATAAGTTGTATTGAAGTTACTTTATCAATTTTTATCTTTATCAATTTAGTCATGATCTATCTATCTAAATTTTTTACTTCAACCTTCAAATTTGTCTCAAATCTTTACGTTAAACCCTTAATAAGTAACGTTAAGGAATTATTATAAGTTTGTAATCGAGGATCTGTATGAATCCAAGAAGTGGTTTGTTTTAATTTGTAAAAAAATTCATGTGTCTCCCGGAATTGGTTTAGAATGGGACAAAATCCTGTATTTCTTTAGGAAGTAAGTGAACCTTCATATTTATTATTTATCTAATTTTACACGATTTTTACATTTAGTCATCTCTTGGTCATCGAAAGGTTTATGGTATTCACCCTTTATTTGTATAATAATTTATTAGTAAACAAAGTCATAATTTATTATATTATTTACTTCTTTATAAATATTAATTTATTACATTTGTAGTTTACAGTTTCAATATTGGATTTTGTAATGATACTCCCCTCATGTGTAGAAATTTATATAAATAGTTCGATGAAACAGGTCTTTTATTGTGAATTATGTTACTTTCAGTCCACTAACCTTGTCTAATTATTCTATCTTTGTTCTTCTTTTACGGTTATTTTTTTGGGATTTTAATTTAACCTTGATTGATGTTTTTATTCCCTACGAACCCGAAGGGACCACCGAGTCTCCAATTTCGTAGACGGATGTTACGTCCTCTGGACCCAAACTAGGGACCCAGTCCTTCTAGTGGACCTCTTCCTTTACCGTTGGGTGAGGTCATAAGAACGGACCTCTTAGGGCACCTACCTCCTCGGACCACCCGATGTCAGGTGTCCTAGCGTTTCTCAGCGTGTGCTGACTCGCTGAAGTGAAAGTGGAAATTCACTTATCTTTACCATCATTATTTTATATTCAATTCCTTAACTTTGTTTTTTACTTTACTTACGTAAAAGTCTTCGTACATTTTAATGTCTTGATGATGTTCTTGTATTATCTCTGGGATCTATAAGTTTTTTCAAAATTTCTTTGACTTTACCTATTTCGGAAAGAGAAGGATATTAGTAATCAGGGTCAAATGTTCACTCACGAGAATTTGGAAACTCCTTGTGAACTACTTATAGAATGTGTATACGAATTTTTTTTTCTTTAGGCGACTCGAGTAAAGTAGTCCAATTACGTTAGACTAAGATTTCGGTCCATTCTTACAATATTCTTTACTGTTAATGTCCAGGTGAAATGGATAGGAACGTTTAAAATATTAGGTAATTTTCTATAATGAATTTGTTTATTTTACTACATAATTGTAATCACACAATACTAGTCCACTACACCTAAATAGTATACTTACTACCCTTCCATGTCGTAGTAATTAAGTAGTGTATTTGTTTCACTTTTTCTTTTTACTATCTTAAGAAAACTAGGTCCTTCCTTGTATAAAAGATTTCAATTTCATGATAAATACTAAAAATTTAAAAAATATATTAACTGTATATTGGAACATAATCAAAATGTACATGTTGTATTACTAAACTATATACATACAAATAAACACTAAGAAATTTTTTGGAAAAATGTTGCGCTTGAACTTCCCCTGAAAGAACCGATTTCTTATGTATGATCTTTGGATCGATTATGATATATGATTCACACCTGGAAATGTACGTGGTAAGATATCCTTGTCCTGATTCGGTTCCAATGAGTGTCAGAGACGACAAGAAATTGTACCTTGACTTTCGGTACTCGTAGATGTTTCTTTCTTCTATGTATTTCTATCCTTCCCTTCACTGGAATAGTAGATAGGTCTTTTTTTAAAATTTTTTTAGTTCTACATTTTACAATTTTTAATTCATTTGTTCTCTCTGTATGGAAGGGCCCATCACTCTTGTAATATCAGTATCGGTGAAAAATTTTCACACTTGGACCTAATCTGTGCAAAAACAACAAATCAGCGATTCAGTACAGACTGAGAAAACGTTGGGGTACCTGACATCGGGCGGTAAGAGGAGACAGACACCCTAAAGGGTCCGTTCTTATGTCCTCACGCAACGGTAAAAGGAAGAGGTTCCCTAGAAGGGTTGGGTCTCTGACTTGAGTGTGGAGGACGTAGAGGACGTAACCGTCCCTCTAAGAAATGGTGACTCGGTGGTCCCTTCGGGATTAATTTAGTTAAAGTATAGAGTCTTTTATAGGGAAGTAATAAGTTTTGGATTATACTATTTCCACCTTCGTATTAAGTTTCCCTTTTCTATTCTAACAATTGAAGAAAAACTACCTTTTCGACAAGTAAAGTACTTCGTTTCATTTAGACTTAAAGACGGGTTCTTGTTTACGTTTTCACCGTAAGTCTGTCTAAGTTCTGTATTTATACATTATAGTTTTGTATTTATACATTAGAGTTGGTTTCAATTACCTTCTTTCCCGTTCTCTTAATCAAACAACCATAAGTTTCTGTGTTTACGATTCCTATAAAATTTTTTACGTTTGTAGTTGTAATTCCTAAAAATAAGTGTTTCCTTTAGGACCTGTTTCAATAATCCGTCTACCTTATAACCCCTTTTATTAACGTAACACATTTTGACTGTTTCTTTATGGTAGATTTTCTTACTTATACTTAATCTTTGGAACCATGTCTATACTCGTCTCTTTAATGTCCTCAAACATTTCTACACGGTTTACACTTCTACGAGTCATTTTGTCCCTTCCCCTCCCCCGTGTGTGTGTATGTGTGTCTCCCCTTAAAGTGACATATTAATAAATTAAGGGGGTCAATCTTTTACGAACCTAATACCCCTCTTTTCTTAGGAGGACGTTACGATTTCTCTTACATCTTACTACCTTTAAGTCTTATCCGAGCGAGGCATGAGGTCGTTTAAACCAGTATTCATATAAATTTAAAGAGTTTGGATAAATATCCCCTCGTCCATTCTCCTACAAGGGAAATAATCACCCTCTGAACCTGTTCGGACGTCTTCCGTCTTTCTACCCACCTACGTTTGTGACCTCGGGGTTGGTACACATGTGTATCGTAACATTCACCTCAAAATTTTTATTTTAACTCACTTATTTCGTCTTTTGTCTCACTTGAGAGATACGACGACGACGACGATTCAACGAAGTCAACACAGGTTGAGACACACTGGGGTCTCTACCATCGGGAGAGATATTAAGGTGTAATTTTTATATCGTGTACTTTGATGTAGTATACTTTCCCCTTGTCAACTATGTACAGTGACGTGTAACAGTTTTAGGTATCTTACATTGTGTCTCTCACTTCGAATTACATTTGAACCTCAAACCAATTAATAATACATAGATATATCCAGGGAGTTAATATTGTTTACAGAGTGTGATTACGTTGTACATTTACTGTCTTCTTTGATATACCGTTTCCTTCATTCACCCTTGAGGCATATGAAAGACTAGTCAAACAGACATTTGGATTTTCCAGAGATTATTTAATTTCGGGTAATAAAACTCTTAATTTTTTACTTTTTCTATACGTTTACCTTTAGATCTGTTTGCACGTTCTTGTATATGTCTAGTCTCATGAGTCGAAGTCGAAGTCGTAAGTACTATTAAACCCCGGTGTAGTAAGAAACCGACAGCAAAAGTAACGTGTCACAAATCTTCTTTGTGACCGGAAATGATTGGTCTACGGTTATTGTAGGGGAAGAGTTGTACTTGACACTGTTAAATTTTTTAAGGACATATACAGGTTTACACGTGACACCTGGTCTTAGTCGGACCCGAGTCTTGGCGTCAGGATCTTCAACGGTCCCCGTGTGTCCGATTCGTTCTTGATCCCTACGAGTAAAGAAGGATGGGAGAGAGAGGACCGGGGGGAGACGGACCCAACAGAGAAGGTTCTTCACCGATCGTCCCTTCCCGTCTTCTCTCACAGGACGAACAACGACAGTCACCGTAGGTGTCCGTCCCCACCCCAGTCTGGATTCCTGAGGAGAGAGACTATGCCACACGAAATAGGGACGACTTCAGAGGTCGTCTGACAAGGGGTTCTCAGAGAGGTACTTTGGTCTGGTTTTCCCGTCAGAAGACCCATACCTCTTTGGTCCACCCTGGAGTCTCCTGACAGACCGTGGACATGAGAGACGAAGGAGACGCTTGATCTCTCTGACGTCGGGGACAACTTCCGACTCCCCGTTGATCGACACCCTCTCCTTTCTGACTTATGTCTACGGGTTGGGGGAGTCCCAGTTCAGTCTCCCTTCCGTCCTCGATCTCCTCAGGTCTCTCTCTTAGGTGACACCACTGGAGTCCCTTTCCCGTCAACCTTCTGAAGAGTCTTTTTCCCATTGAACCTCGACCCAGGACCTCTTGTTGAAGAGAACCCCCACTTAAAGATCGGTTTAACGTTTTGGAGCGGAGAGAAGAGTCAGTTCAAGATGGGATAAGGACAACAGAACGACTAGATTTGGTCTGTCAGACTGTAATCGTATACACAGGGATCCTATTTTATGTGTATAAAGTAGAGAGTAAGAAGTAGAACAAGGACTGTCATGCATTTAAACAATCACAGAATCTTCACTATTCAAAGAAAAAATACGACTACTTTACTGACCTCCGACCCCCGGAGGTCCGTCGAAGTCCTACTCTCGACGAGAGGTCTTTCTGGTTGCTACTCTTTAAAACAAGATAGATACGGAACAGAGATGACGACATTGGACCAAACCGGGTTTCACCAACGACGATTGGATCTTTCCTCCGAGACCCCCTCTGTCTCCTCACTTTGCCCACGTGAGAACACTACACATACACGTAAACGAGTCGTAACCACACACTTACTAAAAGATACGCTGGTCTCCTCTGTCTTAAGTCAGGTGGACAGTATTCTCCAACCTTTCGGGTCAGAACTTTCCTTTCCGACGACACCAAGTCAGTGAGTCAGCAGAGATAGACACTAGGGTGTCTGATGTCGTACGGTCCGAAGGGACAGGAAGTGAGAAAGGGTTTCAAACGAGTTTGAGTATAGGCAACTCAACTGCTACGGTTAGTAAGTCAGTACAGACTGAGAAACGCTAAAGTGAAATGAAATGAAATGAAAGACGGCATTCCCACCACAGTAGACGTANTCCTCTGTCTTAAGTCAGGTGGACAGTATTCTCCAACCTTTCGGGTCAGAACTTTCCTTTCCGACGACACCAAGTCAGTGAGTCAGCAGAGATAGACACTAGGGTGTCTGATGTCGTACGGTCCGAAGGGACAGGAAGTGAGAAAGGGTTTCAAACGAGTTTGAGTACAGGCAACTCAACTGCTACGGTTAGTAAGTCAGTACAGACTGAGAAACGCTAAAGTGAAATGAAATGAAATGAAAGACGGTATTCCCACCACAGTAGACGTATAGAGTCCAATAACTATAAAGACGGCCGTTAGAACTAAGGTCGAACACGAAGAAGGTCGGGTCGCAAAGAGTACTACATGAGACGTATCTTCAATTTATTCGTCCCACTGTTATATGTCGGAACTACATGAGGAAAAGGATAAACTTCTTGATTTTCGGAGAACTAATTTCACTTTCTCCTCTCACTTTTTCAACCGAATTTCGAGTTGTAAGTCTTTTGATTCTAATACCGTATGTCAGGGTAGTGAAGTACCGTTTATCGACGTCTACCACTAACGTCGGTACTTTAATTTTCTACGAACGAGGAACCTTCTTTTCGATACTGGTTGGATCTATCGTATAATTTTTCGTCTCTCTAATGAAACGTTTGTTTCCAGGTAGATCAGTTCCGATATCAAAAAGGTCATCAGTACATACCTACACTCTCAACCTGACACTTCTTTCGACTTACGTCTTCTTAACTACGAAAACTTGACACCACAACCTCTTCTGAGAACTCTCAGGGAACCTGACGTTCCTCTAGGTTGGTCAGGTAAGATTTCCTCTAGTCAGGACCCACAAGAAACCTTCCTTACTACGATTTCGACTTTGAGGTTATGAAACCGGTGGTGTACACTTCTCAACTGAGTAACCTTTTCTGAGACTACGACCCTCCCTAACCCTCGTCCTCCTTTTCCCCTACTGTTTCCTACTCTACCGACCTACCATAGTGACTGAGCTACTTACACCCAAACCCACTTGAGGTCCTCAACCACTACCCGTCCCTCCGGACCGCACGAAATTAAGTACCCCAACGTTTCTCAGCCTCTCCTGACTCACTGACTTGACTTGACTTGACTCGACACAGAAACTATTATTTGACCAGTATCGGTAACTTCGTGAACGGACTCAAGGTACTCAGTAAGATAGTTTCACACTTTAGACTTTTCCCCCACCCAACCCCGTTCAAGTTGAAAAACTGGTTAAGTCTACCTTCATACCTAGGGTGTCCGTGAGTCATGAACGGTGACTATAGACTTCACTCGGGAAGTGGAGACTTCAGAGTGTCAATAAAGTCCATCAATTACAGACTCAACTTTACTTAACACGATGTGGGTTAACCACACGTCTCAACCTCTTGATAGGAACCACACCTTTCGGTGTGTCAACCACAGAATTCACAACACTCATTTTTGTTATTCTGGAATAGAGGAAGACAGATCAGTCGTTGAGACGGGTGAGGTGAGGACATCAGTCGAAGTTTATACCGGTAAGTTGTCAGGTCCCACGGACGTGGAGGGAGGGGGATGGAGAGGGGTAGAGAAGGATCCAGAGTAGTGTGGGTGGGGACGACAGTCGTCGCATGAGAGGAGTGTTGTACGTCTTTCTCGAGAGATATAGTTCTTAGGTTACTACGATGAACAAGAACTTTAGTAGAGGACAATGGTGGTGAAACCTTACATAATTTTCGAGAACCTCGGAGTGAGAGAAATAAACTGTTTATCGAGAGTGGAACCACAACCTCTTCTGAGAACTCTCAGGGAACGTGTCGTTCCTCTATGTTGGTCACTTAAGATTTCCTTTAGTCAGGACTTATAAGTAACCTTCCCGACTACAACTTCGACTTTGAGGTTATGAGACTGGTGGACTACACCTCTTGACTGAGTAACCCTTTCTGGGACTACGACCCTTTCTAACTTCTACCCTCCTCTTCCCCTACTGTCTCCTACTCTGTCAACCTACCGTAGTGGTTGAACTACTTGTACTCAAACTCGTTCGAGGTCCTCACCCACTACCTTTCCCTTCGGACCACATTACGTCAGGTACCCCAACGTTTCTCAGTCTTTACTGACTCGTTGACTCGACTTGACTTGGAACATCCTACCCACACTTCTCGTTTACACTATTACCTAAAACATACAAAACGTTACTTAGACCTTTTATCTCCTGTAAGGTCTATTCAATCAAGGTAATAGGGAGGAACAACCTAGGATGTGAATTTTAATTTTATTATACATGACGTCGAAGGAGTAGGTGAGTGGACGGTTACCTGTAAATCCAACGAAGGTACAGGATCGATAACATTTATCACTCCGTTACTTGTAACCCCACGAACACAGAAAAAGTTAAGACCAAAGGAGTCCCATATACGGGTCATCACCCTACCGACCCAGTATAAATACCATCAAAATAAGGATCAAAAAATTCCTTAGAGGTATAAAAAGAGGTATTACTAATATAGTCAAACGTAACGGTGGTTGTCACGTTCTCCCAAGGGAAAGAGGTGTGATAGAGGTCGTAAATAGTGAACATCTGAGAAACTACCACCGGTAAGACTGATCTTATAACATTAATAGGAGGTTAATTTTATTTATTTATTTTTAATTTTATTACCATTCTCTTATTTTCACATTCCCTTACAGATACTGTTGTACGTTAACTTCTCTCTACGTAAATCTTACTAACGAATTGAACCTTATCGGTGGAGTCGAAGTGACTCTTGACCGTTCCTGGAAAGTACTATCTCAACTCGTCTTCACATCTTAGTCCAAGAAAGAGGTTTATTTAGTTGACTAAGAGTAAGACATGCCTATAGAACATAGTACCCGGGTTACGACTTTATCTTAATACCACGTGTCGTCACCGGTTTCTGTCTCCACTAGACAAGGGACCCGAAGAATCCCAGGTAACCCCTTCGACAGTACATTCGTTTCTACTGTTGTGTCTCCCAGACTCCACACTACTCCCTTAGGATTCCCAGACGCCCTCGACTCACAGTTAGTTTCTGGTCGGACCCCGAATTTCTTTTGACGATCTCTCCTTACTACAGATTTTACTCTGAACCTCCCATTCATCTACACCACGTCCACTCCACCCTTTATCCTAGTCCCTAAAGATATATCTCCCCTGTCTTTTCACGTTTTATAGTTCCACTGTTTTAGTACCACGTAAGTCCCTGTTACCACACAGACCACTCGGGACATCTCAATCTACACCAAGTCCCCAAAGACCTTATACTTCCGTATCTCCATCCTTCCCACTCTCATCCGTTCTGATACTCCCGGTAAACTTCTCAAACAAGGTTCCCGTTACCCCCATTGTATTTATAAAATTTATGTGAATGTTTTACAAATATTCTATAAGGTACTATACTTGTATAAGTATCTGTAAACCCAACAAAGGTGAAATCCTTAGGATATTTACCATAAGGAAACTTATTGATCATGTACAGGAAATCATTTATTACGAATAAACACAAGGTAACTCAGACGTGGATCCACGCATTAACGACTTAGTATCGCCTCTAGATACAAGTGGACCTTATCTACGACGGTTAGTTAAAAGGTTTCGCTACTATGGTGTCTCAACCAAAGTTCGTGTTCTTTGCAGTTATCTAAGAACTACATCTTTCGAGAAACACCTACGACACTCCCCTCATCCGACCCACACCACTCTGGATCCTTCTCTACCCCTCTCCACTCCTGTCCATACACATCCGTGAGACCTGACTCAACTTATCGGTCTAAACTTCGACTAAGGTCCTCACTTCACCTGTCACAGCGACTGTTCTGTCTCCCTCTTTCCTCAGTAAACAAAAATGGGTATTGTGAATACTGTGGTTTAGACACCGAAGAAAGGTATAGTTCCTATCTAGAGGTTGAGACCTGTGGTTGAGTCACAGGATATTAAGTTAAGTTAAGACTGTGGTCGATGGTCCAAAGTCTCCACTTCCCGGGTCCGGGTGTTTTGAGAGGTGAAGTGTGTAGTCAACGTTCATGACCCACGGACACCCTGAGTGTCAAGGTGAGATTAACCAGTTTTTCAACCCTGAAAGGTGTTGTGTGGGGGAAAAGTCCAAGGTGTGAAACTATCTTCCTGAGTACCTTGAGTCCGTTCACGAAGTTAACGATAAGTCAAGTCAAGTCAAGTGAAGTCAGTGAGTCAACACAGACTGAGAAACACTGGGGTACTCGACGTCGTACGAACCGGAGAGACAGGTAGTAGTTGAGGACCTCAAATGAGTTTGAGTACGGGTAACTCAACCACTACGGTAGGTTGGTAGAGTAGGAGACAGTAGGGGAAGAGGAGAGTGGAAGTTACAAAGGGTCGTAGTCCCAGAAAAGGTTACTCAGTCGAGAAACGTAGTCGACCGGTTTCATAACCTCAAAGTCGAAATTGTAGTCAGGAAGGTTACTTGTGTGTCCTGACTATAGGAAATCCTACCTGACCAACCTAGAGGAACGTCAGGTTCCCTGAGAGTTCTCAGAAGAGGTTGTGGTGCCAAGTTTTCGTAGTTAAGAAGCCACGAGTCGAAAGAAATATCAGGTTGAGAGTGTAGGTATGTACTGGTGACCTTTTTGGTATCGGCACTGATCTGCCTGGAAACGACCGTTTCATTACAGAGACGAAAACTTATACGATAGATCCAACCAGTATCGAAAAGAAGGTTCCTCATTCGTAGAAAATTAAAGTACCGACGTTAGTGGTAGACGTCACTAAAACCTCGGGGGGTTTTATTTCAGACGGTGACAAAGGTGACAAAGGGTAGATAAACGGTACTTCACTACCCTGACATACGGTACTAGAAACAAAAGACTTACAACTCAAAATTCGGTTGAAAAAGTGGGAGGAGAAAGTGAAAGTAGTTCTCCGAGAAATCAAGAAGTGAAAGACGGTATTCCCACCACAGTAGACGTATAGACTGCAATGACTATAAAGAGGACCGTTAGAACTAACGTCGAACACAAAGTAGATCGGGTCGCAAAGAGTAATACGTGAGACGTATCTTCAATTTATTCGTCCCACTGTTATATGTCGGAACTGCATGAGGAAAAGGATAAACATTGGTCAGACAACAAGGTACAGGTCAAGATTGACAACGAAGGACTGGACGTATGTCTAAAGAGTTCTCCGTCCAGTCCACTAGACCATAAGGGTAGAGAAAGTCTTAAAAGGTGTCAAATAACACTAGGTGTATCAGTTTCCGAAATCGTATCAGTTTTTTCGTATTTATCTACAAAAATTACCTTGAGAGAACGAAAAAGCTACTAGGTCGTCTACAACCGTTAAGCTAGAGACCAAGGAGACAGAAAAGATTTTGGTCGAACTTGTAGACCTTCAAGTGTCAAGTACATAAAAAATAGTATTTTCTGTACTGAGTCTTTGTCGGGTTATCTTCCCTACGTATCCCGTTCCACACCGTCTTCCACGTTCCTTGAAGGTAGGGAGAAACCTATGTAGTGAGATGGTCGTGGAGGTATACCAGTGGTTGAATCTTTGAGGGTTAAGACAACAAGCCTCTTGTAAATATTTCCGAAGTAGTGTCTCGATACTAAATAATTTAGTAACCGGTAACCCCGAATGGAATTAGATCTCGGGGAGAGGAGAGTGACCTACAGATTTCCCACCCTGGCTGTCGAAGTGGGGGAATAGTACGAATCAGAAAGACCTCTGGTCGGGGGAGGGACTTCGATAGATATGGGGTCCGAGATCCATAGAGTCGTATTTTTTCTGTGAGAATGGTCGGGATTCTACACACACACACACACACACACACACACACACACACACTCCAGTGAAGTCAACGCAGACCGACAAACGTTGTAATACCTGACATCGGTTTCCTCGGTCCGAGGAGACGGGTACCCAAGGAGGTTCGTTCTTATGACCTCACCCAACGGTACAAGAGAAGGTCCCCTAGAAGGACTGGGTCCCTAGTTTGGATACAGAGAATACAAAGGACGTAACCGTTCACCCAAGAAATGGTGATCACGGTGGACCCTTCGGGGTCAGGATTCTATGATCCTCAAAAAATCCGACTCACATTCACATGGTTTTTTAGTTTATAAATATAAAATAGTTTCCCTCCGTATACGGTTATAGTGTAAAAGACGAAATCTAGTTGTCCCGTTCTCCCAAACCTATCTTGAACTAACTCTTCTCTCTATTCCGAAAGGTCAAACCAATCTTCTACGACTCGTTAATATTATGGGATTTCTTTGGTAAAAGGTTTAGTGGGAATAAGACCCTTCCGAAGGTTGACGGGAATGTGTTCCCTCATATCGGGATCTAAGAGTGAGACACGAGGAAATCAAGGACGGAAGGGAGACTGAACTGGGACTCCCTCAACCCGTAGACACAGGTCAGAACAGAGAGGGTTCTGCTCCACGAGGAGTCGGGAACCATCTCTCACTTCGAAGAGACCTGTCTCTCTCCGTTGTCCCTTAGGACAAAACACAACTATCAACCTTCTCGTCCATCGTTGACTTCTAGGGTCGTCTGGGGGACTCCAGGGAGGACCGGAGAGGTCCGGGTCTCCTGACGACAAAGTCCAACCAAGTACCTCTTTGAGAACCCTTGTCGGACAACCTTGGACGTCGTCCCTATTTCGTGGGATAATCAAGGTCCTAGGGAATCTAGACTGACGTACGGACGGAGACCTATGACGACTGTCGTTGTTCTTCCTCTGGAAGAAGACAGGAGGAGACGACCGTAAAGAACCCTTCCGTCGGGTCCGTTTCCTTCTAGTTCTCCCTCTCACATCCTTCCTTCTTAGGATGTCTACACCTACCACGATGGATCGGACCCGTACTCCAGTCCCGACCCTTCTTCCCAGTATTCTCTCCTAGAAGAAAAGACCCTCCGACAACCCCTAGAAGAGTCAAACGGGTAGACATAGGGATCAAGAACGAATTGGATCCACGGGAAACACCGAAAATCCAGTCACCAAAAGTCGGGTCCCACTAAGATGGACTGTCACCTGCAAACCTGTATAGTCCTTAAAAAAACCAACAAGTTTTATATACCACTCTTCCCCTACGGTTACCGTAGACCGACCAACTTGGATTCTAAAGACGACTTGTAATTTGTCACTTTTCCTGTCGGTTCCTTATTAGACCGGGGTTTATAGTACTCATGACTTCGACTCTTTGGAATAAGATACATACAGAACAGAAACGACGAGATAACGCCAGACCGGATTTCACCGGGGACGATTAGACCTTTCCTCCGAGGTCCCCTCTGTCTCCATATGCGACCCACGAGAGTACACTACACACACACTACACACGAGTCGTAAAGACACACTCGTGAGGAGGTACTCTGGTCTTTCTGTCTTAAGTCAAGTGGACAGTATCCTCAACCCTCTCGGGGTCGGAGTTCTTAGTACCGGAAAGGTGGTTTACCCTTTACCCTTCCATCTGATATCGTTACTATCAGTTACTCAACCTCTTTTCTCACCTCCAAGTTAGTCTGAGGACCCCCCTGACGTAACACACTAATTCACTCCAAGATTCACGGGGTACCCCGAGTCTCTGGTACGTAAATTTTACCCCGGTTAGCCATGGTAATCCATGTCCTACTGTCGTTTGGTCTAGTCTTTACGTTAGAGTTTCAGTCACTATTGATGTAAATAGACCATTTGGGATTCGGGAATACACTTAGGAGTACCTAGAGACTTTCCTCAGGAGACGCATGAGAGTAAAAGGTAACACCGTCCTACCGAGTCGTGACCTTGCAAGGAAGATTTTCTGTGTGTCATTCTCGACCCCAAACTTGGGGTCCAGACTACTGACGTATGGAACACATACAAAGTTTTTTATAGAGACCTTCGGTCTCACCTCACCCTTGTCTTCTCGCCCGTACCCACCTTGGACCTCGACATCAGGTCCTCTGTCCTCTACCTCGGTATACCTACCTCTCCTCTGTCTTTTTAGGTCTTGATGAATCACCCCTGTACTTACGAACTCCATCTTTACTTCGGGTCTTCCTACAACTACGGAAGACTTACCCATGTAACAACGAAAGGAAAAGGTCAATTTGATATCAGAAGGAGTGAGGTTTCTGTTAGGAGTCAGGTTTGTTCAAAGAGTAACAGGATCACTAAGACACAGGTCCAACTGAGGATGTCAGTTCTTATTAATCTCCGTTTCGGGATCACTCTAAGTCAAGTCAAGTCAGTGAGTCAGTACAGACTGAGAAACGCTGGTGTACCTGTCGTCGTGCTGTCCGGTGGGACAGGTAGCAGTTGAGGGCCTCGAACGATTTGAGTACAGGTAACTCAGCCACTACGGTAGGTTGGTAGAGTAGGAGACAGTAGGGGAAGAGGAGAGTGGAAGTTAGAAAAGGTCGTAGTCCAGAAAAGTTTACTCAGTCGAGAAGTGTAGACCACCGGTTTCATGTTCTCAAGGTCGAAGTCGTAATCAGGAAGGTCAATTATAAGTCCTGACTAAAGGAAATCCTACCCAACCAACCTAGAGGAACGACAGGTTCCCTGAGAGTTCTCAGAAGAGGTTGTGGTGTCAAGTTTTCGTGGTTAAGAAGACGTGAGTCGAAAAAATTATCAGATTGAGAGTGTAGGTATGTACTGATGACCTTTTTGGTATCGAAACCGATCTACCTGGAAACGACCGTTTCATTACAAAGACGAAAAATTATATGACAGATCCAACCAGTATTGAAAAGAAGGTTCCCCGTTTACTAAAAATTAAAGTACCAACGTCAGTGGTAGACGTCACTAAAACCTCGGGGTTTTCTATTTCAGACAGTGACAAAGGTTAAAAAGGACAGATAAACGTTACTTCACTACCCGGGTCTACTGTACTAGAATCAAAAGACTTACAACTCGAAATTCGGTTGAAAAAGTGAGAGGAGAAAGTGAAAGTAGTTCTCCGAAAAATTAAGGAGTAGTGAAAGACGGTATTCCCACCACAGTAGACGTATAGACTCCAATAACTATAAAGAGGACCGTTAGAACTAAGGTCGATCACGAAGTAGGTCGGGTCGCAACAAGTAATATATGAGACGTATATTCAATTTATTCGTCCCATTGTTATATGTCGGAACTGTTTGAGGAAAAGGATAAACATTGGTCAGACAACAAGGTACAGGTCAAGATTGACAACGAAGGACTGGACGTATGTCTAAAGAGTTCTCCGTCCAGTCCACCAGACCATAAGGGTAGAGAAAGTCTTAAAAGGTCAAATAACACTAGGTGTGTCAGTTTCCGAAACTGTATCAGTTATTCCGTCTTTATCTACAATAAGACCTTTAGAGAACGAAAAAACTACTAGGTTGCCTACACCCGTTAAGCTAGAAACCAAGGAGACGGAAAAGATTTTGGTCGAACTTGTAGACCTTCAAGTGTCAAGTGTATGATAACTTCGGACCGAACTTCTTAAAACTCGTAATGAATCGATCGTACACTTTACTCACGTTAACGTACCATCAAACTCGTAAGAAACTGTAACGGAAAGAAACCCTAACCTTACTTTTGACTGGAAAAGGTCAGGACACCGGTGACGACTCAAGAGGTTTAACGACCGTATAACTCACGTCGTGAAAGTGTCGTAGTAGAAAATCCTAAACTTTATCGAGTTGACCTTAAGATAGTGGAGATGATCGAAACAAGTATGACTACGAAGAATTCTAGGTGAACTGAAGTGTAAGGTCCTACAGACCGAGTTCCACTCACTAGTGTGATAACACTAATAGACCCAGTACTTCTAGTAAAAACATGTCAAGAAGACACATAAGAACGGTGAAGAATTATAGAAGACGAAGACAATCTAGGTATGCTAAAGTCAGGAAATAACTCAGGCAGAAACGTCCTTTACAAGGGAACCATAGAGATTAAAAGAACTTCTCTAGAGAGTCAAGTCAAGTCAGTGAGTCAGCACAGACTGAGGAACACTAGGGTACTTTACGTCGTGTGGTCCGGAGGGAAGGTAGTGGTTGAGGGTCTCAAATGAGTTAGAGTACAGGCAACTCAGTCACTAAGGTAGGTTGGTAGAGTAGGAGACGGTAGGGGAGGAGGAGGACTGGAGTTAGAAAGGGTCGTAGTCCCAGAAAAGGTTACTCAGTCGAGAAACGTAGTCGACCGGTTTCATAACCTCAAAGTCGAAGTTGTAGTCAGGAAGGTTACTTGTAGGTCCTGACTATAGGAAATCCTACCTGACTAACTTAGAGAAGTGTCAGGTTCCCTGAGAGTTCTCAGAAGAGGTTGTGGTGTCAAGTTTTCGTAGTTAAGAAGCCGAAAGTCGAAAGAAATATCAGGTCGAGAGTGTAGGTTTGTACTGATGGCCTTTTTGGTATCGGAACTGTTTGTCTGGAAAAAACCGTCTCATTATAGAGACGAAAATTATATGACAGATCCAACCAGTGTTGAAAGAAAGGTTTCTTATTCAAAGAAAAATAAAGTACCGACGCTAGTGGTAGACGTCACGAAAACCTCGGGAGGTTTTATTTCAGTCGGTGACAAAGATGACAAAGGGGTAGATAAACGGTACTTCACTACTCTGACCTACCTTCTCTAGAGATCAGAAAGGGTAAGATAACAAAAGGAGATAAAGAACGTAACTAGTGACTCCTTCCGAAAGAATAAAGAGGAACGATAAGAAACTTTGAGACGAAAGTCTACCCATATAGAAAGGCAAAGATGAAACGGAAAGTGAAGAGAAGAAATGTGTCGATAAACATTCCGGAGGAGTCTGTTGGTAATACGGAAAAACGTAAAGAAAAAGACCCCCCTACCAGAACTAGTAACGGAGGACATGTTACAGTACTTGGAGACAAGTATCAAGAAGTCCGTGAGACAGATAGTCTAGATTAGGGAACTTAGATAAACAGTGAAGGTGACATATTAGCATTCCCTAAACTAAATCCAGTATGGACTTACCAGATCACCAAAAGGGATGAAAGAAGTTAAGTTCAGACTTAAACTGTTATTCCTCAAGTACTAGACTCAGTGTCTGTCGAGGGTAAGAACAAAAACGACTGACATATCTCGAAGAGGTACAAACCGACGTTTCTTATGTGAGTTAGACTAAAGACCACTTCAGGTACACATCTAAGAAGAGAACACGATAACCTTCTCCCACAAACGATACTGGTCGCACAAGAGAACAGTTTTGAGATAATCGGAAACGGAACGAAGAATAACATGAGGTTCTGGTTTAACGGACAATGAGGTCCATAAAGAACTGAAGGATAAAAACGTAAGGTCAGGGGATATTACTTTTCCTGTACAAAACATATCCCCAGACCTTGATCTTCCATAACATCCAGAAGTATCTTGGGAAGTTGAAGTCGAAGAAGTCGTAATGACCAGTCCCGTATCTGAACCTAATAACACTATAACTTACCAAACAGAACCTTTGTTTGTCTCTAGTAACACAGTAAAAACTCCAACGGGGGTTCAAGACGTAAAGTCTGAGAAAACAACTGATGATACCGATGAGGTAAAGAAGACTCCCTAAGAACGGGTGTCATCATCAATATTACCAGTAGACTCAATTTAAGTGGGTAAGGTCAGGTAAAATCAAACGACTAAGCATTTTACAGCTACAAGTGAGAACGGTAGAGGAAAAACTGGTGAAGGTTAAACGGAACTAAGTACCTGGATTGTAAGGTTCAAGGATACGTTGTAACGAGAAATGTCGTAGTCTGAAATGAATGTAATGGTCAGTGTAGGTGTTGACCCACAACAAAAATAAAACCGAGTCAGAGAAGTAAGGAAGACCTCAATAAAGAGGTGACTAGAGATCATCGTATAACCCGTGGATGACTGGACCCCTCAAACAGAAAGTCACTGGTGAATAGAAAAACGGAAAAGTATGTCACTCTAATGATTCCCTTTTTAATACACCCAGGGACCTCCTCCTGTACCGTTGAGTGAGGTGATAAGAACGGACCCTTTAGAGTATCTGTCTCCTCGGACCACCCGGTATCAGGTACCCCAGTATTTCTGACTTACCAATTTGACATCGTTTCAAATATATAATACTTAAAAGTAATAAGATGTAAGAGTGGTCGTAACGTCCTCCTAAGGAAAGAGGGGTATTAGGTTACTTATGTCGTAAAAGATTAAACCTCTTGACTTATCAATAAGTCGTTTTAAGGTAAGGAGAGAGACAGAGAGGAGGCGAAAAAAAAAAAAAAAGATCTGACTCGTAGAAATATAAACAGACCCATTAAGAAAGACAGGAAAGAGATGGGTATAGACATGACTCTAAGGATGAAGGACAGGTAAAAAGATTTATCAAAAGGAAATAGACAAAGTGTGTCACGTCTAACAAAAAGGGTTACAAGGTAGACAGACTATTGAAATAGGTCCTAAAGGAAACTTATTATTAGGAATTACAACTGCAAAAGTATAAAAATTTTTTATACAAGAATTTAAACACGGAAACTTTTAATTGTTTGGTTAAGAAAACGGGAAAGAGGATAACTGAAATATCAACTATAATGTATAATACAAAACTTAGATAGATCTAAGATGAAACGTAAAACAGGAACCCGTCTTTAAGTTCAAATGAAACGAAGGATTTTACTTGTCAAAAGGATGACCTTTTATGGTTTGTTAGAAGAAAAGGGAAACTATACACGAAACTGGAATAGTATGTAATCTAAAAATTATTATTTCCACATAAAAGACTCTATATCTAAGTTCAATTAACTACAAACGTTAAATTAAGTATGAAAATTTTTTACTGATACTGACATATTACACAGAGTCATAGGGTCCTTCCGAATGGAGAGGATAAATGAGGTGAAAGTATTCAAAACATGATCAAAATTCTCCGTATCAAAACATGATTAAAATTCTTCCTTAAAATCCAATCAAAATCGTCCAAGTACATTCAAGGACCTTAACATTGACGTTAACACAACTACTATCGTAAACCACTTCTTAACTATAGTAATGTTTAATCGAGTTGAGTAGTTGTCCCACATCTGACAAAAGTTCATAAGTTTAGTACAAGATTAAAATATTTACTAATTTAACAGAAACCGTCATAACATACAAACCCCGATTAAAGATATATATTCTCTCAAAAAGTTGCACCACACTCCTTGGGACCCTTAGGACCTTTGAGTGAACCCCGTAGGTAGTTCAGGATTGAAAAGGTTAATGTACACTCCAACACAAAAGTAGTATGTGAGATTAATTTCGTCATATAATCACGTACGATTCATCGAAGTCAGTACAGACTGAGACAACACACTTGGATACCTGACATCGGGAGGTCTGAGGAGAGAGGTTCCGTTCTTATGATCTCAACCAACGGTAAAAGAGGAGTTCCCCTAGAAGGGGTAAGTCTCTAACTTGGTCACAGGAGAATACAGAGGATGTAACCATCCGTCAAAGGAATGGTGATCACGGGGGACACCTCTGGTTTTGTCATATATTGGTGTCTAATTTATTTCTTCGTCTATCCTCGTAGTTCGACACAGGATGTTCCATCCGGAATCCGTATAAACGGTCTCACATTTCGGTCCGGTGACAAGAGTTATTTACAGAAAACTTTTATATCAATGAGAACATATGTATACAACAATTATAATTGTACATAGTTCAAATAATAACAAGAAAATTTAAATGATTATCGATTTATAAAAATTTCTAATAGAACATTTTCCACTTTCTAAATATGCTAGACTTCTCTTTGGTCTATTCTTAATTTCTAAAATTTTAAATTTTTTATTTTTTTATTTATTTTAATTTTTTTTTTTTGGAGTTGTAAGTTTTTTGATTTTTTTTTTTTATTTATTTCTAATAGAACCAAAACGGTATGTAGTTGTACTTAGACCTAAATTTTTTATTTATTTAAAAATTTTATTTATTTATTTATTTTTCTTTTTATTTATTTATTTTCGTGCATGAGGTCAGGTTCAATTTTTTTTTAATAGACAAAATCAAAAATCATACTATTTTTAACTATCGATGTTGAGTGGGTTTGTTTTCGGGAAATTCCTGGAGTCGTCACAAACTGACATTTTCCTAGGACTTTGGTTTTTACCAACAAATGGCAAACACAGTGATGACTCTCAAATAGAATTAAAATTGAATTTAAGATATAAAGCTTACTAATGATGACCACATTATGAAACTATGTATGATATAAAAAACTTCAACTAGAACGAAAAACGTTGTAAGAAGGGAGAATACACGATTGTATAATGTAGAACTAAGAAAATAGAAAAGACCTATCTACTAGTCCAGTGTAGGGAAGGATAGGAATACATAGAAGAAAGAAAAAGAAAGGAACATCGGGGTAAGTACTGAAAGGTAAGGTACCGCTTCTTGTCGTCTTTGTCACTCATCGGAACGGAAGAAAGACTACTATTTTGTCACGTACAATTTCAGGGTTAATATATGATAAACAAACAAAAGATCACACATAAGAAATAGATCGATTCAGGGGAAGTTAAAGTGTAACATTTTTTCAAACGTTTTTTTTAGTATTCAACTGTTTGGGTATAGTTTTGTAATACAACATTGGATTTTGAGTACGTCACAATGTTTTTATTATATGTTTAAAATTTTTAGTATTTAACCTCAACTTATAATCTTTTACATGTGGAGGTAACTAGTTTTCTTAAGATAGTAAAAAGAGAAAATCGAATAAATACACTACTTAGTGTACTACGACGTGGTAGAACGGTAAGTAACCTATTTGGTTGTGGTGAACTGGTATTGAATGATTAAAAATATGTGACAAAAACTAATCCACTGTAGGATGTTACCTAAAATTTTAAACGAACCTATCCATTTCACCCGGGCATTGACAAAGAATGTTGTCAAGTGGACCAAAATCTTAAATCTTATTACTTTAGTCGAATCGTCTAAAGTCTAAAAAGGGAAAAAGGGGGAAAATAGACTTTTCGTACATATTCTAAATTAGTCAACAAGGAATTGCCAAATACTCGTGAGTGAACATTTGAGTGACCCAGATTACTTAATATCCTTCCCTTCCAGAGATTGATAAAGTTGAAGAAATTTTGAAAAAACTTTAACAAAGATAAAGAAAGAGTATGATCAAAACGTTAAAATACACAGAGACTCTTAAGTAAGGTAAAGAATATAAAATAATGACAAAGTAAGTAAATTCTATAGGTAATAAAGATATCAATAAGGTTAAAATTAAAATACGAAAAAGTAACCGTAAAAGAAGAACCGAAATAGAACAATTAGATAGTGGGTTAAATCCAACATAATTCATACTAAAAGACCTATTACAAAGAAGATTTATGTAAAATTTTACACGTAAGGGTAACATCATGAGAAAATCGAATTTTGAAACTGTAAACTATGAATTTAATGAAACATTTATAAAGTAGTAGTTAAATTATAACTGTGTTTTCTAACGAATTATTTAGATTGAGTCACACAATATTAGATGTATAATAAACATGAAACTTTACCTACCTCCTAAAGAGATACAGGATTTTGTTCCAGTCAGTCAAGTCAGTGAGTCGGTACAGGCTGAGAAACGTTGGGGTACTTGACGTGGTATTGTCCGAAGGGACTGGTAGTGCTTGAGGACCTCGAACGAGTTTGAGTACAGGTAGCTCAGTCACTACGGTAGGTTGGTAGAGTAGGAGACAGCAGGGGAAGAGAAGGACGGAAGTCAGAAAGAGTCGTAGTCCCAGAAAGGGTCTCTCAGTCAAGAAGAGTAGTCCCCTGGTTTCATAACCTCGAAGTCGAAGTCGTAGTCAGGAAGGTTACTTATAAGTCCTGACTAAAGGAAATCATAACTGACCAAACTAGAGGAACGACAGGTTCCCTGAGACTATCGAGACTATCCATTTAAAAACAATTTCAGGAGATACACGTACTTTCTTTATAAACTAGAGTAAATCATGTGTCTGATGAATACAGGTCCTCGATTGTAGACTTACAATGATTAGGTAACCTTAACAACAACGACAAGTGAGTGATTCAACACAGACTGACACTGAGATAACTGACGTTGTGTGGTCCGAGGAGACAGGAGGTAATAGAGGGTCACAATCGAGTCTAAGTACAAGTATCTCAACCACTATGATATATTGGTAGAGTGGGAGACGTCGGGGGAAGAGGAAAACGGAAGTCAGAAAGGGTCGTACTCCTATAAAAGGTTACTCAGTCGATAAACGTAGTTCACTGGTTTCATAACCTCGAAATCGTTGTCAGGAAGGTT
This sequence comes from Capra ibex, assembly GCA_006410555.1. NCBI lineage: Eukaryota > Metazoa > Chordata > Mammalia > Artiodactyla > Bovidae > Capra > Capra ibex. The sequence goes on from SJYO01006231.1 coordinate 90,021,169, forward strand.
ACTCACAACTCCCAACTAAAAGAAATCCCGACTACCCGAACTAGAGGAACGTTAGGTTCCCTGAGAGTTCTCAGAAGAGGTTGTGGTGTTAAGTTTTCGTAGTTAAAGAGTCACGAGTCGGAAGAAATTGAAAGTGTAAGTATATACTGATGACCTTTTTAGTATCGAAACTGATATGCCTGAAAACGGTCTTTTCCCTACAGAGACGACAATTTATGTGACAGATCCAAACAGTAACCTCTTCCGTTACCGTTTGGTTAGGTCACAAGAACGGACCTTTTAGGATACCTACCTCCTCGGACCATCCGACGTCAGATACCCCAGCGATTCTCAGTCTGTGCTAACTCGCTGAAGGGAAAGTGAAAAGGGAAAGTACGTAACCTCTTCCTTTACTATAATAAGTATTGGACAGTAAGTAAGTACGGTAAGATTAAGGAATTTTTGAATGTTTACAGAATACATTTAATCGTAGATTCGATGATGGGATATAACGTATACTAACAATACAGGGAACTTAAAGTACTGGGACCGAATAACTACATCACATCATCACCACAATCAGTGAGTCAACACAGGCTGAGAACCGTTGGGGTACATGACACCGGGTGGTCTGAGGAGACAAGCACCCTAAGAGGTCCGTTCTTATGACTTCACCTAACGGTAAGGGTACTCCGGTCTGGTTAATAAGACACCTTGTACAACCCAAGACATAAAAGACTAACACAGAAGTACCACAGTAAATCGAACAAGGAAGTAGGAGACATATACTAGTTAGAAAGACTACGAGTGGATAAGGTCACCTGTGTAAAAGTTAGACCAAGGTCTTAAGAAATTGTAATTGTTAACGAGTCACTTTCAAGGCAATTTGACAACGTCTCTACAGGATCCGAACGAAGGTACGGGACCCCATAAAGAAGTCCCTTGGACCAAGGAAAATAACCGCACACCATATCCCTGAAGGGTCCACCGAGTCTGCCATTTCACAGACGGATGTTACGCTCTCTGGGCCCAAGTTAGGGACCCAACCCCTCTAGAGGGCCTCTTCCTTTACCGTTGGGTGAGGTCATAAGAACGGACCTTTTAGGGTACCTTCCTCCTCGGACTATCTGATGGCAGGTACCCCAGCGTTTCTCAACCTGTACTGATTCGCTGAAGTGAAAGTGAAAGAAAGTTGTCTCTATAATACCAATAACAAAGTAATTTAAAGAAAAGAAAAAAAACGAAAGTCCTAACAAAGGAGTAGTAAGGAAACCACGTGTAAACGGGTCGTATATAAACAGGTAGAAAAATAAAAGTTCGTAAGAGAAGTCAAGGATACTTTCTCATTTATGTTTGATACTCTATGTAACTGTCTTTACTCATGATTATTTTATCATAATGTTATTTATACTTAACCAATGAGTTAATTTCCGTTTCTGAGAGTCACTTTTAAATATTTAGGTTCTAGGTTTGTATAAAAACTGTTGTCCGTGTCATAACTTTTCTTATACTGAGACTGGTGGATACAGACAGAACTAATGTTTGGACTTAGAAAATAAAGAAAAGTAGTGACAATTGTTTTTGAATCTTTCGTTTGACACAGAAGTCGTAAATCACATACCCTAGAGTAAAATAGAAATAGTGTGATGATTTACCATTCATAATACTAAATAAGGTAGAATGACTACTTCTAACACTCTGGGTCTGTTCGATTCGGTTTACTTATAAATCCTACCACCACCAAATCAGTGATGCAGTATACGGTGAGATCAGTGGGGTACGTGACATCGGACGGTCCAAGGAGACAGGTACCCTAAAGGGTCCTTTCTTACGTCCTTACCCAACGGTAAAGAAGAGGCCCCCTAGAAGAAGTTGGGGCCATAACTTGGACGTAGAGGACGTAACGTCCACTTAAGAAATGACGACTCTTTGGGAACTTATATATTATATCTCGAGGAGTTAACGGTAATTAGATACAATCTCGGAGACAAGATTCGTGACACGGAAGTAAGAGAAAGACTACAGGGGTCTACGTCGTAGGAACAGACGAGTCTTGATGTCGTGTCACAGACTTAAGTAGGAGTAACCGAAGAGGTTGAAGGGAGTCGTAGAGGACAGGTGGAAGAAGGACGACATGGACGACTACATGGACAAGTGTGAGGACCCCTTGGACGAGTAGTACCCGTGGTAGACCTCCCTCGCGTCGGAGGTGTGGGGGTACATGGAGAAGGACACGTTGGAGAGGTAGAGACTCTAGGACAAGTGGCAACACCAGTGGGGAGCTTACAACCACCTGTACGAGAGGTGGGTGGTGAGGTAGTGGAAACACCGGACACGGTCGGTCTACAAGAAGAGGAAGTGCAAACCGATGTGGGTGAGGAAGGACGAGTGCTAGTACCCGATGCTGGCGATACACCGGTAGACGGTGGGGAACGCGATGTCACACGACTACTTGTGGGTACTGACACGGACAGAACACAGGACCACGACCCGACCACCGAGTCGACACCCCAACTACCACTGTAACTATCAAAAAGTAGAGTGGAAGACACCCAGATTCCTCTAGGTGGTAAAACAGACGGTACGCGAACGGGAGAACTTCAACCGGACACCCTTCCTCTGTCGGAGACAGTGGTACCCACACTAGGACCAGACACAGTGCCAGGACTACCCCACGAACAAGAAGTAACAGGAGAGGATACAAAAGTAACACCGACGGTAGGACTCCTAGGGGAGGTAACTCCCGGCCGTGTTCTGGAAGAGGAGGACACAGAGGGTAGAGTGGTATCACCAGCACGTGATACCAAAACGGAGGTAGTAGATAGAGTTTGAGTTTCCGGGGGTAAGATACCTGTTATTTTGAGACTACTGGTGGTACATATGTCAGGAATGGGGGAAAGAATCGGGGTAGTAAAAGTCAGAGTCCTTATTCCTCGACTTTTTACCGTATTTCTCTTTAAACGTGTCTTGAAAGACAGGGGATTCGAAGACTACCGGTCAAACCACCTTACCTTGACACCACCTACTCTCACTAAATTATTATAGACAGAGGTATCTTGAGAACATTACTAAGTCCAGACATTTTATGAGTGTGAGGTAGTCTCAAACTACGTATGATCGATGAGTGAAAAGAAGTTACAAAGGGGACAACGTATCGGACAGAGTAGTATTAGAAATTAAATAAGGGTCACTTTACTTGAGATACGGTAATAGATATGGATTCTTACACGATGGATAGATATTCGTCCACCCCTCGTGGTTTACGTACATAGTCCTGGGACTATGTCCACAGATAGGAACTTACCTAATCGTTTTCATCTAAAATTAAGGGGTAGGGGGTTTTATTTTTACTTATTTTAATGGATTTCTATTATTCTTTATGGTGGTCCTGACCCAGAAAAGGTATATACTTTGTGACTGTACATTTCATTAATGACTGACAACTCTTACTACAAACGACACCCAAACAGTATATATCGGAAATAATTCAATTCCTCCAAGAGAGACACGGACGAAAGACATCTCACAAAATAAAAATCGGGATTTACCCACAACTTGAAACAGTTGTTGAAAAAGACGTAGAAAACTCCACTAGTATACTAAAAGTAAAAAGTCAAACAACTACACAACATAATATAACTAACAGAACACATATAACTTCTTAGGAACGTAGAGACCCTATTTACAGTGAACTAGGAAAGTTACACAACAACCTAAACTAAAAGATCATAAAACAACTCCTAAAAACGGAGACAGAAGTAGTCACTATAACTGTACGTTAAAGGAGAAAAAAACACCAAAACTAAAGTCACACTACCACCGGAGTGTTTTACTTGAACTCTCACAGGAAGGAGACGTATAAAATCTTCTACGAGTCTTTTTGTCTAAGGTCAGAAAAACAGGTCCAATACGTCGTCAATCTAAAATCACAAAAGTCCTCCCCTGCACTCGAGTTCAAGAAGATGGTTCTTTTATGTTCGCAACAGTTTCTACACCTCCATTCCCTTAGGAGCACGCTGTAACATCTTTTACATTTAACCACGTCGGTTGTACCCTCTGGCATACCTAAAAGGAGTTTTTTTAATTTGGAACCTGATGATATACTAGGTCGATAAGGTAAAACCCCCATAAATATGTTTCTTATGTTTTTGATTAAGTTTTTCTACAAACGTCGAGATACAAGTAGTACCGTATAAAATGTTATCAGTTCTTCACCTTTGTTGAATTGGTACCCTATTCCTTCTACACTCTATATAGATTTATGTATTACCTTATGATGAGTCGGTATTCTTTATACTTTGGAACGGTGAACACTGTCGTACCTACCTAGAACTCGTATAATACGATTCACTTTATTGAGTCCACCAATTTCTGTTTATCGTATATTAAAGTGAGTAAACACGTTATATTTTTTGTTTCTTTATTTCTGGCGTTATTTACTTGTTTGGTTTGTTTTTATTTGTACTGTGTCTCCCCTTCCTCTCTACTTCCATTTTACCCCTTTCTCCAGTTGACACACCTCTACTTCTTTTATTTAAAAACTATCATTGACATTACACATGTCTCATCTATATATTGCAACATGTACACTTTGTATGTATTACAATATTTAGTTACAATGGAGTTGTTTTTATTTAAAAAATTTTTCCTCTCTATATGTATCCTTTTTTACATGAAGAAGTACCGGTTACATCGATACCAATCCATTGAAAAATTACATTGGTGCCGATACATTAAAAAATACCAAGACAAAGGATTTAAACTCTTTACGTCTATAGTATTCATGGATCGAGTATACCAATAACACTCCTAATTACTGAATGTATATATAGACGAATATATTAATTTTAGTATTCACTGATGGTCTCAGTCTCATCACTGATTCAGAATCAGTGATAGTTGATGATATTGATAGTAGTGATAGTACAATATATTTATAGTGTGATATTTATAAAATGATGGTGATTTTAATTAAATCTTTCGATTTTATTAAAAATTTTTCGTTATAACATGTCTTTGTCTGTACATTTTGTCACCTTACCGTATTAACAGTACCTTATTGGGTTAAAGTTTTGGTATCTGATAAGTAATTTAGAACAACCCCGTTAATCAATAGGTAATTTTTCATGTAAAATGGTGTTGAACGGATAATCTTACTGATTTTAGACAATGTCACCGTTGTGATTTACGACCATTCCTACACTTTGTTGTCTTTGAGAGTAAGTAATGATCCTTACGTTTTACCATATCGGTGAAACCTCCTGTTAAACCACGACAGGGTGTTTTGTCTTGTATTAGAAGGATATATTAGGTATTTTGTGTGAGGGACCATAAATGGGTTTCCTCAACTTGTGAATCCAAATGTTTTTTTCTTTTAGACGTGTGGCTACAAATATCGTATAAAAAAGTTTTAACGGTTTTGAACTTTCTTAGTTCTATAGGATGTTATCCACTTATCTATTTTCGACTCGTTAGGATTTCCTTTAATCAGGACTTATAAGTAACCTTCTTGGCTACGACTTCGACTTCGAGGTTATGAAACCGGTGGACTAAGTTTCTCGTCTGAGGAATCTTTTCTGGGACTACGACCCTCTCTAACTCCCGTTCTCCTCTTCCTCTGTTGTTTCCTACTCTACCAACCTACCGTAGTGACTGAGTTACCTGCACTCAAACTAGCCGAGACCCTCAACCACTGCCTGTCCCTTCGGACCCCACGACGTCAGGTACTCAGCGTTTCTCAACCTCTACTGAACCACTGACTTGTTGTTGTGGTTCTGTTACCTTATAATAAATCGTGGTTTTTAAACTCGATAGTTAGGTAGTTTTCTGAAACTCCTTGGAAATAACGTGTAATGTTTCACTTTCTTCGGGTAGATTTTTCTGATACTTGATATACTAAGGTTGACATACTATAACACCTTTTTCGATTTGTTACCTCCGTTATTTTTCTGGTCACCAACGGTTTCCTATTCGCTCTCCCTACCTACTGATCCATCTTGTGTCCTAAAAATTCCGTCACTTTTATGAGGCGTACTATGATATTGTTACCTATGTAGAGTGACATATACAATTAGGTATTTTCTGTGTTACTTTCACTTGGTATTACATTTAATACCTGCAACCACTACTATGATACAGTTGAATCCAAGTAGTTAACGTTGTTTACATGGTGAAACCATCTCCTTTAACTATTACACTTTGAGACACATACACACTCCCCCATGTCCCATTTACCTTTTAGAGACGAAAGGAGAGTTAAAACGACACTTTACCTTTGATGAGACTTTTTTTAACAGAATTTTTATTAATCAACTTTGGTTTAAACTTTACCAACGTGTTATAAAAACCAACTAATTTCAAAATCTCCAACTGTTAAAAAAGGGAAAAATTTTTAATTAATTAATTAAAATTAACGTCCTACCACCACCACCAAATCAGGGATTCAGCACAGACTGAGAACGTTAGGGTACCAGGCATCGGGTGGTCCGAGGAGACAGGTACCCCAAAAGGTCCATTCTTATGACTTCACCTAACGGTAAAGGAAGAGGTCCCCTAGAAGGGTTGGGTTCTTAGCTTGGGTCCAGAGGACGTAACGTCCGTCTAAGAAATGGTTGACTCGATACTCCCTTCCCTCCTATCAGTGTTATAACACTACTAAAAACGATATGTAGTTATACTTAACCGGTGTCCATATGTACACAGGGTGGTTTAGGACTTGGGGAGAGGGTGGAGGGAGGGATGGAATAGGGAGACCCAACAGGGTCTCGTGGCCGGAACCCACGGGACGAAGAACGTAGTTTGAGCGTGACCATTAGTTAAAATGTACACCATTACATGTACAAAGTTACGACAAGAGAGTTTAGCAGGGTGGGAACTAGTCTATCATTTATGAAAGTCGAGACGGCCAGTGTGATGGAGGTAGTGTTGATAAATCGAGACGACAGTATGGTGTTTTGGTCGGTATCTGTTATACAGTTACTTAAAAGTACTCACACCAAAGTCATTTTGAAATATTTTTGTCCGTTACTGGGGTGTACCACGTCAAAAAGTGGGGATTTGAATAACATATTTTCGTAATCTTCTTTGGTTCTTCTTACAAAGACTGTCTTTGTCCTAATTCCGTGTTCTTTGTCTTCCGTTTCCCTTTTCTAAGTATCCGTTTCAATGTTAAATCTTAGAGATTAAGATACGGACGTTTACTTATCCTTGTTTTGTTAGAACTTTCTCCCCTTCCGAAACTTATCCGTATTTTGTTTTTTCTTTAGGTATACCGATTGTTTGTTACCTCTAAAGAATTGGGTGATCATTAACAACAACGACAAAACAAGTCAGGGAAAGAGTATAGACGGAGAAACACTGGGGTACCTGTGATCTGAAGGGACAGGAAGTGGTAGAAGGTCTCAAACGAGTTTGAGTACAGGTAACTCAGTCACTACGGTAGATTGGTAGAGTAGAGGACAGCAGAGGAAGAGGAGGACCGGAGACGACGACGACGACGATTCAGCGAAGTCAGTACAGGTTGAGACACGTTGAGGTATCTACCGTTGGGTGGTCCGAAGGGGTAGGGACCCTAAGAGATCCGTTCTTATGACCTCACCCAACGATAAAGGAAGAGGTTACGTACTTTCACTTTTCAGTTTCACTTCAGCGAGTCAGCACAGGCTGAGAAGTGCTGGAGTACCTGACATCGGATGGTCCGAGGAGGTGGGTACTCTAAAAAGGTCCGTTCTCATGACCTCACACCACGGTAACGGAAAAGGTTGTAGTCCCTGAAAAGGTTACTCAGACGAGAAGTGTAGTCCACTGGTTTCATAACCTCGTAGTCGTAGTTAGGAAGGTTACTTATGAGTCTCAACTAAAGGAAATCCTAACTTACCAAACGACAGGTTCCCTGAGAGTTCTCAGAAGAGGTCATGGTGTCAAACTTTCGAAACCAAGAAGTCGTGAGTCGGAAGAAATCTTTACTACGAAAACCCCCCACCAGGATTCTACCGTCTCCTTATCCTGTTCCTCTGGTGAAAGAGGGGGGGGTTTAAGTAGTTTTCTAGTAAACTTTCGACTCTTTTAAGGTTTTTCGTTCAAGACTTGTGACCGTCTTCTATGGTCCGTGGGTCTTTCCGTCGGGTAAGAGAAACTTTCCTCCATCCTGTTTTATATTTTCTATTTTTCTCTCTGTTTTCTCAATCCCTACCTCTTGGTAAGGTTCCTCCCTCAGTACTTCCTCCTATTCAAAGGTTTGTGGTCCTTTGGGAGAGTGACCACCCAGACACCCCTCAAAACCTTAGAGTCTTCCGTTGTATTGACACTCCCTTTTTTGGTTTTTGTTTTTAGGGTGTTTAATGCGTGGATTGGTGTTAAGGGTCCCCTCTTCATCGGGTCTGTGAGTACCGGTGGTCGTCACTCGTCCCCGACTTGTACCTCCGTGCCCAACGTACGAATCCCATTCCTGGTCCGGACTTACGGGTCTCCTGTTAGACTCCCTCGATTACACTCTATCGTTGGGTTTGACCCTATCGGACTCTCTTTTTTTTTTACTCTCTCTCTCTCTCTCTCGCAAGGGTGTTTTTCGAGATTCCACGACGGTCGGGCGAGTGTCTTGTTTCCTAACACGCTTATGGTCTCCTCTCGATCTGCCGACACCTGACCGGGTAGGGGGGTGGTCTCCGTCTCTTCGTCCACCCGCTGTCGGTCTCGTCCTTCTGCTCCCCGTTAGAGACGAGGTCTCTACGTAGGTGGTGGTTTGACACTCGTCCGAGGGTCATCGATTGGTACAGAAGGACCCTAGGACCTGTTAACTGTAGACGGTCCTCCAAACGTCAGTCTCTAATCGAGGGGTCTCCTCTGTGTGCCGTGTGGACTCTACCGCGAGAGTGACGTGTGGGTCCTTTGACTCCCCGACCTTGACCCCTCCACTATTCTACGTGACGTGACTTCCTCTTACACGAGCGGTTCGTGGACCAACGGACTCGACGAGCCTGGACCCTCCCCTTGTTTTGTGTCCGGGTTGGTTGAGACACGGAAACACCTCATGTGTTCTTGGACTTGAACTCGCCGAATCTGGACCCTTCACGTACGTTACGTCCCGGGTGAAATTTGTGAAGGGGACGTCTCGTTAGATCTCGGACTCGTCACATCTGGTCCTTTCGTGTGTGCGATACTCGTCCCCGTTTGGGTCACACCGACTCTGTGACACTCGTGAGGGGTGTTTACGGTCCCTACAAACAAACTTCACAAGGAGGGAGGGGTGTCGTGTTGACTTGTTCACTCGGATTTATTCACTAGTGGAAGCGGGGGTACATAGTCCCGTCTTTTATCTGTGACTTCTCTGAACGTTTGTCTCCTTAGGTTTTCTTTGCTTCTCCCTCGACTAGACCTTCACTGTCCACGTTTTCTAATTTTGGGACATCAATCATAACTGATGTAACCTTCCCCGGATATCTGGAACTCTTCTTCATATTCGACCTTATTCTTTGATGAACTTTGACTTGACTGGGGTGTGACGGGAGTTGTCTAAGTCTCTTTAGGGTTCTATATAAAATGATAGTAGTAGAAAATTAAAAATTAAAAATTTAAGAAATGATGGCGTAATTAAAAGTAAAAATATGAGATAATGAAACGTTTTTCTGGGGTAAAATTTTCGTTTAAAGTATATATATATATATAAAATATTAAAATCAGAAAAAAATTATAACATAAAAACTCTCAGATCGGAGATGACATCTAAAAATTAGAAACGAAAAACCATAAACAATAGTTAAAACATGGAAATTCCTCGGTTAGAAGTCGTGAGTAAAAATGAATCCTCACACTAATGATCGAACTAACAAGACAGAGGGAAAACTGAGAGGAAAAAGAGATAGAGGAGGAAGGGGAAAGAGAAGAGACGGGTTGAGACACTTAGAGAAACCCACAAGACCCGACACCTCTTGTGAGTCCCTTGACTTATGACCGATCTAGACACAGAGAGAAAAACTGAGGGGGAGGAGAGTAAGACCAATGGAGATAGAGGAAGGAGGGAGAAGAAAGGAGATACATTGAAGCACTTGACGAGACTCACAAGGTCTGACACCTCTCGTGTACCCCTTGACTAATGACCGATCTAACGAGAGCGGACCAAACTAAGGGGGAGAAGAGGAGGACCAGTGGAGATAGCGGGAGGAGGGAGAAGAAAAGAGGTACATTGAGACACTTGGAGTGACCCACAGGAAGTGACACCTCTTAGAAAAGTGGTAATTGGATCTACAAAATAATAGTCACGACATACCTACACCTTCAGAACTCCGATGACATTCTTATTCTGACTTTCGGTCTCTGTCCTCCGAATTTAGGTTTAGGACTCTTGTCGTCTCTTGAGGACTGAGGTCCCTTGTAATTAGTTGTTTTCGAGTAGGTTTTCGGAGGTAAGGATGTGACTTTGGTTCGAGGTAGGTTCTCGGTTGTTCAAAGTCTCGTTCTGTATGGTTCGATTAAGATGTTATTACGTCCTTGTATTGGGACTAGTAATTTTATGCCCACCGGTTCTCAGTGTGTTTGGATATCTGCGGAGTTTTGAGTGATGACCTGTGAAGTAACGTGAGGTGTCTCTCCTCTAGGTCGAAGTGGGTGGTTTTGTGGTTGTGTTCGAAGGGTTTGGTCCTTTGGAACTGTTCGGTGAGTAGGTTAGGTTGGGTGTCCCTACTTGGAGGTGTTATTTCTCCTTGGTGTTTGAAAGTCGTATGTCTTTCCGGTGGGGTTTGTGTCGTTAGATTTGTTCTACTTTTCTGTCTCTTTATGAGTCGTCCATTTCCTTGTACTATTTTCGGGTACTTTGGTTTGCTTTCTCCTCTATCCCTCAGATGGATTTTTTCTTAAGTCTTATTACTATCATTTTTACTAGGTTTAAGAACTTTTGTTTTACTTCAATGGTTATTTATAAGACCTCTGTTCCTAACTCTTCTACGTTCATTTTAAATTGTTCCTGGATCTTCTTTATTTTTTCTCAGTTATATATTACTTATTACGTTATTGTCTAGTTTTCGTGAGATCTCCCTTGGTTGTCATCTTATTGACTCCGTCTTCTATCCTATTCACTCCATCTTCTATCTTACCACCTTTATTTACTTCGTCTCTCCTTTTTTCTTAATCTTCTTTACTCCTGTTGGAGTCTCTGGAGCCCTGTTACAATTTACGGGGTTGTAAACTTAGTATCCTCAGGGTCTTCTTCTTCTGTTTTTCTTTCTGGTACTCTTTTATGAACTCCTCTATTATCAACTTTTGTAGGTATTTTACCCCTTCCTTTATCGATGGGTTCAGGTTATTTGGGTCTCTCAGGGTTTGTCCTATTTGGGTTCCACTTTGTGGGGTTCTGTGTATAATTAGTTTAATTATTTCTAGTTTGTGTTTCTTGTTTATAATTTTCGTCGTTCCCTTTTTGTTGTTCATTGAGTGTTCCCCTAGGGGTATTCCTATTGTCGACTAAAAAGTTATCTTTGAGAAATTCGGTCTTCCCTTACCGTACTGTATTAATTTCACTACTTTCTCTTTTTGGATGTTGGGTCTAATGATATGGGTCTTTCCTAGAGTAAGTTTATGTTTCCTCTTTAGTCTTCATCCTCTAAAATTATGGGGTGAGTGTGGAAATTTATCTAGTTGATTTGTTTTTTCATCGTTCCTTTACGTTTGAAATTTACTAAGTTACCCGGTCAATCCGGATTAACTATAGGGATCCTGTAAAGTGGGGTTTTGTTTCTTAAAGTGGAAAAAGAGTTCCCGTGTACCTTGGAAGAGGTCCCATCTAGTGTAGGACCCGGTATTTAGATCGGAACCATTTAAATTTTTTTTTAACTTTAGTAATGTTCGTAACAAAGACTAGTGTTACACCATTCTAATCTACAACTGATGTCCTTTTTTTTATAATTTTTATGTTTGTATACCTCCGATTTGTTGTACGAAGACTTATTGGTTGTTTAGTGTCTTCTTTAGTTTTATATGTATCTTTGTTTACTTTTACTTTTGTATTGTTGAGTTTTGGATACCCTAAGTTATTTTTCGTCACGATTCCCCTTCCAAGTATCGTTATGTTCGAATGGAGTTCTTTGTTGTCTTTTTAGTTTATTTATTGGATTGAGATGTGGATTTCGTTGATCTTTTTCTTCTTTACTTCTTAGGGTCCCAAACATCTTCCCTTCTTTAGTAAAAATTTTTAACTCCGTCTTTATTTACGTTTTCTTTGTTTCCTCTGGTATCGTTTTTAGTTGTTTCGATCTTCGACCAAGAAACTCTTCTATTTATTCTATCTGTTTGGTAATCGGTCTCAGTAGTGCTTATTTTCCCTCTTCTTATTTTAGTTGTTTTAATTTTTACTTTTACCTCTTTAGTGTTGTCTGTTGTGTCTTTACGTTTCCTAGTATTCTCTAATGATAGTCGTTGATATACGGTTATTTTACCTGTTGAACCTTCTTTACCTGCTTAAGAATCTTTTCATATTGAAAGGTTTTGACTTGGTCCTTCTTTATCTTTTAGAAGAAAGAAAGAAAAAAAAAAAAAAAAAACTCAAACTTTTAGAATTGTCTCGGTAGTGTTCGTACCTTTAGCTTTGACATTTGTCTTTAGCAGGTTGTTTGTTTTCGGGTCCTCCTCTGCCGAAGTGTCGACTTAAGAGGGTTTTTAAATCTCTTCTCTTTTGTGGTTAGGATGAGTTTGAGAAGTCTTTTAACGTCTCCTTCCATTTGAAGGTTTGAATAAGATACTCCGGTGGTAGTGGGATTATGGTTTTAGTCTGTTTCTACGGTGTGTTTTCTTCTTTTGACGTCCGGTTATGGTGACTACCTGTATCTACGTTTTTAGGAGTTGTTTTAAGATCGACAGTCTTAGGTTGTCGTAGTAACGAGGTTGTCCGAAAGAGTTAAAATCCTTGTCAACATTTCGAACGTGATTATTATTTCACAGTTACTTGGTTTTTATTTTATTTTATTTTTCTAGTATGTAGTACTAGTTCACCCGAAATAAGGTCTCTACGTCCTAAGAAATTATAAGTGTCTAGTCAGTTACATTCTGTGGTGTAATTGTTTAACTTTCTATTTTTGGTATACTAATAGAGCTGTCGACGTCTCTTTCGGAAACTGTTTTAAGTTGTAGGTAAATACTATAATTTTTTTTTGGGAGGTCTTTCGTCGTGTCTTCCTTATAGTCAAGTCAAGTCAACGAGTTAGCACAGGTTGAGAAACACTGGGGTACTTGGTGTCGTGTGGTCCGGAGGGACAGGTAGTGGTTGAGGGTCTCAAATGAGTCTAAGTAGAGGTAACTCAGCCACTACGGTAAGTTGGTAGAGTAGGAGACAACAGGGGAAGAGGAGGACTGGAGTTAGAAAGGGTTGTAGTCCCAGAAAAGGTTACTCAGTCGACAAGCTTAGTCCACCGGTTACATAATCTCAAAGTCTAAGTTTTAGTCAGGATGGTTACTTATGAGTCCTCACTAGAGAAAATCCTACCTGACCAACCTAGAGGAATGGCAGGTTCCCTGAGAGTTCTCAGAAGAGGTTGTGGTGTCAAGTTTTCGTAGTTAAGAAGTCACGAGTCGAAAGAAATATCAGGTTGAGAGTGTAGGTATGTATTGGTGACCTTTTTGGTATCGGAACTGATCTGCCTGGAAACAACCGTTTCATTACAGAGACGAAAAATTATACGACAGATCCAACCAGTATCGAAAAGAAAGTTCCTCATTCACAGATAATTAAAGTACCGATGTTAGTGGTAGACGTCATGAAAATGTCGGGTCTTTTTAAAAATGTCGGGTCTTTTTATTTCAGTTGGTGACAAAGGGGTAGATAAACGGTACTTCACTACCCTGACCTACGGAACTAGAATCAAAAGACTTACAACTCGAAATTTAGTTGAAAAAGTGAGAGGAGAAAGTGAAAGTAGTTTTCCGAGAAATCAAGAAGAAGTGAAAGACGGTATTTACACCACAGTAAACGTATAGAGTCCAATAACTATAAAGAAGACCGTTAGAACTAAGGTCGAACACGAAGAAGGTTGGGTTACAAAGAGTACTACATGAGACGTACATTCAATTTATTCGCTATATGGAGTTGTATTATTTTCGGTATATACTATTTGGGTGTCTTTTGTAGAAATTACCACTTTTTAACTTTCGTAAAGGGGATTTCAGTCCTTGTTCTGTTCCCTTGGGTGAGAGTGGTGATGACAAGTTGTATTAAAACCTTCTAAAAAGGTGTCGTTAGTCTCTTCTTTTTCTTTATTTTCCTTAGGTCTAACCTTTCCTTCTTCATTTTAAGAGTGACAAACGTCTACTGTACTAGGAGATGTATCTTTTGGGATTTCTGTGGTGGTCTTTTAATAATCTCCATTAGTTACATATATCATTTCAACATCCTATATTTTAATTGTGTGTCTTTAGGGAACATAAGGATATGTGATTGTTACTCTTTTGTCTTTCTCTTTAATTCCTTTGTTAAGGTAAGTGGTAACACTGCTTTTCTTATTTTATGAATCCTTATTTAGATGGATTTCTTTGTTTTCTGGATATATATCTTTTGATATTTTGTGACCACTCTCTTTAGTTCTCCTGTGTTTATCTACCTCTTTGTTTCGTACAAGTACCTAACCTTCTTAGTTATATCACTTTTACTCATATGATGGGTTTCGTTAAATATCTAAGTTACGTTAGGGATAGTTCGATGGTTACCATAAAAAGTCTCTTGGCCTTGTTTATTAAAGTGTTAAACATACCTTTATGTTTTTTTTGAACTTATTGGTTTCGATAGAACTCTTTCTTCTCACCTTGACCTCCTTAGTTGGACTGTCAGTAGTTCTGTCATGCCATGACCGTGTTTCTGTCTTTATATCTAGTTACCTTGTTTTATCTTTCGGGTCTCTATTTAGGTACGTGAATACCTGTGGGATAAAAACTGTTTCCTCTGTTCTTATATGTTACCTCTTTTCTGTTAGAGAAATTGTTCACCACGACCCTTTTGACCAGTTAGTGAACATTTTCTTACTTTGATCTTGTGAAAGAACCTCTTCCTTTACCGTTGGGTGAGGTTCTAAGAACGGACCTTTTGGGGTACCCGTCTCCTCGGACCATCCGACGTCAGGTACCCCAGTGATGCTCAGTCTGTACTGACTCACTGAAGTGAAAGTGAAAAGTGAAAGGACGTAACCTCTTCCTTTACCGTTGGGTGAGGTCACAAGAACGGACCTCTTAGGGTCCCTGCCTCCTCAGACCACCCGACGGCAGATACCCCAGCGTGTCTCAGCCTATGCTGACTTTACTGAGTCGTCGTCGTCGTCGTCTTATGAAAGATTGTGGTATGTGTTTTTATTTGAGTTTTACCTAATTTCTAGATTTGTATTCTGGTCTTTGATATATTGAGGATCTCCTTTTGAGAGACTGTATTTAGTGTCGTCCTATGAGATTCTGGGCGGAGGGTCTCATTACCTTTATTTTAGTTCTTATTTGTTTACCCTGGATTAATTTGAATTTTCGAAAACGTATTACTTCCTCTGATATTCGTTCCACGTTACCGTCGGAAGTCTTACCCTCTTTTATTATCGTTTACTTCGTTGACTGTTTCTTAATGAGAGTTTTTATATGTTCGTTGAGGACGTCGAGTTAAGGTCCTTTTATTTGTTGGGACCACCGAGTCTCCCATTTCGCAAACGGACGTTCCACCCTCTGGAACCGAGTTAGGGACCCAGTCCTTCTAGGGGACCTCTTCCTTTACCGTTGGATAAGGTCATGATAACGGACTTCTTAGGGTACCTGCCTCCTCAGACCATCCGATGTCGGGTACCCCAACGTTTTTCAGCCTGTACTGACTCGCTAAATTGAAAGTTAGTTTTTTACCCGGTTTATTGATTCGTCTGTAAAAAGGTTTCTTCTGTATGTCTACCGATTGTCTGTGTACTTTTCTACGAGTTGTAGTAAGTAATAGTCTCTTTACGTTCCATAGTAGAGTTCGGTCAGTCTTGCCGACGATAGGTTTTCAAATGTTTGTTATCTACGACCTCTCCCACACCTCTTTTCCCTTGGGAGAATGTGACGACCACCCTTACGTTTGATCATGTCGGTGATACCTCTTGTCACACCTCTAAGGAATTTTTTGACATTTATCTTGACGGTATACTGGGTCGTTAGAGTGAAGATCCGTATGTGTGACTCCTTTGGTCTTCACTTTCTCTGTACACATGGGGTTACAAGACGTCATGACAAATGTTATCGATCCTGTACCTTCGTTGGATCTACAGGTAACGGTCTGCTTACCTATTCTTTCAACACCATACATATGTCTTACCTTATAATGAGTTGATAATTTTTCTTATGTAAACTTAGTCAAGATTACTCCACCTACTTTGACCTCGGATAATGTGTCTCACTTCATTCGGTCTTTATTTTTGTGGTTATATCACATAATTAAATATATATACCTTAAATCTTTCTACCATTACTACTGGGATATAAGTTCTGTCGCTTTCTCTGTGTCTACATTTCTTATCTGGAAACCTGAGACACCCTCTTCCGTTCCCACCCTACTAAACTCTCTTATCGTAACTTTGTACATATAATAGTATACACTTTACCTAACGATCAGGTTCAAGCTACGTACTCTGTCCCACGAGTCCCGACCACGTGACCCTACTGGGTCTCCCTACCTTACCCCTCCCACCACCCTCCCCCAAATCCTACCCCTTGTATACATGTGGGTACCGACTAAGTACAGTTACATACAGTTTTTGGTAGTGTCATAACATTTCATTAATCGGAGGTTAATTTTATTTAAAAAAAATTTTTTTCTTTACTACGAAAACTTGATATTAAAGGTATCATTAATCCCTTTACGTTTAATTTCACGGTCACCCTCGGTTGAACCGTTGCCATAACCGTTTTAATTTAAAGTATTGTAACTTGTAACCACTCCCACACCTCTTTGTGACGGTTCCAACTCTTTGTAGTCAGATTTTATTTGATTCTACTTATAGTGAGGTTTTACTCTCGTTTATTCGGTTCAATGTCGTTCCATGGATGTTTTGTTAGTCTAAACACAATTTTATGTATCATACTTTTGATCAAACCATCAGGTGGTTTTTTAATTTATACCTTAAAGAAATGATGAGTCGTGAAAATGAGGATCTTCGTATGGAGTTTCTTTACTTAAGTTAATTTAGAGACATACGTTTATTGGTCTCGTCGTGATAAGTATGTCGGGTTACCGTCTTTGTCAGGTTTACGGGTAGTCATCCACTTACGGATTTGTTTTATGCTAGGTAGCTGTATCACCTTACAATGAATCAATATTTTTCCTTACTTCGTGATTACGTACGATGTACTACCTACTTAGGACTTTTATAATGTGACTCACTTTTTTTGTTCTAGGATTTCCGATACATGTATAACATAGTAAGAGGTAAACGTACTGTACGGGTTTAGTCCTTTTGGGTGTCCCATTTTTTCCTCTAATCACCAACGGTCCCCGAGTCCCATCCTTCTGACTATTACCCTATTCTAGAGGGTCAAGAGCTTCACTACTTTTACAAGTTTTTGACTCATCTCTACCATCAATTTATTGTAACACTTACACGATTTACTTTGTCTTGATAAGTGAAATGTCACCACTTAAAATTCAATATATTTAAAGTGGAATTTTTCTTTTTGTTTTGGTTTTTTGGGTGTTGTCTTGGGGTGTTATTATGAGACTAAAATTCTCGAACACAATGAGTGAACGATGTACGTATGTTTCCATACATCGTTACAGGTAGTTTGAAGAGTAACACTAGAATACCGACCGGTAGCGAACTGAAAATCAGACCAAACGTCGTAAAGTTAATAAATTATTCTTCTTCGTACAAACACACGAATAATTTTAAAAAATAAATTTTTAAAAAACGACGAAATAAAAAAATTAACTTCCTATTCACGAAATAGTTTAAAAATTTCTCCGTAATTAACTCGTTTAAGGGACTTACCCGTTCTTTCTTTCACCTCTCAGTTCGTTCCGTCGGAGGAGTCGGGGTCACTAGTTACCGTCCCGACCAAAAGACGGTGACGATCCTCGGTCCCGAGGTTTAAGGTTTAAGGTTTAAACACTTCATAATCTGAGAAGAACTCGGGGACTCTTCGAGTCCATTAACCGAATGGGGACCGTCCGTCTCTTTCTCCCTGTTTCCCACTACTGTCAGAGGGACTCTAACGGGTTACGTAACGTGCCAAGGGTTCCCAGGGTCGTAGGGACATCGTCGTCGTCTCTGTCTGCGGTCCCCTAGTGTCACTCTCTTTCGTCGTCCGTCCCTCGACTCCGTCGTATTTATTACCTCCACTCCGAGTCCATCGAGGGGGGTGGTGGTGGTGGTGTTGGTCACGAGTATCACCGTCCAAGGAACGGAACGTCGGGAGTGAGTAGGTCGGGAATGGACGACCTCTTGAAGTTTGGTCTCGGAGGTCGACCTCACTCCGTCTTCGTCAGCGTCTCGGACCTCAGGGTCCACTCAGTGGAAGGGAGGGAAGGTGAACCAGTCCTCTCTGGACCCCTTGGTCGTTGACAGTGTCTGTTCCTCTCGGAGACACAAATATTTTGAAGCACACTTTCAACTCAGATATTTACCCCCGTCATCCATCCCGAGATGGGAAGGGTTGAAGTTCCATTACCTACACTACTAATGAAACGTCCTGCCCATTCTTTTGACCCTACGTCTCTCTCTTCTCGATGGTGAAATTCAATGTGTCTCGTGGACAGACTGAATTGGATTGAGGGGAGTGACAGGACCGGTTAGGTCACCATTTTCCTAACCCCTCTCCGTCTTCTTTCTCGGTCAGTTCTTCTAAGTCCTACCTCTCCGAGGTCAGTGGGGGAGTGGTTCCCACAATTGATAGTCCCTTTGTGGTCCCACCTGTCCACGTAACTACCATTCCTCAGTTCCTACTTTTATCCCTCCGTCGTCCATCAAGTCCACCCTTCCTCCTACGTCTCTCCCCTTAGATTTGTCGAAGTACTCTTCTCTCTCCTACTCCCTTCTGTCCATTTCGTTCTACCTCTATTGTGTGGATTGGACACTAAGAGGTGGTCTCCGGCAATGGAGGGGTCCCCTGTGAACTGTTACACGCTCCTATGAAGACTAACAGTGTTGACCCTCTACGATGACCGTATATCTCTCCCTGTCTCTACGACGAGTTATAGAATATTACGTGTCCCGTCGGAGATTAGTGTGTGTGTTTTTTAATAGTCGAGGATTTCAGGGACAAAGTAACCTTTTCTGGGACTACGATCCTTTCTAACTCCCGTCCTCCTCTTCCCCTGTTGTCTCCTACTCTACCAACCTACCGTAGTCACTGAGTTACCTCTACTCAAACTTATTTGAGACCCTCAACACTACCTGTCCATCCGGACCACACGACGTCAGGTACCCCGACGTTTCTCAGCCTGTACTGACTCACTGACTTGACTTTCAGGGACTACAATTTCAACCTTTTGGGACGACGGTACTATACACATCTATCCTAAACCGGTATCCGTCCAAACTGGGGACTCAAGACCCACCCCTGACCGGGGAGACACTCAAGGTGGTTCACGGTGTCTCGGTCCAGTGTGAGGAAGAGACCCCGACAAGTCAAATTGACGTCTCTTCGGTGATCAACAAGAGGACCAACCAGTTACCGACCCTGGAAGTCAGGTGGAGAAACGTTAGGACTTGGATGTGGGTAACACCAAGATTCCGAAGAATAAAATGAATTTTTTTTTTTAGTCCTCAGAGATGCAGAATCTCGTGAAGATACAAATGTCTTTTGACTCGTCTGTCACTCGAAGGGTCTACCGAGTCACCCATTTCTTAGGTGGATGTTACGTCCTTTTTGTCCACTCCACCCGAGTCAGGGGTCCAACCTTTCTAAGGGACCTCCTCCCGTACCGTTGGGTGAGGTCATAAGAACGGACCTCTTAGGGGTACCTGTCTCATTGGACCGACGTCAGGTACCCTTAGCGTCTCAACCTGTGTTAACTTCGTTGACTCGTCCGTACGTTCTCGTCTATCACGTCTCCTAAAGACGTATGGGAGAGAGAGGGACGTGAGTCGAAGGGGACAATAATTGTAGGACGTGATGACTCATTGACAGAATGTCAACGACTTGGTTATAACTGTATAATAATATTGGTTTCGGGTGTCAAATGTAATCTCAAGTGACAACCACGACATGTCGGATACTCAAAACTGTTTACGGGACATAGTACATACGTTATATATCATAGATAGTTGTCACCTTTGTCACCGACTGAAATAAAACCCCCCGAGGTTTTAGTGACGTCTACCACTAACGTCTGTACTTTAATTTTCTACGATTGAGGAACCTTCCTTTCAATACTGGCTGGATCTGTCGTATAATTTTTCGTCTTTGTAATGAAACAGTTGTTTCCAGACAGATCAGTTCCGATACCAAAAAGATCATCAGTACATGCATACACTCACAACCTGATATCTCTTTCGACTCGTGGCTTCTTGACTACGAAAACTTGACACCACAACCTCTTCTGAGAACTCTCAGGGAACCTGACGTTCCTTTAGGTTGACCAGGTAGGATTTCCCCTAATCAGGACTTACAAGTAACCTTCCTGACTCCAACTTCGACTTTGAGGTTATGAAACCGGTGGAGTACACTTCTCGACTGAGTAACCTTTTCTGGGACTACGACCCTTTCTAACTCCCGTCCTCCTCTTCCCCTGTTGTCTCCTACTCTACCAACCTACCATAGTGGCTGAGTTACCTCTACTCAGACTTATTTGAGGTCCTCAACCACTACCTGTCCCTCCGGACCACACGACACCAAGTACCCCAGAGTTTCTCAACCTGTACTGACTCGCTGACTTGACTTGACTTGACATGTCTTGACAAAGTGGTGGAATTTTTAAGGGAACTCAAGGTAGATAAACAGAGAACAGAAGGCGACTCAGGAACTGTTCGTGGTTAGAAAAATGACAGAGGTATCAAAACGGAAAAGGGTCTTACTTCTCCACGGTTCGAATCGATTCAAGACGTAAGGGTAGTAGACTCTTCCACATATACGTCGGGACCCGGTGTAAGGATCCTGTACCACTCGAGATCAGAAGGGTATCAAGGGTAGAAGGAAATAATACACATACTAAAACACTAGATTAATTATACCTCCCCCTTACATACTTATCGGACCATACCACTTCGACTGTAAAGAGACCAGGACGTTCACCGAGACTGTAAGTGATTGTCGGTGGTCATTTACCACTTACATTGTATCTCCAATCCTTTTCTATCCGAAACCCCAGTAAGTCTATGTCTAAGTCTAAGTCTAGGACCGAGGGGGTGAGTCCTCGGTACCAGAGAACCTGTTCACTACACAGGAGATACCTACGTCAACGGTGAAGACATTTTGTCCCTAGTATCGTCCCTAGAGTGTTATAACTCCCTGTTTAAATTATTCTTAACGTACTCGTGTCCTTGGTGTAGGTTAATTCCCGTTGACAAGAGTAGTTCTCAAGTTTTAGGTTACGGTCTCTATCAACACATAGGTCGTACCATGTAATATTACTTTTAGTACTGTTTCAATCTTTACTCCTGAAAATTTGAGTGAGTCCCATCAACAAACCTTTCGTGTGTCCTTACTCACTGATTTATACGAAACCTTTCTCTACAGGTCTTTCTGACGTGTCTCATCCATTGTAACTACGTTTTCTTGTTGTCAAGAACCTCTTTGGTTCTAGACTCATCTTCCTCGTCGATTCATTTATGTCAACATGAGAGATCTACTGACCAAAAGTCGACCCCCACTAAAACGGGGGAGGTTACCCCTGTAACTTTCACTTTCAGAAAGTCAGTACAGACTGAGAAACTCTGGGGTACCTGACATCGGGTGGTCCGAAGAGACAGGTACCTTAAGAAGTCCGTTCTTATGACCTCACACAACGGTAAGGGAAGAGGTCCCCTAGAAGGACTGGGTCCCTATCTCGGGTCCAGAGGACGTAACGTCCGTCTAAGAAATGACAAACTCGGTCGTCACTTCGAGTGTAACCGTTATAGATTATTACTGTGAAAACCATCAATGATGACTCGTATCTAATGACCGTAAGTCTATCATCTCCGGTCCCTACGACGATTTGTGGTATATCACGTGTCCTACCGGAGGTAGAGTATTGTTTATTAAACAGTATCTTATGACTTTTTTGAACGTGATCTGTAAACTTTTGGACCGTCGAACATTCGTCTCGGGTGAACTAGGCCCAGAGTGGGTAAGTTGGAGAAAAACCTTCGAGAACAAAGGTTCAGTGGGTGAAACTAAACGGGGAGATCCTAGAGTCCCATAGTCCCGGTTCACCCCGAAGACCCCTGGAGGTCCGTCCACGACTGAGCCTCCTCTGTCTCTTTACGTTAACTGAAGTTTCCTCCCTCCGGTTTTTTGAGACCTCTGGTTACTACAACCCCTTACTTTGGAGGTCAGGGGTTTCACAGACCAAGGGAAAGTACAGGAGTAATAATTGGACGGTCCCAAACTAGATCCTGGCCTCGGGTGAATTCTCCCATATAGTGGAGGGGGGTAAAAAGTACACAGTAGCATTTTATGTACATTACATGTTAAATGGTAAAATCTGTAAAATGTCGTATGTTAAGTCACCGTACTTCATGTAAGTACTACATACTCGTGCAGACAGATCAAGGTCTTGGAAGAGTCGTGTGGGTTTCCTTTGGGATATGGGTAATCCTTAGGACGGGTAAGAGGGGCAGGAGGTCGAGGACCTTTGGTGAGGACACGAAATTTACGGGTGTACTTGCAAGTATCGTCGTGATAAGTGTTCTTCCCTTTTCACCTTTGTTGACTGCACGGGTAGTTACTCCACTAACTTATTTGTTTTACACTACAGGTATTTCTTTATAACAAACTGGTATTTTTCCTTACTTCAAGACTGTTACGA
This sequence comes from Capra ibex, assembly GCA_006410555.1. Taxonomy (NCBI): domain Eukaryota; kingdom Metazoa; phylum Chordata; class Mammalia; order Artiodactyla; family Bovidae; genus Capra; species Capra ibex. Next base: position 90,044,072 of record SJYO01006231.1, read on the forward strand.
TGTTCACCTACTTGGAGTTTTTGTAGTGCGACTCACTTTTTTTTTTGTCTGGAGTTTCCAGTGTGTCACATACTAAGGTAATAAATTTTACAGTCCGTGTCCGTTTAGATATCTTTGTCTTTCGTCTAATCACCAAGTGACGTTAAATTTGAACTTTTCCGGAAAAATTTTTAGTGAGTTTTTATCAACAATAAATATTTCCGTGTAACTTTAGAGTGATTTCACTTCAATAGATGACTCATGTGACAGGGACACGTGCACACGAGTCAATACGGGTTGAGAAACACTCGGGCACCTGACATCGGGCGATCCAAGGAGACAGGTCCCCCAAAAGGTTCGTTCTTAGAACCTCACCCAACGGTAAAGGAAGAAGTCTCCTAGAAGGACTACGTCCCTAACTTGGACACAGAGGGTGTGACGTCCACTTAAGAAATGGTGACTCAGTGGTCCATCCAATAAATGACTCGTATCTGGTATATGTAAACAAGTGACTCACATAACTCAATTAATGGTATCCATCATGGGTGACAAAAGGTCCAGTGTCGGGTTGTTATCGTGTAAATCAAGGGTGTTTCTTAGAATCTCCGTCCATCTCTCTTTACCTCCATGTTTCTCCACTACATGAACGAGTTCAAATGTGTCACCCGTCTCGTCCCTGAGCTTGAGGGCCTGAGAGAGTAACGAAAGGAACTTCCGATACAATGTAACAGAGTCATCCATGTCTACATGGAGTACCCTAGACCTTTTGTTGTTCTTGTAATAAGGACGCGTCAGAGAAAGAAGTCTAAGGAACGTACCTATTGAGGTCTCCTTCTTAGACTAACTAACTGCAATTTAATCTCTACGTGTGACCAGGTGTCACAACATCTGTACCCCATTCATCCAGGAGACCATAGACTTTGGAGCTCTTCTTGTTCTAAATAGTCTTCCCTCCTTGACCTGTTACCGACGTTTGAAATCACTTCCTTGTAATATAAAAAACCTTCATTGGTCTCCCTCTCTTCCCATATCAGAAACCTCTGTCAGTCGGTACCCAAGTTCATAAATGAGACGGTAAAACTGTCGAAGTGGAACTTGTTCTACGAATCGAAGGGACTTGGATTATAAAAGTCACGAATACGAAATTTACTAGTCTTAGTAACTATTTTTGTAGAGGGGGTGATGTGACTATTCTCCTAATGTAGCATCCTCCGCGTCTCATCCTTGAGTCGGTCACAGTAAACAGTAAACAGTCCTCGTCGGGGAACCTGTCTCAGTCCTTACTACCTTCGATTACTGGAGGGAGGTAGGTCATCGACTGGAGAGGTGCAGTGTGGAGTGAAGTCCTTGTCGGGGGTACGTCCCTCGGTTGAAGAGTCGTCACTGACTTAAGTAGGAGTAGCCGAAGAGGTGGAAGGGGGTGGAAGTCGACTACAAGAAGGAAGACAAGGACGACTACATGGACAAGTGCGACGACCCCTTGGACGAGTAGTACCGGTGGCAGACCTCCCTCGCGTCGGAGGTGTGGGGGTACATGGAGAAGGAAACGCGGGAGAGGTGGAGGCTCCAGGAAATGTGGAAACGGTAGTAGGGCGCGTACGACCGACTGGACGAGAGGTGGCTGGCGAGGTAGAGGAAGTCCCGGACACGGTCGGTCTACAAGAAGAGGAAGTGCAAACCGAAGTGGGTGAGGAAGGACGAGTGGCAGTACCCGATGCTGGCGATGCACCGGTAGACGGTGGGGGACGCGATGTTGCACGAGTACTCGGGGGCCCCGACACGGACGGACCACCGGACCAGGACCCGACCTCCGAGTCAGTACCCCGACCACCACTGTAGACGATAAAAGGTGGAGTAGAAAACACCTGGGTTACTCCAGGTGGTAAAACGAACAGTACACGGGGGTGAAAACTTCAACCGGACACCTTGACTGCACGTTCATCAGCGGTTCCCGCACCCGGACCACACATAGTGGCGGGACGACCCGACACCAGAGGAGTAGGAGAACAGAATGCGGAAGTAGCACCGGTGGTAGAACTCCTAGGGAAGTCGGCTACCGGCCGTGTTTCGGAAGAGGTGCACACGCAGGGTGGAGTGGCACCACCAACACGTGATGCCGAAACGGAGACAGTAGATGGAGTTCGGGTTCCCAGGGGTCAGAGACCTTCCTCTGTGCGACTACCCGTAGTGGATGTGCCAGGAGTGAGGAAAGGACTCGGGGTAGTAGAAGTCAGAGTCCTTGTTTCTCGACTTCTAGCGGTACTTCTTTTGGAAGGAGTCGTTCGAAATGGGACTTTTTTATACTAATAGACCCTTCTTAAAGAACCTTTATCGTTTTAACCCAATACTCTACGATGGTAGTCTCCACTGTGGGACGTTGGCACATTATTGGTTGTAGACAGACTACGAAATACCAAATGTTCCTGGGAATAGTCGTTGTACGTTTACAAACGTTTTACCAAGTTGTCGGGGACTTACATAAGTCCTACCTTTCTACATACTTTGTTATTGTACGTACTTCAGTCTAAGTAGCTAAAGGATAGACAACGTGCTGTAAACCGGTCCATCGTAATTTGGGTTTTAGACAAAAAGAGGTCCGTCTTTGGTCCTATCTGATTAATGAGGGTAGTGGTGTTTGGGTGCAACGTTTGTCTTTACCTACTCCGGTACGGAAATGAAAGATGATCCACCATTGTCCCGAAGGAAACACCGAGTCGATAATTTCTTAGGAGGACGTTACGTCTTCTGGACCCAAGTTAGCAACCCAACTCTTCTAGGGGACCTCTTCCCTTTCCGATGGGTGAGGTCATAAGACCGGACCTCTTAAGGTACCATGACATATCAGGTATCCCAGTGTTTCTCAACCTTTGTTGACTCGTTGAAAGTGAAAAGTCCACCGTAGTACATCGATGTTGAGTTGAAAATACTCCGATGTCTTCTGATTCAGTCCAATGTCGTCTCCTCACGATTCGTGGGATTTAAAGTCGTAACGTATTGGACATTATTCGTTTGAGTCTTTTTCAACTCTTGTAGAGGTTCAAAGTTCACACTTAGAATTCGTCGGCGTCTCTCTGTTTCTTCAGAGAAATCAATCCACTCCCTTTCTTCAGGGAACCACTCTTTAGTGGACGACACAACCTTTCAGGGACCTCTTAGGGGTACCTGTCTCCTCGGACCGTTCTATGTCAGGTATCCCAGTGTTTCTCAGTCTGTGTTGACTTCGCTGAACCGTATGTAGTATCATGAATATTAAACAACTTTTATACATATAAGTTCTCTTACTGTTTATGACATACTATAGGGAATATTCACCTTAACATTTTCCCATGAGTATTTTTATCTCTCAACTTACCACCGACAGTCCCCGACTCCCCACCCTCTTGACCCCGTTACAACAAATTCCCGTGTTTAAACGTTGGTCAACTAGTTGGTCTTCTAGTTTTTCTCGAACACCCAGTTATTACGTCGTAACACTCATATCTGTTATTATGACAATAGTTCGAGTTTCAATGATTCTCTGAAACAGAAGTAACAGTGAGGGGGTTTTCTATACTATTGATACACTGTACTGTCTTCACAATCGATTGTGACGTCACCATTAGTATAACGTTATATGTTTACATACGTACATATATAAGATTTGATTATGTGATAATATACAATTAATATAGAGTTAAAATTTTCAGGGAATTGTAGTCGGGCCAATCGAGTCAGTCATCTCGAACTCTGAATTACGACCTCTTCCACACCTCTTTGCCCTTGGGAGAATATGACAACAACCCTTACGTTTGATCATGTCGGTGATACCTCTTGTCCCACCTCTAAGGAATTTTTTGACCTTTATCTTGACAGTATACTGGGTCGTTAGGGTGACGACTCGTATGTGTGACTCCTTTGGTGTTAACTTTCTCTGTGCACATGGGGTCACAAGTAGTGTTGTGTCAAATGTTATCGATCCTGTACCTTTGTTGGATCTACAGGTAGTCGTCTACTTACCTATTCTTTCGACACCGTGTATATCTGTTACCTCATAATGAGTCGGTAATTTTTCCTATGTAAACTTAGTCAAAATTACTCCACCTACTTTGACCTCGGATAATATGTCCCACTTCATTCAGTCTTTCTTTTTGTGGTTATACCATATAGTTGTGTATATATGCCTTAAATCTTTCTACCGTTGTTACTGGGATATACGTTCTGTCGTTTTTTCTGTGTCTACATTTCTTATCTGAAAACCTGAGACACCCTTTTCCGTTCCCACTACTAAACTCTGTTATCGTAACTTTGTACATATAATGGTATACACTTTATCTAGCGGTCAGGTTCGAACTACGTACTCTGTCCCACGAGTCCCGACCACGTGACCCTACTGGGACTCCCTACCCTATCGCGCCCTACACCCTCCCCCAAGTCCTACCCCTTGTGTACATGTGGGTACCGACTAAGTACAGTTACATACCGTTCCTGGTGACGTTATGACATTTCATTAATCGGAGGTTAATTTTATTTGTTTAATTATTATTTTTTCTTTTATTGTTAATAAAATTCCATGTGTTATTACTTTATGTTTGCATAGTTTTTGAACACCCTATGTTGATTTCACCATATGTTTCTTATTAATTATCAAAAATACTTTTCTATTTACCAAATCTTCTAAGTTGTAACGTTTCTCCGGTCAGAAAGAGATTAACTAGAAATCTCACGTACGTTAAGAATAGTCTTATGATCGGCTGGAAAAAAGAAAAAAAGTATTTTTTACTGTTAGACTTGTTTTCTTGGTTCTTAGGTCTTTGTTTGGGTGTATATATGTCGGTGGACTATATAATGTTAAGTGACCTCCGTTCTCCTTTCCTCAACTAGAAGTTTTATGTACTAGGACCCAGGTCTGTTCACCTATAGGTATAAAAATTTTTACCACATGGAACTTATATATTTTTAATTAACCTTTGGTTACTTCTGGTTTATACTTTCGATTTCATTAGTTCGAAGATCTTCTTTCGTGTCGTCTTACACAAATAGCGAGACTCTTCGTCCCCCAAGAATTTGTCCTTTGTTTTATGTAATTGAAAGTCCCCCTCTTTTTACTCTTTTAGATGAAGTAATTTTATTTCTTGGAAACTACTGTTTCTGTCGTAATTCTCTTATTTTTACGTTCAGGGTTTAACACGTTCACAAATATAGATTGAATATATTTAGTTATTCTTTTTCGTTTGTTCAATTTATAACTCGTTTTCGGATTGTCTGTGAAGTGTTTTCTCCTATAGTCTTACCGGTTATTTATGTACTTCTCCTCTAGTTGCAATAATCACTAATTCCTTTGTGTTTAATTCCGGAGTCAGTCAAGTCAAGTCAGCGAGTCAACAGAGGCTGAGAAACACTGGGGTACTTAGCGTCGTGCGGTCCGGAGGGACAGGTAGTGGTTGAGGGCCTCAAGTGAGTGTGAGTGCAGGTAGCTCAGTCACTACGGTAGGTCGGTAGAGTAGGAGACAGCCGGGGAAAAGGAGGACGGGGGTGAGGGAGGGTCGTAGTCTCAGTAAAGGTTACTCAGTTGAGAAGCGTACTCCACCGGTTTCCGTTACGGTGGAAAAAAGGGAAGGTTTTTAGTTAGTCCTGACTAGAGGAAATCTTACCTGACCAACCTAGAGGAACGTCAGGTTCCCTGGGACTTCTCAGAAGAGGTTGTGGTGTCAAGTTTTCGTAGTTAAGAAGACACGAGTCGAAAGAAGTGTCAGGTTGAGAGTGTAGGTATGTACTGGTTACCTTTTTGGTGTCGGAACTGATCTGCCTGGATTCAGCCGTTTCATTACAGAGACGAAAACTTATATGATAGATCCAACCAGTATTGAAAAGAAGGTTCCTCATTCACAGAAAATTAAAGTACCGACGTCAGTGGTGGACGTCACTAAAACCTCGGGGGGTTTTATTTCAGACTGTGACAAAGGTGACAAAGGGGTAGATAAA